>JANUWF010002006.1:0-1204168 GCA_026120185.1 Voacanga thouarsii
TGTCATCCTCTGAAATGTATTCCTTAGAATTAAATTCTATCTGAGAATCTGTTTCCTAATCACCTTCATTATCAGATACGTTATAGTTTAAATCTTAGTCCTTATCTAATGCCTTTTCTAAACATCTAGCAACTTATTCATGCCTTCTTCATGTGTCAAGGAACCTAGATTAACTATTAAAAATACACTCATTGCATCATTATCATCAACGTCTTCATGGTAAGCCCAATCAACAATGGATGCATCAACCATATGCCATACTTTTATTTTGCATGCTTCCATCTAATCAGATTTTGGTCTTTCAGTTCCTGGATATGTCATAAAGTACACTTGATGTGCTTATTGGCCTAATAGAAAAGGATTATATTTAGGGAATCCCTTTTTACTATTAAAGTCTACTGAGTTAATTTGAAGGTGTACTCTCATTCTCCGATTCTGTGCAGGGTCAAACCAATCACACTTAATAAGCACAACTGTCTATATCGGATTACTCGGAAATTGAACTTCAATAACCTTATTTAACACCCCATAATAATCAACACTACCATGCTCATTCCAATAACCTTTAACACAAAATTTGTAGTTTACACTTGTTCTACATTTTGCATGCCCGCTTGTGTGAAATCGATAACCAGTAATTAAATACCCTTGTGAGGATTTCACATGTCTTGACAATCCTCGCGTGTGGTGCGCTAACATTTGTTTGTCACCCCATTGATAGGATCATGCACCTCTAAGAAATTCACAAATACCTAAATTTGTATTCAAGATATTTAACATACGCTTATTCAAATATTATTTAGATAACTTACGTAATTTTTGAATCATCGAACAAATTCATTCTCTATCTGTCTCTCGATTTCCAACTCTGTGATACATGGGTGTTGGGATCATAAAGCAGCTCAGAAATACCTTACACAAAGCTGTATCTATTCACAGTTTAGTAAGATGTAGTTTGTTGCAGCTTTGAATTCCTCCAATGTCAGGAATCGAGTTTGGATCTTCCTTGGTGTCCTTCTTGGAACTTTGCAAATTGATAGCAAAAGGTGTTCTGGAATGTGCTCAGTTGCAATCTCTGCATTACAAGACACTTGTATATGCCTGGTTTGAACATTTTCTTCAAAATAGTTGGAAAAGAATATCAAGGCCTCTTTAATTAGGTAAGTATTACAAATTTATCCTTCAACCTTTGCCTTATATTTTACCTTAATTTTTAAGTGATGCAAGAACCTACAATTCATCACAACCAAAATTAGAGCACACTTTTGAATTGTTATCATTATCACGTACTATAGTGCAAACTAAATTATTACTGATTGTTTACCTTTCAAATAGATACATCTATCTGTACTGAGCTAGACCTCAAACACGAGCTTCATAAGATAAGTAAACCATTAGGTGCTCCATTACATCGAAGAAGCCTGGGGGGAATATTTTCTCAAACTTACATATGAATATTGGAATTTCAAATTCTAGTTTCTTCATGTGACTAATGCCTAATTTTGGTAAGCATAAATCCCTATAAAAAAGACTTAATTCAATCAACTCATTCCACATGTTAAGTGGAAGAAATTCTGTTAGACCAATCAGCAGTAATCGTTGTATGAACACATAACAATTATGACTTTTCATACTAGACATCTTCAACTCCTTCAGATCAACACATTTTGATAAGTATGAAATATATTCATCCAGGAGTTGGAGTTCTTTCACCCACTCAAGCCGCGGTTGTTTGCCCATGCTAGCTAATGAATAGCATACTTTAGACATGATATCATTTCCTTCCCCTACACCACAAACTTATAATTCAGGCATATGATAATACATCTCGACATCACATCTTGCTTTTAGATTGTCTTTTGTTTCTCCCTAGTGGGAACCTTCTTCTTCTTTTTTAGAACTTTCTTCCTAGAAGAGGAAGATTCTACCAACATAACTGCATTAGATTTCTTCTTCATTACAGTTTTGAGAAGATTGATCAACTCGGGATATTAGACTCAGTCTTGTTCATCTAGTAGTTAATCCTAATTTTTTAATACTACTTGGAAAATGTTTCAGAATTAAGTTAATACTTAATTCATTGTCTATTACAAACCCAAGAGACCCAAACTTCTCAATTAAGCCTAACATCTTCAACTTATGATTGGCCACAAAAGTACCCTCAGCCATCTTTGAACAGAATAGTTGTTTTGAGATCTCATATCTCTTTGTTCTGACTAAGGCATCGAACAGCCCTTGATGATGTAATATGATCAAGTAAGCATCCATATGCTCATGCTGTTTTTGTAGTTCAAGGGTCATTGACGCCAACATCACACAGGATGCTGTGTCACTGTCCTTTGTTCATTTTGTGGACAGCATGCTTATCAGTATAAGCATCTTGAGTTGGTGGTGCTGGAATAGGATCCTCTAACAGGTAGAGCAATTTTTTCGACTTGAGAACGATTCTCAACGTTCTATACCAGTTAAGAAAGTTTGATTTGGTAAGTTTGTTGGTTTCCAAGATGCTATATAGGATTAAGTTAATCGACATGATGCAGATAACCTAGATGTAAAGATAAAGTAATTAGTTAAATGTACATGCACATAGTATACAAATAATAAGGTCTTTAATAAAATACATAATTATTGCACTATTTTACTCAAATCAATAACCCCCATTATTGATTCGGGAAAGCCCGTTGGAAGCTTTCCTAGTAGACTAGTATCCAAATTCCTTAAGAATAACCTTAGGTTTGCCTAACAAGCTACCTTTAAATTTAATGGTAGGTATCCAATAGCAATTACATCAAATATAATTACTGGATCGTTAGATGATTAACATATTTTAATCTCAATGCTTTTAAGCTAACCCAATTTGCCTCTAGTTTTCTTTATGCTTGAGTTAGCCCAACCAGGATAAAAAAAATAGTTAAACCCAACTTATTAGTTAGGTATTTTAATTCCATAGCTTGAACATGCCCGATGTCAAGTAGGCTTGGGTTAGCCCAACAACCTGGTCTCGGAAAAGGACTTTTGTTCTAATACAGTATATTGTTAATGTCTCGCGATCATGCAATCATATTAGAGGCAGAATTAAAACGCAAAACTTCACCCTGGATCACCTTATACTCAATGAATAGACCACAGGAGAATTACCTACAGTGTTGTCTTTGTAAACAAATTTTCTTCCTTTGTTGAAGGCGCGATCTAGCAAGAATGGTTGCACTTTGTCAATTGTCAACCAGAAAAGGATAGTTTGTTATCAACCCTCTACAATCTCAGTATGAGATTATCTCTAACACAGTCGACATGAGGACTGCACTCAAGTCATCAGAATTTTGTGCTAGTAGAATAATTTCTGGTGGCTAGCGTTTTCTGTGAGAAGAAGAAGAAGAAGAAGAAGAAGAAGAAGAAGAAGAAAAGAAGAGAGTTGGTTGCTTAAAAAACTCTCTGTTTTTATCAACAAAAAAAAATAAAGAATACGGTATCTATATCAGATATATCATTTGTGTTTTGGTAACCAAAATCCATAATGAATATGGATTCTTTAATTACTAATGTAATTATTGTTAATTATAATATGACCCACGAATTATAACTAATTATAATTCAACCACAACAACTTCTTCTTTTCACAATCAATCCTGTAATGTTATCAAATAACATCTTAAGCACTTAATCCTCTATTGTGTGTGACCTATTAGTTTTTCCAATCTATTGGTAGCAAAATATGAATCAATCTAAAACGTCTTTAGAGATTAATAATTCTTAATAATTTAGAATTAACTTATTCATTCTAATTAGGATTGATTTGTTAATACTATAATTAACAACTTCATACTCAACAAATCATGAGTGGTATCTAGCAATACATCATGACTACCCAAAAGTATAGAAAGTTAAACGGCTTGACTTGAACCTTTCAATAGCAGACATCAGTGCAACAAACTCCTTTCACCATACAATATCTCATTTGGTTTGGAGCATGAAATTAGTGCCAACTTTATCTAAAATATTAATTAATTCTGGCCCGAATATATCAGTACTTGTTCCCAAAATCCACTACTCATCATGTGTATCAATTGAAACTATTTACAATGTATAATCACCTTGGCCAAGGACTTTTCGAGTAGTGATCCCTACAAGTGGCTGTAAAATATTCGGCCCTATTATTAGGAGTAGTGAATTCTTTATTAATCCCCTCAACTACTTTTGTTTGCTTCACATTGTAAACAATATTCATCCCATAGGCGATCTTGTTAGGACTCCAGAGATTGGAATCAAAGTCCACATAGCAAACAAAATACCTTGAAGGTCTCAAGTCTAATGATACTTGCACATTTGCTGTGATGAGAGTCTATCACTGGTACTAAATAGTTATCTAAAGGATTATCTCATAGCTAGGTTATCCAATGTACTTGTTCTAGTAACAAGCATCCACGTGTCAACTTTGAGTATATACAACATTCACATCTGTGAGAACCACCACTTGATCAAATTAGGAAGTATAACATGTGCTAATCTTAACGCATTAATGATGTTCTATTTCATTAATACTATGAGTAGGGATAGTTTAAATACGAACACTATTCAATATAGTATGAATCTCATATCATGATCTCTATCATTATTTCCTTAAAATAATATTGCACTTGGGACTTTATCTAACAGTTATTTCACACGAAAGTATAAATAAAATAAATTGAAAGATAAAGAATGTCTTGTATTATGAAATAAATGTACAAAATATAGTATACATGTGATCGCCACTAGGGCATAACACTAACAATATACACACTTAGTTTCCAACAAACTATAGCCCAAAAAAGACCAGATAAATTAGATTACACAACTCAAAAGGTAGAGACAGCTTTGGGCAATTTTCTACTCAAGAACAAAAAGGTTAGTTTTTCACCTGATTTCCTAGCATTCAAAAGCATAATTTCTACAATAATTTCAACCTAAATTCTCCCTAAAATCATGGGTAAAAACTGAACAATGTGCATTGTCAAAATAGATTGCAACAACATTCTCAAAAACTGATAGTTCTAGGTTCCATGTACTGTGAGGTAAAAAGGAAACCAAGACATATAAAATAAATTAAGTCCAAACAAAAGAATCATCTTGAGAAAACATACCATCTAGGAGAGGTCTTAGTACTCCAATCGAAAATTTTGTAACTACCAGAAGTAAAAAAGATCACTATTTTCAGCCAACCGGGATATAATCTTCTACAGAAATAATAATTACAAGTATGATTTTCTATTTGAATGTCACAAATGAATGCACACAAAATCAAAAAGAGAATAAGAAGGATACAACTATTAACCCTTACTAGCTAGGCATAGTTTTGGTAGGTTGAAATTGCTATAATATTATGTGCAATTAGAAATAGTTTAGTCTCAACAATTGACAATCAAACAACATTGAAGTAATGCAATCAAACAACATTAAAAAATGACTTACGAAATGAAGAAGGCACTGGCAGCTGCTACTAGGTGCTATTCTTTGCAGGAATAAGGCCGAGGAGGACCATTAACTTCCGAGGAAACAGAGAAGAGGTGATGAGGCACCGGAGATCTTGGAGATGAAGTGCAAATTTAGACGACAATACTATAAGGGTGTGGGAAAGAGAGATCGGAAGATTTATGGCGATTTACGAGGGTTCAGTGAGAGGGGAAAACGGCCAGGAGTCGAAAGGAAAAAGACGAAGGTGAACAAAAAAGATTAAGTGGCAGATTTAGTATTTAATTTTGCTAGGGCATTTTGCCATTGCTAATCTCTCGCCTACCGCGAGGGTTTAGTGATGGCAAAAATTCAAAACTAAAAATCTAAACTGTGGTAGCTAAACCCTCACAGATTTCTACAGATTTGTTTATGGTACATATCCGTAGCTAAATACTCGCTAATCTATTAAATTAAAAAAAAATAATGGGGCTTTAGCTATATCCTAACAATTAGAGAGGGATTAGCTACAACATTTTCACACTATAATCCCATTATGAAAAAATATATATAATGCACATAACATTCAAAATAATATTTATTGCTTTTAAAACAAATTTTATGAGAAAAAATTATTCGAGTTGCCTAGAATAATAAATAAATTATATATAGTATGAATGTATATGACTGTAATATATATATATATATATATATTCCACTTAATACTTTTTTTGCACATTCTACAAATCAATTAATAAAGTAAAAAGTAATATAGTATAAAACATATATATACTATACTTATAATTACATTAGATACATATTATATACTAATATATATATATATATATATACATACATATACATATATATATATATATGTTAGTGTGTATTTAAATATACACACATGACTTTTTAGATATGTATTATGCACTAATATATATATATATATATATATATGTATATATAAATATATATATTAGAATACATATATATATATATATTATTGTTAATATATACTAATGTATACTAAGATATATTAGTGTGTATATATAATAGTATATATTATAACATGTATATTACTATTAATATATACTAATGTATACTAATATATATGTTAGTGTATATATATTACTATTAATATATACTAATATATACTAAGCCATTATTATATATGTATATATTAGTGTATATTATGGTAATTAATATATATAGATATTAATATATATATATACACACACACACTAATATATATATATTTATTTATTTATATGTTTATAAAAGGTTATTAGTATAAATTATTTTACATGAGTGGATATGTGTATATTTGTTAGTTTATATATATCTAATATTGTAATATTTGTATTATTAATATATATTGTAATACACAAACACACATATATATATATAGTAATATATTAGTGTATATATATATATATATATATATATATCTAATATTGCAATATTAATATTATTAATAGATATATTGTACTATACATATATATATATATATTAATATATTACTAAGATACACTAATAATATATATATTGTTATAAAATTAGGGTAGTGTTAGAATAAAATCTACACACTACACACTAAGAAAACTCTAACTATTCTTTGCACAAGAATTTCTCTTCAAACTTCTCTCTTTCTTTCTCTCACAATTCTTTCTCTAATATTTCTTTCACTAATCTTTCTTTCACAAAATGATGGTGTATTACAAGCTTAGAGAATAGCTCTATTTATAGAGCTCTAATTAGTGAAATACATCATGGCATACATCATCTTCAATTAATGGTGTCTCCACTAAATGGTGGACATCCATAAAAATCTTCTAATAATTCACATAAATCCATAATTAGTGGAGCCTCCACTAATTAATGGAGATTCCAATAATTCATAACACTCCCCTTGGATGTCCATCCATACATAAAGAATATGCCTCGTTAAAACCTTACTAGATAAAAACCCAAAGTGGGAAAAAAATCTAGTGAAGGAAAAAGAGTACATTATTCTATATGTATGTTTATTACTCCCCCGATGAGATGATTCCTTTAAATCTTTAAACCGACGCATACCGATTTTATATCTCAACTTTTCAAATGTTGCCGTCGGTAAAGTCTTCGTGAAAATATCTCGCGAGGTTGTCACATGACCGAATTTGTAGCACATCAATTTCACATTTCTTCCGGAGTTCATGAGTAAAGAAGAATTTTGGTGAAATATGTTTTGTCCGATCTCCTTTAATATATCCTCCTCGTAATTGAGCTATGCAAGCCGCATTGTCTTCATAAAGAGGAGTTGGAATACCTTTGATTGATGATAATCCACAACTTTCTCGGATATAATGAATCATGGATCTTAGCCATACACATTCTCGACTTGCTTCATGAATGGCTATAATTTCAAAGATGATTTGAAGAAGTAGCCGCTATAGATTGTTTCGTAGAACGCCATGATATAGCAAGTATTTCCACATGTAAATAGATAGCCCGTTTGAGAACGTGCTTTATGTGGATCGATAAATAACCAAGATCTCGCATAACCTATCAATGTTGGACTGGTTTTATTTGAATAAAATAATCCGAGATCAATTGTACCTTGGAGATATCGAAGGACTTGTTTAATTCCATTCCAATGTCGTCGTGTTGGTGAAGAACTAAATCTTGCTAATAAATTGACAAATAAAGCAATATCAGTGCCGTGTGTTATTAGCAAGATACATCAATGCACCAATTGCACTGAGATATGGTACTTCAGGACCAAGGAGTTCTTCATCATTTTCTTGAGGTCGGAAAGGATCTTTATCCACATTTAATGATCGCACGATCATTGGAATACTCAATGGATGTGCTTTGTCCATGTAAAATCTTTTTAGCACTTTTGTTGTATATGTTGATTGATGAATAAATGTTCCACTCTCCAAATGTTCAATTTGTAAACCAAGGCAAAATTTGGTTTTACCAAAATCCTTGATTTCGAATTCTCTTTTTAAATAATCAATTGTTTCTTGGAGCTCTTCAGAGTTCCAATAAGATTAATATCATCAACATATATAGCTAATATCACAAATTTAGAACCAGCATTTCTTAATAAAAACGCATGGACATACCTGGTCATTTTTAAATCCCGCTTTCAATAAATATTCACTAAGACGTGTGAACCACATGCGCCCGTATTGCTTCAGGCCATATAATGATTTCTCGCAACTTGATGGAGTAATTTTCACGAGGATAATGTTTATATGCTTCGTGCATATGAAATCCTTCGGGATTTTCATGTAAACATCATTTTCTAAATTTCCATACAAGTAAGCAAGTGACAACATCTAATAGGCGCATATCTATCTTTTCATGTACCGCCAAACCGATAAGATATCGGAGTGTAATAGCATCAACAACAGGAGAATAAGTTTCATCATAATCAATACCTGGTCTTTGTGAAAAACCTTGGGCTACTAATCGCGCTTTATATCGAACGATTTCACTCTTTTCATTGCGCTTTCGCACAAATATCCATTTGTAGCCAACAGGTTTTATACCTTCCGGTGTTCGGACCGGCAGTCCGAAGACTTCACGTTTTGCCGTTGCATTTAACTCCGATTGAATCGCATCTTTCCATTGCAGCCAATCTTTTCTATGCCGACATTCATCAATCGATATTGGTTCAGGATCATCATTATCCCGTGTAACATCAAGAGATATATTGTATGCAAATATATTATCAATAACAGCTTTCTATCCGATTCCAACTTCTACCGGAAGTGGTATAATTGATAGAAATTTCAGTGTTACTTTCATCAACTTCTGGTTCTTTGTCATCGCTTCTCTCTTGGTCTTTATCATTCTTTTCTTCAATATGATCTTCTGGATCATTTAATCCTCTTTTCTTTCGAGGATTTTTATCTTTAGAACCAAGAGGTCGGCCACGCTTCCGGCGTGTTTTTGACTCAAGCAACTATAGGTATAATATTTTGTTCTCACTGGAACTTCAATTCGAATAGGAGCATTTATAGTCGGAATATGCGATTTTGTAACTCTTCTCGGAGTCAACAAAAGCTGCCTGGCATTTGATTTGCAATGCTTTGCAAATGAATTATCTTTTGAACTTCAAGTTCACATGCGCTTGTGCGCGGATCAAGATAATTTAATGATGTTGTCCAAGCAAGATCCTTTTTATGCTCGTTTTGGTTCTCCCCTAATTTAGGGAATAATGATTCATCAAAATGACAATCAAGCAAATCTTGCCGTGAATACATCTCCGTCGTGGGTTCAACATACCCGATAATAGAGGGAGAATCATATCCAACGTATATCCCCTTTCTTCTTTGAGGACCCATCTTTGTACGTTGGTTTGGTGCAATTGGAATATATACAAGACACCCAAAAATTCTTAAATGAGCAATATTTGGTTCTCGACCCAAAAGCCAATTGCAAAGGAGAGAATTTATGATAACTAACTGGTCTTATACGTACAAGTGTTGCAAAGATGTAGAATAGCATGTCCCCAGTGCAGATGTTGGGAGATTTGTTTTCATTAATAATGGTCTAGCAATTAATTGTAATCGTTTAATCAAAGATTCAAGAAGACCATTCTGTGTGTGAACATGAGCTACAGGATGTTCAACATTAATCCCAATTGACATGCAATATGCATCAAAAGCATGTGATGAAAATTCACCAAAGATTATCCAAACGGATATTTTTAATGTGATGGTCCGGAAATTGTGCTCGTAATTTAATTATTTGAGCAAGTAATCTCGCAAACGCCAGGTTGCGAGTAGATAATAAACATACATGTGACCATCGAGATGATGCATCAATTAAGACCATAAAATATTTGAACGGTCCACATGGTGGATCAATAGGTCCACAAATATCTCCGTGAATCTGTTTCGAGAAATGTAGGACTTTCAGCCTCCTACTTTTACCGGTGATGGTTTAACAATTAATTTTCCTAGGGAACATGCAAGACATGCGAATTTTTCTGATGTTAATATCCTTTTATTTTTTAAAGGATGACCATGTGTATTCTCAATGATTCTTCTCATCATGGTAGATCCCGATGACCCAACCGGTCATGCCAAATGCTAAAAGTAATAGGATCAGCAAACTTCGGTTTACTAGATGATGAATTTCAATTGTACGTATTTTTACAAAATATAGACCAAGAGAAAAAGACGGCAGCTTTTCTAATACCGATTTCTTACCCAAATGCATTTGAGTAATAAAAAGATGCTCAATCCCATTTTCCTCATTTGTTTCAACATGATACCCATTTCTGCGGATATCTTTAAAACTCAATAAATTTCTTCCGGATTTTGAGGAAAATAGTGCCTTATCAATAATAATTGTTGTTCCTTTAGGCAACAATATACTAGCTCTTCCGGAGCCCTCAATTACATTTGCACTACCGTTTATCGTATAAATATTTATTTCTCCCATTTTGAGATCGTAAAAATATTTCTCATTTTTTAGTATGGTGTGTGTAGTTCCACTATCAATAATGCATATATCATCATTAACAACAGCCATCCGAACACAAATATATATATGTAAACGTAAATATTATTAGAATAGAATGAAAATGAAAATACAAAAATATCGTGGTGAGGCTTTAGTTCTTTTGGACACCGCCATCACCAATTAAATGGTCTATCCTACCGTCCGGGTGTTCAAAAATCCGATACATCCATATGGGTAATATTGATATTAAGATCTTCAGGATCACTATCGTCATCCTCAACATTATTTATTGGATGTTGAGAAAAATTTGCTTCCACATTTTTATTTTTCAATGAAGCTTGATACAATTCAACTAAATGCTTAGCCGTACGACGCTTTCGTGACCAATGACCTTTCATGCCACATCTATAACATATATCCTCATGCTTTTCTTCAATTTCTTTTTCTTTTCCCTTTTGATCTTTTCTGCTCCACTTCGGTGGCCAGTATTTCTCACGCTTTGATTATAATTGTGATAAGGGAAATATCGAGCGTGACTACGACCATAACCACGACCACGGCCACGGCCACGACCACGACTATAACGATGGCTTCTCGCTGGAGCCAACAAGCATTCACTTCGGGAGTGCCGTAGAGCCGCTTGGTCCGGCTTCATGATTTCTCAATAATAACTCATTATTTTTCTCTCGCAATGAGGAGGGCAGTAATTAAATCAGTAAATTTTGTATACCCCTTTTCTCGATATTGTTGCCGCAGGACAATATTCGAGGCATGAAAGGTGGAGAATGTCTTCTCCAACATATCTTCATCGCTCACTTTTTCTCCGCATAATTTTAATTGAGATGTAATTTTATACATTGCGGAGCTATATTCATTCACGGTTTTAAAATCTTGCAACCTCGTGTGCAACCATTCATACCGTGCAAGAGGTAGTACGACCATCTTCGAGTGGTCAAATCTTTCTTTTAAATTTACCCACAGGCCATATGGATCTTTTTCGGTAAGATATTCCATTTTCAAATTTTCATCGAGATGACGACGAATAAAAATCAAAGCTTTAGCCTTGTGTTGTGCGGATGCACTATTATTTGCTTGAATAGTTTCACTAAGGCCTTCGACATTTAGATGCATTTCGCATCGAGAACCCATGACATATAATTTGTTCCGTAAATATCAAGGGCTACAAATTCGAGTTTTGCGATGTTAGCCATAGAGATCAATAAATGCGTACCTGTCTTCCGGCTTTGGTAACGGCGAAACTCGTGCTTAGTCTTCTCGGCTTTTGTACCGGTAGAGACTCGTGCTGATAACGTGTTATAAAATTAGGGTAGTGTTAGAATAAAATCTACACACTACACACTAAGAAAACTCTAACTATTCTTTGCACAAGAATTTCTCTTCAAACTTCTCTCTTTCTTTCTCTCACAATTCTTTCTCTAATATTTCTTTCACTAATCTTTCTTTCACAAAATGATGGTGTATTACAAGCTTAGAGAATAGCTCTATTTATAGAGCTCTAATTAGTGAAATACATCATGGCATACATCATCTTCAATTAATGGTGTCTCCACTAAATGGTGGACATCCATAAAAATCTTCTAATAATTCACATAAATCCATAATTAGTGGAGCCTCCACTAATTAATGGAGATTCCAATAATTCATAACATATATATATTACTAACATATACTAATATATATTATAATATATATTTATATATATATATATATTAGTATATATTATATATATGAGTGTTAGTTTATATATATACAATATTATAATAATCATATATTCTACTTATATACATATAATATATTTAATAGTGTAAAATTGCAATGTATATGACATAAGAATCACATACTATAACTTTACACATATCCACATATAAATGAAATTAAACTTTAATGTTTTTTGTTTAAATAGTTTAGCGAAGGATTTGCGAGGGCCTAATTAAGGTATTGTCTTTAATTAGCGACGGTTTAGCAACGGCTAAAGGTACCATAGCTATACGGTCGCCACTTAGCGACCATACCCTAATGTACGCAGCTACACCCTCGCTAATTAGCGAGGGTTTTGTTACGACCATTTAATTCTAATATTTCAAAATATTTGTTTGAGAAAACATTTACAGTTAGCTAAACCCTCCTAAGTAGCAAGGGCCACAGTGAGAAAAAAATGCTAATAAATTATAAAATGCTAACAAATTCTTTTTGAGAAAAAAAAATTTATGGCTGTAGCGACGGTTTAGCTACGGCTTCTATATCCTAATATTAAAAAATATTTTTTGGAGAAATATTTTTCGCCGTAGCTAAACTCTCGCTAATTACCGAGGGCCTAGCTACGGCCATTTATCATAAAATTCCAACAAATTCTTTTTGGGAGAAAATTTATAACTATAGCTAAGCTCTCGTTAATTAACGAGAGTTTAGCTATGACCACTATATCCTAATATTTCAAAATATTTTTTTAGAGAAAAATTTGATGTCGTAGCTAAACTCTCGCTAATTAGCGAGGGCTTAACTATGGTATTTTATCCTAAAATTTCACCAAAAAAAAGAGAAAAATTGGCAGCCGTAATTTACAAACCCTTGTTAATCTGTCACTATTTGAAAGAGTTTAGTTACGGCTCATCAACTCTTTGTTAAATTGTCCCTCTTTACTTGCCCTCACAAAACTCTTATTAATTAGTGTCAGCGTTTTATCCATTGTTATTAGCCATTGCTAATATCGTGTTTTCTTATATTGTATATTTCTACTTGTGCTACCAAATGACTCTCAAAAGTAAAACTATTATGTCGCAATATATAACAAACTGGGCATTTCCTCAAATTTGGTATTTTTGTATTATTGATAAAAAAAATTCATCCATTGAGCCATATATATATATATATATATATATATATATATATATATATATATATATATATATATATATATATACATATATCAAGCGAAGGTATTTTACCAAATGAACATGTTGATGCCCAGCATGACAATCACAGTTTTCCTTTCTTTTTTTTTTCTTTTTCATTTTTTGGCAGATGCAGTCAAAGCCACCAGCCGCGTGTTTCGAAAATTTATTAACTACTAAAAAAAATAATACAGGTCATAAAACTTATTTCTGAGCATCATAATACAGGTCTGATATGGGATTTAAGAACTTGCAATCGTCAAATGTGTAGAACATGACATGACAATAACGGTAAGTTGCCTAATCAAATCCTAAGACAATCCCATTTTTTTCTGCTTTTTTTTGCCCAGTTGTATCAGGGTAAGGGATGCCTACAAAACTCTATTTGGTTATGTGAAATTATGAAAATATTTAATTCTAATTCTACATCCAAATGGAAATATTTTTTTGTAAATATGAAAATATTTCATGGGTTTTCCAAATATATTATTTTTAACAAAACTACAAATATTCGATCCTATTTATTAGTTCTATCCATGTCTATGGGCATTTTTGGTGGCCAAATATGATTGTATAAATAGTATATTTACTAACCATTATTATTGAAAACCATCAACATATTGTGATAACTTCATGTGTTAGGCAATTTCATTTTAAATGTAATTTTAAATTGTAAAATATCGAACTTAACCATCAAATTCACTTGTGTAAAATAATCTTCATTAATTGTAACAAATTCATGACTTTTTTTTTTTTTTTGTTAAACTCTAAATTTGTATTTTTTTTTTTTAATATCTTGTATTATCAATGATTGAATGGTATATATGATGAAATCAAAATTCATACTAATAAAATCAAAGAGAAAATATATTGAATTTAGTAATAAAATTATTAACGAAGATGAACTATTTTAGTATATAAATAAATACAAACTAAAAACAATATGAAATAAATATAATTACACATTCAATGTCTCTTATTAGAAATCACAATTAAAATCAGCACTGTCAAAAGTAAGGATACCTCAAATTTTCCCAATCATGAAAATTTGATGATTAAAAAACTAAACGTCAATTTCTTTGGGTTGCCAAATAGTTTAAAAAAACGAAATCTAAAATGCAAATGCACATTTACACTATGGAAATGCTTCCCCAAACTGGAATAGTGCACTTTTAGAAAGATATAAAATTAAAATCAATCTTCATGTTGTAAGATAATGGAAACATAGATTATGTAAAAGATAAATACAGAACATTTATCTATAATTGCTTTAATTATATTTCAATATAATATGTGTGTCAAGTATCTCAAAATATTTCAAATGAATAATAAGATAACATACGAGGAAAAATCCCTAACACAAACAAAGCTTTTGGCTGAGTGGCACAAAGATGCATGCCACGCCAGAGATCGACGGTCAACTCCAGAGTAGGACAAATATGGCTTATTTATTCAGAATTTCGAGGGCATGTCGGGAATGCTATAGCCTTGTATCGATTGCTTCCACCAAACCACTCCAATTAGCTTTACACGTTCATTCACTATGAACTGATAGAGAATGCTAATAGAAAATATATGATAGAATAAATAGAAGAATAAAAGCTGAAGAGGGGAAGAAAAAAACTAGATGAAGAAACATATCCTAAGTATCCAAAGTTTAAACCTTCAAATTAAATATCACACTTCAAATTATATAACATCCCCTTTTAATAGAGTTTTGCCTGTTGATACAACCATTCAAAATTCAAATTTCCAGGGCAGCTTAGCGCCACCCCTGGTTCCTTCTCCCCTAGACCCACTGGACAGTGGACTCCAGTTGGGAAAAGTTTTTGCCTCATTATTTTTAGATTCTTCATCATCTTATTTTTACAAAACTCATACCTCTTTCGAGGGGGAAGTTACCATATTTTTTACGCAACATGAAATTGATAATCTTGCTGCACCACTGAAGTACTCGTTGGTTGGTAAATTCTCTAATGGGCAACCCTCTGTGGATGCATTTTGCAAAGAAATTCTCACAATCAACCTAAAAGCTAATGTATCGATCGTATGATTGGATCACAGGCACATCCTTTTTTGGCCCTCCTCGAGGAAGATTACATCCATTTGTGGATGAGGGGGCTTTGCCACCTTTTGGTGTTCTCCTATGAGTGTTCTTAACTGGTTACAATATTTCCGTGCTTCATCAGAGCCATCAGTGCTGCCCCTCAGAATTTCTTTTGATCAGCTACCAGTTCATATTTTTTCTTAAAGTCAGTCTTGTTTGCTATGGCTTCAGCCATTTGTTGCCCTCTAAAGGTAGACGAGGAAATGCTTCTTTATGAAGGTCAAGTATTGCAAGGGTATGCATCGATGGAAGGCATCTTACAGCCAATAGAGTTGGAGAATATAATTCGAAGGCCTAGGTTGGCTTTGATTGGTTCATGAGAAATTTAGATGTTTCCTCCAGCCTGAATTGTATGTGGCACTGTAGGGATTATTGCCTTGTCGCCCATGGTCCAAAAATGCAGCATGTTCTAAGGAATCTTGGGACGAACCCATGATTTGACACTCATGATTAGGATACCCTACTCCACAAAAATTACAGTTAATATTCATTACCTGGCCTGAAGAGCAGGTCATCACCATTTGTTCCATTTTCTATGTGAGTGCCTCAACCTTAGCTTCCAGAGCACACCTTGAACACGAGCCCTATTCCTTGGATTGCCTCATGAGTAGTTATTCATGGCAATGTTCTCCACTAACTCATATACTTCCTCCAGGGTCTTAGAATTGATAGTCCTTCTAGCAAAATCATCAACTAACTGTTTTGAGGCAAAGTTCAACCCACTATGAAAAATCTGCATTTGCATTCCTAACTCAAACCTATGATAAGGACACTTTCTAAGTATCTCCTTCCACCTTTCCTAACACTTGTAAAGGCTTTTAGAATCAAACTATTAGAAGGCAAAAATATCTATCCTAACTTTGGTTGTTTTGGCTGGCAGAAAGTACTTTGCCAAAAAATTTTCAACTCGACCATTCCATGTGGTGATGGATCTTATTGGTAAAGACTTTAGCCATAATTTAGCTTTATCCCTCAAGGGAAAAGGAAAATACCATAACTTTATAGCATCCTCCCAAACACCATTCATCTTAAAAGTGTCACAAATCTCCAAGAAACTAGCAAGGTAGGCATTAGGGTGTTCATCCAGTAACCCATCAAATTGTACCATATTTTAGATCATTTGGATAATATTAGGTTTAATCTCGAAATTGTTAGCCTCCGCCCTAAGTCTAGTGATGCTTGAGTATGTACCTGAAATTGCTGGTTTAACAAAGTCATCCATAGTCCTCCCACCATTATTATTTTGGTTAACCTCCATCTCTCCAGTGGAACAGAATTGCATATCCTTTTGCTTGAGCGCCCTTCGAATCCTTGTTAACGTTCTTTCGATCTCAAGGTCAAAATCCACTTGGTCTCCTTGGAATCGTCGAGTCATACACTACTGGCTAAAAATACAAGAAATATAAGATGATAAGATTATAGAATTTAAACATAATTAAGTACAAACTTTCATATGAGCGAAGTTAGTAGTTAGGGTACATGTATATATACAACAGGATATGACACTTAGTTACACAAAATGATAGTGCCTATGCAAAATGATTTAGAATAGTTAGATTTTGTTTAGGCTCTGCCTAAGCATACGAATGGCAAATATATAGATATAGATACTCAACTACGTACAGTGTGCCAATGAGGGAAACCTTAGCAGACTGATCACTTTTTATAATGTTATTTTTTATTCTCCTAAAGCTGCAAAAATTCTTCCAGTTAATAATTCTGGCCATATTTTAGAGAAGAAGTGTAATACTCCGCATAATTTCACTTTAGAGAAATTAGAAGAATGAGATTTATTTTGTGAGTTATTTGAATTTATATTGTGATTGAATTACTTAAGTCTTATGCAAACTATAAATATGCTTAGGAAGTAATGTGTGTGTGTGTGTGTGTGTGTGTGTGTGTGTGTGTGTGTGTGAGCACGCGCGCACGCTCAAGTGAATAATTGACTTACATGAATAATATATGAATTATCATTAAGTTAAATTATTATTTACAAAAGGACATATTGTTTTTAGTTTCATTAATAAGAGAAATAAATTTATAAGTTGTCTAAAAGTTATTTTGAAGTAACTTCAATTTTTGAATTATTGAGACTTTTGCTCAATATAAAGCAATTGATTTGTTGACTATGTGTCAAATGTTTTAGACTAGTCTTTCAAATAGATTGACCAAGTAAATTAAATTTGACATTGATCAACACTACTTGACCAAGTCAATTAAAATATGTTTTTACCATGGCTTAAAGCCCTAAAAACAATGAAAGGACTTTTCTACCCCATGTGTGTCGCTGCCTAGGAGGAAAATCTTGGCCATTGATCTTTAATTCACCTTGGACCTTAAATTATATTTAATCTCGGCTTTTCATATCCTACAAGTGTTTAAACAAATTCCTCTCCATCTTGCATTCAATTTGCCCTAGACCGAAGCCCTTTCTTTCCCTTTCACTCTAAAATAGTCACTGTAACATCCCACCTTTTGTATTTCAAATGGTGACTATTTGGTACCGATTAGAATTTGTATGTAAAGATAGAACGAGAAATGATCTAATAATGAGATGAAGGTTTTAGTGCAATAAAATTTGCTAAGGGTATTTGTTAGGGATATGTCCTAGAGTCAATTTGTACTTATATTATTGTCGTTATGTTTTATATAATAATATGAGGTTTTTCTTTCCATGAATAGTGCATTTTATTTGTGGTCATCAAGTACGTGACTTGATAGTAAAACCCTACAATGAATACAATGACTATTCTAAAACTGTCCCTGATCGATTATTATTATTGGAACAATAATAAATTAAGATTAGTATGTTTGTGACTTGTTGGCTATGTTTTACTGGTCATGGATATTTGTGATATCGAGTCAAAACATAAATAAATATTAGAGAACATTGTATTGGACATGACCCACTGTGAGAGTACTTCATGGAACATGTCATAAGTACTTTCTAGCCATAATGATATTAAAAGTCCTTCGACCTAAATTCATCATAGTTTCCTACTTGATAAATTCTATATTTTGACGTTGTCTAAAGTTGTCCTTAATCAGACAATAAATTAGACTACTGTTGGATATAGAATAAATCAATGAGAGGAATATGATTGATAGTAAAGGAATTTGTCCCTCTCAATTATGGGAGAGATATCCATGGGCCCCTTGGTAAGTTAGACTGTTAAAATACATGACCGTGCTCAAATATATCAATCTAAGATATTGATATTATTTGTTTGAACAGTCTACTATGAAATCAGGAAATAATTGATTAAGCTTAATAAGGATGACATACTCCGTGCCTTATGCTTAATCTGGATATCGTGTAACAAAAGGATTAAATATAAAAATTATGGTTTGGTTCAAAGAGATCATCGATCTTCATTTAACCTGGATAGTTATAATGTTTTGCTAGAAACCGCTTATAACTTGTGCGCCATTTAAATATGATTTGGGCACACTGCCAGTGTTAAATGAACCTATAGGGTCACACAATAAGCAAACTTGTTAGGTTATTTTTCTGGTAACCAGATTTGATAAATTTGAAAATATGTCTAAGTTAATCGAACTTAGAAAATTTACCAGATACAATGAATTTGAAAATATATCCACATTCGATGTATCTGGATAATGTCCAGATTATAAGAATCTGACTCGATAAATTAATTGTTTAAATAACCGAGATAATGGTAGAATCTTATCATATCAGTTTTAATTTAATTTCAATTTAAATTAAAATATGATAAGATATTATTAGGGTTGGACTCTAAGAGGTTTGGGGGTTTTAAGAAAACCCTAGCCGTCTTTTCAAGAGTCTAATTCTGTTGAGAACATTCGTGCCATTCTCTACCAGGAAAAAAAAAAAACCCCCCTTTCAAACCCTAGGCGCTAGCACTCCCCGAGTGACGAGTGAGTTCGCGGTGTGTATTCGATAGAGGACGTTCGCATACTGCAGCGTCTGATGAACATTCGGGTTGCACGTGCAACAATACCATTAGAGTCGAAGGATATCGATTTCACCAACCAGAGGTAATTCTGCAAACCTACGATCTTCTTAATCGTTTACTTAGATCCTCAGAAGGGATTTATGGATGTTTTCTATGTTTAGGAGTCCACGAATCCTAACAGTATTATTGGAATTTTGAGTGCAAATTGTGTAAAATTGAGCAAGAATTCGAATATTTTGAGAAAAAACACTGCGTTCAATTTAATGTGTAGATTGTATTGGTCAAGTAAAATGTTTTCTCGATTGGGATGAATAGTGACCGATTATGTGTATTACTAAGAAAATATAATGCTCTCATTTAGGTCAAAAGAAACAAATGTCTATTAGTGTTTGGTTGGAAAGGCTAGGTGTCTGTTTGTGATTGGTAGAGCATGAGATTTCATGCAAAGTTCTAAAGGTTTCTATATGCCACCAAGAATGCCACCTAAGCTTATACGTGGACCAATAGGATGTTAGCAACTTAGCTTGAGCATTTAATACCATTTGACCATGTGATGGAGTTGCCTACAAAAAAAAGAAAAGAATGGCAGTAGGAAGGCTGATAAAATAGCTGGAAATCAGCATCCAAGAAGAGAGAAAAAGAAAAAGAAAGGAAAAACAGGAGAAAATAGTGAAGAGAGAGAAAAAATTATGTGAGCTTGAGGGAAGAAGAAAAGGAAGAAAGCTTGGGCTATTTTTGCTTCAAAAGGCAGCAAATACAAGGTAAAGAATTACCTTTCTTGAATTAAAATCGTAGGGTAGCTCACGTTGAATATTTTGGTATGAATCTTGTGAGGAAATATGCATGAAGTATGTAATGTACTTGGTAAGGATTCATGTATAAAGCTGTGTTTATATCTGTGCTGTGTGGCGGTTGAGCTTGGGGTTTGTTGGGTGTATTTTATGTGAAGGTTAAGGATGATTTGGAGGTGTTTTAAGGATTATGTATGGCTGAATATTATTATTTAAATGGAAGGAAGAAACAAAGTTTGAAATAGCTTTAATTTGTTGAGGAAAAAAAAAAACACAAGATTATATATAAGTTGAGGCTGCCGAATTTGTTGGTGAATATGTGTGAAATTTCTTCTATGTTAATAACTGAATATCAAGTGAATTAACAATGTTTAAGGGAGAACTGGAATGAAATAAGTGATATATATATTCTATGGTGAAAAAGGAACAAAGATATAATGTATCTTAGCAAGCAAATAGAGGCACAAGAAAACTGCTGCAATGTTTTGTTCCCAGAAGTTCTGTGTCAGTTTTGAAGTTGTGTAAATAAAGTTTATGAGATTAAATTTAAGGATTATAGGAGCATTTTGGTACAAATTTGGATTGATTTGGATATGTGAGTTGGAAGTTATGCACAAAACAAGAAAATGTGTCAAAACTGGGGATTCTGGAAAAATACAGCAGACATTAAACTACAATAGCTTTGAAATAATTTGATATCTGGGATAAATGATCTCATTATTTTGTTACTAATGGTCTAAGAAGTATTTTGGCAAAAATATGAGGTCATTTGAATTTATAAATCAAAAGATGTGATGAAAATACCAAAACATGACAAGATGGGGAAAATGCAGAATTTATTTGAAGAAAATTAATTCATGGATTACTTCCAATTGCATTAATGAATAAATGAGAAATTATGAAGACTTATGAAGATCTTATATTATGTTAAGAATTTTAGATGGTGATATAGATTTTATTTATCGCAATAAGTGCATTTCATTTTTAGAAGGAAATGAAATAGGAAATTAAGTATTTTCATTTGATTTATATTTTTTTTTAGTTGTGAATTCTAGAGTGCTAAGTAAAATATGGATTAATCATTAATGTAGGATGTTCATTCTAAAAAGATATGCAATGAATTAAGGACTATTTAGATAGTGCTTAGTAATAAACTATACAAGGTGAGTCCCTTTGAAGTTTTGATAAATCCTATTTTTGTGCGATGTGATTTCCAAAATATGCTATGCTTGATGTTCAATGCATATTGTAAATTCTTTTTGTTTTTCTAAACCAAAATATGGTTTTGCGGAGTAAATTACTTTGCAACTTCTGGAATTCTTTGTATGAGTTAATGAATCATTATGATCATGATTCTCAAATACCATTCAATATATTGCAAAACTTGAGAATATTAAAAATAAACCATTTTGGGTTTTCCTAAACAATGTTTAGGTTTTTCTGAACCAAAAATGATTTTGACTCTCGAAAAGCTTTAATGACAAGAAAAAGTTCTTTGATCATAGTTTTCAATTATTTTGAGATACTTTCCTTAGAAAATGGAAATACAATTGATAAACTGTTATGGTTTTCCTAAGCAAGGTTTTAGTTTTTTTTTAACCAAAAAATATCTAAATATTTGCAAATGGGATATTGCTATTAAGAATTCAGAATTCTTTATACTATGAAGGAATGTAAATACAATTGTGCATTGCAAGTACTTTTTTAACGCATTATGTGATTAAATGCCAATTTTACTTGTGCAAAGGCATTTTGGATTGTGTTTATTGATAAATCCACATGCGTGATAGTTGCTTTGATTGAATGAGATAATGAATGTTCTCTGAATCAAAAAGGCACATTTTATGAAATTCTTGAATTTATGGATTCAAACTTTTGATCTTGATAAATAAAATATCTTTTTGGATCAGGATGTGCATAATTTATGTAAATACCCTCAACAAACATTTTATGGTTGAATATATTTTCTTTTTGTTATGGGTATTTCGAAATGACATAAATAACCTTCAAGAATCATTTTTATCACGTGAAAGACATTTCATCCTTCGACATACCAGTTTTCGAGAATAATTTCTCGGTAAGGAAACAATATTCAAGAAATGATGTGTTTGCCCCAAAATGATTCTCTGGATATTCTTTCATGAATTGTGATATTCCTTTAGGAATTATGCTTACTCTTCGGGAAATGCAATATTAGACTGTTCGTGTACACTAGTAAAGACATTTGGTACTCAATAATGGCTTTTATCACTACACTAGCCTATGTTAGAGATAGATGACCCTAAGTAACCTAGCTAGTTCTGAGGATTGTCTTACTCCAAACGGGACTATCGAACATTGAGATTAGCCATCCTGGCTAGCCATTCAGCACCTGGCAATTGCCTTATGTTGACAGGCATTATATTCATAGGTTGGTCACCGATGTTGGGTGGGGACACTAGGCGTGTTCAACCCATTGCCACATCGATGGTGATTGACATCAGGATTGGGACCCCTAGACTTATGGTGACAAATAAAAAATTCTAATTTTGAGGTATTGTGCTGATATGTACTTACTGTTGTGGATTTCAATCACGCAAACCAATTTACATGCAGTGGAAAATAAAATGAAATCCTCGCAAAAGGATCACTTGTATGTAATTAAATGGATCATAAAAAGGAAAGAAATATTAATTACCTCAAAAATGGATCATGTATATACCTATTTACATGTTTACAACATATAGTGAAATTAAAAGACAATTGTACAAACAACAAAATATGGCACCTTTTTGCAAAAAGAATAATTGTACAAATTTATATATTTACATATTTACATATTCACATGGTTAAATCAACAAAATCCAAACTTTCATGATATTGTTCCCCGGCAACGGCACCAAAAACTTGATGCCAAATCAAGTTTTTCAAAAACACATCTAAAATATCCTAATCCCCAGCAACGATGCCAAAACTTGATGTGTCCAGATTTGGATATAAAAATCACATAAACGTAAGCACATTCCCAATTAAGTTTAAATTAAAACATTAACCCCAAATTACACATATGAGCAAGTGTACTCTTCATTAACAGAGCATAGGGTTCAAACGAGTGTCGATCCTCCAGGAACAAGTATACATTAATCACTTTTCTTTTATTGTTTAACCGACTCAATACAGTTAAAAAGAAATAAAACAAAATAAAATAAAATAAAAATATATACATGTCAAGGATGGAGACGTATGTAACTTAAACCATTATTTTGACAATCATGATCTTAAAGAACTTAATCGTTATCATAACTAATTATTCTCTTGGCATCATGAAGGATTAAGATAGATTTACTTCTTTTTCAATCCATGAAATCGCTACCTTCTAGATAAATTAGAATCACTTGGTCTCGTCTCAACTAATTCACCTAAAAGATGCATTAAACACAATCCTTGATTAAATTCCCTTGGTCTCGGCAAATTAATAACATAAAATTAACCAATGAATCCTTGGTCTTGGCAAACATTAATTAACCTTTAATTACCTAGTCCTAATCAATTAACCCCCTTAGTCTCAGCGAGTTAATAGACAACAAATATGAAATTAATAAATTGAAACCCCTTTGGTCTCAGCGAATTAATGGAAAGAAGCAATCAATTAATTTCATTATAAGCACAAGTAATTAAACACCCCAAAAAATAATCAATTAATTAAAAGATCAAATAACTTTAAAAATCATGAATATCTAAAACATTGTCAAATTACAATAAAACAATTAACACATCATTGTTCAAGAAAAAGAAAATAAAGTAAAAGAAGGTACTCATAGGCAAGTTTCCTTCTTCTTCGTTTGAAGACCTTCTTGTACAACCCTCATTGAACTCTTTTTTTTTCGAAAAATATTGGTAATGCACTTTAAAATATATCTAAGTCTCAACATTGTGCACCCCCCTTTTCTAGGGTAAATTGACCTTTATTTATAAGCCTACAAAGTTCCTAAAAGAGTCCTAAGTAAAGAAGAAGTAATTACTAAAAAATATCCAAAACAAACAAGGATTAATAAAAAGTCTAAAATAAAAGTCTAAGAAAAATTAAATAAAAAACACTAAGGAAACTGCCTTTGACTTTTTGAGAATTGGAAATTAATTGGAATCTTGATTTCGCCTATGTTGTCTTCTTGTCATTTTCTGCTGAATCCTCCAATTGATGTTAAATTGTGATTCACTGAAATTGGCTTCAATTTCAGCTGTGTGGAATTGCTTAAAGCCACCGAGATTTTTGTCTTTGTTGCATCGACTCAAGTGAGCCGTCTTCCAAGCCACCAAAATTGCTTCTTCCTCTTTCTTGCGCAGTCGACTCCCACCTGAAGCTTCCTTCTTTATTTCACTTGCATTGGCTCAATTGAGCCACTAAACCCCCACCGAATTTTGTTACTTCCTTTGATTTCCTTTTGTCCTTTTTCTAGCCACTTTTGTTGACTTTTCTTTGCATTTGGGCCCCACCGAATTGTTTGCTTTTCTTTGCTACAATTGTTCACTTTTGCTTTCGGCTTTTGTGTCTTTCTTCCATTTAGCCGTGCCCAAGCCATGAAGCCAGTCGAAATTCATTTCTTTCTTCTATTCCAATTCCAATTTGCTTCCTTTATTCTCCTCTATTTCTTTGCTTTTTCTTTGTTCTTCTAGATCGGTGCCGGCTGTCCTTTATCGGGCTAGCGCCGCCTGTGTTCTGTTTTGTGATATTTTCATTTTATTTTACCTCTAAAATCTGAAATAATGCATAAAATACATTTTCAAGGGTAAAATTTCAAATATAAAGGAATATGATCAGTTGTTGAACAAAATATATCACCAAATAGTCTCAAATAACTAAGAAAAATATGACTAATTTAAGCCCTATCACTTAACAATGAAAATCATTGAAATTTTTGAAAATTTTTCCCTAAACTGGACACACACATACACATAAACTAGACATTGTCCTCAATGGCCAAAGATATAATAATGAAAGAAAAGCTAAGAAGACCAAAATAAATAAAGAGGAAAAGGAAAAGGAAGAAAGTACTTCCATTGTGAGTTAGTTTTAAAAACTTTCAAGGCACTTGCAACAAAGTTATTTTTCAATCAAAATCTTTTAAACCAAAATTTTCCTAACTTGGGCAAAATTTTACTAATCACTAAGATAATTGATAAAAAAAACTTGGGCAAAGAATATCACCAAACCACTCCCCCACACAAAAGTTAGACAATGTCCTCATTGGCAAAAAATAAACATAAAAAAGTAACTCCAAAGGGGCTAATAATAATAAAGGAGTAGAAAGTTTAAGCAATACTTCCCAAGTGTAATAAAGTGCCAATAGATATCTAAGCTAGAAATAGAGATAAAGGTTTGTTCAAGAGGACTTTATTCCAACCTACAAAACAAAACACAAATAAAAGCACAAGAAAAATAATAACAAAATAAAAACACACCTAAATAGAAGAAAATAAACTAAAGAAAAGTACTACAAAATCCAAAGAAAGCAAATAAAGACACGACTTACTCCCCTACACTTACAATGGACAATATTTTCCTTATTTCTAAGAAATAACACACAACAACCGAAACAAACCCAAACCAAAAATAAAGATACAAACTCTTCTCACTCATCATACTTCCTTATCAAACCTTTGGAAAAGATATGAAAGCTCAAAGTAGAAGACAAATATGATAGATGTAGAAAGAAAGGGTTTTTGAAAAATTTAATGTGCATGAAACTACTTTTCTTAGCAAAGCAAAACATATCAACCTCCTGTTCCAACATTTCTTTAGACATGCAAATATATTTTTCAACATGCCTATGGTATCTAACGAATGCATCAACTTCTAAATCACCAATTAACCCTTCAAAAGAATTTTCACATTTAAAATTCCCATTTAAACTTAGTATTTGAGTTCTCAAAGATGTGATAAAAAAGTCCTTACTTTTCAAGGCATGGTTGATAGGGCCTAAATTAGTTATATTTTTCTTAGTTATTTGAGGCTTTTTTGTGATACATTTTGTTCAATAACTAGTTATATTCCTTCATATTTGAGATTTTACCATTGAAAAGATATTTTATTCATTATTTTAGATTTTAGTGGTAAAACAAAGCGAAAACATCGCAAAACAGAATATAGGTGGCACCGGCTAGGACAGAGGAACCGGTGCCAGCTATATGCTGATGACATGAACTTCGAAGTGACAAAAAATTATTGAAATAGACCGAGACAGAACCAAACCGGCGCCGGCTCCAGTAGCCAAGGTGGTGTTGGCTACACTCTAGACTACATTGTGCTGAAATTGAGAAAAATCGACGAATAAGAAAAAAAACACAATCGATGCCGCCTCTAGCAGTCAAGGCGGTGCCGGCTGTGCTCCGAGGAAAAGACGGGATTTTAATTTTTGCATACTATTTTTGGTAATCTGTGGAGTTTTAGTATCTTCCTACTTCTACTCGGCCAAGAACATTATACCAACGAGTTTAGGCACTTTCTAAGCCTATAAATAGGTGGAAAACACAAGAGAAAATGAGAGAATTCATAGATCATCATAGAAAATCACTCAAATCAAAGGAGGAATTCTTCAAATCAAGGAGGGTTGTACAAGAAGGTCTTTAAAGGAAGAAGAATGAGGCTTATCTATGAGTGCTTTCTTTTACTTTATTTTATTTTTCTTGAAAAATGATATATTAATTGTTTTATTGCAATTTGACATTGTTTTAGGTATTCATGATTTTTAGAGTATTTGATCTTTTGATTAGTTGATTGCTCTTCTTGGTATTTAATTACTTGAGCTTATTACGAGATTAATTGGTTGGTTCTTTCCATTGACTTGCTGAGACCAAAGGGGTTGATGGTGGTTTCAATTTATTGATTTCATATTTGTTGTCTATTAACTCGCCGAGACCAAGGGGGTTAATTGATGAGGACTATGTAATTAAATGTTAATTGATGTTTGCTGAGACCAAGGATTCATTGGTTAATTTCATGATTTAAATTCGCAGAGACCAAGGGAATTTAATCAAAGATTGTGTTTAATGCATCTTTTGGATGAGTTAGTAGAGATGAGACCAAGTGATTCTAATTTATCTAGAAGGTAGTGATTTCATGGAATGAAAAAGAAGTGAATCTATCTTCATCCTTCATAATGCCAAGTGAATAATTACTCATGATAACAATTAAGTCCTTTAAGATCATGTTTGTCAAAATAATGGCTTGAGTTACATAATTCTCCATCATTGACATGTATATATTCTTTTATTTTATTTTATTTTTATTTTATTTTCCTTTTTATTTCTTTTTTATTTAATTCAGTCAGTTAAATAATGAAAGAGAAGGGATTAATGCATACTTGTTCCTGGAGGATCGACACTCGTTTGAATCATATACTATGTTAATGATAAGTACGTTTGTTCATATGTGTAATTTGGGGTTAACGTTTTAATATAAACTTGATTAGGAATGTGCTTATTTTTTATATGATTTTTATACCCAAATAAATCACACATCAAGTTTTTGGTGCCGTTGCTCAGGAACAATAGTATGAAAGCTTGGATTTTGTTGAGTTAACCATGTAAATATGTAAATACATAAATATGTAAATATGTACAATGGTTCTTTTCGCAAAAGGGTGCTATCTTTTGCATATTGTGTATTTCTGTATATCCTTGTAACCTAACCTACTAACTTTGACTATGTTCTATTAACTAACTTTGTATTCTTTTAATCTTGTTTTAATTACAAATTCTATATCTAACTTGCTTCTTTGTGTTTTTTCTTAGGTGTTATCCTTGGTACATGACCCGAAAATCCAAAGGCAAGATAGTCGATTTTGACTCTGAAATCGAAAGAACACTATCAAAGATCCGCTGGACAATCCAAAGGAACTTGATCATTGAAATGGATGGTGCTCAAAATAACAATGCTGGGAATAGGAGGGTTATGGATGACTTTGTGAAACCTGCAATTGTTGGGATGTATACCCTCTTAGACTAGGTTTCTGATGAAAAAAATCGAATGTTTTAATAAAAGAATTTATTTTCAGAAATTGTTTGTGAATTTACAATTTTGTTTGTGCACAATTACATTTGGAAAAGACCCATTGTGTTTAAGTAAGTGGTCTATGTGAATGGAGGTCTTTCATAGTAAGGTATGGATCACGGGTTACTTAATACATAAAAATTCGTTCTTAACCGATTGATGAGAATGGAAATCTCATCATATCTAACTTATTATGTTATGAATTCTAAGTGGAGAATGGCTTACCTTTAGCCAGTGAGTAGTCCACTCACTTCATGATATAAGCGTATTTCGAATACGTAGAACATGACATATAGTAGTGGTTTCTAAAAGTACTATATGGTAGAAACCTAGACTACTACCGCTGCAGCGTGAACTAGTACTCTACGACTTGAGTATGAGTTGGTGGTCTGATGAAGTTGGAAGCATATACTTTGATATGCTGTAGTTGAGGTTCTATTGTAGGGCCAATATACTTACATGTTGGGTATGTGTGACTAGTTAGTTAAGATAGACTTGCACAAGATAGTTTCTATACTATATCACTCCTTGTGGTTGTCTAAATGATCTAAATATCCAGGGCCCTGGGAAACATGACTTGGATGTTTGCTTTAGGGTAGCTCTCTTGGAAAGCGGAAATAATCCAAGAAGTCGAGGATCATTAGACTAGAGGCCTAAGGATGGTAGATGTCATTTAGAGAGGTGTTAGTACACTTCTTCCTCTCTAAATGTACGATGATGTATAGAGAGATATTTTAGTCATTACACCTGTAGGTCGGAGACTTTGCTAACGCAACACTGTCCTTGGGGTCAATATTTCCTTATTGTGATATTAAGAAATATTTAAAATGCAAAATATAGCTATTCATATGGCAAGGATATTCTGGTCATTTTAGTAGCCAAGGCGGTGTGTCTTTTGGTCCCCAGTATAGACCGTGAGTCCTAATTAAATACGGGCTAAGAAAATGATTTTAAATTAAATGGAAATTATTTTATTAAAGTAGCCTGATTTAATTATTGAGTGAGAATAAAATAAAGGTCCATGGAGAGAGAATTAATAAAATTAGTTTAGTGGGTTAATTAATTATTCAGGGCTTTGGCCCAATTTGAGTAATTAAAGATTAACTTGGAACTAAACTAATATAGGCTTATTAATTGGACTAGTTTATTTGGGCTAGAAAATTAATTCTTAATTGGGCCATTAGGTTGGTTCTAATTAGAATAATTAATTAAGCCCAAAAGGTTAAACTAAGAGTCCAATGGCCCAATTCAGTTTAACCTATGATTTTATTTAGGTTAAATAGGAGGATTGGAAACAAGGTTGTTGTTAGAACATATACTCTTTGAGACGGCTTCTTCTATGTGAAAAGCCAGACGTCTCTCTCTCTCTCTTTCACTCCAGAAAAAAAGGTTCCTTAGTTTGTAGTTGTTCACCAAACGGATTTAGGCAGGCCATATACTGGAAGATCGAGGGATTGGCGTTCGCTTACATGCAAAGACGGAGTAGGAGACTTGCAGGAATCGCACCAGAGGCTTCCACTAGAACACCTACTCCGATTGAGCACGTTCCGGTTCAGCCAACTCTTAGAACGAGAAAAATAGGTAAAAAAAATTTAACCTCGAAATCCGAACAGAGCCTAACCGGCGCCGACTAGGGCTACCGGAGCCGGCACCAGTCTTGTTCAGGAATCCCCTATTCTTGTTTTTTTTTCCAGTTTTTAACCTTCGCTTCCACTACGTGCCCGGTGTTTTTCGTTTTCTATGCCTTCAGCAATCTAAGGCATAGGCTCGAGTATTACTAGGTCTAGGGTGGATGCAAATAATTTTGAAATAAAGCCCAATATTATCCAGATAGTTCAAAACATGGGTTCACTCCAAGAAACCCCGGAACAAGCAGCCTTCCCAGGTAATGTCTGGCCAAATAACAACCTTTATAACTCTACCTATAATCCTGGTTGGAGAAATCACCCTAATTTCTCTTGGAGCAATGGAAATCAACCTAGGCAGGGCTCTTTCAATTTTGGAGGAAATCAAAGGAACCAAAACCCCACGAACAATAATACAGCACCTTTAAAGCCACAATTAGAGGAATTGATTGGCCAATTGAAAAGTACAACGGAGACTAATTTCCAAGGGGTCGATGTTACAACCAGGAACCTAGAGGCCTCCATGCACAACTTGGAAAATCAAATTGGTCAACTAGCTAAACTACTGGAAGATCATCAAGTTGGGACATTTCCAGGAAACACTGAGGAAAATCCACGGGATCAAAGCCGTGGAGAGTATTGAAGCCATTTTTTCGTTTTACTTTACTTCCAGTTTTGTGCTCGAGACAATTTTTTACTTTTGTCGTTTTGAGTGATTATTTTTCATGAATTAGAGTGCATTATTTATCATTATTGTGCATTCATTATTTTTTATTAATTAATAAAAAATTGAAAACTGGACAAAATTCGACCGGCGCCGGCTAGGGGCTAAGACTGGCGCCGGTTCCTATTGGGCAAGGCACACATATAGGCCATTTTAGCCATTTTTACTTTCAAAATCTCCAAATCCCTCTTAAATTCTCTCTAACCTATGCCGGTTTCAACTATTCAACTTCCCAAAATTTGATTTTTCACCTCCTAATCACTTCTATAACATCTATCTTCCTCTCTTTTGTTGAGCTTACAGATAAAAAATCTCAAAATTTTCAATTTTTCATAACAACCTCACTTTCAATCCACAAGCAAGGAGCTTGGATTTCTACAAAAAGCTTATATCTTTTTCTTGCCCATGCATATACGAGCACAAAGGTATGATTTTTATTCAATTCCTTAAAATTGTGTAGATGACTTTTTCTAATTTTAGGAATGATTTTGGGCCAAAAATTGGGATTGATTATGCCATCTTGAATTGTGCATTACTCCTTGAGCTTTATAAGTTTAGATAGATTAGGAGTTAATGGTTCTTGGATACTTAATTCATGCATGTGATCATTAGGAACTTCGTGCACATATCTAAGGTTAGAATTGTGGCTATTTATGATGGTTGAATACTTGCTACATATGGAACATGAATTGCTTTTCATGTAATGCCACGATAATGCCTTCATTCACATGATCATATATACTTGAATGCATTGGGGATATTCAACACGTTTATTCTTTGCAGTGAGCTTTTCATGTATTATTGCAGGTTGTGTTGAATTGATTAGAGGGGATTGAATTGATTATTGATTGGAGTGTGATATATATTGAAGGAGTTTGGGCTTTGTGGTTGTGAGATTAGTTGAAGGTTGAGTGTGAGTTGAGGATTATGTTTGCAAAGGGTAGCTACACTCCGTTTTAAATCTTTGAGCTCAATTATTCTATCCTCCTATTTTCACCACTCCCTACTTGCTAACATGTCTAGAGCAAGAAGTCATTCATCTAAAAGTGCGGGAGCTTCCTCTTGCTCAGCCCCTTCATCCATCGATCCTTTGTTCCTTAGACCCACTAAGTTTTTCGATCCATCTTGTGAGGAATGTTACAATAGGAGAGCTTCCAACAAAATCATTGTAGAGCGTACTTTCGCGCCTACCCTAGACCATGCCCTTAAATTGGGAATGATGTTTAGGAGGCTAGGATGGGGTTCGATAGTACAGTTGAAAGGAAAGTATTGTCCAGTGCTCATCAAGGAATTTTATGCTAATATGGTTTACAAGGGCAATAAACACCTTCCCCATATTGAAACGAGAGTGAAAGGAATCCCCATTGTCATCACCCAAAATCAATTAGCTAATGTCCTCCAGGTGTTTGATGATGATTCTTGACAAGGGATAGACGTGAACAATCAAAAAATTCTTTCTGACCGAAATTGGGATGCCAGTGGGACTAGGGCCACTCTAGGGTTGTATAAGCATAATGTATTTCAAGCCAACGGTTTTTATTCAAACAATGATCTTGCTGCCAACTTTAGAGCTCTAGTCTATATGTTTGGGTTCAATGTTGTACCTCATGCTAGTGGTTTTAATGAGGCTCGACTTATCGACACCTACATTTTGCATAGGATGATGAACACCCTATCTATCCCTCTTACACCCCTAATTATCCAATCCATTAGGGATGTGGTTCATCACCGTCTCTCTACAAAAGCCTTCATCTTCCCCCTGGTAATAATGAAAATTCTGAAAGACTTTGGGATTAGTCTTGAGGGAGAATTGATGGAGGCTACCACTGAGCACGATATGGTTACAAAACAAACTCTGCTGAGTTGCGGGTACAAGTACAGCCAAGAGTTGACAAAGTGGCTAACCCCATATGAGGTTAGACATCCCAGATAGGTTAGGCCACCCACTGTGGAGGAGGAGCAACCACTGCCACCAGTATGTAAACGAGCTAGTAGTTCTCAGTCTCAACCTCGAACTGACTTTGAGACTACTGTGCTAGTACAGTTAGCCCAGGAAATGAAGATGCTCCTACGCTTGCAGGGATGCATGGATGACATGGCGAGATGGCAAGCTACTATGGAGCAACAATTGGCTAAATGGAGGCAGCATTATTCCGGGTAACATGGTGGTGAGGGAACTTCCACACCGGCTAATGATGTTGATGATGATGATGAGGAGGAGGAGGACTAATGCTAATTGTCCATATTTTATCGATCACTCTTGTTTTTCTTTTATCTTTTAATATCTTTTCTAGTTAGTTTTTGATTTTTTTTGTTGCTTTATTGTATTATTTTCTTTCTTTTGTTTTTGATTTAATTTTCTTTTCTAGTTTTTATGCTTTGGTGTGCTCTTTTGTATTTTTCTTTTTATGTACTTTGCTAATGCCTCATTCTTTGAGAATTCAGCTCTTGTACAACACATTGCCTAAATGAATGGAAGTATTGTCTTTCGTATCTCTTCCCCTTTATATTTTTGGTCTCTTGACATTGTTTATTCCTTGTTCTATTTATTTGGCCATTGAGGACAATGTCCAGTTTAAGTATGGGGGAGTGATTTGATTAAAAATTCTTCTATGCATATACTTTATCCTTCTTGTGAGCAAAAGTTGTAAATTTTTTTTCATTTTCTTTAAGATTTCAAGCTGTATTTTTAATGCATGTCTTGATGATGGATTATAGAGCATATGTTCTATATCATTTATGACTTATGCATGACTTTTTGCACGCACTTGGACGAAATAATTCTTGATCAAATGTTTTGCATTGTTCTTAAACCTGTTTTTCTACTAAAATTCATGGATCATTCTAGAATTTACTTTAATACCTTTTGAGGCGAAATAAGAAAGATATTCATGATTTAACTTAGGGATAGCGGTAATAGGCCTTCTTTGGATAGTTTGAGCTTTTCAAACCTATCTATTTTTATATTATCCCTAGTGCCTATTTTGAGCCTAAATTGCTGATTTCTTTTTTTTAAAACCCGTTATCATACTTTGTCCATTGCTTGTTTTTGAGAGTTTGAATAATTTTCCAAATCTTTATACTCTTGATGGATGAAAGTATGTGTAGGAGAATGTTGAGGGAGAATAAAAGGGAGAAAGAGCATGACTCATTGCTTTCAGTCATGTATCAATACTTGTGTTGAGATGGAAAGAGAAAAGAAAGAAAACAAAGAGAAGAAAGAGAAAAGAGAGATTGAAAACAAGTAAGAAAAACAGAAAGTTGCTAAAAGAAAAAGAAGAAGGAGAGAAACTGAGAAAGAAAAGAAAAGCAGCAGTGAAAAAACAAAAGATGAGAGAAAGAAAGACAAAAGAAAATTGAGAGAGAAAGATAAGAAAGATCACAAGAGGAATGGTGATTGAGCTGTAAAAGTTGAGTTCATATCAAATCCTGAACACCATTGCTAAAAATAGGAGTGATCTTGTGAAAAATAGAGAAGAGTTGATGAAGGAAGTGAAAAGATGAGAAAAAGAAAAGAAAAAGAGAGAAAATGAAAGATTTGCTTGAATTGAATTGTAATTGCTAAACAAGGTAATGGGTTTGATTGATTTTGGAATAGGAGAGTAAGAAGAATTTGGAAATTAGAAATATATTTGGTTATCCTTTTCTTGTGAACTCTTAGCTTCTTTGATACTTGATTCTCCTATATCCTTCATTTGACATGCTACATTACAAGCCTCTAGCCTTACATTACAAGCTTGAAAGTCCTACTTGACCTAAGTAGAATCATGATATATCTCGAATTAGTGGAGATAGTCTATGAAAATTAAGCTTATGGAATATATATTCTTTTTGAACTAAATTCTTTCTAATGGTTTGAGAATAGTGTTAAGTATTGAGATGGTTCTACTAAGTCGTTACTCAATTACACAAGTCTTGCATTTGTTGTGAAAGATATAGTAGCATATGTTGTATGGTCTTGAATGAAGGAAGCATTGAAGATATTGTTTTGAAATTGATTGAGTGATTGATGAAACCTTGTGTTTTCTTACTTGTCGTTGATATTTTGCTTGAGGACAAGAAAAGAGCTAAGTGTAGGGGAATATGATAGGGCCTAAATTAGTCATATTTTTCCTAGTTATTTGAGGCTTTTTTGTGATATATTTTGTTCAAGTCATATTCCTTCATATTTGAGATTTTACCCTTGGAAAGGTATTTTGTTCATTATTTCAGATTTTAGGGGTAAGACAAAGCAAAAACATCGTAAAACAGAATAGAGGCGCTGCCGGCCAGGACCGAGGAACTGGCGCTGGCCATATGCTAATAACACGAACTTCAAAATTATTGAAACTGACCGGGACAAAATCGAATCGGCGCTGGCTCTAGTAGCTAAGGTGGCGCTAGCTATACTCTGGACTACATTAGGCTGAAATCGAGAAAAATCGGCGAACAACGGAAGAAACAGAACATAATCGGTGCCCGCTCCAGTAGCCAAGGCGGTGCCGGATATGCTCCGAGGAAGCGACGGGATTTTGATTTTTCCATGCAGTTTTTGGTAATCTGTGGAGTTTTAGTATCTTCCTACTTCTACTCGGCCAAGAACATTATACCAAGGAGGTTAGGCACTTCCAAATCCTATAAATAGATGGAAAACACAAGAGAAAATGAGAGAATTCATAGATCATCATAGAAAATCACTCAAATCAAAGGAGGAATTCTTCAAATCAAGGAGGGTTGTATAAGAAGGTCTTCAAAGGAAGAAAAAGGAGCCTTACTTATGAGTGCTTTCTTTTACTTTGTTTTCTTTTTATTGAAAAATGATATATTAATTGTTTTATTGTAATTTGACATTGTTTTAGGTATTCATGATTTTTAGAGTATTTGATCTTTTGATTAGTTAATTGTTCTTCTTGGTATTTAATTACTTGAGCTTATTACGAGATTAATTGGTTGGTTCTTTCCATTGACTTGATGAGACCAAATGGATTGATGGTGGTTTCAATTTATTGATTTCATATTTGTTGTCTGTTAACTCACCGAGACCAAAGGGGTTAATTGATTAGGACTAGGTAATTAAAGGTTAATTGATGTTTGCCGAGACTAAGGATTCATTGGTTAATTTCATGATTTAAATTCGCCGAGACCAAGGGTATTTAATCAAGGATTGTGTTTAATGCATCTTTTGGATGAGTTAGTTGAGATGAGACCAAGTGATTCTAATTTATCTAGAAGGTCGTGATTTCATGGATTGAAAACGAAGTGAATCTATCTTAATCCTTCATGATGCCAAGAGAATAATTAGTTATGATAACTGTAACACCCCATATTTTTACCTTGTCGTAGTGGGCCAAACTCAGGTGGGATGTCGCCCCGTCTGAATTCTCATACTAAGGGTCTTTATAACGATTTAAACTTAAAGTAAGCTGTAAAGTCGAAACTTAAGTAAATATATGAAACATGCTCTTTATTTATATAGACATATGAGTCATGATAGGTACATTGTCATAGTTTCCAAAATACATAAGCTAAAACATCTCATAGTCTATGTACAATGATCACTCCAAAAGATTTGCTATCTAGTGCCATAGAAGAAGTCCTAGAATACCATCGTTATTCTTCATCTCTAATCCCTAAAAAAATAGAAAAGATAAACATACGTGTAAGTGGTATACTCAGTGAGTCCCGTGTGTGCCCATGTTTTGCTTAGAAGAGAAAGACGATTTTCAATTTCTTTGCTAAAATAAATTTTATAACAGGAAAACAACGGTAATTAATGAATTTAGGTTCAATGTACATTCGAAAAACAATGGCTTCCAAACACATGGCCCCTAATTCAACAAATACGGGTTCTTCCCCATTTAGAAGTGCGACCCACGTGCAAAGTTCAAGGAACTTCGCCTTCGGCCACAAGGTCTCTTGTGCCTGGGACTGTGCTTTACAACACGTCACCCGTGTTATGCCGGAAGGGTGAGCAGCATACAAATATACCTCACCGTGCACTTAGGGATCTTTTACTTGCCACCATAAGTTAGGGGTCCCAATCTTGACGTCAATCACCATCGAGGTGGCAATGGATTGAACACACCGAGTATCCCCACTCAGTATCATGTGAGCAACCCACCATCATAATCAATAGGCAATTGCCGAGCTCACAACGACTAGCTAGGGACGACTCATTTCAATGTCCTGTCGCCCTGTTTGGAGTAAGAGAATCCCCAGAACTGATCAAGTTACTTGGGATCATCTATCTCTAACATGAGCTAGTACAAAGATCAAAATCCTTACTGAGTACTCAATGCAACAACACCGACACCATCTGACTGATCAGGCCAGAGGGTCATCTGATCCTGCAGGATTTTCAAATCAAAACATTTCTTATTGTCTGGGGCCGTACTTGATCACAAAATTCATTTTCCAAGGGTATTCGGGTCATTTCACCCATGCCAGATTCCAAAAGACTTTTTGAGGATATCCGAGTCATTTTACCCTTACCCGATTTGAAAAATATTCACAAAAGTTCCAATAAGGATATTTCGGTCATTTACCGAATACCCGAGTTTCAAGCGTTTTCATAAAATATTCTAATAAGGATATTTGGATTATTCTCCAAATACCAGATTTCAAAATTTACCATTTTTCAGAAATCCCAAATATTTAATCCGGAAAGGACTAAATTCACAAAATTCGTGTTTTAAACATCCAGGAAGGTTTCCAAGCTGAATATGAAATTTATTCGAGTCCAAAATATCATGAAAGCAGATGTTGCTCATGTAAACCTTAAACATATTCAAGGATTTCCAAAATGGCATAAAACATAGCATTTCATAGAAAATCAAAGCACACCAGCCTTTAAAAAGGTTTAGAAATCAATGGGACTTACCTTGTATATTAAGTCGAAGTGGCACTCGTATAGTCCTAAAAGGTGTTCCCTCGACTTGATTCACCTACACCATTAGTATATCCCTTTATCATTACTCAATGGGTTCAAATGCTTAATGGTTCGAATAAGGTTTTTATAATTTTCTTAAAGAAATAAATGGATTAATGCTTTGGATGGTTTTCTGGTTTTACAGCTTTACCATCCTCCACTATTCTTCACATAACTTATTCAATATAGGTCCAAATAAGGTGAGGTTACTTCCATAATATTCCTAAGACATCCCTCTATCAATTCCAGGTCACAAGACATGTAAAATATATCCCATTTTGTTCAGTTTCTCAGTTAATTCCACTGTTCCGAGGTTGGAGTTCAGTTTTGTCATCTTCCAATATTTTTTACATAACTCGTTCAATACAGGTCCAAATGAGGTGAAAGCACTTCCAAAATACTCCTAGGACACTTCTATATTAACTTCAGGTCATGGGGTATTCAAAACTCTCTCCATTTCATTCAGTTTTTCAGCTAAACTTACTGTTCCGAGTTGGAGGTTCAAGATTACAGTTTAGAAGCCCAGCTTGTTTTAACTTATTCCTATGGTTTCTTCAACATATCCTACCACATTTAAACCCTTCAATACTTCATTTAACATCCCAATATCAGTATTCTAATAGGTTTTCATACTCATCACTTCTCTCTTATCCAAACGAATTAATTATTCCATGCTTACCAAACCAGTAAATTTTGACAGCTTTTATCATTCTTGCGATTCATGATCTCTTAGCCATCCAAAACCCTCACAACCTCCACACAACTTGTTCCAAATCCTTTCTAACTAGTCTAGGACATGTTTAGGATTATTTATACTCAGTTTCCAGTCATATCTACTCAGATTTCCTTTAATATTTCCAAACAACACAAGCTAGTGAGTTGTTACTCACAAATGGCTTTTCTTGTTTTCTTTATCACTTCCATCTTTTTCTTTTCAAATTTTCAGCATACCATCACTCCAATACACCTCAAATGAACTAAAAACCATACCCAACACATCACTACACCAACCGGTCAATCCAACATCCATCACAACATCAAAATATTTTCATTACTCAACATCAACAAATTCATATGCAAATAACTTCCAACTTCTAGTATCATTCTCTTAGCTTTTGAGAAGTGATCCCTTACCTTTCCAAGATGAAGGCAAAGCTGTATACTCCTTTCCTTCCTTCCTTCTCCTTTCTTTCTCCTTGCTGCTGGTTTCCTTTTCTTCCTCCTTGCTGCCGGTTGTCTTCTCCTTGCTCCCTTGCTGCCGGAAATCTCTCTCTCTTTCTCTCCCTTAGTCTCTCTTTTTCTAGTTTTTCCTTTCCTCTCTTCACTTTTCTGATTTTTCTTCTTCTCCTCCCAACTTTGGCCCAAATTCTCCCCTCCTTGCTCCTATTTATATAGCTCAATCCTCTTGGACTTGTTTTGATCTTAATAAAATGACTTAGGGTGAGTTGGCATTTCTAGAAGTCTTTAGACTTCTCTAACATTCACAAGAAGATTAAGGATCACTCTAGAAGGTTGTAGAACCTTTTAGAAGTTTATAGAAACTCTTAAAATTTCTTAGGACTAATATATACTTAATCAGGATTAATTTACCATAATCTAGTTTAACTTAATTAAGCTTAATTAGAGAAAGTCTAAGAATGGTTAATCTTGGTAAAAAATATCATGCTTGTGGGCCATCTTAATTTATTTCTTGAGGGCCGTCTAAAATATCTTTGTATATAATATAATATAATTAAGATATTTATAGTATTAATTGCATTATATATATAATAATATTAAGAATAATATAATAATTAAATTATAATTATTGAATATAATAATACTATAATTTAATATTACCAAGAGTATTGGTATTAAATAATAGATATAAAAATAATAGTAATGGATAATAGAATAAAAGTGTTAATAATAATATTATCATTAAACAACAACAACAACAACAACAACAACAACAACAACAACAATAATAATAATAATAATAATAATAATAATAATAATAATAATAATAATAATAAAATACGATAATAATAATAATAATTACGATAATAAAATAAACTAAAATAAAATAGGATAAAATGAAATAAAATTAATAATAATATTAGCAAAAATAATAGTAATAGTAGTAATAATAATAATAATAATAATAATAATAATAATAATAATAATAATAATAATAATAATAATAATAATAATAATAATAATAATAATAATAATAATAATAATAATAATAATAATAATAATAATAATAATAATAATAATAATAATAATAATAATAATAGCACTGGTGATGGCTATATTATAACACTATGAATAATATTATTAATTTGTAGCCTTAATAATATTATTAATAATAAGGAAAAGAAAATATATCATTAATTTCTTTGTATATGTATTTTTATTTTAAACAAGACTATTCTACACAAATGCTTTACGCAAGGCGGGTTATTACAATAACGATTAAGTCCTTTAAGTTCATGTGTGTCAAAATAATTGCTTGAATTACATAATTCTCCATCCTTGACATGTATATATTCTTTTGTTTTATTTTATTTTATTTTTACTTTATTTTCCTTTTTATTTCTTTTTCATTTTATTGAGTCGGTTAAACAATGAAAGAGAAGGGATTAATGCATACTTGTTCCTAGTGGATCGACACTCGTTTGAACCCTATGCTATGCTAATGATAAGTATGCTTGCTCATATGTTTAATTTAGAGTTAACATTTTAATCTAAACTTGATTGGTAGTGTGCTTATTTTTTTATATGATTTTTATACCCTAATAAATCACACATCAATGGTCTAAAAAAACTAAATTACCTCCTTGAAATTGGGGTGAAGGGTAGAAATTACCATCATTCTCCAAAGCCTTCTTATAATATAGCGTTGAAATATCCAACTCTTTGAGGTATAGTGAGCTCAACACGTCATCAATTGCATCAATGGACTCCATGAATTGAGAGGTACACTATTTGTCTGCGATTTTCAATTCCTTACTGAAGCTCTCATCAACCAACTTTGCTACTTATGTCTTGTTAGAGCTCATTCATTGTAATACCCCATCTAGAACCACCTTCATTAAATGGGGAAAGTTATGTATGACATAACATTTGATATGGTATTTGATAACTTGAACCATTTCCGTATGTATATATGATCTATGATTTTGTTATTTCATGAATTTATTTACTTCGATATAATTGTGTGGGTTGAGTTTTTGCTTTATTGAATAGCATTTATTAGAAGGGAAATTGAGTGAGTAAGTGGGAGTTAAAGGAATTTGTTAGAGGAAATTTTAAACAAGAATTATAGTGGAATAGTGGTTAGAGCTTGGTTGTATTATTTGGTAACTTGAGTTCAAATCCCAACTCTTGCAAACCCTTTCCTTCTTACCTTTGATTAAACTTTTTTCCCCTTATATTCCCTTCCCCTGGCCCTTATTTTCCCTTCCCTTGGCCGAAAATCCTAGGGGCTGCTACCTTCTTATTTTCCAATTTCCTAAAACAGGAGTTTTTGATTATTTTGGATTTTACTAAAAACAATTTAATATAAGTTAAATTCCTAATATTCTCAAATAAATATTTTATTTCAAACTTTTAGGAAGTTTAATTATTTTATCATCTAAAATTTTTCAAGGATCTTACTCAAGGGTTTCATTATGGAAAGAAGATTATAGGAAAATTTCTTTTAGAAACCATATTATAGCTACAACTTTCAAAAGAAGGAAAGTTTTCCAAAGTTGTTCCCTCTAAAAGAGTTTATTTGAAAATAAAGAGATCTTGTCCAAAGCTTTAAAGGAAATAAATATTCTCCAAAGATTTTTGGCATTTTGAAAACTAGTGTTTAAGGAAAGGAAATTTCATCTTTATTCCAAGAATCTAGATTGTATCACCTAATATGATTATTCCTCAATTACTTATTTTTGCTTAAAATAAATTAGGACATTATCTAAATTAATTCTTGGATTAATAACCCATTTTTATTAACTGAATTTTCTAGAATAAAATCAACCCTAACTGCCACCTTGATGAGTTTTTATTTCCTTTCAAGTTCCCTAAATAAGGGGGGGGGGACTTCCTAAGTAATCATAATCAATCAAGATTCTTTTAAGATAATGAAAATCAGAAACTTCCCCTTCTTCTCACCAATTTTCAGACACTATTCACAGACACACACACACAAAAACACATGAAAATTCCAGTAGACTTGTCCTCCAATTTTCTCTTGTTTTAGCTAAAACAACACCACCAAAAAGCCGTCACATCTTTTCTCCAATTTTCAATCAACACAAGAACCAAAAGGCAGCTTCTTTTCTCGTCTCTTCTCCCTTATTTTAGCCACAATAACAATCAGAAAATAGCCACCAAAAACCAGCCCTAAACCCCTCTTAAACCTTGCTGGAATTCGGCTATAGTAATAGGGACAAAAGTTGTCATCTTTTCCTTCTTGTGATCAAGAGGCCGAAACAAGATCAAACTCTACTAAACCCTAAACACCCTCTTCTGCCCAGAAATTCTAGCCACTAACCCCCTCTAATAGCTTGGCCAAAACAACACCAATCTCCACCAAAATCAAAACCTAAAAGAAAGGTAAGTAACTCTTCAAACCCCTTCAACTTTTATTCAATTCTTCTTATTCTTTTATCCTAAATTTCAAGCCAAAGAGGATTTATTTACCCTTATCATCTCAAGATCTTCGAATCAAGTAAACCAAGAGCCACCACTCGACTCTTCATTTCAAAGTAAACTCTATCAAGCACCAATGACGCCACTTTTGCTCTTGTTGTGCCATCGAAGAGGTATTTAAGGATTGACTTTACTAATTTAAAGAAGGTTGACCTTATAGTGATGCTAATATGCTTGAAGTCTTGCATGAGAAGCATGAATAGATAGAATTGATGAGGTTTGATTGTGTAATATTGTGAGCTAGGTGTCTAGGGAGTAAAGTATGGTTAAACATTGTTATGATGACCTAGAACTATTGTATGTTGAATAAAGATGCGATCTTTTATTGCAGTTAGGGTTAATATATAGAATTGTTGGTAGTTGATTATTGAGGTCCGTATATAAGTTGATGTGAGCCGAGTGTAAGCATACATGGGTGAGTTATATGACCATAGAAAGCATGGAGGTGATTTAATGAATTAATCCACCTAGGTGTTATGGATAAGTTATATGATTAGTATGATTATAGAGATTCATGATGCATGAAAAGATAAGTGGATGCATATGTGCGTTCTAATTATAGAATCATTGATTCTAGTTAAGGAAGAAAATGAAAAAGATATCAAGCATAACTTTGGTTGATTATTGAGAATATCCAAGTAAGTTTTTGATAAATGTTACTTATTTGCAAGTAATTTTTACAATGTTGTTTAGAATTGATGTCAATATTATGTTTTGACAGGAGGATTGAAATGTGGGCTAAACATGATGATTTATACTGTGTTTTGATACTTGGGTTAGAAACGTGCATGTTTTACATTTTAAATGAGTTTATCAAAATTTAACTATTCAAACTCAAAAAATGATTTCTTACCCTACCACTAAATAATTTGAAAACGCAATTACAAAAAATCACGTTTTGCAATAAAGCTAATCAAAGGCTTTCGAAAAGGAAAAATGATTATACACCAAAATGGGGAGCGTTGAGTACTCAATAGGGGTAGGCTATTAGTACTAGTTTTCAAGAGCAAGAGTGAGTATTAGTATTAGTTTTCTGGCAGGAGGCCACTTCCAGAAGATGAACTCAACTTGAAGAGGCGACAGTACTACATAGTCAGGCCGTCCGAGCTAGCATATTAGTCCATATGGACATTGTTGATCCAAATTAGACAACTAGAATGTTTAGTGTAGAGATAGAGGAGTATCTCACCTAGTGGGAGGATCCCCCAGTGTCTATTATTGAAAGAATACATTAGGAAGCTATTATGGTAGTAACCACGATATGGATTATGTTACTATATTATTGAATCATTTGTTAATCCCTACTTAATGAATTGTGAATGTGATGAGACGATAATTTATTGTGAAGTAATTTGGATTAATTGAGCAAGGCTCCTTTGTATAACTGCTATTGATGAAATTGACTTGCAAACACGATTTTGTGATTTTAATAAACCTGCATGCATGAAATAGTTGTAATTAACACTTTGCACACACGAGACTTTCTGAGATGTCAATCTCATACCTTTTATATTATGATTTCAGGGGATTGCTAATACTGAGCAGGGTGAAGCAATAGGAGATGATCTCCAGTTTTATTTATTCATTTATGTTTTGAATTTATTTCAAGAGATATTTGTTAGTTTAATTTTTCAGACTTGTATAAGTTTTACTTCCAGATGTAATGTGATTATTTCTTTAATTTTATTTAGACGTTTTTCTTTTTGTACCTCGTTATAAAGACCTCTGGACGGGCTGACATCCTGCCCTATTAGGGTATGTAGGTAGTGGGGTGTTACAAGTAGTATCAAAGCCTAGGTTTAGGCAAAGGATATTATTGAGTAGTACCTAACCTCTAGGAATTGAGATTCAATGAATAGTGTGTGAACTCTTGGGAGTGAGAGTTAGTTTTGATTTCTTTATATTTCTTTTATAGGATGACTAGAAGATCCACAGCTGTGACTCAAGACTGGCCATTTATGTGTGGTCTTATGAGTGGTAGAGCATCTAGCCCTATACTTATACTGGATTCCTTATCATCTAAGTTAAAGACGGAATCTGAGGGTCGATGGATCCCCAGTGAGGATGAGATTGATCATGAGCTGCCTATAATGGAAAACTTAGGCATAGAGGAAGGACTTGAAGATCCAGCACCAAATATACTTGCCCTTGAGTGGAATGAGTGATGGAAAACGAAAAACAGGGGAGCATGCTCTGTACGAAAAAAAATTGGAGAAAAATAAAACGCGAGCCTTAAAGGCTATGCGGAAGCGTGAAGATAATACATTTGCGTTCCCTAACCCTCCCAGATTGCATAGGAACAGATTAAACGGCTGGAATCGCCTCGCTTTGCACACTTGAAGGAGCTTCCAGTTGAACACCCGCTAGCCTTCGACTTCGCCTTGTTTGCATTAACGCTTAGCTCTTCAGCTCTCGGGATATTCCTCAGCCTAACCTCTAGTTGGTGAACACAATGGAGAAGAAGAATGGACTCAAAACTCCTTGGTTCAGCTGCTATTAGTTAGCAAAGAAGACAAGAAGAAAACACAGAGGGAGGTGACGTGAGAGAGCAAGAGAGAGACGTGAGTTCTCTTGTGTGTTTGGGAAAATCGGGTTTATTTTCTACCAGAGACTAGTTTTATTGGTTAGCCAAAACAGGTCTCTCATTATCTGATAAACATATCCCCGGGATTTCAAAACACCCGGATGTTATCCTGAGAATCAGTTTGGCCTAACCCTAAACTCCTCTTAACCGTATCTGGAAAAACCCTAAGGTCCAAGCTATTGGGTCAGAAAAATATTTATTATTTTTCTTGGACCCAAAAGGCCCAAAATAATAAATATTAATTATTTATTTCCCGGGCTTATATAAACAACCCAATAAATAATTAATGAGCCCAAATGAGCCATAATAATTAATCTTTTATTATTTATTTCTTGGGCCTATATAAATAACCCAATAAATAATTAAACATTAATTATTTCCCCTTGTTTAAGCCCAGGTTAATTTCTTAATTGTTCATACTGGACCTAGGCCCTGAATAATTAATTAACCAATTAAACTAGATAATTAATTTCTCTCAACTCCTATTTTATTTATTTATTTATTTTATTCAAGTCCAATAATAAATTAGACTTCCTGAATAAAATAAAATAAAATAAAATAAAATAAAATAAAATCCTCTTCAACTGAGACCAATTCCTCAACCCAAAAGTAGTTAGGACTTACGGGCTATCCCGAGGACCAAAAAGACACATCGCATTGGCTGCTAAAATGACCAAAATACCCCTGCTATATAAATAACTGTATTTTGCATTTTAAATATTTCCTAATATCACCATAAGGAAATATTGACTCCAAGGACAATGCTGCGATAGCAAAGTCTCCGACCTACAGGTGAAATGACTAAAATACCCCTCTACACATCGCCGTACATTTAGAGAGGAAGAAGTGTACTAACACCCCTCTAAATGTCATCTACCATCCTTAGGCTTCTAGTCCAGTGATCCACGACTTCCTGGAATGTTTCCGCTTTCCAAGGGAGCTACCCTAAAGCAAACATCCAAATCATGTTTCCCAGGGCCCTGGATAATTTAGACTATTCGGACAACCACAAGGGGCGATATAGTGCAGAAACTATCTTGTATAAGTCTGTCTTAACTAACTAGTCACACATACCCAACATGCAAGTATATTGGCCCTACGATAGAACCTCAACTACAGCAAATCAAAGTATATGTTTCCAGCTTCGCCAGACCACCAACTCATACTCAAGTCGTAGAGTACTAGTCCACGTTGTAGTGGTAATAGTCTAGGTTTCTACCATATAGTACTTTGAGAAACCACTACTACAGGTCCTGTTCTACGTATTCGAAATACGCTTAGGTCATGAAGTGAGTGGACTACCCACTGGCTAAAGGTAAGCCATTCCCTATTTGGAATTCATAACATAATAACCTAAACATGATGAGATTTTCAATCTCATCAATAGGTTAAGAACAAATGTTTATGTGTTAAATAACCCGTGATCCATACCTTACTGTGAAAGACCACCATTCACATGGACCACTTATTTAAACACAATTAGTTTTTTCCAAACGAAAATCGTGCACAAACAAATAGTAAATTCACAAACAATTTCTGAAAATGAATTCTTTTATTAAAATATTTGATTTTACATCAGAAAACTAGTCTAAGATGGCATACAATCCAACAATCTCCCACTTGCACTCTAAGACTAGGTAAGTCCATAGGTGCCCACCCCTATGGCGTCTAAATGTCTCTTGAAGACTCTCTCAGCCAAAGGCTTGGTGAATAGATCTGCTAGATTGTTTTCTGGGGCAATATGCTCCACCACGACTTCCCATCTCTGGATGAAATCCCGTATCAGGTGGTACTTCCTCTCGATGTGTTTCCTCTTCTTGTGGTTCCGAGATTCCTTAGATTGCGATATTGCTCCAGTGCTGTCGCAATACATCACAGCCGGCCTGTCCTTATGTGGTACGACTCCAAGTTCTGAAAGAAACTTTCGGAGCTAGACTGCTTCCTTGGATGCTTCCGAAGCTGCCACATACTCAGCTTCTATAGTTGAGTCAGCAATGCAAGACTGCTTAATACTCCTCCATGAAATTGCTCCTCTAGACAAGGTGAAGACATATCCACTAGTGGATTTTCTCTCATCCTTATCTGCCTGGAAGTCTGAGTTTGTGTATCCTGTAGGAACCAAATCATCAGCCCTGTAAACCAGCATATAATCTCTCATTCCCTTGAGGTACTTGAGAATATGCTTTACAGCTTGCCAATGAACCTCCCTTGGGTTTGACTGATATCTGCTAACTAAGCCCACGACAAAGCAGATATCTGGTCTAGTACACAGCATGGTGTACATGAGACTTCCCACAGCCGAAGCGTAGGGAATCCTACTCATTCTGTCCTTTTCTTCTTGAGACTTAGGACAGTCTTTCGAAAAAAATGAAAACCCATGTCTGCAAGGGATTAGAGCTCCCTTGCATGAGTCCATGCTGTACTTGGCCAGCATCTTGTCAATGTATGTCGCTTGGGATAGGCCTAACATTCTCTGCTTCCTATTTCTAAGAAGCCTAATCCCGAGAATGTAGCTGGCTTCTCCCAAGTCTTTCAAACTGAATTGACTAGATAGCCAAACCTTTGTAGATGACAATGTCCCTACATCATTTCCAATGAGTAGAATGTCATTCACATACAAGACAAGAAAAACCACATTAATGCCTTCACGTTTCCTGTACACGCATGGTTCATCTTCGTTTTGAATAAAACCATAAGACTTTACAGTCTCATCAAAACGAATGTTCTATGCTCTTGATGCCTACTTAAGTCCATAAATGGACTTCTTAAGCTTGCAAACCATGTGTTCCTGGCCTTCTGTAATGAAGCCTTCCGGTTGGGACATATAGATGTCTTCGCTAAGATAGCCATTCAAGAATGCCGTCTTGATGTCCATTTGCCATATCTCGTAGTCATAGTGACAGGCGATGGCAAGGAGGATGCGGATGGATTTAAGCATAGCTACCGGGAAAAAGGTTTCCTCATAGTCAATACCCTCTTTCTGAGTATACCCTTTCGCCACAAGCCTAGCTTTGAAGGTTTCCACCTTCCCATCCGCTCCTCTCTTTCTCTTGTATACCCACTTGCACCCAATGGGTTTTATCCCTTCAGGTGAAACTACAAGATCCCAAACCTGATTGAGGTACATAGACTCAATCTCGGCTTTCATTGCCTCATGCCACATATTTGCATCGGTATCAGCAATAGCCTCCTCGTATCTAGCGGGGTCTTGTTCCTGATGGTCGGAGACCAGCTCAAAAGCTTCTCTAGTCCATCTATCCGGAACCCTAGACACTCTCCCACTACGACGAGGCTCCATTTGCATCGGCTCTTGAGGTTGTGCCTCTTCTTGTTCCAAAATCGGGTCAGAAGAAGTTGATTCCATAGATAACTTCTCCTGAAGTTCCAACCTCGTTGAACCTTTAGTGGAAGTATTTTGATCATCTTCCAAGTATCTAGCATTGGTACTGACTAGTACCTTCTGCTCCTTAGGATGATAAAAGTAGCCTCCTTTTGTCCCTTTTGGATTCCCAACAAAATAGCATAATTCTGATCTTGGTTCCAACTTGTCTCCCTTGATCAGTACATAAGCTGGACGTCCCAAAATCCTGAGATGATTCAGACTTGGCTGACACCCAGTCCACATCTCATAAGGAGTCCTAGGTACTGACTTGGAAGGCACCAAGTTCAGAATTTATGCCGCTATTTCCATGGCATATCCCCAAAAGGACACTGGAAGAGTAGCATGAGACATCACACTTCGGACCATTTCCATCAACGTCCTGTTTCTTCTCTCAGCTACTTCGTTCTGCTGAGAGGTTCTCGGCGCAGAGAGCTGGGATACTATCCCATGATGTACCATGTAGTCCTTGAATTCACCTAGGAGGTACTCTCCACCATGATCCGATCGTAAGGTTTTGATTAATTTACCTGTCCGACGCTCCACTTCAGCCTTAAACTCTTTGATCTTGTCAAAAGAGTCAGACTTGCGTCTCATAAGGTAAATGTAACCATACCTCGTACAATCATCCATGAACGTGATGAAGTACTCAAAACCTCCCCTAGCTGGTGTAGACAATGGACCGCACACATCAGTGTGAACAAGACTCAACACCTCGTTGGCTCTATCCGCCTTTGGTGTAAATGACCTCTTGGTCATTTTTCCTATCAGGCAGGATTCACACTGAGGCCAACTTTCCAATCTCAATGAGCCCAAAGGCCCATCATGGATTAGCCTCTGAATCCTGGTTGAGTTAATATAACCCAACCTTAGATGCCAAAGGTATGAATCATTGATATTGGTCTTTCTCTTCTTAGTTAAAGGTTCAGACTAAGCGTTATTTGATTGTTTGTTAATAGGGTTTAAAAAGAACAAATTTCCATACATGTGCCCAGTACATAAAATTTCTCCATCTCTACTGATAGAAATACTAGAATGGAAAGATACAGAATATCCTTGATTAATAAGTTTTGCAACTGAAATCAAATTCTGACGAAAACCAGGTACATATAAAATGTCTTTTAAAACCACTATCTTATTACAATCAAAGATAAGATCCAGCTCTCCCACTGCAAGGGCCCAGACTTGTGCTCCATTTCCCACTCTAAGCCCATGTTCACCCTTCTTGAGTCTTCTTATCTTCCTAAACCCCTGCAAGGAGTTACAGATATGATCAGTGGCTCCTGAATCAACAATCCAAGTGGAAGTTGATCCTACCATTGATATGGACTCTAGATAGTATACATTACCTGTGGGGTTTTTCTTGGTTTGAAGATCTGGACACTCCTTTTTCCAGTGTTCCTTCTTCCCACACTTGAAGCACTTGCCATTTGGTTTGTCCTTGGGCTGGTTCTTGGGCTGGGCTACTGCATTCCCCTTCTTCTTCTTGAACTTTCTGGGCTTAGGCCCAGTTCTTGAAGTAGAGGCCTTAGCAATCATGGCCTTAGACTGCGGCTTCATGACCTTCTCCGCCATCTGGAGCTCCTTCATCAGTTCAGTTAAACTCATGTTCAACTTGTTCATGTTATAGTTTAACTTGAATTGAGTGAAAGAGCCCGGTAGAGATTCGAGAACTATGTCCACTTGGCTCTCGGGGTCAATGATAGCCCCTAAGATTTCTGCCTCCTCGAAAGCAGCAATCATCTTGAGAATATGCTCTCGGACTGATGCTCCCTCAGCCATCTTAGTGTTTACAATAGTTCGAAGAGCCTCCTGCCTTGCGGGCCGGCTCTTGTCCGCGAACATAGTTGCCAACGATTGACTTATGTCATATACAGAAGCCATGTGCTCATATTTTGACTGGAGCACATTAGACATGGAAGCTAACATATAGCAACGTGCCATTTCGTCAGCTTTCTTCCATGCCTTTTCAGCCTCTCGCTCTTCAGCAGTGGAACCTTCCCCAATAATAGGGCAGGTTTCGTAAAGGACATACATATACTCCTCGGCTGTTAGTATTATGTCCAGGTTCCTTTTCCAGTCCACATAGTTTGGACCCGTTAGCTTATTCTCCATGAGAATAACGACCAATGGACTAAAAGAACCTCCCACCATTTCTGAAAATCGAAAATAAAAGAAAGAATTTAGTTTGTGAAAACAAAATAAAATTTGTGCACTGAAAATAATTTGGCTCTTAGGAAAACTGACATAGCTTCGTGGGAAGATTAACAGTTTCCTAAGCTAAGTGTATTAACCACCACAAATTAATTTCCCTTCTAGGTAATGATCTAGAGGATAACTCCATCATGGGATGGCCATTTCCTCTCATTTTCTATGGACATACTTCGCACTATAACCTCCAACGTGGGCTGGCCGATCATAGTACGTGCCCCGGGTTATTAATTACATCATTCCATTAGATCTAGATCCTTATGGTATCCCCATCCTATACGAGTTCACTCCCAGGGTGACGCGAGGGGATCCACGATCTCTAATGAGGACCGTGATGGAAGCCGTGGAGCCGTTGGAACCCCTCTCCCACTTAGTCTTTTAAAATAAAGTTTTTCTGAAAAATACCCTTTTGAAATTTCCATCAAGTTTTTCTTAACTCAAAAATAAAATATCTAAGTCCAATAAAATCTCTATGTCAAGGCTTATATCATTTGAGAGATTTCCTCCATGGACTAACTTTATCTAAGTTAAAACTTAATGATTTAAAAAATTTTCCAATTAAAACTTCTAGAGACTTTGGTCTCAAGCTTATTTGACAAAATCATTTTTCTAGTCCAAAACAAAACAAAATGGCTCTCCATTTTAATTTACAAAAATATCTAAATCCAATATATTTTCTATGTCAAGGATTAAATCCTTTGAGAAAATATTCAAGGATTAATTTTTGTACCAATTAAAATAAACATTTAGTTTTTAAAGAAAAATATTTTTCCTTGCCAAAACAAAAGGTTCCCAAAGACTTTGGTTTTTGAGAAAAAGCACACATAGGTACATAAAAAAAAATAGCATGCTAGAAAACAATAAACGTTTTCATGCTTTTCTATTTTTTATACCTAAGTGCCCAAATAATAGAATTAAACACATTAATTAATTAATTAATTATCTTGTTTAATCCTAAAATCCCTTACTAATATTTTTTATGCAAATAAATTCCAAGAATATAAATATTGCAAAAATATTAATTTCGCCTGGTATGGGACCCAAAACGAAAAAGGAAAAAAAAATAAATAAAATGAAAAAAATAGTTGCCGGTCCACGTGCACCCGATGCAACAGATTAGGACCCATTTGCTCTGTCGGCTCACAGCTCTCCGGTGCACCAGCCGCACCAGATCCAAGCCCGTATGCCTTGTGGTCCACCGCGGCCGCTGTGCACCGCGCCGCACAGGATCGCACACCAGCCACGACCCGTGGACTTCACCCGCGACCCGCGCTTGCTTCATCTCTGCACACGACCCGCGAACTCGGCCGGATACCCGCCACTCGACCCGCGCACGATTGCAATTTGCAATTGCAATTTCATGCAATCGGCACAATTGGCTCCGAATTGTCCCAGCGGCTCAGCTCAGCAGCGACCGGCTCCTCTCACCAACAGCAGTGGCTCGGCTTGGACACGGCGGCTTATGAACAGTATCATCTTCTTCGTTTTTTCACCCGTTCGCGCCCGAAATTGCAGAAACTGTTCTGCTTCATTTTTTTCAGCCTTCTTTAGCTTCTTTGGACATTTTTACTTACAAAAAACATCCAAACCTAAAACACAACCGCCTATACCCATTAAAATTGGGTTTACACGATTAAACTTGAAAGCAAAAAAAAAAAAAAAAAAAAAAACAGAGAGCTCCTATGCCTTAACGGTGAAGCTTACAAAACCATCTATCCCATACCAAAACAGCGAATGATCACAGGTATAATCATTTTCTCCATTTTATTAACTACCATGCTCCCTATATTGATCAAAACCAGTGGCTCTGATACCACTTTGATGGAAAACGAAAAACAGGGGAGCATGCTCTGTACGAAAAAAAATTGGAGAAAAATAAAACGCGAGCCTTAAAGGCTATGCGGAAGCGTGAAGATCATACATTTGCGTTCCTTAACCCTCCTAGGTTGCGTAGGAACAGATTGAACGGCTAGAATCGCCTCGCTTTGCACACTTGAAGGAGCTTCCAGTTGAACACCCGCTAGCCTTCGACTTCGCCTTGTTTGCATTAAAGCTTAGCTCTCCAGCTCTCGGGATATTCTTCAGCCTAACCTCTAGTTGGTGAACACAATGGAGAAGAAGAATGGACTCAAAACTCCTTGGTTCAGTTGCTATTAGTTAGCAAAGAAGACAAGAAGAAAACACAGAGGGAGGTGACGTGAGAGAGCAAGAGAGAGACGTGAGTTCTCTTGTGTGTTTGGGAAAATCGGGTTTATTTTCTACCAGAGGCTAGTTTTATTGGTTAGCCAAAACAGGTCTCTCATTATCTGATAAACATATCCCTGGGATTTCAAAACACCCGGATGTTATCCTGAGAATCAGTTTGGCCTAACCCTAAACTCCTCTTAACCGTATCTGGAAAAACCCTAAGGTCCAAGCTATTGGGTCAGAAAAATATTTATTATTTTTCTTGGACCCAAAATGCCCAAAATAATAAATATTAATTATTTATTTCCCGAGCTTATATAAACAACCCAATAAATAATTAATGAGCCCAAATGAGCCATAATAATTAATCTTTTATTATTTATTTCTTGGGCCTATATAAATAACCCAATATATAATTAAACATTAATTATTTCCCCTAGTTTAAGCCTAGGTTAATTTCTTAATTATTCATACTGGACCTAGGCCCTGAATAATTAATTAACCAATTAAACTAGATAATTAATTTCTCTTAACTCCTATTTTATTTATTTATTTATTTTATTCCAGTCCAATAATAAATTAGACTTCCTGAATAAAATAAAATAAAACAAAATAAAATAAAATCCTCTTCAACTGAGACCAATTCCTCAACCCAAAAGTAGTTAGGACTTACGGGCTATCCCGAGGACCAAAAAGACACATCGCATTGGCTGCTAAAATGACCAAAATACCCCTGCTATATAAATAACTGTATTTTGCATTTTAAATATTTCCTAATATCATCATAAGGAAATATTGACTCCAAGGACAATGCTGCGATAGCAAAGTCTCCGACCTACAGGTGAAATGACTAAAATACCCCTCTACACATCGTCGTACATTTAGAGAGGAAGAAGTGTACTAACACCCCTCTAAATGAAATCTACCATCCTTAGGCTTCTAGTCCAATGATCCACGACTTTCTGGAATGTTTCCGCTTTCCAAGGGAGCTACCCTAAAGCAAACATCCAAGTCATGTTTCCCAGGACCCTGGATAATTTAGACTATTCGGACAACCACAAGGGGCGATATAGTGCAGAAACTATCTTGTATAAGTCTGTCTTAACTAACTAGTCACACATACCCAACATGCAAGTATATTGGCCCTACGATAGAACCTCAACTACAGCAAATCAAAGTATATGCTTCCAGCTTCGCCAGACCACCAACTCATACTCAAGTCGTAGAGTACAAGTCCATGTCGTAGCGGTAATAGTCTAGGTTTCTACCATATAGTACTTTGAGAAACCACTACTACAGGTCTTGTTCTACGTATTCGAAATACGCTTAGGTCATGAAGTGAGTGGACTACCCACTGGCTAAAGGTAAGCCATTCCCCATTTGGAATTCATAACATAATAAGCTAAACATGATGAGATTCTCAGTCTCATCAATAGGTTAAGAACAAATGTTTATGTGTTAAATAACCAGTGATCCATACCTTACTGTGAAAGACCACCATTCACATGGACCACTTATTTAAACACAATGGATCTGTTCCAAACGAAAATCGTGCACAAATAAATAGTAAATTCACAAACAATTTCTGAAAATAAATTCTTTTATTAAAATATTCGATTTTACATCAGAAACCTAGTCTAAGAGGGAATACAATCCAACAATGAGGGCTTAGCAGAGTGTAAGGGTGATGATGAGGGGGAGATCAGAGGTGGATGAGCAATTGAGGATGAGAATAAGGATGAGTTGGGAGGACTTGGGGTTGAAGGAGAAATAGGAGAGCTTGGGGCAGAAATGATTGAGGATGAGGATAGAATAGATACCCCTGCGACCCCCGGTATAGAAGAAGGAACCCTGACATTGCTGGGAAGTGAGTCTTATGAGTCGAAGTCTGGGAGACCTAAGAGTGCACTGATGCTAGCTATGGTGAAACTGAGGGATGCGGAGTTGAGAGCTAAGTTAAGGGGTAGAGACTTTAGACAGTTCATGCTAGGGCGGCCTTGGAAAAAGCATAGATCATTCGATTTTGCAAGAGATTGCGATGTAGATTGCAACATAAATCATGACAACAGCAATGCGAGATGGCTAGTGGAACCTCATTCAGAGACTTCCGAGGATTCCAGCGACTCTAGTGATGCTTTAGGATCATTATTGCTAATTCTTTATTTTAAGACGTTTGTTTATTTATTTGATTTAGAAGTTATTCTTTATTTTGAATTTTGTTTAGCCAGAATAAAAAGGGGTACATAGTGGGAACTCTCTTATTTTGTGCCAATTTGGAATTGGTTAATAAAAATGTGATTTACTTGATTTCTTTATTCTACTTGGAGCATTATTTGCAAAAATCTATTTTTCGATGCATTAAAAGTTACTTCAAATCTATAAGGTGAACAATTGCATGCTATGAACTTCCTCTTACTAAGGGTTATATTGGGTGCAAGAAGATGGAACTAAGGTACAAAACTATTATGCAAAGTCTCTATCTCTATTTTGATAGACCCCGGATCGACGCATTCATATGTGAACGATAAGTGAGCATGCCATTTTGGTTGGGACGGGGTAGAGTTACCTTCTAGCATGCTAGTGAGTACACCTTTGGGGAGGCAGAGAGATATGAGCAAGGTAGTTTAAGGGTGCGATAGTGTGGTTGGAAAAAAGATTTTGAAGGTGGATTTCATAATTCTACCTATCGACGACTATAACTTGATTCTAGGTATGGACTGGTTAGCAAAGCATGGAGCAATAGTAGATTGCAAGGCTAAGTCAGTGCAGTTTGTTAGACCTGGATACGATGTATTAGAGTTTAGCGGGAGGAATATGAGGAAGTCAAAATTCTTGATAGTAGGAGCAAAGGCACAAAAAATGCTAAAAAAGGATTGTCTAGGATATTTGTCTTATCTAATGAATAAGCCCAAGGATCAGTGTACTTTGGAGAGCACCAAGGTAGTGAAGGACTTCGCAGACGTGTTTCCAACCGACCACACTTCACTCCCACCATCATGGGAAGTCGAGTTCACTATCGATCTAGTTTCTAGAGCTGAGCCAGTATCGAAGACTCCCTATCAGATGGCGCTTGCATAATTAAAGGAATTGAAGGAACAACTAGAGGATTTAGTTAAGAAAGGGTATATAAGACCTAGTACATCATCTTAGGGAGCCCCGGTGTTGTTCGTAGAGAAGAAAGATGGGACATTGATGTTGTGTATAGACTATATAGGGTTGAACAACCTCACGATCAAGAACAAGTACCCCTTGCCATTAATTGATGAGTTGTTTGATCAGTTGCAAAGTTCTTGTTACTTTTCCAAGTTAGATTTCCGACAAGGTTATTCCTAAGTACAAATCAGGGAGGAGGATATTCCTAATATAGCCTTCAACACTAGATATGGGCATTACGAGTTCGTTGTGATGCCATTTGGAGTAACTAATGCACCTAGGAGTTTCATGGATCTTATGCGCAGAGTTTTTCAGCCATACTTGGATAAGTTCATGGTAGAGTTCATAGACGATATTTTGATCTACTCTAAAAGTCTCAAGGAGCATGCAGAGTATCTGAAGTTGGTACTGGAGAAATTGAGGGAGCATAAACTCTATGATAACTTCAGCAAATGCGAGTTTTGGTTAGATTCATTGGCCTTTGTTGGTCACGTAATAACTAAAGATGGAATTAAGGTGGACCCAGCAAAGGTCGAGGCTATCTCTAATTGGAAACAATCGGCGAGTGTGACTGAGATCAGGAGTTTTCTTCGATTAGTAGGATATTGCCATCGGTTTATCAAGAACTTTTCTACATTAGCTACACTGATGACCAGACTGTTATGGAAGGACGTGCCATATATCTAGAGTGATAAGTGTGAGAAGTGCTTAAGAGGAGATTGATGACTGTACCGATATTGAGTTTACCTGGGGAAGGTAAACCCTCTTCTTTGTACACAGACGCCTCTAAGAAAGGTCTAGGGGCAGTGTTGATGCAATATAGGAGAGTTATTGCCTATGCGTCGAGGAAGCTGAAGTCCCATGAGGTAAACTATCCGATGCACGACTTGGAGTTAGCTGCAATAGTGTTTACTTTGAAGAAATGGTGACACTATTTGTATAGAGCAGAATATGAAGTCTTCACGGATCATAAGAGCTTAAAGTACATATTCACGCAAAAGGACTTGAACTTAAGGCAGAGGAGGTGGATAGAGTTTTTGGAGGAATACAAATGTCCAATTAACAACCATCTAAGGAAAGCGAATGTGGTAGCTGATACAATGAGTTGAAAAGTGAGGATGGCTAGTACAAGAGTGCAAGAAGTGTAAGTAGTACAAGAACTCTTGCAGCAAAAGGTAGAAGTAGGAGAAGGAAAGCTCAGCCTATGTAACTTGAAGGTGGAACCTAAGCTAAGGCAAGAGATTGGAGAGGTGTAGCGAAGCAACCAGGACTTTCAAACTTTCAAGGTAAAGGAAGCAAAGATAGGAAATAAGGAGTTTTGGACTGATGAAGCGGGAGTGTTGTATTTAAGAGAACAGCTATGTGTACTGGACGACCCAATATTGAAGAGAAAGATAATGGATGAGGCTCACAAGAGTAAGTATACTATTTATCTAGGAGAAATGAAAATGTACCAAGATTTGAGGAAGGCCTACTGGTGGCCGGGGATGAAAAGGGATGTGGCATAATACATCTCTACATGTCTAACTTGGCAAAAGGTAAAGGCAGAGTATAAGAAAGCAGCGGGGTTACTACAACCGTTGCCTATTCTTAAGTAGAAGTGGCAAGAAGTAATGATGGATTTTGTTACTGGACTACCTATGTCAAAGACTGTGAAGGATGTCATTTGGGTTGTGGTTGACAGGTTAACCAAGACTGCTCATTTTATTCCGATAAATGTTAAGGATTCTATGGAGATGTTGGCTAGGACATATATTTGGGAAGTGGTTAGATTGCATGATGTACCATCAGGTATCGTATCCGACAGGGATCCCAGATTTACATCGAGGTTTTAGACCATATTTCAAGAGTCAATAGGAACAACTCTGAAGCTCAGTACTTCTGCTCATCCGTAGATAGATGGACAATCCGTAAGAGTCATCTAGATATTGGAGGATATGCTTAGGGCTTGTGTGTTGGATTTTGGAGATAGGCAGACAGATTGTATACCTTATGCTAAATTGGCATACAATAATAGTCATCAAGTGTTGATTGGGAAGGTACCCTATAAAGCACTATATAGACGGAAATGTCAAGTACCGTTATACTGGGGTTCGATTAAGGATGGGCAAATCGGCAAGACTGGGGAGGTAAACCTTGAAGAGATGGAAAGCAAAGTAAAGATGATAAGGGAGAGACTGAAAATAGCGCAAAGTCGATAGAAGAGTTATGCGGACAATAAAATAAGAGAATTGGAGTTTCAAGTGGGAGATTAGACTTTTCTGAAGATAACTCCTAGTAGAGGGATTCTAAAGCATCCTAAAGGTAGGAAGTTGAGTCTTAGATATTTAGGACCATTCCTAATGATCGAGAAGATTGGACATGTAGCATATAGATTGGAGTTGCCAGAGGGATTGGTAGGAATTCATGATGTGTTCCATGTATCCCAGTTGAAGAAATACAACCCTGACTTGGAGCATGTATAGAATGAGGAGCCATTAATTCTACAGCCTAATTTAAGCTACGTTGAGAAACTGATTAAGGTTTTGGATCAGAGTGGCAATGTGTTGAGGAGTAAACAGATACCTATGGTGAAGATTTTGTGGGATCATCACAGTACTCAGGAAACAACATGGGAAACTGAAGATTAGGTAAAGAAGAAATACCCGAACTTGCTCTAAATGTATAGCACTCTGAATTTCGAGACAAAATTCTCTTAAGGGCAAGAGGATGTAATACCCCGTCAAAAACCAACATTATTAAATTGGGAAAGTCATGCATGGCATAATATTTTCTATGGTATTTGATAACTTGAACTATTTTCAGAGGTATATGTGATATGTGAGTTGTTTATTTCATGAATTTATTTACTTTGATATAATTGTGTTGGTTGAGTTGGTTGAACTTTTGCTTTATTGAGTAGCATTTATTATAAGGTAAATGGAGTGAGTAAATAGGAGTTAAAGGAATTTGTTAGAGGAATTTTTAAACAGGAATTATAGTGGAATAGTAGATAGAGGTTGGTGTGTATTCTTTGGTGACTTGAGTTCGAATCCCAACTCTTGCAAACCCTTTCCTTCTCACCTTTGATTAAACTATTTTTTTTCCTTATTTTCTCTTCTCTTGGCCTTTATTTTCCCTTCCCTTGGCCGAAAGTCCTAGGGATTACTACCTTCTTATTCTCCAATTTCCTAAAATAGGAGTTTTTGATTATATTAGGTTTTATTAAAAAGGATTTAATATAAAATTAAATTCCTAATATTCTGTAATTAATATTTTATTTCAAACTTTTAAGAAGCTTAATTATTTTATCATCTAAAATTTTCCAAGGATCTTACTCAAGGGTTTCATTATGAAAAGAAGATTATAGGAGCGTTTCTTTAGGAAACCATATTTTAGATACTACTTTCAAAAGAAGGAAAGTTTCCCAAAGTTGTTCCCTCTAAAAGAGATTATTTGGAAATAAAGAGATCTTGTCCAAAACTTTAAAGAAAATAAATATTCGCCTAATATTTATAGCATTTTCGAAAGCTAGTGTTTAAGGAAAGAAAATTTCAGCTTTATTCCAAGAATCTAGATTTTATCACCTAATATGATTTTTCCTCAATTAATTGTTTTTGCTTAAAATAAATTAGGACATTATCTAAATTAATTCTTGGATCAACATCCCATTTTTATTAACTGGATTTTCTAGAATAAAACTAACCCTAGACGCCACCTTGATGAATTTTTATTTCCTTTCAAGTTCCCTAAATAAAGAGGGGGGGGACTTCCTAAGTAATCATAATCAATTAAGGTTCTTTTAAGCTAATCAAAACCAGAAACTTCCCCTTCTTCCCACCAATTTTCGACCACTATTCACACACACACACACACACACACACACACACACTCATGAAAATGCCAGCAGCCTTGTCCTCCAATTTTCTCTTGTTTTAGTAAAACGGCACCACCAAAAAGCCATCACATCTCTTCTCAAATTTTCGGCCAACAAAAGATCCAAAAGGTAGCTTCTATTCTAATCTCTTTCTTCCTTATTTGGCCATAATAACGACCAGCAAATAGCTACCAACAACCAGCCCTAAATCCCTCATAAACCTTGCTGGAATTCAAATACAGCAATAAGGACAAAAGTTGTCATCTTTTCCTTCTTGTGATCAAGAGACTGAAGTAAGATCAAACTCTACTAAACCCTAAACACCCTCTTCGGCCCAGAAATTCCAGCCACCTACCCCCTCCAATAACTCAGCAAAAACAGCACCAATCTCCACAAAAATCGAAAGCTAAGAGCAAGGTAAGCAACTCTTCAAACCCCTTCAACTTTTATTAAATTCTTCTTCTTCTTTTATCCTAAATTTCAAACCATAAGGGACTAATTTACCCTTATCATCTCGTGATCTTCGAATCAAGGAAACCAAGAGCCACCACTCGACTCTTCTTTCCAAAGTAAACTACATCAAGCACCAAAGACGCCACTTTTGCTCTTGTTGTGCTGTCAAAGAGATATTTAAGGATTGACTTTACTGATTTAAAGAAGGTTAACATTATAGTGATGTTAATATGCTTGAAGTCTTGCATGAGAAGCATGAATAGATAGAATTGATAAGGTTTGATGGTGCAATATTGTGAACTAGGTGTATAGGGAGTAATACATGGTTAAACATTGCTATGATGACCTAGAACTATTGTATGTTGAATAAAGATGCGAATTTTTGTTGGAGTTAGGGTTAATATATAGAATTGATGGTAGTGGATTATGGAGGTCAGTATATAAGTTGATGTGAGCTAAGTGTAAGCATGCTTAGGTGAGATATATGACCATGGAAAGCATGGAGGCGATTTAATGAATTAATCACCTAGGTGTTATGGATGAGTTAGACGATTAGTATGATTATGGGGATTCATGATACATGAAAAGATAAATGGATAAATATTTGGATTCGAATTATAGAATCATTGATTCTAGATAAGGAAGAAAGTGAAAAAGAGAGCAAGCATCAATTTGGTTGATTATTGAGAATATCCAAGTAAGTCCCTACATAACTTACAATGTTTACTTGTAAGTTATCCAAGTATACTTATCACAAGCATAGCATAGAGAATTAATGATTATCGATCCTCAAAGGAACAAGTACACACTTATCACTTTGCATTCAATGTTTAATTGACCAAATAAAGTAGTAAGATAAAAATAAGAAAAATAAAGACATATACAACTCAAGGATGTGAAAATATGCAATTTACACAAAATCTTTTGAAAACGTGATAATGAATTACTTAGCCAATATCACAATCAATTGTTATCTTGGCCTCATGAAGAATTTACTATAAACACATTTCGTTTGTAATCTATGGAATTTAATATAGACACACTTCTAGTTAAATTAGTGAACATATTCTGTCTCGACTAAATTATCCAAAAGATGCATTAAAATCAATTCTCATATAAACCCCTATATTCTAGGTAATCTAAAACATGAAATTAGTCAATGAATCCATATTCTAGTAATCTTTAACTAACCTTTGATTACCTTTGTCCTAGATAATTAACCCATTTTTCAAGCAAGTTAAGAGAAAACAAATATGAAACTAATTAATTAAAGTCATTATCAACCTCTTTTTCAAGCAAGTTAATAACAAAAATCAATCAACCAACTCTGTAAGAAAAATAAACAATCAAATACCAAGATAAATAATGAATTGATCAAAGGACTAAATTAATGAATAAATCATGGATCACAAAAATAATGTCAAATTACAATGGAAGTATTAATACATTATTGTTTAAGAAAATGAAAATGAACCTAAAAGAAATCACTCATAGGCAAGCTTCTTTCTTCTTCCTTGAAGACTCTCTTGAACAATCCTTCTTAATTGGTTGAATTCTTCCTTTAATGAATGATTTGAGTTGAAGCTCTTGGATCCACACCCACATGTATATATGTATATATCCTTTATGCTTTCCCTTGCTTTTATAACCCTTTTAGATGCTAAATTCGTTGCTTGAGAGATCTTGGCCGAGTAAGAATTAGAAAATATCGAAATCTTTGAAAAATTTCCAAATTCGTGCATAGGATTTTCGCCTTCCAGAGTAGGCCTGGCGCTGGGTACCTTCGACCCACCTAGCACCAAGTACATTCTATTCTTCTTTTGAATTTTTGCTCCATTTTTGCTAGCCAGAGAGAATAGACCCAGCGCCTGGTCCACTTATCGGATCTGGCACCTTGTTTGTTCTATTTTCTTCTTAAAGGTTGGCTTAATTTTGTCTGCATGACCAGAATGGACCTGGCACTTTTGGCTAGGCTTGGGGCCAAGTTCATTCTGGAATTATTCACTTTTTACTCAAATTTAACTTAAATCTACACAAATTTGCCAAAAATACTTTTTACAAGCAAAATGTCAAATAAAAAGGAATATGCCTAGTTATTAAAACAAATGTATCTCAAAATGAACTCAAATAATTAGAAAAATAATGGTGATTTTAGCCCCTATCAATCAACCACGAAAATTTTCATCAATCTATAATCACATGTTTTTAAAAATTTCATGGCTGATCAGCCATGAATCAGCCACTAATATTTTAAAATTTTTAATTATAATTGTGCAAAAGTATCCATGGCCGATTCATAGCTAAACTCTTACAAATCTACAATGAAAATCTTTCATCAAAATATTATCACATTTTTTAAAAATTATTGTGGTTGATTTGTAGGTGATTAACCACAAATTGACCACGTATATTTTTCAAAGTTTAATTATATTTATGCAAAAATATTTCTGGCCAATTTGTGGTTGACCCTCTACGAATCAGCTGCAAAAATCTTTCATCAATAAAGATCTTCATGGCTAATTCATAGGTGATCAACCATAGATATTTTTCAAAAATTAATTAAATTTTAAAAAATATTCGTGTCTGATTCGTGACTGATCTCCTGCCACGAATGTTTTTCAAATTTTCATTAAATTTATGAAATTTATTCGTAATTGTTTCATAGTAGATCTTCTATGAATCATTAAGTATGTATGGTACACACACACACACACACACACGCACACACACAAACATATATATATATATATATATATATATATTATTTGTATATGCGCATATGTTGTGTGTGTATGCGTATATACAAATAATATATGTGTGTGTGTGTGTGTGTGTGTGTGTGTGTGTGTGTGTGTTTATAATATATATATATATATATATATTTATAAATATAACTATATCCATAAATATATAAAAATACAAGTATATATAAATATTTAAAAATATTTGTATATAATTAAATTCTTATCTATATAAATAAATAGATATTATTAATATACGTCTATATATAAATAAATATATAGACACACACATATATTGATACATACATTTCTCTTTCTCTCTCTCTCTCTCTATATATATATATTGTGTTGTTTATATATTTGTAAAAATCTTTTAACAAAAATAATAACATAATTAACAGTATATAAACTTTTAAAATTATATAAATGTAGAAAATAATTTATTATATTGAATGATATGGTTTCATAGTAAATTTAATATTATTATATTTTGTTATAATATTAATATTTCAAAAAATACAAAAGAAGAATGTTGAGAATAGTTAAAAAAAAAAAAAAGATATGACCAAGCAGTTGGACTTAGCCCAACGGTTGAGTCCCAAACTCTCATTAGGGAAGTTTTGGGTTCGATTCTTAAGGGAGTAAAAAGCTATACATATAATTGGACGGTTGTGATCAAGTGCGCTTGGTCCCACAAAGGGGATAGTGCTGCGATTAGGCATGCCTGATCTATGAAATTAATTTTCGTGGGTGATTTGCCATGAAATTTTGCGTGGCTGATTGCCCAGATTCTAGTAGTGGTATAAGGAGGTGCCCATGAAGATTGTGGAAATGAAACTTCATTTTTAACCATCGCCAGCTCACTTAATGTAACTAGCGTCGGTTAGTCACTGTATTCTGAGACAGTTCCTTTCTTCAAATCACTATTCATTTACTTTGTTCCATGATAGCTATTTATGTAATTTACTCATGATGATTCCTTGTTTCGAGGGCAACCAACTCACCAAAGAATGATTTTTGGGTTATGTGTTGCATTTTAATCTTCCATGGTAAACCTAATACTTATGTAACATGTTCAATCCTAAGAAAGAAATTTTTATTACTGAGTTAGTTTCACTCCTTATTTATCATTTTTCATACTCTTAGTTAGAAGAGGAGGAATGGGAGGAATGGTTTGATGAGGATCTAGAATGAAAATTATGTCTTGTTGAGTCTAGTTTTATCTTGTTTGTAGTTGAAGTTTATGAGTATGTTCTCATTAAGAATTGTTATTATGAATTTAGTCCGTGTTTGTTTTTTAGAGACTATGTATTGGGGTTCATTTAATAATACCACAACATGTTTCAGCTATATGGCTTAAAGTAGTAAGATAAGGGTTCGATATTCTTTTTTAAGTGTGTTGCCATGTTATCGACAGACTCGGGGCATGACAAAAAGTGAGCAAATTATGCATTAGCCATTAAAATTTGATACTCAGATGCAACATTTAGAAAAATTGTGAGATTTTCATCACAGTGTTAGTAGTTATAAAAAATTAAAATAATTAGCTACTATACTTGAAAAATTAAGTTTAGCAAGAGCGTAAAGTTCCACACAACCATTTGATTATCAATATAAAATGAAAATTAAATATCCTTCTTTGAAATAATAGATCTTGAACTTTTTATTCAAAAATCATTTGAATGTGGATTTTGTGTAAGGAAATATCCTTGTGCGATGTAATAAATATCTTTCATTTAATTCAAAATATTGTTTCATCTCCCTTTAATATTGTTGCCTTACAAAAAGGGAAGCCGATAGAACTGGTGATCGGCTACTCTTTCGTTGAACATAAACAGTCCGACGGAAAGATGAATGTGCAAGTCGGACCTTTTAAAAGATATGGGTTCCTTAAACTTACAATAGAAAGGGTCCAACAAAGTAGAAGTATTGCGTGCGGAAGCTAATTAGGAATAAAAATAGTGTATTTGGATTGAACCATAAAAGAATACAAAAGTACTAGAATTTTAAATCAAAGTAACATGAAAATAGAAAGCTGGTAATTTAAAGGAATAAGAAAAACCATTCAAAAAACTAAATAAAGTTGTAAACAAAGCTGTAAAGAAAATTGTAACAAAGGCTGTAAAGAAAATGTAGAAAAAGGAATTGAAAACTAGGAAAAAAATTGGTAATTCTATTGGTGCGATTGTTGTTGGGTTCTTCATTCTGGGACTCCTTGCTTATTTTATGCTTGCTGTGTATGGTTGCCGACTACCCAATCATGGAGAAAATCTCGCTCCATGGCTTGTTCTTGGTGGTTAGGAATGGTAGTGTTTTACCAATCTTGCCGCGATATGGGGATGATGACTTATCGGCTCCTGGTTTCGATGTTGACTGAGTACATCGGCTGAAGATTTTCTTGACATCATCGTCTGCTTAGCATAATTCATATAAGCTTGGCATAAAGTTACCGTTGCAACGGATCTGTTAAAGATAACATCAACATATGCTCCCTCGAGTCTCGTTGCTTTGATGGCGTGAATAGGTGAAGCGATGGGAATTGTACCTCTTTTAATTCATACCATTCTTTTCCTAACAAAGTCAGAATGTCCCGATTGTTATAGAAGGTTTTTGACTCCTCGACTTCGAAGCCCGCAAACGCCTAATCTTTGAATCTTATCCTTTAAATAGCCACGGTCCTTATTGCTCCTCCTTTACTGATACGAAATCCTTCTCCTGAAATAACTCTATCTCGATCAGACTTCTATCTCTCTTGTGAAATTCAATAGCATTCCCTATATTTCTTTTGGTTAATGAACTCCCAGTATCTATGGCCGCTCCAATTGATTATACCCCCATAGCTAAAATTCAAACTGAAACTAACCTGTATGCTTTGGGTCCTCGGTTACTGCTGACGGAAGTCACCATTGATCATTTACGATATATCCATCCAGAGGGATTTTTCCTTCCATTGAATTGGGGCGAATTTTCTACGGCTGGTCTGCCATTCTCCGTCTACCATTGGCCCCGTCCCCTGAAGAATTACAGAGAGTGGCGCGATCATTGCCATGCTACTTTCGGCACCCTTTGGGATCAGTGGGGCATTCACAACGCCATCAGGATGTCCAATTTCGACATGGTGTTCGACTGTAACCTTTTTGCTACTATTCTGTCGTTCTGGTCTCCGACTATCAACGGCTTCATCTTCCCCCATTACATGTTCTTTCCAACCATTTTGGACATTGACATAATTCTGGGTCTCCAATACGATGGCGATGAAGTACCTAGCCTCTTTGATGACGAGAATTTGCCTTCCGTTGAAGCCCATCTGGACAAATCTACTGCCTCATATGGTAATTTTATGGCCACTTAAAGGGGCATAGCCAGCGTTCCCTCAGAGTAAGAATAGGCCTATTTTCTATAGCTATGGCTCTGCAAATACGTCCTCTTCTCTCATTCGGTAGGGGTAAGCAATGAATACAGATACTATGTAGCAGGTATGTCGAGGAAGAAAAGGCACTGCGACTTGGCCTCTTTGGTGCTTGCCTTAGTCTATTGGTTGATGAACCAGATGACATTGGCTCTAACGGCTACGAGTGACCAAACCAACCTTAACAGCCTATTCTGGGTCATGCAACTGTGGCTCTATTAGTATATCCCTCAATTTGGCATTAACAACCTTTCTGGGGATTCTGTAGATTCTTCCAACCAAGCCATGGGTTATTGCCTGCTAAGAATCCCTGTGAACAGATCTTCCATCAGCACTATCATGCCCTATCTCCATTAGAATTACCTCTATCACATGCCGCATTTCTTTTCTTACTCCGCCCGAGAAACTGGCCCTCTTTGGTTGACGGCACTTGTTGATGCATCAAAAGGCTCTTAACAAGCCATCTGGGCAAAGATGCTATGCCCTAGGGAGCTCTGTTAGGGGCCAAACCAAATGCCAAAAGCGCCAAGACCTTCTGTGAGCGATACAACCCTTATTGCTTTTCTCGGGAATTTGGGTTGATTTAGGACATTCTTGAAAATCCTGGTCATATTTCATCTTAAAATGCCATACTTGTCTTATCGGTTGAGGATGTGCATACTTTAGCCGATAGGAGTCTAACCATTCTTCATTCTTTTGAGTATAGCCACTTTCAGGTCGTCCGGGAATCCACGCCCAACTTCACTCTATGGTGGCAGCTACTAAGTGAGGCGTCCTTCTTGGCCCTTATGAAGATGTGGCTACTATACCTGGCTAGGTCAGCATCAATAGTGGTGGAAACATCCATGCCTAGGAAGAGTAAGCAGAGTAAGGTTTCTGCTAGTCTAATTGCCGCGTTGTTTTTCTGGACGCCCCCAGTGAGGAAAACCCTTACTTTTTCACCTACCGATGAGGAGGAAGAAGAAGAAGAAACCATCATACCTCTGCTTAGGCAATCAAAAAGGCAGCAAGCCACCCATACCCCCACAATCGCCAAGATTTGGATCCATCTTAAATATTTTCTTTCCTTTTTGATATTCTTCAATCCCTTACTCAAAACCAACCTCATACTTTCTTCCTTTGTAGAAATAGAAAACTAATAAGCTAGTTATATCCAACTTCTCCTCTAAATCATCGGTAGCCATACCCCTCTTGTCACCTACAAAAATAACAACGGCCGAGGAAAGCACTTTGGCTATCTCACCTTTGTCGGTTGTATCCCGAATTCTTGAAATGCCCACCTCAGAGTATGTGGTGATTGACAAACCTATTTCAACCCCTGTGGAAATGGCCTCCGACCCCTTTTGGTAGAACCTCCTAAGGAACCTGCCCCTTCTCAGCAAATAACAATTGAGGCCGCAGTACTAGAGCTTTTGCATAGCCTAATTGAGGCCATCTTGCTGATGAATCGACCCTCCCAAGAAGCAATCAATCGAGCCCTCCTGCTGCTTGCGAAATCAGCTGATTCTGATATCTCTATTAAGTTGAAGCACCTGTCGATTGATTACCTAGAGCACATGAGGTTCACCCAACGCGTCTTCTCTGATACTCAAAACAGAAGGGATGAAGCTTCACATCAACTCCAAGTTTGGGAGTGCTCTGAGAATATGAGGCTTTTTTGCAGTTGCATCGCGAGGAAGCCTCTACCCGCCTCAGTGTCCTTCGAGCTAAGATTTCACAAAGAGTTGAAAGAATTGAAGGGCTTGAGAAGCAATTATGGAAACTCTAGGCATAGCTGGATTCTAAAAAATAGGCTCTGGATAAAAAACTTAAGGCCGAGGGCCCTATTAGCAAATGGCCTCCTCAGCGAAAGAGTCGTGGGCCAAATTTTGAGATGAACGGCTTATGCTAGAAACAGAGAAAGAATTACTCTAAATAGAACTGCAGTATTTGGACAAACTGCTTACTGGCATGCAGTCGTCGTGGCACAGTTTCCAATCTGACCTGGCCACCATTTTCCGTCATCCCGATGAGGCTGGTCCCTCGGGCACTCAAACTGGGGATGTCAAAAGTCATCCGCCTCCAACAGAAGAAATGATCATTGACCCAAAAGCAGCCCAAGAAGAACCGACCATCAAGGCAAAAGAAGAGAAGGGAACCCCCACGGCGACTGCTCAGCCTGAGAAGGATCTGGATCAGTTTGCCATAATTTCTTTCGCCCAGCTGATCGAGATGCCTCATACTTCTTCTGAGGAGGATTGACTTCATCATTTTTTTGTAGCTTATGAATCATGTTGATCATGCTGATCAGGGTCATATTTGTGGCTTCAGCTTGACTATTGGCCTGTGTGTAGTTCGGAGATGAATGCAAAATTTAACTTTGAATTAAGTTAAAAAGTTATGTACCTTATCTCCCGTGAATATAGTTTCTTAGTTAGCCATTATGGTTTCGAGTATGCTGTATCCAAAAAGAATATTCTATTGAAGGAAGGTGATAACGACTCTACCTACTTAGTGAAATAATCGGTTGCCATTAAAATAAAGGTGTGCCCCTTAGTCGATGGCGGGAGAATCTTACCGATGACATCTATAGCCCAGCCTCTGAACGGCCATGGCTTGTTGATAGGATGCAAGTCCATAAAGGGCGCATGAATTAAACGGCCATACTTCTGGTAAACCTCACATCCCGCTGCATAGGTTATACAGTCCCTGGTAATAGAGGGCTAATAAACCCATGACGTTGCAGTGTCTATTTCAGCTTGGGACTTGCTTGATAAGCACTGTAGAGGCCCCCATGTACCTCGACTAACGCCTATGCTGCTTCTTACTTTGACAAACATTTCAACAAAACTTTGAAATGGCTTCTTTTGAATAGATCATTCTCGATCAGCACAAAGTTCAATGCTTTACATTTTAGCCTTCGTGAAACTTGACCCGTAGGCTTCCATAAGTATGAAATGATATCAGAACGCCAGTCCTCTTCATGTTCTTCTCCCGATATTTGCTGACACATTACCACTTCGACTCTTTTCTTAAAACTTGAAGCCATTTAAGCTAAGCCGTTTGCCTCCTAGTTCTCAACTCGAGGAACATGAGCCAAGATAACTTTTGAGAAGGATTGCAGGAATGCCTTCACTTCCTGTAGCTTATCGACAACACAGGGTTAGTGCATTTGTATTTACCCAAAATCTATCAAACGATAATTTGAGATTACCTTGTTATATTGACCACTTGTGCATCTAAAGCTTTTAAGATTTGAAGACCCAAAATGAGGGCATCATATTCTGCCTAGTTATTCAAAGTTCAGTTTCTTAACTCAAATAGAATTCTTCCTTGTTGTCCGCAAGGGGTTTCAATGATCTAACTGGCACCTGCCATGCACTGGGTGCTAGATCCATCGAACTACAATGTCAATGGTTTCTATGAGATGTACCCCTATGCCTCTTCTTTCTTAGGATTGGGTACTTCTAAGCATGGATGTTCAGCTAGGAAATCAGCTATGGCTTGCCCTTTTGTTGCTTTCAACGGCAAGTGAGTCAAAGAAAAAGCATGTAACTTAATAGCCCATTTTATTAATCATTCTTGTAGCAATGGGCAATTTAGTAGGTGTTTTACAAGATCAATTTTGCATAAGTCTTGCATTTCCCTAAGTAGAAGATACAGCTCTAGTTTCACGCATGCATAATATAAAGACAAGCATAGTTTCTCAACAAGAGACTACCTAGTCTTGGTTTCCATTATGTTCTAGCTGAGGTAATATACTGCTCTTTCAACCCCTTGGGCATCGTCCTAAGCTAGTAGGTAGCCGATAGACTCCTGAGCTGTCAAATTGTATAACTTCAAGGGCACCTTATCACGTGGTGGCATCAAGGTAGGTGGTTGTAAAAAAGCCGTCTTGATCCAATCAAAGGCTGTCTGATGCTCTGGTTGCCAGATGAATTCTAGAGATGACTTTAAATGGAGCAAAGAAGAGAACACATTTTGCTTACCTGCGGCGTTTGCTAGAAATTGTCACAAGAAGTTAATCTTCCCTAAAAAACTTTGGAGCTCTTTTTTGGATTGCAGTGGCCAGCCTATAAAAATCCCTTGCTTTGTTCTGGTCCACTTGAATCCCTCTTTGATGCACTAGGAACCCGAGAAAGTTTTTGGCTGAAACACTAAAAGTACATTTGGCAGGGTCAATTTTTAGCTGGTTCTTGTGCATTCGAAGGAAAGCCTGCTCCAACTACTGTAAGTGTTGTGAAAAAGTAGGTGACCTAACCACTAAAGCATCAATGTAAACTTCCATGGTCTTGCTATTGAGATCATGGAAAACAAGGTTCATGGCTCTCTTGAAAGTAGCTCCAACGTTCTTCAAATTGAAGGGCATAAATAACCATTTGAATAATCTGATAGAACCCGGACATCGGAAGGTTGTCTTCCTGGTATTCTTTTCGGCTATGAATATCTGGTTGTATCCAGAGTATTTGTCCATGAAGCTTAGAAATTGGTTTCCTGCAACTGAGTCCACCAACATATCGGCCATCGACATGGTGTATTCTGTTAGTGTTATGCCCTAGAGACAATCACTTATATGTTTTATATGACATATTTTCTATTAATAAAAGGCATTATTTATCTTACAATTTTTTTGTTTAATTTTATGTAATATAACTGTTAATAAAGTCCCTAGTACAACACTGTGTTAAGGAAATCATGATAGAAATCATGATATGAGATTCCTACTACACTGTATAGTATTAGTACTGAAATAGTTCCTAGTCATAGTATTAATAAGATAGGATATCATTAATGCGTTAAGACTAGCATGTATTAGACTTCCTTATTTGATCAAGTGGTGGTTCTCATATCCATGAGTATTGAGATACTCAAAGTTAACACATGGATGCTTGTTAATGGAACAAGTATATTGGATGACCTAGCTATGAGATAATCACATGGATAACTATTTAGTGCCAGTGATATAATCTCAATATAGCAAACGTGCAAGTATCCTTAGACTTAAGATCTCCAAGGAACTTTGTTTGCTGAGCTTTGTGCTTTGATTCCAATCTCTGGAGCTAAATCGAGGACCGCCTGTGGGATGGATATTGGATACATTATGAGGTAAACGAAAGTAGTTGAGAGGGTCAATAAAGGATTCACCACTCCTAATAGTAGGGACGAATATCTCACAGCCGCTTGTAAGAATTACTACTCGAGAAGTCCTTGGCCAAAGTGATTATGTATTGGAAACAGTTCCAATTGATACACATCTAGAGTAGTGGGTTTCTGGTACAAGTACTATTATATTCGGGCCATAATTAATATATATTCTAGCAGGAGTTGGCACTAATTCCGTACTCCAAACCGAATAAGATATTATATGGTGAAAGGAGTTAATTGCATTGTAGTTTGTTATTAAAGGGTTCATGTCAAGCCACTTGACTTCCTGGACTCTTGGGTGGTCATGATGTGCTACTAGATACCACTCATGATCTGGGAATATGGGTTTATTAATTGATGAATTAATAAACCAATCCTGATTAGAATTAATATGATTAATTCTAATTAATTATGTATTATTAATCTCAAAGACGTTTGGATTAATTCATGTTCGCTACCAATTGATTGAAAAACTTAATAGGTCACACATAATAGATGATTACATACTCAAGATGTTATTTGATAATATAGTGGGGTTAATTACGAGAAAGAGATGTTGTTGTGGCCAAATTATAAGTAGTTATAATTTATGGGCTAAATTGTAATTGTGAGAACTTGATATTTCCAATTACAATTAGAGAATTGTAACTGTTTTAGAATTCTTAGTTAGAGCATTTTTCTAGCAGATTTCATGTAATATATAGAGGATATATGCATAAAATTTCTGGGTAGTGTAAGACACGAAAACAACTCCAAACCCTAGGGCAACTCACGACATTCTTTCTTCTCTCTCTTATTGATATTGATCATATTCCTAGCCGCTATTGCTGTTTCTGTTAGCACAGAAATCTTGGTGCTTAAATGTATCCTTTGTGTGGATTTCTGTTAGAGATAATCACACACTGTGATTATAGTGGTTGGACATTCAATTCTTGTGGTGTTTGATCAAGAGGATTGCTGGATCGTGCCTCTACTTGAAGAAGAAAATTTTTGTTCTTCAAACGATCGAAAAAAGGTAAAAAGCTATTACTTTTGTTCTCTTTATGTCTTGTTTTCCACACATATGTGGATCTTGGGATGGTATCTCATTTTATTTTTTCACTGCACCATATATGGTATACATGAGATACCCAACATATTCATCCTTTTGTGTGGCCAAATTTATATTTCTAAATCAACAGAAACTCATAGCTGGCCATTTTTCTTGATAATGGGAATTATATTGGACACCGAGTCCGCACATCAGTAGGTACAGATGAAATACACCGAAGTAACCTCTCAATTTCTTTTTTGATTTTAGGTACGAGAGGGGGATTAAAACACAGGGTAGGCTGCTTATGGGTCTTGAAACCTTCCTTTATCAATAAGTAATGCTTCATAATGCCTTTGTCTAGTCTTGGAATTTTATGATAATCCCATGCGAAATAATCTTTGTACCTACAAATTAGGACTGTTAATGCATTCTACTGATCGATGTTAAGCACAAGCTTACCTTTGTAGTTCTATTTTTCCTAAGTTCCTCCATATCTACTTCCGTTAGCAGGTCTTGGGCGATGAAACCAGGTGCATGCTGAATGTCAGGGTCCTCTATTTTCAAATATTAACCTTCCAAACCTTTTGTTGTAGTCTGATTATAAGCCACGGTGATTTTACCACGGTGATTTTAGAGTAATGGCTTAGGTCAAAAGTAGAGCGGTAAAATACAGCCTCATTTATATGCAATTCTGTTGAGAATAGATTGGGATCGGTTGGTATCTTTTCTACTCATTCTCCATCCCGAATCAGCATCATTTGGTGAAGCGTTGATAGAACACAATGGTTCGCATGAATCCAATCCCTACATAATAAGATAGAATAGGCTAGCTTTGCCATGATTACAAGAAAACAGTCTTACTAACCTTAGATCCAATGTCTACCTTAAAAGTGATGACCCCTTCTGCCTTAGCTACATCCTTAGTGAAATTAAGCATTTGGATATCGGTAGGAGATAAATCATGTTTATCCTTACCGAAACACCTTAAGGTTGCCAGTGGCATTCCGTTTAGCACAGCCATTTCATCGATGAAAACCCAAGAGAAACGTCTTCCGTTGATATGCGCTTTGATGTACAACGGCTTTAGGTGATTGGTGTGTTCTGCTATTGGGATTGGGAAAAACATTCTTTCTAATAGCATTTTAAACTCATTGAGCTCAACAGCAGCTTCTTCCATTGCATAATAATATTCCTCTACCATTTTTTGCTTAGCCCTTACTCGAAATTATGATGAGAGAATGCTGAGCATGTTTTGACTTGTGGAAGTACATACCTGCTTGCTTAACCATTTCTCAGGCGCTTGTTTCTGCTGAGCCCGTCTCCTTTGTTCCCTCCAATTCTGAGTTTTTGTAAGATGAGAATGATGGCCCAGGAAAAAGGCTTGCCACATATATTGTAAACTTATCATATTTTCGTTGGAAATGAGTCACGAAGGTAAGAACTATAAGCGGAGTGAAAACTAATGGTCGATCATCCAGCCTTTGGTACATTATTCTTTCCTCCTCAAAGGTCTTAGATTACTCCTTAATAGAAGAATTTCCTTGCTCACGCTCCATATCCTCTTTGCATGTTTGTACCATACTTGTATCAGCCGCTGAGAATGGGTTTGTATCGACTAAGGTTTCCTTGCATTTTTTAGCAAATCTCACCTTTCCCTTCTTTCAAAGCCTTCTGTATTGTGTTCCTAAAAATAACACAGCAATTGTTATTATGAGGAAACGAGTTATGTCACTTACAGTATTTCTTGCCCTTCAACTCCTCTGGCTTTGGAACCTTGTGGCCGAAAGGTAGACGAATCTGTTTATCTTTAACCATCTGATCAACGATTTGCTCAGCCCTTGATACATTGAATGTGTATGTGGATGACCCTGCAGGAGAAACTTCCTCATTCCCTTTTCCAGGTTTCAAAAAAGGACAAGTGTAAGATGTACCTTTCACTAGTTCCTCCTCATTATCCGTAACATCGTCCACCACTGATATCATGGTTTACCCTTGAGAAAACTTAACGGACTCCTCTTCTCTTTCTCCTTGATTATTTCCTCTATTCTGATGGCCTGAGATAGTAAACGAGATAGCTCAGAAAAGTCCTTGAGGATAACACGCTTTTTGAGTTGCGAATTCATTCTACTGATGGCTATTCTAGCACATTCTATTTTTGGCATTTGAGTAGTGCATTTGGCTTTAATTTTCTAAAAATGCTCAATGAACTTTGCTACACCTTTGGATGATTTTTGCTTGACTGCCAAGAGATCCACTATGGAGACCTCAGGTGCTGGATTAAAGATATGCTCATGAAAAATTCGTTACATATCTGCCCATGAGTACATAGAACTGGATGTCAACTTGCATATCAAATAAATGCCGCCCCTATCAAGGACAAAAAAAAAAAAAAAACTATAATTTATTCTAGTCACCATTCTTGAATTCTCCATATTGCGTTGTGAACCTCCCTATATGTTCCATAGTTGACTTTTTGTCCTTTCCAGAGAATGTGAAAAACTCAGGCAATGTAAATCCTCGTAGTAGTATGGCCATAAAATCCACCCATTCGAGATAAGGCTTCTGATACACTGGCTGATCCCTCACTTGTCGATGCAATGCCTCCGTCATTGAGTTGATATCGACTGATGGTATTGGCTACTGATTTTGCATGGGGGAACTTACCACAGTCGATCGAGAATGCTATCCTAGGAATAGAGCTATCTCAGGGTACCCTACTTCCTGTATTGGATAGGCTGTCGCCACAACAAGATACACGGTAGGGACAGCTCCAACATAGCTCCCTGGCCCTTCATATGAGGAACAAACATTCCTGTTAGGAGCTACATTCTAGTCGTAGAAATACCTGTGCCCCCATTGGCACTTGGAGCCCCACAATAGGATATGCTTTGGTTTTCCATAGGAAAGGTTTCACAGGAGCCATGCCCGGTGTTGGCATAAGCTGCACCCAGCATAACAATTGTACTGACTCATAAGATAGTGCACCAAAGGACGCGACGGGAGGGTATATGTAACACCGCACTACCTAGGCCCGCCAGGGCCAGGGATGTCGCCCCGTCCAAAGGATAAGGGGTCTTTATAACTAGGTCACACAAATAAAAATTGCGGAATAAAAATAATACTTGAACTTAAAATTTATTACATCCCAAAAAAAAAAATCCAATAAATCCACGAATAAATTCAAGAATACCCAAAACAAATCTATAATAACATTCATCTACCCTTATCTTCCCCAAAACATTACACAAAATAAATTATCAGAAAATATTCCCAAGCAGGTAATCAAGCTACTCACCCCCACAGCAGGACCGACCTGAAATCATGGTAAATATGGTGGTGAGACAGAAATCTCAGTAAGTCCGTGTGTGTTTAAGTGTCGGGTGAAAACAGTTCGTGAATGCAAAGTATAAAATTCTTTATAAGAGATCACTGGCAAGCAATAAACATCCGTCAAAAGCAAGAGTGGTGTTTCGGCTTTTCCAGCCATACATAATTTAGAAAATCAACCACTCAAAAGAAAGGATTACGGGTTACTACACGTTGGGCCCCATAACCGAATGGTCAGCATACCACACTTTGTGCATACCGCCGGTCAGAATGCCACACTTTGTGCAGACTGAGAAAAATAGGTGATCGACCTATTGGCCAAGATACTCCTCCTTCTCTATACCCAAACAACAACCGAGTGTCCATTTTGGCAAAACACAGTCACTTGACTAAAAAGAACACTGCTAGCTCGGACCGGCACGACCCACTGGACTGACGTCCTATCCGGGAAGGACTCACCCCTCAGAGGTGGCCACCTACTGAGAGACTTACCCTAACCCCTCAAAGACTAGCCCTAGTAGTCCACCCTTATTGAGTACTCAACGTAACGTATCCCACTTGGAAAAAATGAACAAACACAGTTCCACTTGAACATGGCAATTAAGGGTTTCCAAAATCTTTGTCAAAAACAGTTTCAGAAAGAGTTCTGAGTTTGAGTAAATCTGCTTATTAAATTTCAAATAACTTATCTGACGGAAATAAAATAGGAGACAACCCTCAATCGCCTTTACAAAAATGAGTGTCCATGCACTCTACATTTGGCTTGCCATAATTAAACATTTTTCAACAATCAAGTTTTTATGCAGGAGCTTACCTGATTCTTGCTCACAATAAAGAGGTCCCCAACAGCTGACCTAACCCCATATGGAAAATACAAATCATAATAAATTCCAAGCCACAATCCACTTCCTCAATTTCAAATCAACTCAACTTGCTATTACCATGATCCTAGTGTCCCAAGCTTTAAAGCCAAACAATAAATAAATAGGTTTATAGGTTGAGCCTAATATGATATTTAAAATAACTAATGGTTTGGGAAATAAATTCCAAGATGTTGAAAGTTTAAATCTTGCTAAGAAAAATTTAGAGTTTATTTGATCAAGAGTCCTAAGTGGTTATTAGGGAAAATAATGAGTTATTAATAATTTAGTTGTTAGACAATAACTGATAACCAAAGTTAGTTGAAAATGAATTTTCATGAGTCTTGCTTGAAAAATAGTAAATAAGTTTTAATAGGCTTTGATTAAAAGATAATAATTAAATTTGTAATAATAAGTATTTTACTAATTATGATTATTTCTATAAAAGGCTTTAGTTGATTTCATTATTTTATAAAATATCTATATATTTTATTTTTCTATTAAAACTATTATTTATTTGACTAAATTATCCTTTATATAAATATAATATTCCAAATCCACCCTTCCTAGGGTTTTTCGAAATCACTAGCAAAATTATATTATTAAATATTTTATTCATGAAATAAAAATTTGTTTAGAGACAACTAGATCATGATCATATTTCCATGGTTATTCACAATCATGAACATATACAACACTTCAACTCATCAAATCATCCAAATCATGCATACAAGCATAGATCTCAATTTATCAAGACATGATCTAACCCCTAGTAGCATAAATATGATCACGACTTCAAAAATCCAACATGCATATAAATCCTATTCATCAAAGGTGGCATAATTTCTAGCATACTTCATCACAAACACCTCCTATGACATGCATCAAATCTCAAATCATCATACTATCAACCAAGATAATCCTTCCATGCATAAATCCTATCTCCTTCACAATCATACATATATTCATGCTTCAATCTCAACAATACATACTCAAACCCTACCATAATCCACCTTCTAACAACAACATCCTAGAGACATGAATCTAGGATTTAAAAGAAAGATTGAAGGCACTTACATGGTTGATGAATGCTTTGAAGGAGTTTAGAATGGATCTCAACTCCTAGATGCCTAAATTTGTCCAAGGAAGATGGAGATAGCATGACCATGGAAGATGAAGCCATCCGACCAAGAGAGAGAGTTTTGGCCATGAGAGAGAGAGAGAGAGAGAGAGAGAGAGAGAGAGAGAGAGAGAGAGAGAGAGAGAGAGATAGAGAGACCATTAGCATGTTTATTCACATATATTCTCACTTGAGATCAAAATTGGAGAAGATGAAGTTGTTAGAACAATCCTACCTTGAAGGTGTTCTTGAACCTTCACAGAATTTTCTGGTTTTGATCCAAAGTAGCGAGTTGATTTGTGGAGTTTGATGTTAATAATGGTGTTGATGGATTCATGGCAGTGAGTAGATCAAATATGGAGACTTTAGAGAAGGTTTGAAGTGGTTTGGAGGGGTATTAGGTGAAAGGAAGAAGTAGGTGTTCTTGGTGTAGTGTGTGTGTTCTTGAAGGTTGAAGGAATTTGAGAGATTGTGTTGTGAAGCTGCCGAAATTCTGAGAGAATTAGGGCTGCCGAATTTTCTGTAGGGTTTAGGAGGTTGGTTCTCTGATTTGGAAGGGAAAAGGAAATGCTAGTTGTTAAAATCCTTGAAGAATATTTTTAGGAAGTAAATTTGGAAACTAAATATCCTAGAATATCTTGATTGTTGGAGAGCTTTGGAAGTCTGCCATGGCCGATTGCTTTGAGCAGAATTTCAGTGGAATTAATGCTGGTTTAAGGAAGCTTATGGTGGCTGAAAATAGGGAGCATAATGGTGAAGAAGAAGTCTGGTTATTTGAGGGATACATTATGGACAGTTGTTACACTATGGTGGCTGGAATTTTGGAAATCCATCAAGCATAATTGCAGGGATTTGTTGGAGAGATTTTCGGGCAGCCATGTCTGAATTTCGTGCAGAAGCTTAAGAGGAATAATAGAGCTCTGTTACTGAAGGCTTAAGGAAGGTTTATGTAGAACAATGATGGTGTTTCAGCTGGAGAAAGATTAGGAAACAAAGCTGGACAATTGGATTGCACAGAATTTCGCTAGGCTGGAATATCTAGACAGCTTTTTCGGCTGCCATTTTCCAGCCATCTTGCAGCGAGTTTGAAGGGGAATTTTAGGGGTGTTCAAGGCTGGTTTCCAGCCTTCTTCATGGAGGAAAAACTTGGCTAAAGTGCTCAACAAAATCTGGAAGAAAACAACTTGGTTTGGGACTCTAAAAGTTGCAATTTGTACAGGAATTTTTCCTGGTTTTGCTCCAGCTTTGAGCAGTCCAAAAATGGCTAAAGAATTCAGGTTGCAAGATGTTCCAAAAGACCATTTTTCTGGCAGCATTTGGGAGGGAATGCTAGCTAAGAAACTCGACACCTTAAAAGTACAATAAGCTGGAAAATTTCAGTTCATTCCAAGAAGGAAGATGAACTAGCTAGAGTGAATTTTCAGTAAGCTCACCAGAGGAATTTTTCTTCTTGGAATCTCCCACAACTCTTCCACATTTTCAGGTCATAAGAAGTCTTTTACTAAGACATTTTGATCCTACAAGACCACAACACTTTACTAAAATTTCGGGAAAGAAAATGACTAGAACAACTTGATCACACTAATGAGTTGAGAACTAAGGAAAAATCAAATATCAAGGAAAAATGAATTCCTTTTAGGAAATTCGAGTAGGGCAAGGGAGTAGAATGAGGATACTCCTAACATGTCTCTCTTAGGACATCATCAATCCCCTACTCTAAGCATTTAAGGCCGAAATTATTACTTCCCAAGCAAAAATAAAATTTAACCAAGCTAAAGCTCCTATGATGGAATTTGAACCCAATACCTCAAGAATTAATTTCCAAAGCTCTAACCACTACACCACAACAACTCTTGTTGTTATTTTCACTAGAAACTTATTTCCTATTTAATCCTCAAGCTATCTCCCTATTTTCACCTCAGGCAAAAATTACCATTTTGCCCTTCTCACTCAATATTCACCAACAAGCCTCCAGGACATTAAAACTCAAATTCAAGGCACATAAAATCAAATAAAAATATATTTAATCATGCAATAAAGTATGTTATGCATCCCAACCCCCTTACTCTAAGGTTGGTTTTGACTGGGGTTTCACAGTATATACCTACTTGAGGTGTCCCATGAGCGTTTTGCCTCTGTTTGAAATTATGGAGCTCGTTTTGAAGTAGAGGTCCGAATACTGTGGCGAACTGAATAAGGCTTTGAATGAGTTCACATGTACACTTCACCATGGCCTGTCGTATGGCAGTTAAAGATGTGGGCGTAAACTGGGACACCTACAGAGGAGATGATGACTATGCTCCCTGTCCCTCAAGGAAGGTGGCCTGGGCGTTGCCAGATGTCGTTACCGTAGGATAAAATGTGCTTTGTAAAGCACGAACTATAGGCCGATAGGAAGAGTCCAATAAAGGTCCTGAGGATTCTGCTGAGAATTCGACATATTGAGTCCTGAACGCAATTGCATGCAACAACTACCTTTGGTCCTACTGGGCGTGCAAATTTTTGTTACCTTACAAAAATGTGAGCTCATGGAACTGGTGATCAACTACTCTTCCGATGAACATAAATAGTCCGATGGAAAGATGAATGTGCGAGCCAGACCTTTTAAAAGATGTGGGTTCATTGAACTTACTATAGAAATGATCCAAGAAAGTAGAAGTATTGCATGCAGAAGCTAATTAGGACTGAAAACAGTTTATTTCTATTGAACCATGAACGAATACAAATTTAATAGAATTTGAAAGCAAAGTAACATGAAAACGGAAAGTTGCTAATTTAAAGGAATAAGAAAAAACATTTTGAAAAACTAAACAAAGTTGTAAACAAAGCTGTAAAGAAAACCGTAAGGAAAGCTGTAAAGAAAATGTAGAAGAAGGAATTGAAAACTGGGAAAAAAAAGTAATTCTATTGATACAATTGTTGTTGGGTTCTTCATTCTGGGACTCCTTGCTTATTTTTTGCTTCTTGTGGCGTGGTTGCCGACTACCCGATCGTGGAGAAAATCTTGCTCCATGGCTCATCCTTGGCGGTTAGGAATGGTAGTGTTTTACCAATTGTGCCGCAATATGGGAATGGCGACTAATCGGCTCCTAGTTCTGATATTGACCGAGTACATCGGCTGAAGATTTTCTTGACATCATTGTCTACTTAGAAGAATTCATATCGGCTTCAGCTCAAAGTTACCGTTGCAATAGATCAGCTAAAGATGACATCAACAAATATAAAATCTTTTCTTCTTCTACATTACAATATAGGTAAATTTTTTATATTCTATCAAACCATTTCTAATAGTTGAGAACGAAGAGGACATAAATTGCTACTCCGCATTGTAAAGAAAATATCATAAAGTTATCAACGAAATGTAGTTAAGCTAAGAGTATTTTAACCAAAAAAAAAATTCAAAGATCTTTAAGAAATTTTACAATAAATCCAGCTAAAAAATAAGATTTCTAAATATGTAAACATTTTCAATTTGATTATTACTTTTCATATCTCAATTACAAAAAGAACAATTCGTAAATTTACATCTAATAATGACAATGATAACTTTCTTTTTGCCTTTTTTTTTTTTTTTTTTGGTGGGGGGTGGTGATTATGGCAAATTTTCCCTTCAAATTTGGTTACTATAGTAATCACATCATTTGTTTACAAAATACACAATTATGTCCCTATAGTACTAGAACTTTTTGATGTTGCCCTTTTGTTACAAATGACCACTACTAGGGACTTCATTGTAAAGATGTTAAACTTTGACGACTTGATTCAAGAAAATTTAAAAATAAAATTTCTTTTATTTCTTTTCCTTTTAATTTTTTTATTCTTTTTTCCTTCCCCTACTTTTCTCAACTTTTTATCATTAAAAGCTCTTTTTAGGTGGATTTTTTAAAAATTTGTTTAGGAATTTGCATTTGATTGAAAGAAAATTTAAGAAAACTTCTACTAAACATTAGATCTTTCTTTTATTCAGAAACAAAAAAAGATAGTACAATAGTGCTATTAAAGAAATCACAACAGATGAAACTCCTGCATTGTTTTCCGCGCAGGCAAAAAAGGTTGAACACAGGTACACATTCCACTTGTACAGCGTATGACGAGATAAGGATTACAATTAAAGCCTGCATTTTTACAATCCACAACATTTTTGCACGACGGATTAGCAGGTGAAACAATTGGGTATTCCCAACCTGTTGGAATAATAAATAAATAATTAGACGTTTGCATTAAGGGAATGGGAGAGTAGTTGAGAGAAGGATATATAAGTTTCAGTGTTTGTCATGTTTGGAATAGATAATAGAAGGCAAGGATAAGTGTTCTCAAATAAGGGCTTTTTACTTATTATATAAGGTTTCTCGAAGTATTTTGAAGGTAAATTGGTGAGTTTAGTCCCTGAACTTTTTTTTTTGTTTTAGCATTTTTTTTTAAAACTTTATTAGGTTTTCTATCCTTTTTTATTTGGCATGTTAGGTCCTTCCGACCACTTCAGGTAGGCACCTTAAATCAACACGTTAACTCCGATTTTGACCATATATAAAAGGGCAAATTTGGTGTCTTACTATACACCTTCTATATTTGATGTGAAAAACCTAATTGAAAATTCCATATAAACATAATTCTAACTCATATCTAAACAACAAAGTTTCCTCTAGCAAATTAGAACCCTAGAATCTGCCACACCAATACTCATGGCCACATTTGATTGATCCTTCAAATTGCTATAGGAATATTAGGGATGAGTAGGAAATCACATCCAAGAGACAAATTAAAGGATCAACTATGGATGTGTGCCAAATCAACATGCCTCAACAAATTTGAAGAATCATTTATATGTGCCCTTGAGTTTTGGTTTTGCAGATTCTAATGTTCAAATTTGCTAGAGGAAACATCAATGTTTGGAGATGAATATGAATTAGGTTTATATTGGAATCTCAGTTAGGTTTGTCACATTAAATATGTAAGGTGTACAATATGATACCAAATTTGCCCTTACACGATTAAACTTGGAGTTGACGGGTTGATTTAGGATTGGCCTGCTAGAAAGTGGTAAGAAGAACCTAATATGCCAATTGAAAAAATATAGAGTACCTATAATTTTTTTTTTTTTAAAAAAGGGGACTAACCATGCCAAAATAAAATATTTAGGGGCTCAAGCTACCAATTTACCTATTTTGAGACGTAATTTTGAAGTATAACTTTGACGTTAGATTTTTTTTTTAATCTTGAAAGTACTTTTTATGAACAAGGTTTCCAAAGAAAGAGAAAAGAAAAATAAACAAAGCAATATGGGGTAAAAGATGAACAGATTCTGGAAAAGTTTGCTTACTTGAAAAGATAAGCATGATGGTAGCCATGAAAACCAAGCTGGATGAAATCTTCATCATTTCCTCTAGTTTAATTCGTTACATAAGCTTTGACAAAGTTTACAAAATCTAAAGGAAAAGCACACTTATATAAAGGTTTCTACCTAAAATATAAGTCTCTATTTTATATTCTTACTAGTTTGATATACACACGTGAGTGGTACAGATTTGTTATATACGCTTTGATACGCATGTGTTGCATGAGTTTATTGTGTGTGTGTTCGATGCACGTGCACTACAAGGATTTGTTCTATATGCATCAAATAGACAGCCTTTAGTTAGATTTAACTATGATCATGTCTCATCTTAGGACTCTACCACGTGTCATCCTAGAAAAATTTTGCAGCACATATGGCGGATAATGTGTTTCTAAATTGGTACATACCATAAAAGTAGTCCCTTTGTTATCTTTTAGAAATAATTTTAAAATTTTTATTATATGCCATTTTAAAAAAATAACTAAGTATTAAATGTCTATTTTTTAAATTTTGTCCTTACTTATTATTATTATTATTATTATTTTACTAAACGTTGTCACTTGATACACCACTAAACTATATCACTATGGACCTCCCTAAATTTAAGGAAATGTCAATTTAATCTTTTTTTATTACCCAAAATTCTATAAATTTAAGGAATTCCTTAATTTACGTGTCAGAACATTTAAGATAAAAATAATTAAAGGGATTAATTTTTTTAATGAATTTCATAGTAATTAATTTAATAAAGTGAAAAGTTTCAAACAACAACATAGATTCTAGCATTCAATGACAACGAAATTTTAAGTAATGATTTTGAAAATTCATAAATTTCTATAGTTTATATATGCTGAATTCCTAAATTTTCTATACATCTCATGAATAGGGCATTTTCACTAATTTGGTATTTTCGTATTTTAGATAAAAATTGCATTTATTGATGAAATCAAAATAAAAATCAAAAGAGAAAATATATTGAATTTAGTAATAAAACTATTAATGAAGGTGTAAACTATTTTAATAAATAAATAAATATTTATTAAAAATAAATATGACACAAAAATTGTAACATCCTACTACATACATAGCTCAATTAGATCGAAGATGCCACCTCACCCTTTCGGACCAGAGGTTTTTATATCGCGGTGTAAAATAAAAAGGATACATATATATTAACTTCTAAAATTAAATTTAGAAATAATCTATTACAACCCAAGAGAAAAGTGATTAAAAAACAAGAATAATATTACGTGGTTTAGAATATCCAAAAGTGAATAAAAAGCAACATAAAAAATCCAAAATGGAATTCAACAAGAGAAAAGGAAAAGACTAAGTTTAAACCTATCACTCTTATATTCCCGACACTTATTCTCTTTAAAACTTGGCCAGGTAAATCGTGTGAGATTATAAACAATCTCAAAAAGCCCAAAGTGTGCATTTGTGATACAATTTTCAAAACTAATGTCTTGATGTAAGAATAATATTGATTTAAATGGATATAGTCATAATTTCAATCATTTTATGCATTTTAGACTTATTATCAAATTTTGGGGCAATTCAGCAAGTACGAAATCAATACCTTGCATAATAAAATTTTGTCGGGCAAAATTATTCTTATCATGTTTCTAGAACATTGAATTCACTTTTCAAAAGTATTGAACCTATCATATTACCTATCATGGAAATCATCAAGATACTGGTACCATGCCTTTAGGATCGTGGTACGTCATATATATAGTGACGACATATAGAAAGTCACATATTGGGGGGAGAGGGGAGTGTATATCTTTCCCAAGAGAAAACTCTTCTATCTCTCTCATTCAAAATCCGACCAAATGTCCCACATCAGTCCTCTTACTCCCCTTGGAGACTGTATTACTAGCTAAGGACCACACTCAGCTACTAGAACAGTTGTCCTATTTGGCAAAAAGATAGCCTTCTAGAGACAGCCAATCTACCAGAATTCTCTTGTAATCTAATGAAAGCCAATCCTACAAGCTCGCCCATTGAGATCTCAATGCCATTAATTCAATGGTTCATGAGTTCACTACTTTGATATGAAATAATCAAATTATTTTAAAATATTGTTCAAGTATTTTGAAGTAAATTCCCAAATCTCTATCCGACCAAAATCAAAACCACAATTATTTTCCCTAAAATTTCCAAAGCTAAAATGCCTATATCAATTCAAAAAATTCATTCAAGGCATATTGATTCATTTCTTATAATCTATCATAATAATATTTGGAGCTATTAGTTTATGACATGATTTTTGTAATGTTTTTCATGCGTGAAATGCAAAAATTTATATTAATGAATTTGCATATATTTGATACATGGCTCCATTTCATAATTATAATACTCATGAGAAATTTCGCAGCAATATCTATTTATAAAAAAAAAATCATAAGATTATGATAGAAATATTATTTTCAATAGACATTCATTTCATGCATAAATATTTTCTCAAAAAAGGAAAGATGTAATTTACCTCATGATTTACCATATTATAACCATAAAAGATTTCATAAAATTAAGCATACATTATACATGCCTTTCAATTCATATCTTAAATGTGGTATTTTTGCATAGATTTTTCATTTCATAATATGAATTTCATAAAGATGCATGTGATGCAAGGACTTACCTAGGTCCAAACTAGCAAATTGTTTTCGACATAATTCAAACATTTGCTCCTCCTCCTTCGTCTAAATCCACCAAGTCTACCACAGACAGTACATAGGAATTAATTTCCTAATTATATGTCTAGTATAAAATTGTAGACAAGATCCTAAAGCAATTGAGGAGTACTTAGGCCTTAAATAACTCTAACACACTCAACCTTAGAGGCAAAAAAATTCCTTCACAACATTTAATAGCCTTTGAAGGCAACCAACAATTTCATTTGGCATAGAACTCCCCAATTTACACAAGTGGTCAAACAAAACCTTAATCACTAATAAGTTCTTATTTTTGCTATATTTCCTTAGTTATTTGTTCTATATTGTGCTAAAATTTTGATTCAATAATTACTCAATCCCCCTATTTTTGCCTTGTTTTTTTTGAAGAATGTGAATAATGAAGATAGCTTGAAAAAACAAAGAAAAACACAGAAAAAGCCTTGCTAACTTTTCATAATGGGCTGAATTTTGCTACCAAATAACTTTTGGAGGCATCCTCAGGTGGTTATACATCAACTAAGACTCCTAAAGAGCAAAGAGATTTGATTGATAATCTAGCAATGAATAGCTATTTGTGGGGTAACTCGAGACCAAAAGCACACACTGAAGGAATACATAGCATTGATGCAATGGTAGCTATAGAGGTAAAGTTGGAAGCCCTTACCAAGAGGATAAACACTAATCCAAAAGTCCAATTCATTAACTGTTATTTTTGTCGAGAGGGAGATCCCAATCATGAGTGTTAATCTATGGATGCAGGTAGTGAGCAATTGCTAGAGTAGGTTAATTTCGTGGCAGATGATAGACAAGGAAATAATCCTTAAAAGAACACTTACAACCCTCGTCGGTGCAATCATCCTAACTTCTTGTGGAGAAATCAAGGATGAAGACAACTATTCCCTAAAGGTGCTCAAGCATGTCCTTTGACTAGGTCTCAAGTGCCCCTCCGTTATCATGAACCTCATTCTCCACCTCCTCAACGTCCACAAAAGCCATCACTAGAGGATTTTGTAGAAAAGTTAGGATCATCCACCGACTCACACTTCCATGGATTTGAGGTGTTAATAGGCAATCAAGATGCATCTATCCACAATCTTGAAGGACAAATTGGATAGATTGCAAAGCTGTTGGGTGATAGATAAAGTGGCTCTCTTCCAGGAAACACAGAGGCTAACGACGTGCTTCCCTATTTTATAACTTTTGCATGATGGACACTTTATTTGTGCCTTGTTTTGTATTAGATACTTTACTTACTTTTGGTATATTTTGGAGTATGCACTTATGGTTTGATGTGTTGGTTGTTTTGAACTTGTTTGTTTTGATTATGTTGATTTAATTTGAATTGTGATGTGTTTTGTTGATATTTGTGTTGGTTTATTTCTAGTATGAGAAAAAGAAACAAAAAACTAGAAAATAGAATAACACAAAAAATTTTGGGCATTGCACAGATACTGAGCTTAACCAGCGGCTATTAAAATTAATTGACCTGGCACTAGTTAAATCCAGTAACATTAAGCAATACCCACCAGAATTAATTGTTGCTGATTTAGCACACTAACATGCACGGGTTAAACTCAGTGATATGAACACCCTCCCACCGGAACTAACTAGCACCTATTAAAGCATAAAACAAGCGCCCGTTACACTTGTTGAAAGTTCGAACATCATCGTTTCACTCACACTAGGTCAACTTCTACTCATAATCAGCACTAGTTATTGTTAAATAGGCATCAACTTTGGATTTATGATAACTTAGAGAGTTACTATTTGATTTCTCTCATAAATTCTTCTTTTACTGCTATGATTTCTCTCTCTCTTCTCTACCTAAATCACTGTTGGTTGTTACCCATATCTTTCCATCCTCAATTTCATTTAAAGCCTTCATCTCCCACGGTTTTACATTACTCCACCGCACTGTTTTCAGAAAGCCCAGCTTTTGAAGATTACTCAACCCCAATTGCTCTAAAATGGTGTCGTGACATTGATTGGAAGATTTCTGAATCTAACATAATAGTAGATTAGTTTAGATTATTTCCTCAGTTTTGTGTTATAATTGTGCTTCCAATGTGTTACTTGACTTGTTGTTACTTTTTTGGGCCAAGTATACAGTAGTCATGTGATACCTTGTTATTGTGATTTTAGACTATCTTGTACTGATTGTTTAGGGAAGCAATTTGCCAGATATGTTTTACGTGGTCGTATTTGGAGAAGGTTGCAGTGTTGTAATGTTTTGAGGTGCAATGTTTATTATTCATTTTGGGATATTGGTATTAGATTTTAGATTTAATAAATTGGTGATGTTGTTGTTCTCTAAAGTGCACTTCTTAGAATTTTATTTGCTGGGATGACATGTATGAGGCTAATTAACCAGCATCGGGCATTGTGTTGTCATTATATTTCATTTTTCTACCGAATGACCAGAAATTAATTCTTATGTATGAGCTTGAATCTTAATTGAATTTATTGAAGATCTCTCTCAAAGAATTATGTTTTTGCACTTTCTAACTCGATTTTTTTTTTTTTTTTGGTTCTATTTCCTTAGTTCTTCATTCAAAACTTTACTTTTGGTTTTTTTGAGTGTGGTTTGAAGTTAGGCTATTAAGTGGATTGTCTATTTTGGCTTTTGAGGTTTGGTGGATTGAAGTTTTAAGTTAGGTGATATTTTTGCTCTTTGGGGGTTTCCAAAAGTGTTGTGGGAGTTTGAATATTGTGGGGGCATTAATACTAATGATTTGATAGGAAAGCTTACTGCTTTTCTATCCCATTTCCATTTTTTATCATTATGCCACCCAAATCTTCTAAACTTCCCCCTAAGAGACAAAAGGGTGAAACCTATTCTTCATAGCCACTTCCTTTCACTGATTCTACCACTCACCCTTTAAGCTATTTTGTGGATGCCGAATGCAAGAAGTTGTATCAGATTAGGGCCAATAATTAGATTTTAGTAGAGAAGACTGAAGACCTGAAGCTTGAGAGAGATATAGGGCTAGTGGTTATTTTTAGATAGATAGATTGGGCTCCTATCTTAGGCTTGACAGGGATGTAATACCTCACGTTGGCGAAGGAATTTTTAGCAAATATTTTTAGAAGCGCGATGCTACTCTAGACTTGATAGATACCACATCGAGGGTGTGCTTATTCAGCTTGCTAGAGGACTACTAGCTCAAAGTATTGGAGTAGAGGATGAGGGCTCTAGGATAGAAGTCGATAATGATAATAAGAGGGTAGCTTCTAAGACCACATGGAGATATAATAATGCCCTGGAGGAATTCCAATGCAGTATACCTAGGCTAGGTAGCCGTTATTGTTTAAGCTACTAACATACCTCCCCAGTTGTAATACCCTAGTCGAAAGACCATATGGAAAAGGGTGAATTGCATGGCATTATAGATCTACATAAAATGATTTAAAGAATTTATATGAGTATGTGTGAATTTTATGTTTATTTTTGTGTTTATTCATTTGTCAAGTTATGGGAATATTTATTTGTGTTAGATACACTTTATTTTGTCGAATAGAATTTAATGGAGGGAGGTGTGATTGGTTTGTTGATGGTGAAAGGGATATATTGAGGAAAATAGATACAAGAGTTATTATAGCTTAGTGGATAAAACTTGGTGATTGTCTCTTAGTGACCTGAGTGCTAATGTCAGCTGAAGCAAGTTTCTTACTTTTCTTCTTCCTTATCTTTTTTCTTCTCTCTTTCACTCTTGGCTAAAATTCCTTGTTGGCCGTCACCTTGGAGTTTAAATTTTATGATTTAGGAGAGTATTTATCTTAGAATCAAAGTGATAAGACCAGAAAAAATATCCTTTACTTTTGAAGTTATAAATATCTTCTAAATATAAGTATTATCTGCACAAGAAAAATGTTTAGCATTTATAATCTGATTTGTATAAGCTATATATATATATATATAAACTTCTTATTTCATAGATTTTGAAAAAAGAACAGTTGGGAAAAATTTCCAGCCATCACCGTTTAAGGATAGGGCTTTTCCAATTTAATGTTTTTGAATTCTAGGTTATTAAAATAAAAATACATATTTTATCTTTTGGAAATTGCTTATTTATTTTTATCAAAACTTATTTAATCTTTTATGGAGAAAATATTCCGGAAAATTCCGACCTTGAGTGCCACCATTTTGGAGCTAATATAGATCAACAAAAGCTCTTGTATTTAGGAGATAAACTTATCCATTTGCACATTATCTTTTATTTAAAACTAGATTTTTTGTAAACAAAAACCTAAATCCTTTTCTTTTCTTTTCTTTTGTCTAATATTTTGGCCACTTCATCTCTCTTTTCACTCATAATTTTGGCCACCAAGAGTTATGTAGCAAAGCTGATTTTTCTCCTAATTATTCCTTTTAACTGAAACTAGGTGTCAAAAGAAAATAGAAATTATGGTTGAGATAAAACCTTTATCCTATCACCAAACCTTTATCACATCTTTTGAAATTTTAGTCTTCTTAATCCTAAGCTAGATGGCTGAAAATCCTAGCCCTTTTATATAAAATTTCTACCATCACTAATTAGACACACGAAATCATTCAAGAAAAACAAGACACTTCATTCTTGCACCAAAACCAAACCAAGATTTCCTCTCAATTCCTCTCTCAATTTCTCTAGAGCAATGATAGGGGCTAAATTAGTCATATTTTTCCTAGTTATTTGATGCTCTTTTGTGATACATTTTGTTCAATGACTAGTCATATTCCTTCATATTTGAGATTTTATCCTTGGAAAGGTATTTTGTGCATTATTACAGATTTTAGGGGTAAAACAAAATAAAAACATCACAAAACAGAACTAAGGCGCCGCCGACCAGGACAGAGGAACCGGCACCGGCCATGAGCTGTTGACATGAACTTCGAGTTGACGGAAAAATAGTTGAAACCGACTGGGACAGAACCGAACTAGCACCGGCTCCAGTAGCCAAGGCGGTGTTGGCAATACTCTAGACAACAATGCGTGGAAATCAAGAAAAAATTGGTGAACAAAGGAAGAAACAAAACACAGCTGGCACCGACTCCAGTAGCCTAGGCGGCATCGGTTGTGCCCTGAGGAAAAGACGGGATTCTGATTTTTCTACGTAGCTTTTGGTAATTTCTGGAATTTTAGCATCTTCCTACTTCTATTCGGCCAAGAATCTTACACCAATGACTTTAGGCACTTCCTAAGCCTATAAATAGATGGCAAATACAAGAGAAAAGGAGAGAATTTATCAATTCAAGGAGGGTTGTGCAAGAATGTCTTCAAAGGAAGAAGAATGAGGCTTGTCTTGAGTGTTTTCTTTTACTTTGTTTTTTTTTCTTGAATAATGATGTATTAATTACTTTAGTGTAGTTTGACATTGTTTTAGATATTCATAATTTTTAGAGTTATTTGATTTTTTGATTAATTGATTGTTATTCTTGGTATTTAATTACTTGTGCTTATTACGAGATTAAGTGGCTGTTACTTTCATTGACTTGCTTGAAAAAGAGGTTGATGGTGATTTCAATTCATTGATTTCATATTTCCTGTCTCTTAACTTGCTTGAAAAAAATGATTAATTGCAAAGAATAAAGTAATTAAAGATTCATTGATGTCTGCCAAAATATGGATTCATTGGTTAGTTTCATGTTTTAAGTATGCCAAAATATGGAAATTTAGTCAAGAATTGTCTCTAATGCATCTTTTGGGTGAATTAGTTAAGACAGAATATATGATGCTAATTTGTCTAGAAGATAGTGATTTCATGGATTGAAAAGAAGTGAGTCTACCTTAATTCTTCAAGATGCCAAGGGAATAGTTAATTAGGATAATGGTTAAGTCCTTTAAGATCATGTTTGTCAATATAATGGTTTGAGTTACATACTTCTCCATCCTTGACATGTGTATATTTTTATTTTTATTTTCTTTTATTTTCATTTTTACTTCTTTTTCACTTTATTGAGTCGGTTAAACAATGAAAGAAAAGGGATTAATGCATACTTGTTCCTAGAGGATCGACACTCATTTGAACCCTATGCTATGTTAATGATGAGTACGCTTGCTCATATGTATAATTTGGAGTTAATGTTTTAATGTAAACTTGATTGGGAATGTAATTAGTTTTTATATGATTTTTATACCTAAATAAATACACATCAAGCAAAAAGCCAATACCTACTTCTTCTTCTCTTTCTTTCATGCACTTAAACTACTCACAAGAGGAAAAGACCAACTACTGGTTATTGTTGGTCGTTTTGACACCAAAACAACAGCACACGACTCACTCCTATTTTTCCTTCCAAAACAGAAATTCTTAGCCTTCCACAAAGCACACTCCTTTTCCACTTCCCTCTCTAAACCAAAAAAAGTTCATTGTAATTCCTTCCCCATGCAAATGCACGGAGCTCTTAACCATTGGGACGAACTTTGTTGCTTCTCTCAACCGAATCCAAAAGAAGGTCACAAAGAAGCTACGTTTTCCATTCTTCTTTGGGTCACTTGAACAAGAGGTAATTCAAGACCCTTTCTAAGGAGTTAGAAATGTGAAGTGATTAGATATTCATTGCGTTGAGATTATGCTTATGTGATAGATCTATGATGATGCTTTATTTAGAAGTAAGCATATTATGACAATTGTTTAGGAAAGACAAGATCTTTATATTGAATTGTTCATGGCTACATTATTTATTTGTCAATAGGAAATTTATTGTATCTAGAAGTTTTTTTATCTCAGAACATTTGGGAACTTTGAACAATCTTATGATATGAGTATGCAATTGAGGATATTATTGCTATTATTTTATGATCTATCTAAGTAATCTTGATAAATGTATGGCTTTTATTCGAGATGATGCTATGAGTGATGAATGATTGAATATTGTGGTTGAATCTATGATGATGTAAATGGAAGACACTTATGCTATGCCATGATTATATTGTTTCTTTGGGGTATATTGATGAGATAGATTTACTTATATTCTATCATGTGAACATTTAAGACAGTAAGAGATCTAAGACTGTTCTTATAGGATAATAATGCCATGATGAATTAGAAATGAGTGTTTCTATTAGGATCTTAGATCCAACTGATTTGAATGGTTCTGATTATACAATATTTTGGGTTATGTTGTGACTATATATTGTTATACGATTTTGTTAAAGGATTTATTTTAGTTGGTAGATCGGGACAACTAATATTCTTTTTCTTATTGAACTGATACGAGTAAGTCCTTGCATAAGTGGTTTCAACTAAAGTGTATTGTTTTCAAGTCAAATATGATTGGAAAATGTGCTACTTACGAATTACTTGGATTGCATGCATAGACTATTTGTTGTTCAATTTTAATAAATAAAGTTTATACAAAATTCCTTTTCCTCGCAAAATAGTTTTTCTACAAACAACCATTTTCTTCTAATAAAGAATGTTAAAACTCACTTCGAGAAAATTATGTTTGCAATTCCAAGGTATTTGGAATTCATTGATTTGAGCACTCTTTTTGAGAAAATGCACTAACATTAAGCACTTAATAAGGATAGGCTACTAGGGCTAGCCTTAGGTGGTTACGGCAAGTTTTTTGGTAGGCGGTCACCTTTGGGAGATGAACTCTAACTAGAAAAATGTGTTAGTACTTGAAAGTTATGCCGGTCCGAGCTAGCATTAGTATGTAATGACTATTCACCTGTAATGGCAATTAGTTCGGAGTGGACAACCGGATATTTAGGTGAGAAATGGATGAGTATACTATCCGGTAGGCTATACATCCATTTCCGGCATGATGCACAATATGTGATATCATGACTTGGAAGTGCTATAAGTGGAGTTTCACAGCTATGAATAACTTATCTTTGTATTGTAATATATCAAAATATGTGCAACTTTCTTCATGTGTTTCAAAAGTTGCTTTATGACTTGCAAAGGTTTTTCTGATATATTCTCAAAAATGGATTCACAAAATTATTTTAAATTATTTTAGAGCACACACAGGACTTACTGAGATATATTTCTCACACCTTTACATCATGTTTTCAAGGCGACACCACTTTGAGCAGGTTGATAACCTTAGAGATTAAAGTGTTGTTTATTCCTATTTTGTGCCATTCTTTTGAGAAACAGTTGTTCGTTATTTGTTTCAGACTTGTATACATTTTTGACTCAGATGTTATAAGTTATTTCATTTATTTTTTTTAGAGAATTTCTTTTATACCTCGTTATAAAGACCCCTGGTCCTTTGGGCGACATCCTGGCCCTTTTTAGGTACATCTGTAGAGAGAAGCTACAAGTAGTATTAGAGCCTAGGTTTAGGCAATTACTTGATCTATTAGATTTTACAATTACTTGATCTTTTTTGTCTTATTTATTAAGTATTTTGATCTGCTACTAAACTGTGTGATTTGTTTATAGGATGGTTAGAAAGTTCGTGTCAGTTGTCAGAGATTGGCCCTAGGTTTTGTTATTCTATTTGCCCCGATCCCCGTAACAAGCCCTTCTTCGTCAGACATGGAGTTCGAACTAGAGACAGGTTGGTTCATGAGTGATAATGAAGCTGAGCTTGAGGCACCAGTGCTAGTTAACCTTACCTATGTGGAAGGTAATATTAAGGTTCCACCGTTTGAGTTACCTGAACTTGAGAGTTGGGTGCTAGAGATGTCCAACATAGCACCACCCCTTATTCTAGTGATTGATTTGGACTCTAATAGTAAGGGAGAGGAGGATCTAGGAGAGATTGGTAGTAGTGATGGGGCAGATATATATAAGCTCTAGGTGAGGGCGAGGGTAATACGGGTGAGCTTGGTGGTGAGGGAGATGAGGGAATAGTGGAGCTAGGTGGTGAGGAATGTGAGGGGATAGTTGAGGCTAATGGTGAGGAGAAGGATAGGGTTGACACACCCATGACCCCATCTATAGATAAGGGAATCCTGACGCTTCTGGGGAGGAACTCATACGAGTTTGTTGTTGAGAGACCCTCACCTAAGAATGCATTCACGATAGCTATAGAGAAGCTACATGATGTGACTTTGAGAGCGGAGCTAAAGGGTAAGGGAGTTGCTGGGATTGGTCTGGGCCGACCTAGGAAGAAGTTTAAATCTTTTGGCTTTGCAAGTGACTATGTGGTAGACCACCCCAATAACAGTTCAAGGTGGCTTGTAGAGCCTACCTCTGATACTTTTGAGGATTTCAATGACTCTAGTAATGATTAGAGTTTATAAGACCTAATATGATTATTCTTTTTATTTTTATGATGCATACATTTGTTTTATTTATTTATTTTTGAAATAATTCTTTATTTCCAATTTTTGAATTGATGAAATAAATGAGTACCTTTAGGATACTCTTTTGTTTTGTACAAGTTTTATTTGATAAATATAAGAATGATTTCATTTGATTATTCATTTTACTTTGAGTATCATATATAATTTTTTTTCCAATAAATTGCATGCTATTTTAGACATATTAATTACTCATTTGCATAGCATGAGCTTTTCTCTTAGTAACTTTTATGAGAAGTACAATATGGTAATAGATGGCACTGAGGCACAGAACTGCAGTGCGAAGTAGGACTATTCAAGAAAGCGAATCTTTGACCCTGGACTTTGGGCAAATGTGACAATCCACGCCTGATATGGAAGAGGAGTACAACCAAGTGCAGGAGTCCCTCAGGATCCTAGAGAGGCGACAATGGGATAGGTTGTTGATAAGTTGGCTGCCATGATTCAAAACCATATTGAGAAGATGGAGAAAAAATCACCTAAGGGAGAAAATGAGGCTTTAGGGTGTTTCCTTAAGTTAGAACCTCGCACGTCCTATGAAGAACATGTTCATGACAAAAAGGCTAAGCAGTGGGTCGAGCAAATGGATGAAATCTTCTGCTACACCCCACATTTCCATATGGGCTTCACTTCCGTGGGATATCACCCCATCTAGTTGCCCAGGCAAAGGGTCTTTATAATGAACTTAACTTAGCACATAATAGAAATTTTCTCAAAAAGCTTTTTATTAAATACAAGAAGTTACATAGAGTCTGTCTTCTGATACCACATTTAAAGCACAATAAGTCTGATATATAGCATTCGCCTCTAGGAGTCCATTGTGTCTCTGATCCTAAAAATTTTCAAAAAGAAATAACACACGTGTGAGCATAAGACTCAGTGAATCCCATGTGTGTTAGTGTTTTCTTAAAGAAGACAAAGTATATAATTATTATAGTTTCTACTAAAAATAAATAGCAGGAGTTTATTTGGTTTTTTCGCTGTAAATAATTCTACAACACATTAAAAGAGAGCCTTCCCTATGAATTATTTAAAATCTCAGGCACATTTACAAAATCAAACATTATTAAAATCAATGCCCCATATCTCGGACGTATTTGGAAAACCACGTTTTCTAATATCATTGTGATGTGTAAATTTTGAGTGTATAAAAATCATAAAATTTATATTCATCTGTTACTCAAGTTTTAATTAAAACATTAATCCCAAATTACATATACGAGCAAGTATATTCAACGCAAGTATAGTATAGAAAATTAATGAGTATTGATCCTCAAAGGAACAAGTACACACTAATAACTTTTTATTCATTATTTAACCTACCTAATAAAGTGATAAAATCATTAAAAAAATAAACAAAAATATATACAACTCAAGGATGTAAAAATATACAATTTAGACAATTAATATTGAAAATATGACAATTAATTATTTAGCAAATATCACAATCAATTATCATCTTGGTCTCATGAAGGAATAAATTAGAACTACTTCGTTTGCAATCCATGATTTCCTATCTTCTGAGTAACTTAATGGATATATTCTATCTCATCAGTCTTACTTAAAAGATGCATTAAAATCAATCCTTATATAAACCCCGATATTCTCGGTGATTTAGAACATGAAATTAGTAAATGAATCTATATTCTAGTAATCATCAACTAATATTTGATTACCCCAAGTTCTTGACAATTAACCCATTTTTCATGAAGTTGAAGTCATTATCAACCCCTTTTTCAAGCAAGTATAATAACAAAAAATCAATCACTCAACTTTGTAAGAAAAACAAGTAATGAATTCCCAAGATAAATAATGAATTTATCAAAAGAATAAATTAATTCAAAAAATCATGAATCTCAAAATAATGTTGAATTATAATAAAAACATTAATTCTATCATTGTTTAAGAACAAGAAAATAAAGGTAAAAGAAAGCACTCATAGATAAGCTTTCTTTTTCTTCCTTGAAGACTCTCTTAAACAACCCTCATTGATTTAATGAATTCCTTCTTCAATGAATGATTTTCTGATTTGATCTTTGAATTCATATTTTTGTCTTGTGTTTTTCTTGTTTAAATAGGCTTGAAGAGGCCAAAATTTATTCTCTAAGAGTCCTGAGCTGAGTAGATTTTGAAAAATACCAAAACTCTTAGGAAATTACCAAATCTGTGCAAAATTAGAAAATTCACCGACATGGGACAGAGTAGAGCTGGCGTTGACGGGGACATGCCAGCGTTGGCTCTGTGGGTCACGGCCAGTGCTGGTCATGCTCTGTTGTTTCTCTGAAAATTCCCATGTTCTTCTAGATCAGGGCTAGTGCCGATTCCGTGGGTCACGGCAGGCACCAACCATACTCTAATAGCGACAACTTTGATGTTTTTTTCGTTATTTTTTGCAGTAAAAGTCCAAAACACCTTTCCAAGGGTAAGATATTAAATATAAAGGAATATGCGTAGTTATTACATCAAATTTATCAAAAAACACCCTCACATAACTAGGACAATATAAATGAAATTTGCCCCTATCACATTGCTCCATATTTTAAGAAATGCAGGCTTTTCTGCCAATAGAAGGTCGGCCTATGTGCAAAATGCACAAGGCACGCCTTCGATGTCACAGTCTTGTTGTGCTAAGGAACGAGCCTATAGCACTGTATTGTGTATTATTAGAATTGTAAGATTGCCATCACAATCTACCATAAATTATACCAATTCTTTTTACTTGCGGTAGTACGGGACCCCACTCCATACTCCTCTCACCATGAGGTTAACAAGGGTTGATCGAAGATTAGGGGCCCGCCCAGGATCAACCAATTAATGGGTGCTTACACGTAGGGAACTACTAGCTAGGGAACTAGTTAATTCAAGTGTCTTGACGCCCCATTTGGAGTAAGGCATTTCCCAGAACTGGAATCGGATTACGTGGGGTCGTCTATCTGTAACGTGAGCTAATACAAAGGTTATAGCCCTTACTGAGTTTCCACTGGTTCACAAGAATAGTCCAATTCCATTAGCTCACAAGGCCAATCCAATATTCTATTCCCGAAGGAATATAAATGAAACATTTTATGGGGTCAAAATATTATTTTCTAAATGTTAATCTCACATTGGAAGATTGTTTTCCAAACCATAACGAAAAAGGATAAAAAGTCCTTTTTTTTTTTACAAAACACATTTTTAAGGGCATTTTTGCCACTTCGATTCCAAAGGAGTTGAATTCAGAAATTCCAGAATTTTAGTCCTAAAAGAGGGATTAAATTTAAGAAATTCCAATTATAATTCCATAATTCACATTTTCCAAAAAATCCTTTCCATGAAAAGGAATGTTTATGCTTTCCTTGAATAGCATATGATTTTGTCTCATAATTAATGAGAAGAAAACCTTTCAAGTATACATTTGCACCTAAGAATTATTCACAGTTTAAGTGACCCAAAAGTCCTTGTAGAAAATATTGTTTCCAAAAGTTTCTAATAATTTACCATTCTTAGAAACCATTTTTCATTCAGGTAAACCATGTTTTGTGGAGGAAAATACAAAGGTTCCTTAACCTCATTACTATTCTTTAGCGAACAGTCACTTATTATAAATAATTCTAATAATAAAAATTCATGTGTTCATTCAAATCTAACATAGCATGATGCAATTTCTTTCTCCGAAAAACCATATTCTCGTTCAGAGGAACCAAAAAGATTCATAGAACATTTCTCAGTAAAACAAAATTTCACAAGCATAAAATAGGGTTTGTAAAACAAGAGGAACTCACCTTATGTCCTTTCGCTTAGTCATATCAATGGTCCTCAATTTCGTCACGAAGTCTTTAAGGTAAACAACCTACATTAAAATCATCCCATAACTAGTTTAGCATCTATGGTTCACCGTTAACATATATCGCTAACAAAGTGTGTTCACAAGGAATCTACCATCTTCCTTGTTCCTCCATTCTCCTTGAAATGTATTACTTTAGCTAATCCAACTTATATATCCATTTCCTATTTCTTCATCTAACATATAGATAAGATTTTCATATATCCTTCTTAAATCTCTTATTCATCCATGAACATTAATTAAAACAATAAATGAATTCATCATCTCAAGAGTTCTACATTTCTTGCACCTTGGTGCCCTTGCTTGTTTATATCACCTCTAAACTCCCAGCTTCTTCATTCCGTCATTGAACTTCTTACCCTTGGTATTTAGACTATAACTTTCTATTAACAAGTCTAAATCATGTCAAATTAGTCTTAAAATGATTCTAAGACATTTAGCTACAAGTTTCTGGTCATGGGATTACCGAACAACCATCCATTTAGTTCAGTTTAATGTTTCTTCAAGTCTGCTCAGAAATCATACAAACAGAATTTCTATTTGTTGTACCATTAATTCTCTTTTCTTTCCCATACAATATACAAGCTTTTCTAATCATTTTAATACCTTCTTTCACACCTAAACAAAACATAATCCATTGATTTTCAGACAAGCAACTCAGTACTTTTACTTTTAAACAGCATAAAATCAACAACTGTGAATAACAATATTTCATTTTCTTCAACAATTAAACCATGCACATTCTTATTTCCTTCTTTCATCTTTGCATCCATGAACAACTCTTTAAACCATCTTCAAAACATCTTCAAACATCATATAAAAACACAGCATAGATGCTTCCAAATGCACTGCCATACACAGCACACAACAACCCCAAAACATAGATATTTTCCAAACATAAGTCATAATTCACATGAATTTTCTCATAAATTTGTCACCAAAATAATCTTTGCAATTTTTTCTACAACCTTAATTCAAGAAGTATATCATTTTACCTTGTTTTTTGAATTGTCCAAGCTTGAAATGTCCAAAGTACTCATTTCTTTCTTCTATAGAAACTCTCTCTCTCTCTCTCTCTCTCTTTCTTTTTCTTCCTATTTTCTCTAACTTTTTCTTCCTACTCTCTCTCTTTTTCTTTTTTTTTTCTTCCTTTTGTTTTCTCCATTGTAGCTACCGACTTCAACTTGTGAAAACAGCACTTCCACCGCCACTCTCAACGGCAAATCATCACATGGTCTATTATTTTATTAATTAATCATATAACTTATAGAAAAAAGCTTATAAAAGCTTACTAAATAAGCTATATGAAAAATGCTTATAAAATTCTTTCAACCAATCAAATAAAAGTATATGGTGTCATTATCCAATCAATAAATAACACCTAATCTCAATAGCCAATCTTGAAATTCCATTTGATCCCTTTTGATAAAACTACCATTTTCCTCAAGAAATAACTTAAATTCGGACCAATATATATTTCAATAAGAAAAACTTTTATTTCACCAATAGAATCTACAAATTTTACTGAGTTTAATGGTGGGAGTCCAAATTCTCAATTCTTTCTCAATCCTCTTCAATTTGTGGTCAAAATCCCGTTCGCAGTCAAAATTACAATATTACTCCTGAAAATTCAAATTATACCAAAATGTTCATCTTACCATACTGATCACCTTTTGTACTGGGCTTATACCCAAATTCCCACTCTATATAAAGTAGTCGCCCATTGAAGTACAAAGGTATGGGTAGAACAATCTCAAAATTCCACCTGGGTCTCTATAATTTTAAAATTCTTATAATGCCCCTAAATATTTTTATTACACTAAAACGTTCATCTCATTATACTAATCATTTTTTGTTCTGGTCATTTATAGAAATTCTCATTCTATACAAAGTAGTGGCCAGTCAAAGTATAAAAAGTGAGGGATATTACAATCCCCCCTCATTCAAGAAATTTCATCCTCGAAATTAGGCTTATTTTCGAAATTAAACATTTCTTCCAAAAGTCCTAGATAGCTTTCCCATTTCTCTATTCTACTCTCTTACATTGCGTATGTATAGGATGATGGTTCTAGAGTTCATCAACCAAATTCTTTTGAAAGAACATCATAATTTCTTACTAATCCATTTTCGATATTCGAGGGCTATATGTCCTCTTGTTCCGCATCAATGACATTTATAGAGTCATCTTAGGCAATCTTTGTATAAGTGTCCTCTCTTACATCAAAATGAACACTGCTTCTCCCTTTTCTTTCTTGAAATCGAATCTTCCTCTATAAAGGACTGCTCTATAATTTGATTGTTGAGTCTTGCTACCCTTTTCTATTCTTGTTTAACTTGCTCTTGATCTTCTCTTTCTAGGTGAGAAGCCATTTCCACGACAGCATTATAACTTGTCAAAGCTGTTGTAATCATTGTCTTCCTTATTTCAAGCTATAATCTTTTTATAAATCACTGGGTTTGATCATATTCTGCTTGTACCAATAAATGGTAATATTTTGAAAGTCGCATAAATTCAGTGGCGTACTTCCAACAATCATTACTTCTTGGTTGAGACTTTGAAATTCCTCTTCCCTCCTTTCAATTACCCATTAGGGTATAAATTCTTTTCTAAATTCTTCCCAAGTACACTCATTTAGTTCTTATGCTCGTCCCTTTTTCTTTCTAGCCAACCAGTCTCATGCTATCGAAATCTAAATGTAGCTAATTGGACCATTCTCCGTTTTGAATAGCCCAAGATAGTAAAAATATCCTCTGTTTGTTCTATCCAAAATTCAACCTTCTCTTTTTAATCTAGTTTTCCAAAAAATTTAGGAGGGTGAAACTTCAAAAATTGCTCAAAAGCTCGATTCGTTTCCTCTTCAAGATGTTGTTCTTTTTGGGTTTTAGCTTCAGTTACATGTTGAAGTAATGCTGCAATGTTTTGCAATACTTCCATCATTTCATTCCCTTAAGGTTGTGTTTCCATTCTGGGATATTATTCTATTAGTATCAGCTGCATTCTTTTTAGATTAGTCTCTAACATTTTCATGAGTAACCTTTTGTGGCATATCTTCTTCTCTTTAAATCTACTCCATGAAATAAATACGCATCAATATTTTCAACATATATGAAATAAGATAGAAGAATAATTCCTTTTCATACATGTAAATATGTATCGCTTGGGAATTTGATATATTCTCTCATTTTGATAGCGCACTTTCATATACATTGCTCTCATGTGGTCTCTATCCAACTCTTCTATTTTTACACCATTAGGTATATAGATCATTCTTTCATTTCTGTAAATTACTCCAAATCTTTTTGTTTCAACTTGTACAGTTACTTTCCTAGGGTCAACCATCCGAGGATTTCCCTTGTCCAACCATGCTTAGTTTCAAGATTCTAATGGGATCCAGTGCATTATTGCTGGTATGATCGCACAGTTTCATATACTATGACAAAATAAAGCTTCTAATATTCAAAATAAACTACTAGAGTATTACACAAATGCGTATATGCTTATCTACACAATTTATATCACACTGTGTATACAAGGTTTTTGAGTATAAAACTCTCTATTCATAATCTTATCACTTCTTATCACAAAATTGAAAATTCAAAATCAGTAATTATTCACTGAGCATGTCAATTTGGTGGCCTTCCTAACCTCAATCTCTTTATTGTTATCCATGTTTAGGATCATAGATCTTTTTCTGAAAATATTAGAATTGTCTCTACTTTCTCTTTTTCTAACACTTCAAAAGGGACTATAATCAACTTAGAGGCCTCAAAATCATATATTTCATTTACTTGCACATCTAGATCCATAGGTTTTATGAGCTTTGCAAATCTACATTAGAGTGTAATATGATGGACTCCATTATGTCCCGTTAGAGACTTTGCTATATTCCATCAAAAGTGCTATTATGGTTTCTTCTATGCCCTGATACCATTTGTAACGCCCCACCTTTCCATAGCATAGTGGGCTTCACCTCTTTGGGATATCACCCAGTCCAGTTACCCAGACAAGGGGTCTTTATAATAAACTTAACTTAATACGCAACGAAAATTTACTGAAAATGCTTTTTATTAAATGCAAGAAGATGCATGGAGTTTGTCTTCTAATACTATATTTAAATCATAATAGGTCTGATATACAGTATGAGCCTCTGGGAGTCCACTGCGCCTCTAATCCTAAAAGTTTTCAAAGAGAAATAACACACATGTGATCATAAGGCTCAGTGAATCCCTTGTGTGCTAGTGTTTTCTTAAAGAAGACAGAATGTAGAATTATCATGGTTTCGACTAAAATTAAACAGCCAGAGTTCATTTGGTTTTTCCATTGAAAATAATTCTACAACTCATTAAAAGAAAGCCTTCCCTAAGAATTATTTAAAATCTCAGGCACATTTGGAAAATCAAACTTTATTAAGATCAATGCCCCATATCTCGGGCGTAATTGGAAAACCATACTTTATAATATTATTGATCCATATTTCAAGAAATACAGGCTTTCCTGTCAATAGAAGGTCGACCAGCGCGTAAAGCACACAAGGCTTCGCCTTCGATATCACAGTCTTGTCATGCTAATGAATGAGCCAATAGTACCCTTGTCTTGTTATACCAATTTTTTTTTTTTTTTTACTTTCGGTAGTACGAGTCCCCACTCTGTACTCCCCCTTACCACGAGGTTGACAAGGGTGGATTGTAGAGTGGGTGTCCTACCTAGGATCAACTAATTAATGGGTGCTTACGTGTTAGGACAGTGCTAGCGGGGGAACTAGCTAATTCCAGTGTCCTGACGCCCCGTTTGGAGTAAGACAATCCCCAGAATTGGAATCAAGCTACTTGGGGTCACCTATCTCTTACTCGAGCTAGTGTAAAGGTCATAGCCCCTACCGAGTACTCGGAGTTTCCACTGGGTCACAAGACCAATCCAAATCCATTGGCTCACAAAGCCTACCCAATATTCCATTCCTGAAGGAATATAAATGAAACATTTTCTGGGGCCAAAATATCATTTTCCAAACATTAATCTTATGCCGAAAGATTATTTTTCAAACTATATCGAAAAAGGATAAAAAGTCATTTTGTTTGATGAAATACATTTTATTAAGGGAATTTTTCTCATTTGACAAATACCCGATTCCAAAGGAGTTTTATTAAGGAATTTTAGAATTCTAATCCTAAAAGAAGGATTAAATTCAAAAAATTCAAATTTTAATTCCATAATTCACATTTTCCCAAAAATCATTTCCAAAAAAAGGAATATTTATGCTTTACCAAAATAACATAAGATTTTATCTCATAATTAAAAAGAAGAAAGCCTTTTAGGTATAAATTTATAACTAAGAATTATTCACAATTTAAGTGACCTAAAAGTCCTTGTAGAAAATATTGTTTCCTAAAGTTTCCAAAAAATTACTATTTAGAGAAATCATTTCTCATTCAAGTAAACCATGTCTTGTTTAGGAAAACACAAAGGTTCCTTAACCTCATTGCTATTCTTTAGGAAATGGTCACTTATTATAAATAATTCCAATAATGAAAATCCATTTGTTCATTCAAATCTAACATAGCATGATGTAATTTCTTTTGTAGAAAAACCATATTCTCATTCAGAGGAACCAAAAGGATTCGTAGAACATTTCTCAGTAAAACAAAATTTCACAAGCATAAAATAGGGTTTGTAAAACAAGTGGGACTCACCTTATGTCCTTTCGCTTAGCTATATCAATGGTCCTCAATTTTGTTATGAAGTCTTTAACGCAAACAACCTACATTAAAATCATCCCATAACTCATTTAGCATCTATGGTTCACCATTAACATATATCACTAACAAAGCATGCTCAAGGAATCTACTACTTTCCTTATTTCTCCATTCTCATAGATATGTATTACTTGAGCTATTTCAACTTATATGTCCATTTCCTATTTCTTCATCCAACATATATATAAGACTTTCATATATCCTTCTTAAATCTCTTATTAATCCACGAAAATTAATGAAAACAATACATGAATTCATCATCTCTAATGTTCTGCATTTCTTGCAATTTGTCACCCTTACTCTAAAGCTCGATCTGTTTCCTCTTCAGGATGTTGTTCTTTTCGGGTTGGAGCTTCGGTTAAATATTGAAGTAGTACTGTGATGTTTTGTAATACTTACATCATTTCATTCCCTTAAGGTTATGTTTCCATTTTGGGGATATTGTTTACAGTAGTATCAGCCGCTTTCCCTTTAGCATAGTCTCTAACCCTACCATGAATAACCTTTCGCGGCATATCGTCTTCTATTTAAATCAACTCCATGAAATAAATGCATATCAATATTTTCAACACATATGATCTAAGATAGAAGAATAATTCCATTTCGTACATGAAACATGTATCTCTTGGGAAATTCATATATTCACTTGTTCTGGTAGTATAGTTTCATATACACTACTCTCATGTGGGCTTTATCTAATTCTATTGTGTTTACACCATTAGGCATATAGATCCTTCTTTCGTTTTTGTAAATCACTCTAGATCTTTTCATTTCAACTTTTATAATTACTTTCCTAGGGCCCCCCACCCTAGAATTTCTCTTGTCCAAGCCCGCTTAACTTTGAGATTCAAAAGGGTTCCAATGCATTAGTGCTGGTATGATCACACATTTTCATATGTTATGACAAAATAGAGTTTCTAATATTCAAAATACACTACTAAAGTATTACACAAGTGCGTATATCCTTATTTGCACAATTTATATCGTACTGTTTATACAAGGTTCGTGAGTATAAAATTCTCTATTCATCATCACATCACTACTGATCCCAAAATTGAAAATTCAAAATTAGTAATTAGTCATTGAGCATATCAATTTTGAGGCCTTCCTGACCTCAATCTCTTTATTGTTATCCAAGTTTAGGATCCCCAATCTTTTTATAAAAATATCAAAATTATCTCTACTTTTTCTTCTTTTGGCTCATCAGAAGGCACTATATTTAATTTAGAGGCCTCAAAATCTTATATTTCATTTACTTCCACATCTTGATCCATAAGATTCACTAGCTCTACAAATCTATATTAGAGTGTACTACAATGGATTCTATTATATCCCGTTAGAGGCACTGCTATATTCCATTAGAAGCTCTATTATGGGTTCCGTTATGCTCTGATACCTTTTTTAGCACCCCACCTTTCCATAGCGTAGTGAGTTTCACCTCTGTGGAATATCGCCTCGTCCAGTTATCCAAATAAGGGGTCTTTATAATGAACTTAACTTAGTACACAAAGAAAATTTGCTTGAAATACTTTTTAAAAAACATCAGAAGATACATGGAATCTGTCTTCTAATTCCATATTTGAAGGAAAAAAAGTCCGGTATATAGCATGAGCCTCTGGGAGTCCATTGTGCCTTTAATTCCAAAAATTTTGAAAGAGAAATAACACACGCATGAAGGTAAGGCTCAGTGAGTCCCGTATGTACTAGTGTTTTCTTAAAGAAGACAGAGTATAGAATTATCATTGTTTCCAATAAAAATAAACAGCAGTAGTTCATTTGGTTTTTCCACCGAAAATAATTGTACAACTCATTAAAACAAATCCTTCCCTAAGAATTATTTAAATTCTCAGGCACATTTGGAAAATTAAACTTTATTAAGATCAATGCCCTATATCTTGGGTATATTTGGAAAGCCACATTTCCTAATATCATTCCTCCATATTTTAAGAAATGCAAGCTTCCCTGTGAATAGAAGGTTGACCTACGTCCAAAGCCCACAAGGTTCTGCCTTTGACATTACTGTCTTGTTATGCTAAGGTATGAGTCAATAGTACTCAATTGTGTATTATCAGAGTGGTAAGATTATCGTCACAATCTACCTTAAATTATACCAATTCTTTTGACTTGCAGTTGCATGGGTCCCCATTGCATACGCCTCTTACTTCGAGGTAAACAAGGGTTGATCGCAGATTGGGTGTCCTGCCCAAGATCAACCAATTAATGGGTGCTTACATATTAGGACAGAGGTAGCTGGGGAATTGGGTAATTCCATTGTCCTGAGGCTTTATTTAGGGTAAGACAATCCCTAGAACTGGAATCGAGTTACTTTTTGTCGTTTATCTCTTACTTAAACTAGTACAAAGATTGTTAGCCCAAAGGGCATTCTCTTGTGTTTTGATTTTTGACGAACATTGATATTAACTAACTTATGTAATCTACATGTGGTAGGACATGTTCGACCTCAATTTTTTAAAGGCATGCAAATAAGATTGCTAAGCAGCTCTAAAGCAAATAGAACCCAAATAAGTGATTGATCAAGTATAACTTCAACTTAAGAGCTCGTCTACCGTGAAGCCTTTGTGAAAAAACTATAGACTAGGAATCACTATTAAGGAATTAAATGTAAAGTCCTATGTCTCTTTACCTTATGATTGGTTTTGTTTTTACCTTGAAGCACACAAATAAAATGATTCAAAGAATTGGTCTTCATATATTTAGATTGAGTAGTTTAGATAGACTTCTAAATCCAAAATTCCATCTAATAATCTGTAGCATTTCAAAATATTTCTACTTAGAAAAGTGCCATTTTGGACTCACAATTTGGATGGACATCCTTCCATTTTGTGAATCCAAAATTGTGGAGATCCTAGAAAAAAGTAACTAGCCGTTGGGACTTCGGGTTTTACTCCTATAAAAGCCTTTAGAACTCGATTTTTAAGTAGATTTTTGTACTATCTTTTTGAGAAACACTCTTATATTTCAGAATATAAAAATCTCCCTTTTCATATGTGCTTCAAAGTGAAATAAAATTGTTCTAAAGGTAAAAAGGTATTAGTGCTTACTTGTTCAAATATGCTCAATTTGTGAGCTGTCTATGTACCCTTATTCAAATCCATTTTGTATCAAGGTTAAGGAGGTAAAACCCAGCTGGGATAAGCCTTGAGCGTTGTGATTAAAGAGGTTAGGAGTAAACCAAGTGTTGCGATCCTCTTATGTAAGATTGGTGTCACCTACTACCATACTACTATTGAGTTGGCAAAAGGTTTTTAGTGAGTGATGTTGAAATCCTTAAGTAACAGCTTAAGGTAGTGGATATAGAAAATTTAAGGATTGAACCATTAAAAATCTTTGAGTCTTTTCTTGCTCTATTTGCCTAAAGTTCTTCATTACATTTTGATGATTTTCTAACCTTAAATGCTATATATTTTTCACCAAAATCAGTGGGTTATTTATGACCTTTGCCTTCTGATTCAAACTTGTTCTTGACATCTCAACTGCCCATCCTTATTTCATAACATATTCTTATCATTTTGTATTGATTTAAAAAAACCCCTGCCCACACTCTTAATGCCGAGAAGCATTTCTGCTATTCAGTTTGAATTTTTTCAGGGAGCAAATTTTTAATATGCATTTATTTGCCAAAAACCTTATTTACCCCCTCTAAGGTTTTTCAATTGGTATCAGAGCGTTGGTCTACATTATCTTTGGTTTAACAGCCTTGTTGCAAAGATCTGGCAAACAAATTTGTTTTGCCTTACATCAAAGGGTCTTCCATAAATAGACCTCATTTGTTCAATGAGAGCAATTATACATTCTAAAAACACAGAATGAAGATTTATGTTTCCTCAATCAAATTTAAGCTGTGAAATCTAATTGAAAATTGACCATTTGTCCCAAAATAAAGTGATGAATATGATAATGAGGATATCTCGAAAATGACTTTAATTTTTTAGGAAATAAATATATTGTGTTGTACTCTTGCTATTAATCAATAAAACGGGGTTAGTGGCTGTGATTCAACTTACGATATGTGGAGATTACTTGAAGTCACCCATGAGGGGACTAATCAATTAAAGGAATCAAAGTTTGGACTTTTAGTCCGAGACTATGAATTATTCACTACGAAGCCAAGTAAGAAAATCACTAATTTGTTTACTCAATTCACAAATATCATGAATGGACTAAAGGCATATGGGAAAACTTATTCCCTCGGTGAACAAAATAGAAAACTTTTTGATGCTTTGCCAAAAAGATGGCAGCTAAAAACCTTGGTTGTAGAAGAATCTAAAAACCTGAATAGCTTACCTACTGAAGAGCTAATTGGCTCTCTTTTGACCCATGAAATAAAACTCAAAAGGTTTCAAAAGTATGATATTAATGACAAAGGCAAATGGGGAACTGCCTTAAAAGCAGTTGATGAAGAAACTAACAGTGATCAAACTAATTGTAACGATGGTACTGATTTGGACACATTAGAATTAGCTATGGTTACTAGAAAGTTTAAAAAAATGCTCCGAAAAGGCCACTTTAAAAAGTGTAAGAAGCTTGTGAAAAAAGAAATGACAAACTTTCTCCTTCAACCCTTAATGTTTTGAATGCAAAAGCACGGAGCAATTTATTGCTGACTATCTAGTAGCAAAAGAAAATGAGGCTAAGCAATTTAAAAGGTAGAAGAAGGACATAAAGTTGACGAAAGGAAAAGGATGGATTGGAACTTGGGATCAAGATGAATCCAAGACTGAAGAAAGTTGTGATTCTAAAAATAAAAAAGCGAACATTTGCTTTATGGCTATGAAGGATAAGGAAGATCATACTTCTCTTGATTTGATAACCGATTTGCATGATTCTGATTGTTCAAAGCGTGATGATCCTAATGAATTGCGATTTGACATACTTCATTAACTTAAAAAACTATCTAGAAGAAATAAAAAAAATAAAGATGAAAAATGACTATTTATTAGATGAGAATGAAATGCTGTTAAATGAAAACAAAGTCTCACTTGAGTTATATATGTGCTCAAATGTTGAAAGGAATGTTTCATTACTTCATTGCATAATGTTTCTTTAGAAAATAAATGCTTGTGTGACAAAATTTAGTATCTTGAAATTATGGTTGGAAATTTGATGGAAAAATAGAATGATAATGTCACCATATGTATTGAAAAGTTTATAAATGGCAAAAACAATTTAGAAAAATTGCTTAGTGCACAACACATAGCTGGAAACTGAAATAGTCTAGGCTATAGGCATAAGATCAAAGCTGGAAATTACAAATCTCACTTTGTAAAAGATGGCTCGTCATATATGACACACAATTGTTGCATATATTGTGAAAAATCAGGACATAAAGCATCTTAGTGTTATGTTAGGAAAAATGTGCAATTTGGTATAAAAATAGTTTGAAGGGTAAAATGAACTATTACAAACTCCCGTGGACCCAAGAAGGTATAAGTACCAAAAATCACTCTTCCATCTTATGTATAGGAACATCTATCGGATAAGATGAGCACCACAAAATGGTTTTTGGACAATGGATGTTCAGGGCACATGATTGAAAATAATTCACTGCTAGAAAATATTCAAGTTATAAGCGATGGATTTGTCACATTTGGAGACAAAAAGAAAGGAAAAATACTTGGCGTAGGTAATATTGGTAAGGGATCTTCAATTACCATCAAACAAGTGCTATTAATTGATGAATTGAAGTACAATCTACTTAGCATCAGCCAACTATATGATAATAGATGCAAAGTTATTTTTGAAAAAGATTTTTGCATTATCATGGATAGTTCTAGCAAAAAAGACTATTTTGTTGCAAACCATGTTGGAAATGTGTATATACTTTAGTTTGATGATCTTGTGGCACATGATATTAGATGCCTCTCCGTGAATGATAATGATACCTACCTTTGGTATGGAAGGTTAGCTCATGTATTTATCGATTTGCTAAAAAAATTATCCTCAAGGGACCTTGTTAGAGGACAACCCAAAATAAGATTTGATAAAAACCGAGTTTGTGATGCTGCCAATTTGGAAAAAAAAAATCAAAAACTCTTTTAAATCTAAGAAAATGATTTCTACATCAAAACCTCTTGAACTCATGCACATGGATTTGTTTGGACCAATGAGGACCACTAGTCTTGGTGGTAAGAAGTATGCTTATGTAATTGTGGATGACTTCTCAAGATTCACTTAGACTTTATTCCTTGCTAAAAAAGATGAAGCCTTCTCTGAAGTCTCAAAACTACGCAAATGTGTTCAAAATTTCCTTGGTTGCAAGTTGATCTCAATTAGCAGTGACAATGCTAAAGAAATTTAACAACCATGACTTTACAAAATTCTGTGATAAATGTGGTGTTTCACACAAATTTTCAGCTGCAAAAAGTCCTCAACAAAATGGTATGGTCCAGAGGAAAAACAAAACCTTGCAAGCAATCGCGAAATCAATGTTGTGTGAAAACTTCCTTCCAAAATATTTTTGGGCTGAAGCTGTGAATGAAGCTTGCTACAGAATCAATCATGTTTTGCTAAGATCCTTTTTAAGAAAAACTCCTTTTGAACTCATATTTGACAAAGTTCCATCCATTTCATATTTTAAAGTTTTTGGATGCAAATGTTTTGTCCTCAATACTTACGACAGCGTTGAAAATTTTGATAGCAAATCTGATGAGGCTATATTTCTTGGATATTCTTCCAACAAAAAGGTATTTATAGTGTACAATAAAAGAACTCTATGTGTTGAAGAATCCATACATATTGTGTTTGATGAATCAAATATATATTCTTCTACAAATGATGATGATGATGATGATGATGATGATACAGGTATCTCAAAAGAAAAGGGTAGTGAGTAGTATATGGCTCATTCACTTGATATTTATGTTAAAGAAGAGAAATTAGAATAACAACAGACTGAAGAAATCAATCATAGGACTAAAGAGCCCACGAAACAAGATCCTCCAAGAGATTAGAAGTACAAAACTGTCAATCCAAAAGAACGGATCATTAGTTATCCTAGCTGCGAAGTCAAAACTAGACGGTATTTTGTTGATCATTTTGCCCTACTTTCTAGCACTGAACCCAATTATATTGATTTAGCCTTATATAATGAATTTTGGACTATGGCCATGGAAGAAGAGCTGAACCAATTCAAAAGGAATCAAGTTTCGAAGCTTATCCCTAGACCACTTGATCATTTGGTAATTGGTACTAAGTGGGTTTTTGGAAATAACTTGATGAGCATAGTACTATTATTAGAAATAAAGCCAGATTAGTTACCCAAGGATTCAATCAAGAAGAAGCCATTAATTATGATGAAACCTTTGCTCTCATTGCTCAGTTAGAATCAATAAAAATGTTGCTTGCATTTGCATCGTTCGAAGGTTTTATGCTCTACCAAATGGATGTCAAAAGTGCTTTCTTAAATGGCTTCATTGAAGAAGAAGTATATGTGGAAGAACCTCCTAGTTTTACTCATGAACATTTTCTAAACTATGTCTTTAAACTCACCAATGCCTTGTATGGGTTGAAAGAAGCTCCAAGAGCATGGTATGAAAGGCTTAGTGGTTTTTTTCTATCAAAAGGTTTTTCAAGAGGATTAGTTGGCACCACATTATTTATCAAATCTGAAAATTATGATGATATCTTAATTGTACAAAGTTATGTTGATGATTTTATTTTTGGAGCTACTACTGTTTTCTTGTGCAAGAAATTTGCTAAAACAATGCAGCAAGAGTTTGAAATGAGTATGATGGGAAAACTTAATTTCTTCCTCGATCTTTAAATCATGCAAACCAGATATGGAATCTTTTTAAATCAAGCCAAGTATGCCAAGGAACTGCTCAAGAGGTTTGGTATGAATGAAGCAAAAGAAATAGGTACACCTATGAGCACATCGTTAAAGCTTGATAAAGATGAGAAAGGTAAAAAAGTAGATGAATCAAAATATAGAGGTATGATTAGAAGTCTTATTTATCTTACTGCTAGCCGAACTGATATTATGTTCTCGATATGTCTTTGTGCTTGATTTCAATCTTGTCCAAAAGAATCTCATCTATGTGCTGTAAAATGCATCTTTAGATATTTAATTGGAACACATGATTATCGCTTGTGGTATCCACGAACTGATTCATTTGATCATATAGGATGTACGGATGCCGACTATGCCAGTTGCAAGGTTGAGAGAAAAACTACCATTGGACACTGTCAATTTCTTAGACACTCCCTTGTCTCTTGGAATAGCAAAAAGTAAAGTGTGTCACTCTTTCAACAACCGAAGCAGAATACATTGCAGCTGGTAGTTATTACGTGCAAATTTTGTAGATGAAAAACACCTTGGTTTACTTTGGTTTAAATTTTAATTGCGTGCCAATCTTATGTGATAATACTAAGGTTATCAATTTAACCAAAAAACTTGTTCAGCATTCTAGAACTAAGCACATGAAAATTAAGCTTCATTTTATTAGAGACCATATGCTTAAGGGTGATGTGTGTGTTGAATATATTTTAACTGATGAACAACTTGCAAACACCTTCACTAAGCCTCTGGCCGAAGATAGATTCAATCATGTAAGAAGATGTTTGGGAATTACAAGAATTATGTAACTAACTTCTTTGCCAAGGATTTGTTTGTTCCTTTGTGCAGAACCTCTGATGATACACCTTTAGGATGGAGATTTTGGATACCATACCGGAGACACTTGAATCCAAAAGCCCCTCAACAAAATATCTCTCATTCGGCTTTTGGACAAATAAATTTGGACTCAGTCTGAGTCTAAAATAGCAGCAACCCAAAATCATGTAAAGCCAATTTTTTTAATATTCGGATGAAGAAAAGCATAAGTCCATAACCCACTTTTAGAATTTTCAAAATGTCTGCGCTTTTCAAAAAAAGAGGTGACCATATCTTTGGTGCAAATCTCTGACTAAAGGTACTTGATTGTACTTATCTACTATAGAACCTAGGAAATCACAAAAAGGTTATTTCTCTCTCTCCTAGAAATCTAAAACCGCCATTGCTTCTCTGCTTCTTTCACCTTATATCTTCATTTTCTCCATTGAAACAAAAAAATCCTACATCTTCTTCTAGCTTCTGCCATGTTAAAACTACCAAAATCAAAGAAAGAAACTGAAAAAAAGATGAAGTAGCGCAAGAAAAGCAAAGCAGTAGGTAAGATGAAAGTTGCTGCCACCGCACAACTAGCTACTAAACAGAAAGTAAAGAAAATCGTTGCTGAAGAAACAGCTTCACAATCTGACTCATCAACCAAGCTTTCTGTACTAGATGGCTTTGAGACACAGGTACCTCGATTTCTTGATCTGAAATGTGAGTTTGAATTTAATGACTTGCTATCTAAAAATAGGACTGTGGTCTCTGGATATCGGTTTAATGCTGAGGCATTTTTAAACTTTTTTGACATCTTAAATATGTTTGAGAATCTTAGATGGGGGGCTTTGCTATCAATAGATGAGAAACTATACACTCATCTGGTTTGGGAGTTTTATGCGAATTTGAAAAAAGGAAGGTTTAAGAAGACTGGGGGAGGTTTTATGGTGCAATGGTACTCTTCTAAAGTAGGCTCAATAACCATTGAATTTGATCATCAGTTGTTGAATAAAATTTTTGGAGTTAGAGATGGAGGGATCCAATTTTTTGAAATGAATAAATTTCCTAAAAAATAGGACCTATTTCATTTGGGAAGGTTTGAGGTAGGGTGTACTGGAGGGAAACGTTTTAAAATTTCAAGTGACAGAAATTCAAAGTAGTTGAATGGTTCTGGAAGGATTCTGCACCATATAGTATCGACTATGGTTGCTATAAGTTTTGGGCATAAAATATCCGTGGGTAACATGCAAATGATACTGATGTTGACCCTGTCTGAGGGAAGACAGAGAATTTTTTATTTTTTTGGCAGTAATGCTTATGCTTTAGTCGAGAACTACATCTTACAGGGCACTATCGTGCGGTAATCTTTTGACCAAAGTCTTCAGGCATTTCAATGTAATTTGAAATGCTAGTACTCTTGGACATCTTAAGATAAATATGTACAGTATGGAATCCTTTGATAAAATGGGATTTGTACAAGTAAATAAGGAAAAGGTCCTTCTTAGAGATGTGTCAGATGAGGAAAGAGAGAAGCTAATAAAAATCAAGGTCGAAGGAAAAAGAACTTCACCTACTGCACAAATGAGAATGAAACAGAAGTCTGACATAGGAGAAGAATCCTTAAACAAGGGCCAGTAAAAGATTGAGGAAAGTGGCCTAACTCAAAGAATCTTGAATGCTTTAAGCAGTTTAGGTGAAATTTTTGATGGATTTCGGATAGAAATTTTGCAGAATTTAGAACTAGATTAGGGAATGTGAAGGAAAAGAAGGTAGAAAATATCACTAAGGGAATCCCTAATGAACAAGTTCCTTCTCAAGAATAAATGCCTGGGAAAGAAACTCCCTTTCCCCAAGTTGAAGAAGCGGCAGGTAAACAAACTGAACAAGAGGTGCGATTGCAAAAGGAAAAAGAAAAACAAACAGAGGAAGTAGAAGATAGTGAGAAAGATAGAGGAAAGGAGAGTGAACTTCCCACTGCTGCCCCTACAGCTACATTGCAATCCTCTAAGTGAGCCATACCTGGAAGCTCCTTTGGAAAATGCTAGAAGCATGTGGTAGTCAAGAGAATGTCTAGAAGAATTGCTAGACAGCATTCCAAGAAAGGTGCCGACACCAAGTCTACGACCATCCACATTTCCTAATTCGCACATCATGACTACTACCTGCTGAACTCCTGTGCAACATTTCTGCTTAAACAATTTTATGCTTTCTGCTCTAAGCATTTGAACATTTTTTTTTATTTTTATTTTTTGCCTGAGTAATTTTACTTTTTGCACTAATCTCCTGATGATCCTTTTGATTATTTGATTACTATCTTATAATCTGTGATTGCTAATCTGCACCTTATTTCTATTTGATATCTTATTGTTTCTCTTCTATTTTTTGATTGGTGACAAAGGGTGAGAAATTTTATATGGTTTGGGATGCATTGTGATTGTGTTATGATTGTGACTATGAGGATGAATATGATGGACTATGATTGTGTTTGTGATTATGACTATGAATTGGGAAAATTTGTGATTCTGATGAAATGGAATACATTCATATGATTTAAGATGAATGGTGACTGTTTATAGTTATGGTTTAAAGAATGTAGACTGTGAAAAACTTGGCCCTATGACTTGATGGAGATTATGTTGAGACATTATTGTTATAGACTAAGGAAATTGAAGTATAGGTATGAGTTTTATTGTGAATTCTGACTGATTGATATTGGGCTGGATGATTTGTTTTTACTATAGATATGATGAGCAATATTTATTTCAATGATAAGGATACTTAAGTGGACTGCGTTGTTTCTTTTTGGTTGCATAGTAAAATCCTTATGTTGAATTTCCTTGAGAAAAATATGTTCGGTCAATTCCAAGAAAATCATTGATCTTACCCTGCACATACACAGACGGAGTTTTAGACTTGCATTTCGTCAATCCAAAATATCAATCCAAATTTGACTTCTTAAAAGGCTATCTTCTGCCTCATTTTAACCCATTTTGGATGCACATTTTAGAAGTCCAAAACATTGAATTCTAGTCTTATTTTCAAACGTATTTCATAGCTAGCATCTTTCTAATTACTGTTCATATATGCACATACATGAGGGGAGTATTACTTTGATTATCAGTCATCTACACCTTCTCATGTACATATCTATACATAATTTTTTTGTGGCACTATTTGGTTATTTTCTTGAGAAATAGTCTTTTTTATGGAAAGAAGGAGGATAAGGAGGTTGGTTGGGCCATAGACTTACTGATCTATGTGTTATGAAACTATATTTCATTTTTCTTATGTTAAATACATAAGCACTCTTTGAGTCCTATAATGAGAGAATGAATTTCAGTTTAAATACATTCTTATTTCTCTCCGTCTAACATGGTCATACTATACATATCATTGTTTTCATGGCACAACCCATCAAGTTTGTCATCATTCAAAAAGGGGGAGATTGTTAGCCCAAAGGGCATTCTCCTATATGTTAATTTATGACAAACATTGATATAGACTAACTTGTGTAATCTACATGTGACAGGACATATTTGACCTCAGTTCTTTCAAGGGATGCAAATAAGATTGCTAAATAGCTCTTAATCAAGTGGAACCCAAATGAGTGATTGATTGAGTATAATTTCAACTTAAGAGCTCATACAGCGTGAAGCCTTTGTGAAAGAACTATAGACTAGGAATCTTTGTTAAGGTATTAAGTGTAAAATCCTATGTCTCTTTACCTTATGATCGGTTTTATTTTTACCTTGGAGCACATAATTAAAATGATATCAAAGAATTGGTTTTCAGATGTTTGGATTGAGTAATTCGGATGGACCATTGAATCCAAAACTCCATCCAATAATCTGTAGCATTTTTCATAATGTTTTTACTTAAAAAAGTGCCATTTTGGACTCACATTTTGGACAGACATCCTTTCACTTTGTGAATCCAAAATCATGATAGAAAGTAACTAACTGTTACTAGTCGTTGGGACTTCGGGTTTGGCTCCTATAAAAGCCTTTAGAACTCGATTTTGAAGTAGATTTTTGTGCTATCTTTCCCAAAGACACTCTTACACTTCAGAATACAGAAATCTCCCTTTTCATTTGTGCTTCAAAGTGAAATAAAATTGTTCTAAAGGTAAAAATGTATTAGTGCTTAGTTGTTCAAATTTGCTCAATCTGTGAGCTATCTCTGTACCCAATTTCAAATCCACTTTGTATCAAGGTTAAGAAGGTAAAACCCAGTTGAGGTGAGCCTTGAGTATTGTAATTAAAGATGTTGGGAATAAAACTATGTGTGGTGATCCTCTTATGTATGGTTGGTGTCACCTACCGCCATGGAATTGGGAAAATGTTTTTAGTGAGTGATGTTGAAATCCTTAAGTGACAACTTTAGGTAGTTGATGTAGATCATTTAAGGATCGAACTACTGAAAATCCTCGAGTCTTTTCTTGTGTTATTTGCCTAAAGTTCTTCACTGCATTTTCACTATTTTCTAACCTTAATGCTATATCTTTTTTGCCAAAATCAGTGGGTTATTTACGATCTTTGCATTCTGATCCAAACTTTCCCTTGATATCTCAACTACCCATTTTTATTTCATAACATACTCTTATCATTTTGTGCTGATTTAAAAAGATCCCTGCCTTCACTTTAAAGCCCCGAAGCATTTCTGCTATTCAATTTGAATTTTTACGGGACCAAATTTTTAATATGCAGTTGTTTGCCAAAAATCTTATTTACCCCTTTAAGGTTTTCCAAATGTCATATCCCGTATTGAGTACTCAGAGTTTTCACTGGTTCACAAAACTAGTCCAATTCTATTGGCTCACAAGGCCTACCCAATATTCCATTCCCAAAGAAATATAAATAAAACATATTTTGGGACCAAAATATCATTTTCCAAATGTTCTTATATTGGAAGATTGTTTTTCAAACCATAACAAAAAAAAAAAAAAAAAAAAGAGGATAAAAAGTCCTTTTTGTTTGATAAAACACATTTTTTGTCATTTGACAAATACCCAATTCCAAAGTAGTTTTATTCAAAAATTCCAGAATTCTAATCACAAAAGAAGGATTAAATTCATGTAATTCCAATTATAATTCCAAAATTCACAATTTCCCAAAATCCTTTCCATAAAAAGGAATATTTATGCATTTCCAGAACAACATATGATTTCATCTCATAATTAACGAGAAGAAAGCCTTTTAGGTATAAATTTATACCTAAGAATTTTTCAAAATTTAAATGATCCAAAAGTCCTTGTAGAAAATACTGTTTCCTACAGTTTTCAATAATTTACCATTCAGAGAAACCATTTCTCATTCAAGAAAACCATGTCTTTTTTAGGAAAACACAAAGGTTCCTTAACTGCATTACTATACTTTAGGAAACGGTCACTTATTATAAATAATTCCATAATGAAAGTCCATGTGTTCATTCAAATCTACCACATAATGATGTAATTTCTTTCTTAGAAAAACCATATTCTCGTTTAGAGAAACCAAAAGGATTCATAGAACATTTCTCAGTAAAACATAATTTTACTAGCATAAAATAGGATTTGTAAAATAAGTGGGACTCACCTTATGTCCTTTCGCTTGGATATATAAATGGTCCTCAATTTCATTACGAAGTTTTTAAGGTAAGCAACCTAAATTAAAATCATCCTATAACTCGTTTTGGCACCTATGGTTCAATGTTAACATATATAGCAAACAAAGCGCATTCACATGGAAGCTATTACTTGTTCCTCCATTCCCATACAAATGTATTACTTAAGCGAATCCAAGTTATGTATCCATATCCTATTTCTTCATCCAAAATATATATAAGACTTTCATATATCCTTCTTAAATCTCTTATTCGTCCATGAACATTAACGAAAACAATACCTGAATTCATCATCTCTAAAGTTCTGCATTTCTTGCAACATGGCACCCTTGCATGTTTATATCATAACTTTTGATTCATAAGTACAATTAATGTAAAATGGGTTCCAAAATGTCCTCAAGACATTCTTTTATGATTTCAAACTCATGGAATATAAATTTCATTTTCCATTTCTTTCAGTTTTAATCATAAACTCCCAGCTTCTTCATGCCGTCACTGAACTGGCAGCCATTGGTATTTAAACCATAACTTTCTATTCACAAGTCCAAATCATGTCAAATTAATCTTAAAATTATCCTAAGACATTTAGCTACAAGTTTCAGGTCATGGGGTTACTGAACAACCGACCATTTTTTTCTGTTTAAGGTTTCTTCAAGTCTGCTCGGAAATCACACAAACAGAATTTCTCTTTGTTCATTTTTTTCCTACCATTGATTCTCTTTTCTTTCCCATACACATACATGCTTTCTAATCATTTTAATGCCTTCTTTCTCACCTAAATATCACATGATCCTTTGATTTTCAGACACAAAAAACTCACTACTTTCACTTTTAAACAAAACAAAATCAACAGCCATGAATAATAATATTTCATTTTCTTCAATAACTAAACCATTTACTATCTTATTTCCTTTTTTCATCTTTGCAACCATGAAAAACTCTTTAAGCCATCTTCAAAATACCGTCAAACATCAATAAAACACAGCATACATGCCAACAAATGCACCACCAAACACAGCACACACAACAGCCCCAAAACGTAGATATTTTCCAAACATAAGTCAAAATTCACATGAATTTTCTCATAAAATTATAACCAAAAAAAAAAAAAACTTTTCAATTGTTTCTACGGCTTTAATTCAAGAAGTATAGCTTTTTACCTTATTTTTTTAATTCTCCAAGCTTAAAATGTCCCAAATATTCCTTTCTTTGGTCTATAGAAACTCTCTCTCTCTCTCTCTCTCTCTTTTCTTTTTACTCCTATTTTCCTTAGCTTTTTCTTCCTTTTCTCTTCTTTTTTACTTCCTTTTGTTTTCTCCTTTGTAGATGCCAACTTCAAGCTGCGAAAATAGCATTTCCACCACCATTCTCAATAAAATTCGGACAAATATACATTTCAAACGGAAAAACATTTATTTCACCAATGGAATCTACAAATTTTACTTAGTTGAATGTGGGAGTCAAAATTCTCAATTCTTTCTCAATCGACTTCAATTTGAGGTCAAAATCATGTTTGCCGTCAGAATTACGATAATACTCCTAGAATTTCAAATTATATCAAAATGTTCATCTCATTCGTACTGAACAACTTTCTTCTGGTCTTATACCCAAATTCTCACTCTGTACAAAGTAGTTACCAATTAAAGTATAAAGGTACGGGTAGAATAATCTCAAAATTCTATCTGGGTCCTTACAATTTCAAAATTCCATTAATGCCCCTAAATATTTTTGTTGCATTAAATCGTTCATCTCATTATATTAATCATTTCTTGTTCTAGTCAGTTATACAAATTCTCATTCTATACAAAGTAGTAGCTTGTTAAAGTACAAAAAGTGAGGGATATAACATCTTTGCTACACTACAGCACACTGAGCGAAGAATGGTGAAATTCGCAGTGGTTTGGCTGAGGGAACCCACTCCTGTCTAGTGGCAGTGCATGAAGGATGATTGGGAAAGGATAGACGAAGATTTGGCGTGGAACAACTTCATCGAAGCATTCCGAGTAGAGAACATTCCATGGTGGATAGTGAAGAAGAGGGAGGATGAATTCCAAACTCAGAAACAAGGGAACATGACGGTGGCTCAGTATGCAACTCGATTCACTCAACTATCCAAGTACTATAAATGCATAGTCGTTATTGAGTAGAAACGAGCTCAGCAATTCGTGAGGGTCTGAGGTAAGATATAAGGAAGGCTTTGGTGCCATCTCCGCCAACAACTTATATTGCCACGGTAGATGCTACAACCTGGACAGAAAATGAGGATAGGCACTGATCAATGAATCATCCTTTCCAACAAATTCGCCAGCCAGTGAGGCATCAGAACATCAAGCGACCTGCTAGTCCTATGTAGTGGGGAAACAAAGGAAAGCAACCTCGAACGCCTATAGCAAGCCCTATGTAGAATACTCCTATTTGTCAGCATTGTGGGACATGTGGACATGTGAAAATGACTGCTGGTCGAAAGGAGCAACTACTAGATGCTTCAATTGCGGAGATCCCACTCATTTGAAGAATAACTGCCCAAAATCGCTATGTTTTGGACAAGAAGCCCCGACTCAACCTATTAGTACCAACAGGAGTACTGCTGTTGGGACTACTGGAGGAGGAAAACAAAAGCCACAAGTAAATCTGAAGGTCTTCGCCTTGAATTGGAAAGAAGTTGGAGCGGATGCAACTATAGTGGAAGGTATGCTCTCTATCTAAGGTCGTTCATTGATATTTTGGGAATGAATAAAATATTTCATTCATTAATATTTGTTTATTTACATATATTTGCCCATTAAGGTCTAAGTGTATTAGTATGTGATCTACGTATTTGGGTCGTGCTTTTATAGAAAGATTTAGATCATAGGCTACTAATATGCATGGAAAAATGTTCTCGATCAATTGATGAAGATGTGAGCTTCATCATGGTTTAGATCATTGTACTATGACTTCTAAATGGAGAATGGTTTACCTTTGACCGATAACTAGTCCACTCACGCCAATAGTGTAAGCACATTTGGAATATGTAAAATTGGACCACATGACCATAATATTTATAAAATTAATATAATAAATAAATATTAATTTATTACTACTACTGCGTGGATGAGTACCTTTAGACTTGAGTGTAAGTTGGTGGTCTTGTGAAGTTGAATTTGTATACTTGGATGTATGATAGGTGAGTTCTTAACATAACCTTGTACGTTAGGTGAATGACTTTAGATAATTAAGATGGAATTATATAATAGAGTTTCTATGCTTCGCTTAGTAAAGATATTGCCTCCTTGTGATTGTCCAGGATAATCTAAATAAACTAGGTCCCTGGGAAACTGACTTATTATATATGCTTTTGGGAAGCTCTTGGAAATAAGTTGGTACATACTGAAAGTCATAGATTATTAGACTAGTTATCAAATGATGGTAGAAATCATTGAAGAAAGTGTTAATACATTTTTCCTATCTCAATGACGAGTATTACTGATAGGGCCTAATCTTGTCTATTTTCCTTGTATTTGAGGAATTTTAGGGGTATTTTATGTTTAATAACTAGTCATTTCCCTTCTTATTTGACATTTTCCTTGTGGAAAGTGTTTTTAGTGAATTTGTACAGGAATTGGATAATTTAGAGCGAAATTATAGGTTTTCAGACTTGACCTAACACCTGCTCAAAGTGGTTGAATTGGTCGTGGCTTAGTTTTGGAAAAAATAGAGGAAATAGAGCTCAAATTAGGAGAATTCTAGAGCTGGACTGGCAACGGTGTAGACAAAGAGACTCGGTGCCAACCCTACTCTATTGTGGTGGTTCACAATCCTTTTTCAAGTCAAATTGGAAATTGCCAAATAGGTTAATTTATTTCCAACTTGCACAAGGCCCAGGGCTTTCAGAGGACGAATTTTAGCAACCAAGAGGCCTATTTAACCAAAAACAAGTGAAGATTAATATATGATTCCAAGGAGCTAAAGCTATATTCATTCATTGAAGGGGAATCGTCACTCGAATGAACATTGATTCAAGAAGGTTCTCAAAGGAGAAAGAAGATGGCTTGTCTATGAGTTCTTTCTAATATCTTGGTTTTCTTTTTCTTTGAACAATGATGATATTAATGTTTTAATTGCATTTTAATATTACTTTTTGGATTTATGATAATGAATTAATTTAGTATTTTGTTCACTTGATTATTCTTCTTGGTATTTGATTACATGTTATTAATGGTGAATTGATGAGATTAGATCATTCTTCCAATTAACTTGAGAATGAGGTTAGGGGAGACTCTTTATTGCTCAATTCTTGATTTATTTCCTTAACTAACTCAAGAGAGAGGTTAAGTGAGATTAAGTGATCTAAAGTTGTTGATTTCACCCAGAGATAAGGGAATTAATGATTTCATGCCATTGTCACATTGAGATAGGGATAATAATCAAGGATTGTGTTTTATACATCTTTTTGCTATTTTTGTAAGATAGAGATGTCCATTAAAATTAACTCAGAGATAGTGAACCATAACTCGAGAGAGAGTGGATTCTACATTAAACTCCTTCATGATGCCAATGGAAGTAAGTAATTGTAATAATTGCTAGTGGTTTACTGGCATGTTTTCAAGAATAATTATTTAATCACATGTTTTTCTCTCCAAGAGTTATGTATATGTTTTGTTTTAATTTGATTTTTTATCAATCTAATTAGTTGGGTAAACATTAAATGAAAAATAATTAGTGTGTACCTTGAGAATCGATACTCTTTAATGCCCATATTATGCTCAATGATGAGTATACTTGCTCATATGTATAATTTAGAATTAATGTTTTAATTTAAACTTGATTGGGAATAGATACAAAATTACATAATTTTACATACTCAAATTTAACACATCAAGTTTTCGACGCTGTTACCGAAGAACAATATCGTGAAAGCTTGGAATTCATTGGTTTAACTATGTTTATATGTTATATGTAAATATGTATATTTGTTTTTTGTTTAAATAAGCACCATAATTTTTTGTTTGATGGTAGAAGAATTGTATAAGATGTACGCTCTATTTTTTTCTTTGCACGACATATACATTCTAGATCTTATTATCACAACTCCATCGTGAATCTAACTAGGATATCATATGTAGGTACCATGGCTAACTGGAGTTTGATCCAAACTAATAATAGGCAGGAGCCACAGATGAGTACCACTTTGGAGAAGGTGCTGGAAATTGTTGAAAGAATAGTTACCACTTGATTCCAAAAAATAGATGACACTTTTTGGGTTTTTTCAGCCCTGATTCAAAAAGACAGATCTGGTATTTAACTGGTTTGGTGATAGACGCCCTGATTAGCAGCCACTATGTTGAGGAATAGAAAAGATTTGACGGACAAAACAGAGAAGACCAAGCACTAGTCTGAAAAAGAGAACCGACATTAGTTTTCACCTGGACAGGAAGGGAACAGAGATGAACCGGCATCGGTGAAGGATGCCAACCAGGAACCGACTCAACTTTGTACATAGGAAAAATCCCTAATTTTTAAACCACTAGTCCCATACCCGACTAGGACACATAAAGCTAGAAAGGATGAACAATTTGATATATTCTTAGAAAGCTTTAAACCATTACACATCAGCATCCCATTTAGTGAAACTTTGATACACATGCCTATATTTGTAAAATTTCTCAAAAGTATGCTTGTGAAGAAATGGAGATTGAAAGAACTATCCACCATGGTGTTAAATGAAAAATGTTCTGCTATTCTGCAAGATTAAAGAGAATTACATCCAAAAGGAAACAATACAGGGAGTTTCTCTATTCCTTGCCTTATTGGTGGTCCTACATTTGGAAATGCATTAGCTGACTTAGGTGCTAGTATAAATCCTTTGCCATATAAAACTTTCAAAAAAGATAGACCTAGGTGAACCTAAACATACTAGGATGAACATCCAATTAGCTAATTGGTCCATTAAATATCCTAGGAGGATAGTGGAATATGTACTTTTCAAGGTGGATAGGTTTATCTTTCCAATAGATTTTATAATTTTGGACATGGATGAAGAGTCTAAAGTTTTCTTAATTCTAGGGAGACCCTTCCTAGCTACTATGAAAGCTTTGATTGATGTTCATGAGGGAAGGTTAACCCTTAAGGTTAAGGATGAAAAGGTTATTATTCAAATTAATCAAGACATTAAACATCCTATATTTTTCAATGATTCTTATTTTACAATTGCTATTCTTGATGGCCTAATTTTAGATTTTGTACAGGAATCATGGAATAATACCTCTTTAGAGTTGATGCATACACAATCATCCATGGATATGAAAAAAGGGCTTGAGCTGGGAGAATTTAAGGTAATTAAGAAACCAACTTTGGGTAGATTAAAGTCCTCCATTAATAAGCCACCAGAGTTAGAACTTAAGGAATTACCCAACTATTTTGAATATGTATTTTTACCCAAGGAAAGAAAATTGCCCGTGATCATAGCCAAAGATCTTACCACAAAACAAATGGCCAAACTGCTAAACTTGTTAGGGAAGTATAAAAGGGTCATTGCATGGAAAATCACAGATATCAAGGGAATTAACTCTTCCTTTTGTATTCATATAATATTGCTAGAAGAAGGAGCAAAATCCGTAGTGCAAACCTAACGAATGATGAACCCTAACATAAGGGATGTGATGAAAGGTAAGGTATTTAAGCTCTTAGTTTCAGGCATCATTTATCCTATCTTGGATAGCATGTGGTTGAAGGCATAGAAAACAGAAAACACAGGGCACGCAGCGGAAGTGAAGATAAAAAAACTAGAAAAACTAAAGAACAGGGCATTCCCGATTAGAGCCGGTGCCGGTCGTGCTCTGGCAGGACCCAAAGGTTAAAATTTTTTTACCTTTTTTCCTCGTCCTAAGAGTTGGCTAGATTGAAATGTGCGCAACCGAGGGAGCTATGCTGGTGGAAGCCTCTGGTACGATTCCTGCAAACCTCCTACTCTGTCTATGCATGTAGGTAAATGCCAAACTCTCGATCTTCTAGTATATGGCCTGCCTAAATCCGTTTGGTGAACAATTCACAGACTAAGGAACTTTTCTGGAGAGAGAGAGAGAGAGAGAGAGAGAGAGAGAGAGAGAGAGAGAGAGAGAGAGAGAGAGAGAGAGAGAGAGAGAGAGAGAGAGCGCGCGATGTTTGGCTTTTTCCACAAAGAAGAAGCCATCTCAAAGAGTGTGTATTCTGCAACCACATTGTTTCCAATCTTCCAGTTTAACCTAAATAAAACCCTAGGTTAAACTGGATTGGGCGATTGGACTCTTAGTTTAACCTTTTGGGCTTAATTAATTATTCTAATTAGAACCAAATAATTGGCACAACAAATAATTAATTTCCCAGCACAAATAAACTAGTCCAATAAATAAGCGTATATTAGTTTAGTTCCAGGTTAATCTTTAATTATTCAAACTAGGCCAAAGCCCTGAATAATTAATTAACCCACCAAACAAATTTAATTAATTCTCTCTCCATGGACCTTTATATTGTTCTAGCCCAACAATTAAATATGCTACTTAAATAAAAAAAATTCCATTTAATATAAAATCACTTCCTCAGCCTGTATTTAATTAGGACTCACGGTCTATACTGGGGACCAAAAGACACACCGCCTTGGCTACTAAAGTGACCAAAATACCCTTGCCATATAAATAGCTGTATTTTACATTTTAAATATTTCCTAATATCACCATAAGGAAATATTGACCTCAAGGACAATACTGCATTAGCAAAATCTCCGATCTATAGGTGTAATGACTAAAATACCATTCTATATATCGCCGTACATTTAGAGAGGAAGAAGTGTACTAACATATCTCTAAATGACATTTACCATCCTTAGGCCTTTAGTCCAATGATCCACGACCTCCTGGATTATTTTCGCTTTCCAAGAGAGCAACTCTAAAGCAAATATCCAAGTCATGTTTCCCAGGGCCTTCGATATTTAGATCATTCAGACAACCACAAGGGGCGATATAGTATAAAAACTATCTTATACAAGTCTGTCTTAACTAACTAGTTATATATACCCAACATGCAAGTATATTGGCTCTACTATAGAATCTCAACTATAGCAAATCAAAGTATAGTCAGACCACCAACTCATACTCAAGTCGTAGAGTACTAGTCCACGCTATAGCGGTTGTAGTCTAGGTTTCTACCATATAGTACTTTTAGAAACCACTACTATAGGTCCTGTTCTACGTATTTGAAATACGCTTATGTCATGAAGTCAGTGGATTACTCACTGGCTAAAGATAAGCCATTCCCCATTTGAAATTCATAACATAATATCTTAGACATGATGAGATTCAAAATTCTCATCAATCGGTTAAAAACGAATGTTTATGTGTTAAGTAACCCGTGATCTATACATTACTGTAAAAGACCTCTATTCACACGGACCACTTACCTAAATACAATGGGTCTTTTCCAAATGTGATTGTGCAAAAATAAAATTATAAATTCACAAATAATTTCTGAAAATAAATTCTTTTATTAAAACATTCGATTTTTACATCAGAAACCTACTTTAAGAGGGCATATTTCTCAACAATATCCCACTTGCACTCTAAGACTAGGTAAGTTCCTAGGTGCCCACCCTTATGGCATCTAAATGTCTCTTGAAGACTCTCTCAGCCAACGGCTTGGTGAATGGATCAGCCAGATTGTTCTCGGAGGCAATCTGTTCCACTATGACTTCCCGTCTCTGGATGAAATCTCGGATCAGGTGGTACTTCCTCTCAATGTGCTTCCCCTTCTTATGGTTCCTGGGTTCTTTAGATTGTGATACTACTCCAGTGTTGTTGCAATACACCACAATTGGCCTGTGCATATGTGGCACAACTCCATGTTCTGAAAGGAACGTCCGGAGCTAGACTGCTTCCTTGGATGCCTCCGAAGCTACCACATACTCAGTTTTCATGGTCAAGTCAGCAATGCAAGATTGTTTGATACTCGTCCATGAAATAGCTCCTCTAGGCATTGTGATGATATATCCACTAGTGGATTTTCTCTTATCCTTATCCACCTGGAAGTTAAAATTTGTGTATCCTGTAAGAACCAAGTCGTCAGCACTGTAAACCAGCATATGATCTCTCATTCCCTTGAGGTACTTGAGAATATACTTTACAACTTGCCAATGAACCTCCCTAGGGTTTAACTGATATCTGGTAACCAAGTCTACCGCAAATCAGATATCTGGCCTAGTACACAGCATGGAGTACATGAGACTTCCCATAGCCGAAGCGTAGGGAATTCTACTCATTATGTCCTTTTCTTCTTAAGACCTAGGACAGTCCCTTGAAGAACATAACAACCCATATCTGTAAGGAATTAGAGCTCCATTGCATGAGTCCATGCTATTCCTGGCTAGCATCTTGTCAATGTATGCCGCTTGGGATAATCCTAACATTCTCTACTTCCTATTTCTAAGAAGTCTAATTCTGAGAATATAGCTGGCTTCTCCCAAGTCCTTCATACTGAATTGACTAAACAACCAAACCTTTATAGATGATAATAACATTACATCATTTCTAATGAGTAGAATATCATCCATATACAAGACAAGAAAAATCACATTAATGCATTCAAGTTTCCTGTACGCTCATGATTCATCCTCGTTTTGAATAAAACCATAAGACTTTATAGTTTTGTCAAAACAAATGTTCCATGCCCTTGACACCAGCTTAAGTCCATAAATGGACTTCTTAAGCTTGCGAAACATGTGCTCTTGGCCTTTAGCAACAAAGCCTTCCAGTTGGGACATATAGATATCTTCACTAAGATGGCCATTTAAAAATGACATCTTGACATCCATTTGCCATATCTCGTAGTCATAATGACATGCGATAGCAAGGAGGATACGGATGGACTTAAGTATGTCTATCGGGGAAAAGGTTTTCTCATAGTCGTTTCTCTCTTTCTGAGTATATCCTTTTGCTACAAGCCAAGCTTTGAAGGTTTCCACATTCCCATCAACTCCCATCTTTCTCTTGTATACCCACTTACACATTATGGGTTTTATCCCTTCAGATGAAACTACAAGATCCCAAACCTGATTGAGATACATAGACTCAATCTCGGCTTTCATTGCTTCTTGCCACAGATTTTCATCGGTATCAGCAATAGCCTCCTCGTATTTAGTGGGGTCTTGTTCTAGATGGTTGGAGACTAGCTCGAAAGCTTCTCTAGTCCATCTCTTTGAAACCCTAGACACTCTCCCACTATGACGATGCTCCATTTGTACAGGTTCTTGAGGCTGTGCCTCTTCTTGTTCCACAATCAGGTCAGAAGAAGTTGCTTCCGAAGATAAGTTATCCTCTAGTTCCAGCCTAGTTGAACCTTTTATGGAAATACTTTGATCGTCCTCTAGGTATCTAACATTGGTACTAACCAGTACCTTCTGCTCCTTAGGATGATAAAAGTAACCACCCTTTGTCCCTTTTGGATACCCAACAAAATAGTATAATTTTGATCTTGGTTCTAACTTATCTCCCTTGGCCAGTACATAAGCTGGACAACCCCATATCCTAAGATGATTCAGACTTGGCTTACGTCTAGTCCACATCTCATAGGGAGTCCTAGGTACTAACTTGGAAGGCACCAAGTTCAGAGTATACGTTACTGTTTCCAGGGCATATCCCCAAAATGATACTGGAAGAGTAGCATAAAACATCATGCTTTGGACTATTTCCATCAATATCTTGTTCCTTCTCTCAGCTACTCCGTTCTGCTGGGATGTCCCTGGTGCAGAGAGTTGGGATACTATCCCATGATATATCATGTAGTCCTTGAATTCACCAAGGAGGTACTCTCTACTACGATTCCATCGTAAGGTCTTGATCAATTGTAACACCCCGCAACCTAGGCCCGCTAGGGCCGGGGATGTCGCTCCGTCCAAAGGACAAGGGGTCTTTATAACTAGGTCACCCAAATAAAATAGCGGATTAAAATAATACTTTAACTCAAAAATTTATTACATCCCAAGAATAAATCCACGAATTCCCAAACACAAATCCATAAATAAAAATTATCCACTCTCAACTCCCTAAAGAAATACATAAAAATAAATGACAACATTCTCTTCCAAGGCAGATAACACTAGCTACTCATCCCTATAGCAGGATCCACCTGAAATCATGGTAAAAAGAGTGATGAGACAAAAATCTCAATAAGCCCCATGTGTGAGTTGGGCTAAAAAGACAAAACCCTTTTTCATGATGCATGCACTAGAAGTATATCAAAAGCTTGTCATGCCTTCTTTACAAATTTAACTCTCACTTCTTGGAAGATAGTAGTGAGAAGTCATGGAGCAAATTGCTCTTAAAATATTCTGTTTTGAAAGATATGAATAATTAAAAGATTTTGAGCTTCGAATAAAATTCCAATGACACTTTAGAACAGTTCCACGAAAATAGCTCATCAATTAAAGCAACCAAGTTAATCTGACAGGGCACAGCGGTGGCTCTCACACCAAGTGAAGCACTTGACCCCCGTTAAGTGGTGAAAGGGCATAGAGGTGGCCCTCACTTCTGTGAAGCACTTGACCCCCAATACCTGGTAGGTGTACATCCTACCGAGTGAGATACTCCTCCCTCTCTCACTCAATCCAAACCGATTGTCCTACTTCCGGCTGTCAGTTCTACCAGAAACCCGTTGCTAGCTGAGGACGGCTCAACCTTCTTTATTGACACCCTGATCGAAAAGAGTCAACCTCTCGAAAGTGGCCACCTGCCAAGAGATATCCCCAAACCAACCAAAGGCTAGTATAAAGGCCTAGCCCCCATTGAGTACTCAACGTTATTCAATCTTCACAATTCATAACGCTCCAAGGTGGAACCTACAAGATTAGCTCAATACAGTTCCAAACAACATTTTTCAACTTGTACAAAAATTTTAGAAGGTATGGTTTTAAGTCAACAAGTTATTCCATAAATTCATAGTGGAGGAGCCACATGCTCAAATAAGTCATGCTGTGATTTTCAAAAATTAGATGCATGCCCAAAAATTTATCTATTGCATATTTAAAACAAATTAAATGTTTGATGCTTGGCTCCTAAGTCATGCCTGACACATTTTAAAAATTTATAAATCTAGAAGTTTCTAAAATTAGAAGTTTTCCAAATGTAGAAAGTTTCCAAAATAAGAAGGTTCCAAATATAGAGGTTTTCAAAATTAGCTACCGTGCTAAAATTTCATATTTGCAAGAGATACTCACCAACCTTACTTTCAAACCAAGATAATAAAATAAAATCAATTTTATGAATGCAAGGGAACTTACCTTAACCTTAAGCTTAGGGTATGAACTCTAGTAAGTTGGTTCATACCCTTGACAATATTCTAAATCTATCAAAGAGTTCATATAAATTAATTACAGCACTTTCTAGATCATCGCAAAAGAAAATCAAGTCCAAAATTGACTTTCACAAATAAAACAAACTCAACTCACTACTACCATGATCCTAGTGTCCCAAGCTTTAAGGCCAAATAATAAATAAAAAGGGTTTATAAGCTAAGTCTATTTTGATATTTAAAATAATTAGTGTTTTGGGAAATAGGTACTAATAAGTTGAAGGTTTAAATCTTGCTAAAACAATTTAGAGTTTATTTGATGAAAAGTCCTAGGTGGTACTAGGTAAAATAATAATTTATTAATAATTAATTGCTAGAAAATAATTGATAATTAAAACTAGTTGAAAATAAATTTTAATGAGTCTTGCTTGAAAAATAATAAATAAATTTTAATAGGTTTGATTAAAAGATAATAATTTAATTTTAATAATAAATATTTTACATATTATGATTATTTTTATAAAAGGCTTTATTTGATATTATCATTTTTTATATAATATCTATATATTTTATTTTTCTAGCAAAAGCTATTATTTATTTGACTAAAATATCCTTATTATATATAATAATCCAAATCTACCCCTCCTAGGGGTTTTTTTTTTTTCCCGAAATTACTAGCAAAATCATATTAGGAAATATTTTATTCATGAAATAAAAATTAGCTTAGGGACAACTAGGTCATGATCATATTTCTATGGCTAACCACAATCATGAACATATACAATCTTTCAATTCATCAAATCGTCCAAATCATGCATATAAGCATAGATCTAGACTTACTATGGCATGATCTAACTATTACTAGCATAAATATAATCATAGCTTCAATAATCGCACAAGAATATAATTCCTATTCATCATAGATGACATAATCTCTAGCATACTTGATCATGGAGACATACATCAAACCCTAGAACACCATATATTCAACCAAGATAAGCAACTCATGCAAAAATCCCATCTCCAACATATTCATACATATATTCATGCTTCAATCTCAACTCATCACAATAATATGTACTCAACCCTATTCATGATTTATCTTCTATCAACATCATCCTAGAGACATAAGTCTAGAATTTAACAGAAGGGTTAAAAAGGCTTACTTGATTGATGAATACATTAAAGGAGTTTTGAATGAATCTAAACCCCTAGATGCCTAAATCCATCCAAAGGAGATGAAGGAAGCATGGCGATGGTTGATGAAATCATTCTGCCAAGAGAGGGAGGGAGTGTTTGGTCAAGAGAGAGAGAGAGAGAGAGAGAAGAGAAGAAGAAAGTCCATTAGCATGTTTAAATATATATATATATATATATATATATATATATATTCATTAGAGATCAAAGATTAGCGAAGATGAAGTTGATTGAACAAACCTACCTTGAAGGTGTTCTTGATGTTAAAAATTTTCTGGTTTTTTATCCAAAAGAGCAAGTTAGATTTTGTAGTTTGATGTTAAAAATGGCACGGATGGATTCACAGCAATGAATAGATGAAATCTGGAATTTTTAGAGGTGGTTTGAAGTGATTTGGAGTGGTATTAGGTGAAAGGAAGGAGTAGGTGTTCTTGTTGTACTATGTGTTCTTGAAGGTTGAAGAGAATAGAGAGCTTTTGGATGGAGGCTGTCGAAATTCTGAAGAGATTAGGGCTGGCCAATTTTCTGTAGGGTTTAGAGAGATGACTTTCTGGTTTGGAAGGGAAAAGGAAATGCTAGTTGTTGAAATCCTTGAAGAATATTTTTGGAAAGCAATTTTGGAAACTAAATATTCAAGGAGATTTTTTATTATTGGAGAGCTTTGGAAGTCTGCAATGGACGAATTTCTGAGCAATGTTTTGGCTGAACGAAAGTTGGTTGAAGGAGGCTAAGGGTGGCCAAAATTATGGAGTATAATGGTGAAGGGAAGGTCTGGTTTGTTGAGGTATATTTTATGGAAAGTTGTTAAATCATGGTGGCTGGAATTTTGGTATCCAAATCAGATCATGATTGCAGAATTTTTTTTGGAAATCTTTTAGGCAGCCGTGACTGAATTTTTAGTGCAGAACTTAGGGAGGATAATGGATCTCAGTTAATGAAGGTTTAAGGGTGGTTTGTGCAGAAAAGGATGGAGTTTTGGCTAGGATAGAACTAGGAACAAAGCTGGAAATAAATCCTGCACAGGATTTTCGCCCTTGCTAGAATTTTCCCTGGGCAGTTTCGGCTGCCACTTCTAGCTAGCTTGCAAGGAGTTTGAAGGTGATTTCTGGGGTATTCCATGGCTGGTTTCCAGCCTACTTTATGGAGGAAAAATGTGGCTAAGATGCTGAGAAAAAATTGGAAGAAAACAGCTTGGTTTCAGACCTCCAAAGCTACGAATCTACCCAGAAAATTTTCTGGTTTTGCACAGTATTTGTGTAGTCCGAAAATGGCCAGGAAAATTCAGATTTCAAGCTGATCAAAAGGGCCATTTTCTGGTAGCATTTGAGAGGGAATAATGGCTAAGAATTTAAACACCTTGAAGGCACAAGAAGTTGGAAAATTTCAGTTCGATACATGAAGGGAAATGAACCTAGCTAGAGTGAATTTTTAGAAAGTTCACTAAGGAATTTAATTCACTTGAAATCCTTCCATTGTTTTGGTCCATAAGATGTCTTTTACTAAGACATTTTGAACCTTCAAAGCCACAGCACATTGTTGGAATTTTTCTAGAATAAAATTGGCTTGAACAAAATGAACAAACTAATGAATTGAGAAATAAGAAAAATTAAGGATCAAGAGGAAATGAATTCCCCTTAGGAATTTTGTGTAGAGAAAAGAGTAGGATTTGAAGACTCCTATCATGTCTCTCGTAGGACAACATCTCTACCATACTCCAAACACCACTAAGGCTGACAATCATACTTTCCAAGCAAAAATAAAATTTAATCATACTATAGCTCTAATGATGGAATTTGAACCCAAGACCTCAAGAATTAATTATAAGGCTCTAACCACTATACCACAACAACTCTTGTTCTTATTTCCTCTCTAAAAGTATTTTCCTATTCAATCCTCAAGCTATCTCCCTTTTTCCACCTTAGGCAAAAATTACCATTTTGCCCTTCCCACTCAATAATCACAATTAAGCCCTCTAGACTATAAAACACAAATTCAATGCACATAAAATCATATAAAAGTATATTTAAATATGAAAAAAAAAAATATGACATGCATCCCAACCCCCTTACTCTAAGGTTGGTTTTGAATGGGGTTTCACATCAATTTACCTGTCCAACGCTCCACTTTAGCCTTAAACTCTTTGGACTTGTCAAAAGAGTCAGACTTATGTCTCATCAGGTAAATATAACCAAACCTTGTACAATCATTCGTGAAAGTGATGAAGTACTCAAAACCTCCTCTACCTGGTGTAGACAAGGGACCACACACATCAGTGTGAACAAGATTCAATACCTCATTGGCTCTATCTGCCTTAGGGGTAAATGACCTTTTGGTCTTTTTTCCCAACAGGCAGGACTCACACTGAGGCCAATTTTTCAATCTCAATAAGCCCAAGGGCCCATCATAAATTAACCTCTGAATCTTGGTTGAGTTGATATGACCCAACCTTAAATGCCAAAGATAAGAGTCATTGACATTGGTCTTCTTCTTTTTCCTTGTTAAAGGTTCAGATTGAACGTTATTTAATTGATTGTTAATAGAGTTTAAGAAAAATAGATTCCCATACATATGCCCAGTACATAAAATTTTTCCATCTCTACTAATAGAAATACCAGAATGGAAAAATACTGAATATCTTTGATTTATTAGTTTTGCAACCGAAATCAAATTCTGTCGAAATCCAGGTATATATAAAATATCTTTCAAAACCACTATTCTATTACAATAAAAAACAAGATCCAGCTCTCCCACTGCAAGGGCCCAAACTTGTGCTTTATTTCCCATACGTAGTCCATGTTCGGCCTTCTGGAGTCTTCTAATCTTTCTAAACCCCTACAAGGAGTTACAAATGTGATCATTGGCCCCTTGAATCAACAATCCAAGTGAAAGTTAATCCAACAATTGATATAGACTCTAGATAGAAAACATTACCTGTGGGGTTCTTCTTGGCTTGAAGATCCAGACACTCATTTTTCCAGTGTCTCTTCAGTCCACATTTGAAGCACTTGCCCCTGGGTTTATCTTTGGGTTGGGCCGCTACATTCCCCTTCTTCTTCTTGAACTTCCTGGGCTTGGGCCCAGTTCTAGAAGATGAAGCCTTAGCAATCATAGCCTTAGATTGTGGCTTCATGACCTTCTCCACCATCTGGAGCTTCTTCATCAACTCAGTTTAGCCCATTTTCAACTTGAACTGAGTAAACGAACCCGGTAGAGATTCGAGAACCATGTCCACTTAGCTCTCGAGGTGACTGAGAGACCTTAAGATTTCTGCCTCCTCGAAAGCAGTAATCATTTTGAGCATATGCTCTCTGACTGATGCTCCCTCAGCCATCTTAGTGTTAATAATGGTTCAAAGAGCTTTCTGCTTTACGGGCCGGCTCTTATCCAGGAACATCGTGGTTAATGATTGGGTTATGTCATACGCATTGGTCATGTGCTTATATTTGGATTGGAGTACATTAGACATCGAGGCCAACATGTAGCAACGAGCTATCTCGTCTGTGAAACCCCAGTCGGAACCAACCTTAGCATAAGGGGGTTGGGATGCATATCATACTTAATTTCATGTTTAAATATATTTTTATATGATTTTATGTGCTTTGAATTTTTATTTTATAGTCTAGAGGGCTTGATTATGATTATTGGGTAAGAAGGACAAAACGATAATTTCTGCATAAGGAGAAAATAGGGAGATAGCTTGAGGATTAAATAGGAAAAATATTTTAGAGAGAAAATAATAAAAAAAAGTTTTTGTGGTTTAGTGGTTAGAGCCTTGGAATTAATTCTTGAGGTCTTGGGTTCGAATTCTATCATTGGAGCTTTAACATGATTAAATTTTATTTTTTCTTGGGAAGGGGTATTTTCAGCCTTAAGTACCTTAGCATAGGGTATAGGTGTTGTCCTATGGGAGACATGATAGGAGTACTCTAATCCTATTCTTGTGTCTACTCAAAATTTCCTAAGAGAATTCATTTCTTCTTAATCTTTAATTTCTCTTAATTCTCAATTCATTAGATTGGTTAAATTTGTTCTAGCCAATTTCATTCCAGAAATTTTAGTAAAATGCTGTGGCTTTGAAGGTTCAAAATGTTTTAGTGAAAGATATCTTATGGTCTGAAAATGTGGTAGAGATGTGGGAGATTCCAAGAGAATAAATCCCTCTAGTGAACCTTCTAAAATTGCACTCAAGCTAGGTTCATTTTCCTTCATGGCATGAACTGAAATTTTTCCAGCTTCTTGTGCCTTCAAGGTGTCAAAATTCTTAGCCATTATTCCCTCCCAAATGCTGCTAGAAAATGGCCTTTTGATCAGCTTGAGATCTAAATTTTTCTGGCCATTTTCGGACTGCACAAATGCTGTACAAAACCAGAGAAATTTCTGGTTGAATTCGCAGCTTTGGAGGTCCGAAACTAAGCTATTTTCTTTCAGTTTTTGCTCAGAATCTTAGCCATGTTTTTCCTCCGTAAAGAAGGCTAGAAACCAGCCTTGAAAGACCCCTAAAATCTCCTCCAAACTCTCTGCAAGCTGACTGGAAAATGGCAGCCGAAACTGTCTAGAAATTCCAGCACCTTGCGAAAATTCTGTACAGGAAAATTTCCAGCTTTGTTTCCTAATTCATCCCTGGCCGAAACATCAGTTTTATTTTGCACAAACCATTCTTAAACAGCCATGATCAGAACTCCATTGTCTTCCCCAAGCTCCTGCACGAAAATCAGACATGGCTACCCAAAAATCTCTCCAGCAAATCTCTGCAATCATGCTTTGATTAGATACCAAAATTCCAGCAACATTAATTTAGCAACCTTCCATAAAATGTTCCTCAAACAACCAGACTTATTCTTCACCATTTCACTCCATCTTTTCAGCCACCATTACCCCTCTTCAATCAGCTTTCATCTAGCAGAAACACTGTACAAAAATTCGGCCATAACAGCTTCTCAAAAGCTCTCCAATGATCAAAAATATTCTTGCTATATTTAGTTTCCAAAATTGACTCCTTAAGATATTCTTTTAGGATTTCAACAACTAGCCTTTCCTTTTCCCTTCCAAACCAGAAATCATCTACCAAAACCCTACAAACAATTTGGCCAGCCCTAATCCTTCAGAATTTCGGCAGCTTCAAATCAAAACCTCTATACTCTCTTCAACCTTCAAGAACACATAGCACACCAAGAACACCTACTCATTCCTTTCACCTAATGCCCCTCCAAATCACTTCAAACTTCTTCTAAAAACTCCAAAATCCATCTACTCACTGCCATGAGTCCATCTATACCATTTTTAACATCAGACTCCAAAATCTAATGTGCTTTTTTGGATAAAAAAACCAGAATTTTTGTGAAGGATCAAGAACACTTTCAAGGTAGGTTTGTTCTAACAACTTCATCTTCTTTAATATTTGATCTCTAATGAATATGTATATGAATAAACATGCTAATAGACTCTCTCTCTCTCTCTCTCTCTCTCTCTCTCTCTCTCTCTCTCTCTCTCTCTCTCTCTCTCTCTCTCTCTCTCGGCTAAACCTCTCTCCTTCTTGGCCGAATGGCTTATTCACCAATGGCCATGCTTTCTTCATCTTCATTGGACGGATCTAGTCATCTAGGAGTTGAGATCCATTCGAAACTCCTTCAAAGTATTCATCAATCAAGTAAGCCTTTTTAACCCTCCTTTTAAATTCTAGATTCATGTCTCTAGGATGATGTTGATAGAAGATAAATTATGAATAGGGTTTGAGTATGTATTGTTGTGATGAGTTGAGATTGAAGCATGAATATATGTATGAATATGATGGAGATGGGATTTATGCATGAGTTGATTATCTTGGTTGAATGTATGGTGTTTTAGGGTTTAATGTATGCCTCCATGATTAAGTATGCTAGAGATTATGTCATCTATGATGAATAGGATTTATATTCTTATGTGATTATTAAAGCCATGGTTATATTTATGCTAGTAAAGGTTAGATCATGCCTTAGTAAATTTGGATCTATGCTTATATTCATGATTTGGATGATTTGATGATGTGAAGGGGTGAATATGTTCATGATTGTGGTTAGCAATAGAGTTATGATCATGACCTAGTTGTCCTTAAGCTAATTTTATTTCTTCAATAAATATTTAATATTATGATTTTTGGCTAGTAATTTCGAAGAACCCTATGAAGGGTAGATTTTGATTATTATATATAATAAGGATATTTTAGCCAAATAAATAATAGCTTTTGCTAGAAAAATAAAATATATAGATATTATATAAAATGATGAAATAAACTAAAGCCTTTTATGAAAATAATCATAATAAGTAAAATATTTATTATTAAAATTTAATTATTATCTTTTAACCAAAACCTATTAAAGTTTATCTATTATCTTTCAATCAAGACTCATTAAAATTTATTTTTCAACTAATTTTAGTTATCAATTATTTTCTAGCAAATAATTATTAATAAATCATTATTTTACCTAATACCGCCTAGGGCTCTTAATCAAATAAACTCTAAATTTTTCTTAGTAAGATTTAAACCTCTAGCTTATTAGTACCTATTTCCCAAAACACTAGTTATTTTAAATATCAGATTAGCCTTAACTTATAAACCCTTTTCCTTTACTATTTGGCCTTAAAGCTTGGGACACTAGGATCATGGTAGTAGTGAGTTAAGCAAGTTTATTTGTGAAAGTGGATTTTGGCTTGAGTTTGATTTTGGTTTATATTTATCCCATGCGAGGTTAGGTCGACTGTTGGGGACCTCTTATTGTGAGCAAGAATCAGGTAAGCTCCTGCATAAAACCTATTTGATGCAAAATGTTTATTATGGCAAGCCAAATGTAGAGTACATGGACACTCATTTCTGTAAAGACAACTGAGGATTGATTCCTTTCTTATTTTAGTCAACCAAATTATTTGAAAATTAATAAGCGGATTTACTCAAAACTCAAAACTTTTTTCTAAAGCTGATTTTGACAAACTTTGGAAACCTTTAATTGCCATTTTCAAGTGGAACTATGTTCTTCTCTTTTTTTTTTCCCCAAGTGGGATAAGTTTTGTTGAGTACTCAAGAGGGGTAGGCTAGTAGTACTAGTTTTGAAGAGCAAGAGTGAGTCTTCTGGTAGGAGGCCACTTCCAGAAGATAAGCTCAACTTAGAGAAATGTCAGTAATACTTAATCATGCCAATCCGAGCTAACAGTTTTTATTTTAGTCAAGTGACTGTGTTTTGCCGAAATGGACACCCAGTTGATGTTTGGGTATAGAGAAGGAGGAATATTTTGCCCGGTAGGCCGATCACCTACCTTTTGTCAGTCTGCACAAAGTGTCGGCATTCTGACCGGTTATGGGGCCCAACGTGTGGTAACCCATAACCCTTTCTTTCGAGTGGTTGATTTTTATTGATTATGTGTGGCTAGAAAAGCCAAAACTCCACTCTTGCTTTTGACTAATGTTTATTGCTCGCTAATATTTCTCTTATAAAGATTTCACACTTTGCATCCACGAACTATTTTCACTGAACACCCAAAGCACACACGGACTTACTGAGATTTTTGTCTCATCACATTTTTACCATGATTTTAGGTCGATTCTACTGTGGGGATAAGTAGCTAGTGTTATCTGCCTTAGAAGAGAATGTTGTCATTTATTTTTATGTATTGCTTTAGGGAGTTGAGAGTGGATAATTTTATTTATGGATTTGATTTTCTTTTGGGAATTCATGGATTTATTCTTGGGATGTAATAAATTTTAAGTTAAAGTATTATTTTTATTCCGCTATTTTATTCATGTGACATAGTTATAAAGACTCCTTATCCTTTGGATGGGGCGACATCCCCGGCCCTGGCGGGCCTAGATAGTGGGGTGTTACATTGTCGGCCTTCTTCCATGCCTTCTCAGCCTCACGCTCCTCGGTGGTGGAACCCTCCCTGATTACAAGGTAGGTTTTGTAAAGGACATACTTATACTCCTCCGCTGTGAGTATTATGTCCAGGTTCCTCTTCTAGTCCACATAGTTTGGTTTTGTTAGCTTATTCTCTCGGAGAATAATGACCAATGGACTAAAAGAATCTCCCACCATTTCTGCAAAATCAAAAAATAAAAGAAAAAGATTCAATTTGTGAAAACAAAAAAAAAATTGTGCACTTTATCCTTATTATCAAAACTTGATAATAATAAATTTGGCTCTTAGGAAAACTGACATAGCTTCTTGGGAAGATAAATAGTTTCCTAAGCTAAGTGTGTTAACCACCACAAATTAATTTTCCTTCTAGGTAATGATCCATAAGATAACTCCATCGAGGGGATGGCCGTTTCCTTTCATTTCCTATGGACATACCTCGTACTATGACCTCTAATGAGGGACTGGCTGATCAAAATACGTGCCCCATGTTATTAATTACATCCCTCCATTAGATTTAGATCCTTGTGGAATTCCCATCCTATACGAGTTCCCTCCCAAGGTGATGCGAGGGGACCTACGATCTCTAATGAGGATCGTGATGGAAGCTGTGAGGCCGTTGGAACCCTCTCCCACTTAGTCTTTTAAAATAAGGGTTTTTTGAAAAATATCCTTTTGAAAATTTCCATTAAGTTTTTACCTTAACTCAAAAATAAAATATCTAAGTCCATAAAAATCTCTTTGTCAAGGTTTATATCCTTTGAGAGATTTTTCCATGGACTAATTTTATTTAAGTTAAAAAAACTTAATGATTTAAAAAAAAAATCCAATTAAAACTTTCTAAAGAGTTTGGTCTCATGTTTATTTGACAAAATAATTTTTCTTATGCCAAATTAAAACAAAATGGCTTTCTATTTTATCCTTACAAAAATATCTAAATCTAATATATTTTTTATGTCAAGGATTAAATCCTTTGAGAAAATATCTAAGGATTAATTTTTGTTCAAGTTAAAATAACCATTTAATTTGTAGAAAAAATGTTTTCCTTGTCAAAAACATTCCCAAAGACTTTGGTCTTTGAGAAAACGTGCACATAGGTACAAAATAAACAGCATGCTAGAAAACAATAGACGTTTTCATGCTCTTCTATTTTTAAACATAAGTGTCCAGATAATAGAATTAAACACATTGATTAATTCATTAATGGTTTTGTTTAATCCTAAAAATCCCGTACTAATATTTTCATGCAAAAATATTCCTTGAATATTAACTATTGTAAAATATTAACTTCACCTGGTATGGACCCCAAAACAAAAAGAAAATGCAAGAAAAATTACAAGGAAAAAATCAAAAAATTTCTCCTTGGTCCACTGCACCCACCATACTAGATCCTGCACCCATCTGCACTGTGGTCCACTGCACCCGCCGCATAGAACCAAGACGCACGAGAAACCAGAGCGAAGACCGACCTTCCAGACCCAAGCGGAAGCCGATTGTGGTCTGACCGGCTCTTCTTGCAGTTTTTTTTTCCTGCGAATTTCCACTGTTTTTTCTGCACAACTTCTGGCTTCGATGGCTCCCAGATTTCAAACCAAATACAACGAAATCAACCAAAACTAACAATTGCCTATACCCATAAATATTGGGCTTACACAATTTGCTAAGAAAAACAGTAAACTACAAATCTCCTATACCTCTACCCATGAGGTTTAATAGAGAATCTATCCATATCATAAATAATGAATTATCACAATTTTAAACACACATATGTGTCCTGTTTTATTCATCTAGATGCATGCTCCCTATATTTTCACAAAACCTTCATGCTCTGATACCAATTGAAGTCTTAGAAAGTGGAAAACACAGGGCACGCAGCGGAAGCGAAGATAAAAAAACTGGAAAAACTAAAGAGTAGGGGATTCCTGATTACAGACGACGCCGGTTCCGGTAGTCATAGCCGGCACCGGTCGTGCTCTGGTAGGACTCCGAGGTTAAAATTCTTTTACCTCTTTTCCTCGTCCTAAGAGTTAGCTAGACCAGAATGTACGTAACCGGGGTAGGTGTGCTGATGGAAGCCTCTAGTGCAATTCCTGCAAGCATCCTACTCCGTCTTTGCATGTAGGTAAAAACGCCAAACTCTCAACTTTCCAGTATATGGCTTGCCTAAAACTGTTTGGTGAACAAGTCACAGACTAAAGAACTTTTCTAGAGAGAGAGACGTCTGGCTTTTTCCACAGAGAAGAAGCCGTCTCAAAGAGTGTGTGTTCTGCAACTACATTGTTTCCAATCCTCTTGTTTAACCTAAATAAAACCCTAGGTTAAACTGGACTAGGCCATTGGACTCTTAGTTTAACCTTTTGGGCTTAATTAATTATTGTAATTAGAACTAAATAATTGGCCCAACATATACTTAATTTTCTAGCCCAAATAAACTAGTCCAATAAATAAGCCTATATTAGTTTAGTCTCAAGTTAATCTTTGATTATTCAAACTGGGCCAAAGCCTTGAATAATTAATTAACTCACCAAACTAATTTAATTAATTCTCTCTCTCCATGGACCTTTATTTTATTCTAACCCGACAATTAAATAGGCTACTTAAATAAAATGAATTCCATTTAATGTAAGATCACTTCCTCAGCCTATATTTAATTACGACTCATGGTCTATACTGGGGACCAGAAGACATACTGCATTGGCTACTAAAATGACCAAAATACCATTGCCATATTAATAGCTAGATTTTGCATTTTAAATATTTCCTAATATCACCGTAAGGAAATATTGACCCCAAGGACAATACTGCTTTAGCAAAGTCTTTGACCTATAGGTGTAATGACTAAAATGCCCCTCAATACATCGTCGTACATTTAGAGAGGAAGAAGTATACTAACACCTCTCTAAATGACATCTACCATCCTTAGGCCTCTAGTCCAATGATCTATGACCTCCTGGATTGTTTCCTCTTTCTAAGGGAGCTACCCTAAACAAAACATCTAAGTCATGTTTCCCAGGACCCTATATATTTAGATCATTTAAATAACCACGAGGGGCAATATAGTGTAGAAACTATCTTGCACAAGTTTGTCTTAACTAACTAGTCATACATACCCAACATGCAAGTATATTGGCCCTACTATAGAACCTTAACTATAGCATATCAAAGTATATGCTTCGAACTTCGTCAGACCACCAACTCATACTCAAGTCGTAGAGTACTAGTCCATGCTATAGCGGTAGTAGTCTAGGTTTCTACCATATAGTACTTTTAGAAACCACTACTACATGTCCTATTCTACGTATTCGAAATACGCTTATGTCATAAAGTGAGTGGAATACTTACTAGCTAAAGGTAAGTCATTCCTCATTTGGAATTCATAACATAATAACCTGGATATGATGAGATTTCCATTCTCATCAATTGGTTAAGAACGAATGTTTATGTGTTAAGTAACCCGTGATCTATACTTTACTGTGAAAAACTTCCATTCACATAGGCCACTTACTTAAACACAACGGGTTTTTTCCAAACATGATTGTGCATAAATAAAATTTTAAATTTCACAAATAATTTTTGAAAATAAATTCTTTTATTAAAACATTCGATTGTTACATCAGAAACCTAGTCTAAGATGGCTTATTTCCCAACAGTGGGTAAGTCTAGCACAAGTAATGCCAAAAAAGAGAGGAATGACGGTAGCCCCCAATGATAAAAATGTGTTGATCCCCACAAGATTGGTAAGCGGTTGGAGGGTATGCACTGATTATAGATAATTAAATAAGGTAACTAGGAAGGACTATTTCCCTCTTCTTTCATTAACGAAATGTTGAGAAGGTTAACCGGACATGAGTTTTATTATTTCTTAGATAGTTTTTTTGGTTATTTCCAAATTCCAAAAATACTGGAGGATCAAGAGAAAACAACTTAACATGCACTTTTGGTACTTTCGCTTATCGTTGCATGCCTTTGGTCTTTGTAACAGTTTGGGAACTTTTCAAAGATGTATGATGGCTATATTTGAAGGACTTGTGAGAGATATTATGGAGGTATTTATGGATGATTTTTCTATTTTTGGTGATTCCTTTTATTTATGTTTGACCAATATAGGAAAAGTGTTGCAAAGATGTGACAAGACCAATTTTATGCTTAATTGGGAAAAATATCACTGTATGGTGAAAGAAGGTAATGTATTGAGACATAAGATCTCAAGAAAAAGTATTGAGATTGAAAGAGCGAAAATTTGATGCAATTGAGAAACTTGCACTTCCTACTTCGGTAAAAGCAATTTGAAGCTTTCTTGGTCATGTAAGATTCTATAGGAGGTTTATCCTAGAGTTCTCAAAAATTTCTAAACTTCTGCTTGAGAAAGATGCTATTATCAATTTTGATATAAATTGTCTCAATGCTTTTAACGTGCTCAAAGAAAAATTGATCAACTCTTCCATTTTAATTGTACCGGATTGGTCTTTTCCTTCTGAACTAATGTGTGATGCAAGTAATTATGCAGTTGGTACATTACTTGGACAAAGAAGGAACAAGCATTTTTAGCCCATTTACTATGCAAGTAAGACTTTAATAGCTCACAAGAAAACTACACCACAATAGAAAAAGAATTGCTTGCCACAGTGTTTGCTTTTGATAAATTCCATACTTATCTTGTTTTGTCTAAAGTTATTATGTATATTGACCATTCTACCTTTAAATATCTTCTTACCAAGCATAATTCCAAACCAAGATTGATTAGATGGATTTTATTATTGCAGGAATTGGACTTGGAAATAAGGGACAGGAAGAGAGTTGAGAATTTGGCTATGGATCACTTATCTAGGTTAGAAAATCTGGACCTTTAACCTTTAATAGAAGAAGAAATCAATGACACATTCTTGGATGAACAATTTATGCTCATTGAAGGTAGCACTTTTCACGCTCCATATTTCGCAGATTTTTCTAACTATCTAGCTGCAGGTATAATTCCCAAAGAATTCACATCACAACAAAGGAATAAATTCTTTTCCAAAGAAAGCACTATTCATAGGAAGATCCTTACTTGTTTAGATGTTGTACTGGTTAAGTTATTCGAATATGTGTGGATTTCACAAAAAGCCAACACATTCTTCAACAATGCCATGAAGGACTTGCTGGAGAACATTACCAAGCTAACAATACTGCACGCAAGATGCTGGGTTCTATTAGACAACAATTTTCAGAGATTCTTATAGGTTTGTTAAACATTGTGATAAGCGTCAACATACAAGTATTATCTCTAATCTAGAAAGATACTATTACAAATTTCTCAAGCTTGTGAGGTTTTTTATTACTGGGGTATAGATTTTATTAGACTCTTTCCTGATTTGTTGGGTAATAAGTACATCTTGATTATGGTTAACTTTGTCTCTAAATGGGTAGAGGCTCAAGCTATGCCTACTCATGATGCACGGGTTGTGGTTAAATTCCTCAAATAGCTTTTCACCCAGTTTGGTACACCTAAAGAACTTATTAGTGATTGTGGTACTCACTTTTGTAACCAACAATTGGAAAAAGTTCTTAAACATTTAGGTGTAACTCGTAAGTTTTCTACCACATATCATCCCCAAACTAGTAGCCAAGTTGAGGTTGTAAATAGGGAGCTCAAAAGAATTTTGGAAAAAAATTGTCACCCCTACCAGGAAAGATTGGAGTTTGAGATTGGATGACGTTCTTTGGGCCTATCGAATTGCCTTTAAGACTCCAATGGGTACTACTCCAAATAGGTTGGTTTATAGAAAATCTTGTAATTTACCATTGGAGGTTGAGCATAAAGTATATTAGGCCATTAAACTTGTTAACTTTGATCTTGAATCTACAGGTAAGAGAAGATTGCTCCAATTGGATGAATTGGAGAAATGGCATGCTACTGCTTATGATAACTCAAAGATTTACAAGGGGAAAGTGAAACGATGGCATGACAAAGAGCTTTGCCCTAACTTTGAGTTTCGCGAAGGTGACCAAGTTTTATTGGTTAACTCATGCCTTAAACTCTTCTCAAGAAAGCTCAAATCTTGTTAGTTCGGCCCATTTAGAGTCCGAAAGGTATTACTATCCGATGCAATTGAAGTTTCCTATCTGGAAAAAAGTACTTTCACGGCTAATGGAAATCGTTTGAAACTCTGTTCTGGTGAAGACCTTGACTGTTTGGATCATGTTAACTTGTCTCTCCACAAGGCATACTCTCTTCCCTAAAGGAGTTTTTCTATCTTTTTATCTTTTCTTTTATAGTTTGAACTCATGATTTTCTACTTTTATTCTTTTCTTCTAGTTTTTCTTTTATTTATTTTTCCTTTTGATTTTAATGACCTTTCTTATGTATTAGTAGTCTTCTAGTTGTTTTATTTTACTTTCATTTTTTTATTCTAATTTTATGCATTTTATTTTGTTGATTTTGTTTTAGGATGACTCAATAGTTGTTAAGGACACAATGCTCCTTTGGGATGAATTCAACATGATTCTCAGCAATACATAGCTATGGAAAGATTTATTTGACTTATTTTTCTTTCCCTTTTATTTTTAGTCCCTTGGAAAATTTTCTTGGGATATTTTAGGCCATTGGAGGCAATGTCCAACTTAAATATGGGGGAGGGATTCAAGTCAATACTTTCTTCATTCTTCTTGATTCTCTTAAATTAATTTTTTTTTTCCAAATTGATGATGATTCGTAGGCTAAATTTTTACAAATTTGTCTATGATGGAGTTATAATTTTCTGGTTAATTTTGGATGTGGATTTGTCATTCATAATGGTTGGACTTTTGTTAAAAATTAAACTTGTGTATTAAGTTGAATTTTGCTAAATCTTGAGAATTTAAGTTACCCTTGGTTATTTTTGGTACTTTAGTTTGTTTTATTCTTTGATTTTGAATGTGGATGATATGATAAATATGGAAAATTTTGTTAATTAATTCTTATTTCATAGATTTATAATTTGTTTGACTTTGAGTTTTGAATAAGGAATGTGAGGAAATAAGAAAAACAATGAGTGAGAAAAATCATTGTTATGTGAGTTGAAAATTTAAGTTGAAAAAAAATGCTCTTATTTTTAATTTTTGAAGACCTTTTGTTGAAAAAAGGGTTAGTATAGAGAGAAGTAGCAAGTATTATTTGGGGCACTCTCTTGAGGCTATCCTAAAGGCAATAAGGCAAGAAAAGAAGGAAAATTGTTGGAAAAAATGAGAATGACTATAAAAAGGGCCATTACGGTGTGTGAAGAGAAATCTATTCACTTGAGGCTATCAATTCCCTAAGTCATTGGAAGAAAAAGAGTAGAGTGTTTCCTTATTTCACTACTTGAGGTTGTACAAATTTGAGTTCATAATGCTTGAGTTGGGTAAATAGTTTGACTTATATGATTTATGTTGTCTATATTTTTGCTTAAGGGATGGAATAAGTTTCTTGTACTGAATATGAACTTGTTTAACTTAACTTTGAGGGCCTTAGGATTATTTGATTTAATACATAAGTTTGCAAGGTTTTGAAATGGTTGAATGAATGACAAGTTTGTGTTTAAGATTGGAAGAAGATTATTGCTTTATTAGGGATGAATTTCACTAAGAATGAGTTTGATTAATTGTTTTGTCTTGTTTATAAGCTATTTTCTTAGTGATTAACTCTTGGTTGCTTGAGGACAAGCAAAGCTTAAGTGTGGGGGAATATTATAGGACCTAATCGTTTGTTTTCCCTAATTATTTGAGGATGTTTTGTGGTATTTTTAGTTTAATAACTAGTAATTTCTCTTCCAATTTGACATTTTTCTTGTGGAAAGTATTTTTGGTGAATTTGTACAGGAATTGGATGATTAAAGTGAATTTGTAGATTTCAGAATTTACTTGATGCCTGCTTAAAGTGGTTGAGCTAGTCGTGGCTCGGTTTTGGAAAAACAAAAGAAACAGAGCTCAAACTAGGAGAATTCCAAAGATGGTCCGGCCCTGGTCCAAACGAAGTGACTGGGCACCAGCCCTGCTCCAAGGAGCTAAAGCTATATTCATTCATTAAAGGGGAATTCATCACTTGAATGAGTAATGATTTAAGAAGGTTCTCAAATGAGGAAGAAGGGGGCTTGTCTATGAGTTCTTTCTAATACTTATGTTTTCTTTTTCTTTAAACAATGATGAGATTAATGTTTTTAATTGTATTTGAATGTTATTTTTTGGATTTATAATAATGAAAAAATTTAGTATTTTGTTCAATTTATTATTCTTCTTGGTATTTGATTACTCGTTGTTAATGGTGAATTGATGAGATTGGATCATTCTTCTAATTAACTTGAGAAAGAGGTTAGGAGATAGCCTTTATTACTCAGTTCTTGATTTATTTCCTTAACTAACTCAAGAGAGAGGTTAAGTGAGATTAAATGATAAAAAACTATTGATTTCACCTAGAGATAAGGGAATTAATGATTTAATGCCATTGTCACCTAGAGATAATGATAATAATTAAGGACTGTGTTTTATACATCTTTTTGCTATTTTAGTGAGATAGAGATGTCCATTAAAACTAACTCAAAGATACTGAACTATAACTCAAAAGAGAGTGGATTCTACACTAAACTATTTCTTGATGCCACGGGAAGTAATTAATTGTAATAATTGCTAATGGTTTATTGTCATATTTCCAAGAATAATTATTTAATCACACGTTTTTCTCTCCAAGAATTGTGCATATATTTTCTTTTTACTTTTATTTTTCTTTTTACTCTTTATCAATCTAATTAGTAGGTTAAATATTGAATAAAAAGTAATTAGTATGTACTTATTCCTTGAGGATCAATACTTGTTAATATCCTATGTTATGCTTAATGATGGGTATACTTGCTTATATGTGCAATTTGGGATTGTTTTCATTTAAAATTAATTGAAACTAGATACAAAATTGCATGATTTTTTTTATACCTAAATTTAACACATAAGCTACGCAAAGGGGTATTTTCATCATTGGACCCGTAGGTCGAGGACATCGCGCTTGGAACATTATTCTCGGGGTCAATATTTCAATATGGTGATAAATAGAATATTTAAAATGATAAAATATGGTTGTTTGTTAGCAATGGTATTTTGGTCATTTTAGTAGCCAAAAATAATATGTCTTTTAATCCCCAAAGTAGCTCAAGTAACCTTAGTAAATTTTATTCACTATATGAGCTTGTTGGGTGAAATTAATATTGGAAGAAATTGTTCTAGGAGTGCAATAATTATTTACTCGGGCTAGAATAATTTTTTGGACTAATTTCATTAAATTTGTTTATTGATTAATTATGTTGGATAGTTTTATAGTAGGTCTAAGAGGATTAATTAATTAATAATAGTTATTTAATTATCCTTGAGCTAAGTTGATTAAATTAGTTTATACTAGTTAATTAATAAGAGAGTTATTCAATTAGTCTTAGGCTAATTAGAAAAAAAAAAAAAGAAACAAAAAGAAACAAAAGAAAAAAAAAAGGAAAGGAAAAAAAGGAAAATAGAAAGCTATGTTCTTTTTATTTGTTTGATGCTTGGAATTGGCAATTTACATGAATAAAGAGTTCATGGAATTTTGCCAATTCATGTGAATTGGGAATTCACGAAATTTTGGCAATTCACAGGATTTGTTCGATGCATATGGCGCACACCAGAGCTTCCTTTTTCCCGTTGTTTTTTTTTTTTCTCTTCGACTGCTCCAACTCTGTTCTATTAGTAAGTAAGAATGAAATAATTGTAGATTAAAAAAAAAATAGGAAGGAATGCTCTGCAGAAACAAAAAAAAAAACAGAGGCCAAAAAATAACGAAGCACAACACCATGGAAGCATTTATTCAATACCTATGTGCGCCTTAAGCCTCTTTGGCTGTGAAGAAGTTGACTGAACTGCAAGGATAACTCCTTCTCCCCTTCTTGATGAAGCCTCCGGTTGAAATCCTGCTATCCTCCTACTTTGACTTGTTTGCATGAACGCCAAAGTTTTCGGAATCTAAGAATATTCCAGTGCCTCAATCCTTGTTGGTGAAATAAAAGGTGAGGACGAATGGTCTCAACGTTCTTGATCCTTTTGCTATTGATTAGCAATATCAAGAACAGAGGGGAAAAAAAAGTCACGAGAGAGAGAAAGAGGAAAACCAAAGGCTTGCTCTTGTTTTTTTTCTCCTTCACAAAGACGTGAATGTCTTGCAAAAAAACTACGGTATTAGATATCTGATAACAATATCCCCAGGATTTGATATTTCAAACACTCGGATGTTATCAATAGAGTGAATTTGGCTTAGTCTTAAAATCTTCTGAACCGTATTTGGAAAAACCCTATAGTCCGAGCTATTGGGCCAAAATAATATTTATTATTTTCCTTAGAACCAAAGAGCCTAAAATAATAAACATTAATTATTTATTTATGGGCTTATAGAAATAACCCAATAAACAATTAATGAGCCCAAATGAACAAAAAATAATTAAACATACCTTTTCCCATCTAGTTTAAGCCCAGGTTAATTTTCTAATTATTCAAACTGGACCTAGGCCTTGAATAATTAATTAACCAATTAAACTAAATAATAATTTTTTCTCAACTTCTTTTTATTTATTTTTACTCCAGTCTAATAATAAATTAGACTTCTTGAATAAAATAAAATCCTCATTAACAGAGACTAATTCCTCAACCCAAAATTAATTAGGACTTACGGGTTATTCTGAGGACCAAAAAGGCACATCGCATGGCTACTAAAATGACCAAAATACACCTGCTATATAAATAGCTGTATTTTACATTTTAAATATTTTCTATTATCACCATAAGAAAATATTGACCCCAAGGACAATGCTGCATTAGCAAAGTCTCCGACCTACAGGTGAAATGACTAAAATACCCCTCTACACATCGCCGTGCATTTAGAGAGGAAGAAGTGTACTAACACCTCTCTAAATGACATCTACCATCCTTAGGCTTTTAGTCTAATGATCCATGACTTCTTGGAGTGTTTTCGCTTTCCAAGGGAGCTACCCTAAAGCAAACATCCAAATCATATTTTCCAAGACCCTAGATATTTAGATCATTCAGACAACCACAAGGGGTGATATTGTACAGAAACTATCTTGTATAAGTCTATCTTAACTAACTAATTACATATACCCAAAATACAAGTATATATTGGTTCTACGATAGAACCTCAATTAAAGCATGTCAAAGTACATGCTTCCAGCTTCATCAGACTACCAACTCATACTCAAGTCGTAGAGTATTAGTCCACACTGTAGCAATAGTAGTCAAGGTTTCTACCTAATAGTGCTTTAAGAAACCACAACTACAGGCCCTGTTCTACGTATTCGTAATACATTTATGTCATGAAGTGAGTGGACTACTCACTGACTAAAGGTTAGCCATCCCCCAATTGGAATTCATAACATAATAACCTAAACATGATGAGATTCCCATCCTCATCAATCGGTTAAGAACAAATGTTTATGTGTTAAATAACCCGTGATCCATACCTTACTGTGAAAGACCACCATCCACATGGATCACTTATTTAAACACAGTGGGCCTTTTTCAAACAAAATTATGCACAAATAAAATTTAAATTCACAAAAAAAATTATTAAAATAAATTCTTTTATTAAAACATTTGATGTTTACATTAGAAACCCTGTCTAAGAGAGCATATTTCCCAACAATCTCCCACTTGTACTCTAAGACTAAGTAAGTCCGTAGGTGCCTACTCCTATGACATCTAACTATCCCTTGAAGATTCTCTCAGCCAAAGGCTTGGTGAATGAATCTGCAAGATTGTTCTCTGAGGTAATATGTTCCACCACAACTTCTCGTCTCTAGATGAAATCCCGGATCAGGTAGTACTTCCTCTCGATGTGCTTCCCCTTCTTGTGGTTCCTAGATTCTTTGGATTGCGATATTACTCCAGTGTTGTCGCAATACATCACAATCGGCCTATCCATGTGTGGCTCGACTCCAAGTTCTGAAAGAAACTTCTGAAGCCAAATTACTTCCTTAGATGCCTCCGAAGCTGCCACATACTCAGCTTCCATGGTTGAGTCAGCAATATAATATTGCTTGACATTCCTCCATGAAATAGCTCCTCCAGACAAGGTGAAGACATATCCGCTAGTGGATTTTCTCTCATCTTTATCCGCCGGGAAGTCTGAGTCTATGTATCCTATAGGAACTAAGTCATCAGCCCTGTAAACTAGCATATAATCTCTCATTCCCTTGAGATACTTGAGAATATGCTTTACAGTTTGCTAATGAACCTCCCCAGGATTTAATTGATATCTGCTAACCAAGCCTACGACAAAGCTGATATCTGGCCTTGTACACAGCATGGCGTACATGACACTTCTCACAGCCAAAGCGTAGGAAATCCTTCTCATTTTGTCCTTTTCTTCTTGAGACCTATGACAGTCCCTTGAAGAAAATGACAATACATGTCTGCAAGGAATTAGAGCTCCCTTGCATAAGACCATAATGTACATGGCCAGCATCTTGTCAATGTATGTCGCTTGGGATAATCATAACATTCTCTGCTTCCTATTTCTAAGAAGCTTAATACCGAGAATATAATAGTTTCTCCCATATCTTTCATACTAATTGACTAAACAACCAAACCTTTGTAGATGACAATGACCCTACATTTTTTCCAACGAGTAGAATGCCATCCACATACAAGACAAGAAAAACCACATTAATGCCATCAAGCTTCTTGTACACGCACGATTCATCCTCGTTTTGAATAAAATCATAAGACTTTACAGTCTCGTCAAAACGAATGTTCCATGCATTCGACACCTACTTAAGTCCATAAATGGACTTCTTAAGTTAGCAATAAAGCCTTCCGGCTGGGACATATAGATGTCTTCGCTAAGATGGCCATTTAAAAAGGCCGTCATGACATCCATTTGCCATATCTCGTAGTCATAATGACATGCAATAGCAAAGAGGATACGGATGGAGTTAAGCTTGGTCACCGAGGAAAAGGTTTCCTCATAATCGATACCCTCTTTCTGAGTATACCATTTCACCACAAGCCTAGCTTTGAAGGTTTCCACCTTCCCATCTGCTCCCCTATTTCTCTTGTATACCCACATACACCCAATGGGTGTTATCTTTTTAGGTGAAGCTACAAGATTCCAAACTTGATTAAAGTACATAGACTCAATCTCGGCTTTCATTGCTTCATGCCAAACATTTGCATCGGCATCAGCAATAGCCTCCTCGTGTCTACTGGGGTCTTATTCCTAATAGTTGGAAACTAGCTCGAAAGCTTCTCCAGTCCACCTCTCTAGAACCCTAGACACACTCTCACTACGACGAGGCTCCATTTGTACAGGCTCTTGAGGCTGTGCCTCTTCTTATTCCTTAATTGGGTCAGAAGAAGTTGATTCTAAAGATAAGTTCTCCAAAGTTCCACCCTAGTTGAACCTTTAGTGGAAGTACTCTGATCATCTTTTAAGTATCTAGTATTAGTACAAACTAGTACTTTCTACTCTTTAGGATGATAAAAGTAACCAACCTTTGTCCCTTTTGGATACCCAACAAAGTAGCATAATTCTGATATTGGTTCCAACTTATCTCCCTTGACCAGTACATAAGCTGGGCAACCCCATATCCTAAGATGATTTAGACTTGGCTTACGCCCAATCTATATCTCATAGGGAGTCCTAGGTACTGACTTGGAAGGCACCAAGTTCAGAATGTATACCACTGTTTTCAGGGCATATCCCTCAAAAGACACTAGAAGAGTAGTATGAGACATCATACATCGGACTAATTCCGTTAATGTCGTATTCCTTCTCTTAGCTATTCTGTTCTGCTGGGGTGTCCCTGGCGCAGAGAGTTGGGATACTATCCCATGATGTACCATACAGTCTTTGAATTCACCAAGGAGGTACTGTCCATCACAATCCGATCATAAGGACTTGATTAATTTACTTGTCTGACATTCCACTTCAGCCTTAAACTCCTTGAACTTACAAAAAAGTCAGACTTGTGCCTCATCAGATAAATATAACCAAACCTTGTACAATCATCTATGAAAGTGATGAAGTACTCAAAACCCCCTTTAGCTAGTGCAGACAAGGGACCACACACATCAGTGTGAACAAGACTCAATATTTTCTTGGCTCTATCTGCCTTTAGAGTAAATGATCTTTTGGTCGTCTTTCCAATCAGACAGGATTCATATTGAGGCCAATTTTCCAGTCCCAATTAGCCCAAAGGCCCATTATAGATTAACCTCTAAATCCTAGTTGAGTTGATATGACCTAACCTTAGATGCCAAAGGTATGAGTCACTGACGTTGGTCTTTCTCTTCTTAGTTAAAGATTCAGATTGAGCATTATTTAATTGATTATTAATAGGATTTAAGAAGAATAGATTTCCATACATATGCCCAGTACATAAAATTTCTCTATCTTTATTGATAAAAATACCATAATGGAAAGATACAGAATATTCTTGATTTATTACTTTTGCAACTGAAATCAAATACTGACGAAATCCAGGTACACATAAAATATCTTTTAAAACCACTATTCTATTACAAACAAAAATAAGATCCACCTTTCAGATGCTTCAAAATTCCTCTATTTAGTGTCAGTCTTAAGAACACACTGTCTCCTACCTAAAATTCTACCTCTCTCGCCTGTTGTCTGCATAGCTCTTTTGTCGGCTCTGGGCTGCTTTCAACCTTTCCCTGATTAACTTGACCTTATCCAACATTTCTTGAACACAGACTTCTCCGGATTTGTTTATTTGACCATATTCTGACCAATTCCAGTATAGCGGTACTTGACACTTGTGTCTATATAGTGCCTCATACGGAGCCATTCTAATCGAAGCTTGATAACTGTTATTGTATGATAACTCCGCATATGGCACACATTCGATCCATTTATCCCTGAATCCAGTATACACGCTCTCAGCTTATCCTCTAATATCTGTATAACTCTTTTTGACTGTCCATCGGTTTGTGGATACGCTGTCGTACTAAACTTCAGACTCGACCCCATTAATTCTTGAAACTTGTCCCAAAATCAGGATGTAAATGTCGGGTCTCGGTCGGACACAATATTGGAAGGCACTCCATGTGGTTGGACTATTTCTCGCACATATGTCTGAGCCAACTTCTCCATAGAATCTCTTACATTCACTGATATGAAATGTGCTAATTTGGTTAGTCGATCCACCACTACCCATATAGCGTCCTTTTGGGTCCTTGACATAGGAAGTCAGGTAACAAAGTCCGTGGTCACTTCCTCCCACTTCCATTCAGATACTGGTAACGGTTGCAACAGTCCTGCTGATTTTTTTGTGCTCCGCTTTGACCTTCTGACAGGTGAGACTGAAGATAAAATTACAAGCGAAACATAGCTAAAAAACCAACCAAGGAACAATAAAAACGCAGCACTCTTGCGTGAAGAAGAAAAAGGGAAGAAAAAATATTTTCTCATTACCTCTTCTTTTTGTTCTCAAAATTGGCTGAACTGGAATATGTGGAACTGGGGTAGGCATGCTCGTGGAAACTTCTGGTACAATTCCTACAAGCCTTCTACTTAGTCATTGCATGTAGATGAACGCCTAGCTTTCGATCTTCCAGTATATGGCTTGCCTAATATCGTTTTGGTGAAACAACCTAAGGGCCAAAGAATATTTTTTGGAGAGGGAGAGGAAAAAACGTCTGGTATTTTTCATAGAGAGGAAGCACTGAAAAAAACAACGTTGTTTTTTTCTTCCTGTTTAACCTATATAAAACCCTAGGTTAAACTGGATTAGACCATTAGACTCTTAGTTTAACCTTTTTGGGCTTAATTAATTATTCTAACTAAAAACAAATAAATGGCCCAATTAATAAATAATTAATTTTTCAGCCCAAATAAACCAATCCAATTAATTAAGCCTATATTATTTTAGTCACAGGTTAATCTTTCATTATTCAAACTGGGCCAAAGCCCTGAATAATTAATTAACCCACCAAACTAATTTAATTAATTCTCTCTCTCCATGGACCTTTATTTTATTCTAGCCCAATAATTAAATCAGGTTACTTAAATAAAATAAATTTCATTTAATTTAAAATCAATTCTTTAGCCCGTATTTAATTAGGACTCACGGTCTATACTTGGGACCAAAAGACACACCGCATTGGCTACTAAAATGACCAAAATACCCTTGCCATAAAAATAGCTGTATTTTATATTTTAAATATTTTCTAATATCACCATAAGGAAATATTGACCCCAAGGACAATGCTGCATTAGCAAAGTCTCTGACCTACAGGTGAAATGACTAAAATACCCTCTACACATCGCCGTACATTTAGAGAGGAAGAAGTATACTAACAGCCCTCTAAATGACATATATCATCCTTAGGCTTCTAGTCCAATGATCGCTGACTTCTTGGAGCGTTTTCGCTATCCAAGGGAGCTACCCTAAAGCAAACATCGGAGTCATGTTTCCTAGGGCCCTGGACATTTTAGACTATTCGGACAACCACAAGGGGTGATATAGTGTAGAAACCATCTTGTACAAGTCTGTCTTAACTAACTAGTCATACTTACCCAACATGCAAGTATATTGGCTCTACGATAGAACCTCAATTATAGCAAATCAAAGTATATGCTTCCATCTTCGCCAGACCATCAACTCATACTCAAGTCGTAGAGTACTAGTCCACGTTCTAGCAGTAGTAGTCTAGGTTTCTATCACATAGTACTTTTAGAAACCACTACTACAGGTCCTATCCTTCGTATTCGAAATATGCTTTTGTCATGAAGTGAGTGGACTACTCACTGGCTAAAGGTAAGCCATTCCCCATTTGAAATTCATAACATAATAACCTAAACATAATGAGATTCTCAGTCTCATCAATAGGTTAAGAACAAAAGTTTATGTGTTTAAATAACCCGTGATCTATACATTACTGTGAAAGACCACCATTCACATGGACCACTTATTTAAACACAATGAGTCTGTTCCAAACGAAAATTGTGCACAAACAAAAAGTAAATTCACAAACAATTTCTGAAAATAAATTCTTTTATTAAAATATTCGATTTTACAACAGAAACCTAGTCTAAGAGGACATACAATCCAACAATCACCCACTTGCACTCTAAGACTAGGTAAGTCCATAGGTGCCCACCCCTATGGCGTCTAAGTGTCTCTTGAAGACTCTCTCTGCCAAAGGCTTGGTGAATGGATCTGCTAGATTGTTTTCTGAGGCAATATGTTCCACCACGACTTCCCGTCTCTAGATGAAATCCCGGATTAGGTGGTACTTCCTCTCGATGTGTTTCCTCTTCTTGTGGTTCCGAGGCTCCTTAGATTGCGATACTGCTCTAGTGTTGTCGCAATACATCACAATCGGCCTGTCCATATTTGGTACGACTCCAAGTTCTGAAAAAAACTTCCGGAGCCAGACTACTTCCTTGGATGCCTCTGAAGCTGCCACATACTCAGCTCCATGGTTGAGTTAGCAATACAAGACTGCTTGATACTCCTCCATGAAATTGCTCCCCCAAACAAGTTGAAGACATATCCACTAGTGGATTTTCTGTCATCCTTATCCGCCTGGAAATTTGAGTCTGTGTATCTTGTAGGAACCAAATCATCAGCCCCGTAAACCAGTATATAATCTCTCATTCCCTTGAGGTACTTGAGAATATGCTTTACAGCTTGCCAATAAACCTTCTCAGGGTTTGACTGATATCTGCTAACTCAGCCCACGGCAAAGTAGATATCTGGCCTAGTGCACAACATGACATACATGAGACTTCCCACGGCCGAAGCGTAGGGAATCCTACTGATTCTGTCATTTTCTTCTTGAGACTTAGGACAGTCATTCGAAGAAAATGAAAACCCATGTCTGCAAGGGATTAGAGCTCCCTTGCATGAGTACATGCTGTACTTGGCCAATATCTTGTCAATGTATGTTGCTTGGGATAACCCTAACATTCTCTGCTTCCTATTTCTAAGAAGCCTAATCCCGAGAATGTAGCTGGCTTCTCCCAAGTCCTTCATACTAAATTGACTAGACAGCCAAACCTTTGTAAATGACAATGTCCTTACATCATTTCCAATGAGTAGAATGTCATCCACATACAGGAGAAGAAAAATCACATTAATGCTTTTCAAGTTTCCTGTACACGCATGGTTCATCTTTGTTTTGAATAAAACCATAAAACTTTACAGACTCATCAAAACGAATGTTCCATGCTCTCAATGCCTGCTTAAGTCCATAAATGGACTTCTTAAGCTTGCAAATCATATATTCCTGGCATTCAGCAATGAAGCCTTCCGGTTGGAACATATAGATGTCTTCGCTAAGATGGCCATTTAAGAATGTCGTCTTGACATTCATTTGCCATATCTCATAGTCATAGTGACATACGATGGCAATGGGGATGCGGATGGATTTAAGCATGGCTACCGGGGAAAAGGTTTCCTCATAGTCGATTCCCTCTTTCTGAGTATACCCTTTCGCCACAAGTCTAGCTTTGAAGGTTTCCACCTTCCCATCCGTTCCCCTCTTTCTCTTGTACAACCACTTGCACCCAATGGGTTTTATCCCTTCAGGTAAAGCTACAAGATCCCAAACCTGATTGAGGTACATAGACCCAATCTCGGCTTTTATTGCTTTATGCCAAAGATTTGCATCAGCATCAGCAATAGCCTCCTTGTATCTAGTGGGGTCCTGTTCCTGATGGTCGAAGACCAGCTCAAAGGCTTCTCCTGTCCATCTATCCGGAACCCTAGACACTTTCCCACTACGATGAGGCTCCATTTGCAGAGGCACTTAAGGCTATGCCTCTTCTTGTTCCAGAATCGGGTCAGAAGAAGTTGATTCCGTAGATAACTTCTCCTTAAGTTCCAACCTCGTAGAACCTTTAGTGGAAGTACTTTGATCATCTTCCAAGTATCTAGGATTGATACTGACTAGCACATTCTACTCCTTAGGATGATAAAAGTAACCTCCTTTTGTCCCTTTTGGATAGCCAACAAAATAGCATAATTCTGATCTTGGTTCCAACTTGTCTCCCTTGACCAGTACATAAGCTGGACATCCCCAAATCCTGAGATGATTCAGACTTGACTTACGCTCAGTCCACATCTCATAGGGAGTTCTAGATACTGACTTGGAAGGCACCAAGTTCAGAACATATGCTGCAGTCTCCAGGGCATATCCTCAAAAGGACACTGGAAGAGTAGCATAAGACATCATGCTTCGGACCATTTCCATCAATGTCCTGTTCCTTCTCTCAGCTACTCCGTTCTGCTGGGGTGTTCCCGGCGCAGAGAGTTGGGATACTATCCCATGATGTACCATGTAGTCCTTGAATTCACCTAAGAGGTACTCTCCACCATGATCCGATCATAGGGTTTTGATTAATTTACCTGTCTGACGCTCCACTTCAGCCTTAAACTCCTTGAACTTGTCAAAAGAGTCAGACTTGCGTCTCATCAGGTAAATGTAACCATACCTCATACAATCATCCGTGAAAGTGATGAAGTACTAGAAACCTCCTCTAGCTGGTGTAGACAATGGACCACACACATCAGTGTGAACAAGACTCAACACCTCCTTGGCTCTATCCGCCTTTGGTGTAAATGACATTTTGGTCATCTTTCCCATCAGGCAGGATTCACACTGAGGTCAACCTTCCAATCTCAATGAGCCTAAAGGCCCATCATAGATTGGCCTCTAAATCCTAGTTGAGTTGATATGACCCAACCTTAGATGCCAAAAGTATGAATTATTGATATTGGTCTTTCTCTTCTTAGTTAAAGGTTCAGACTGAGCGTTATTTGATTGGTTGTTAATAGGGTTTAAAAAGAACAGATTACCTTACATGTGCCTAGTACATAAAATTCTCCATCTCTACTGATAGAAATACTAGAATGGAAAGATACAGAATATCCTTGATTAATAAGTTTTGCAACTGAAATCAAATTCTGACGAAAATCAGGTACATATAAAATATCTTTTAAAACCACTATCTTATTACAATAAAAAATAAGATCCAGCTCTCCCACTGCAAGAGCCCAAACTCGTGGTCCATTACCCACTCGAAGCCCATGTTCGCCCTTCTTGAGTCTTCTTATCTTTCTAGACCCCTACAAGGAGTTACAGATATGATCAGTGGCTCCTGAATCAACAATCCAAGTGGAAGTTGATCCTACCATTGATATGGACTCTAGATAGAAAACATTATTTGTGGGGTTTTTTTTGGTTTAAAGATTTGGACACTCATTTTTTCAGTGTCCCTTTTTACCACATTTGAAGCACTTGCCCTTTAGTTTGTCCTTGGGCTGGTTCTTGGGCTGGGCTGCTACATTCCCCTTCTTCCTCTTGAACTTTTTAGGTTTCGGCCCAGTTCTTGAGGAAGAAGCCTTAGCAATCATGGCCTTTGATTGCGGCTTCATGACATTCTCTGCCATCTGGAGCTCCTTCATCAATTCAGTTAAATTCATGTTCAACTTGTTCATGTTATAGTTTAACTTGAACTGAGTGAAGGAGCCCGGTAGAGATTCGACAACCATGTCCACTTGGCTATCGGGGTCAATGACAGCACCTAAGATTTCTGCCTCCTCGAAAGCAGCAATCATCTTGAGCGTATGCTCTCGGACTGATGCTCTCTCAGCCATCTTAGTGTTAACAATAGTTCGAAGAGCCTCCTGCCTTACGGGCCAGCTCTTGTCCGCGAACATAGTAGCCAATGATTGACTGATGTCATATGCAGAAGCTATGTGCTCGTGTTTTGACTGGAGCACATTAGACATGGAGGCTAACATATAGCAACTTGCCATTTCGTCAGCCTTCTTCCACGCCTTCTCAGCCTCTTGCTCTTCGGTGGTAGAACCTTCCCCGATAACAGGACAGGTCTCGTAAAGGACATACTTATACTCCTCAGCTGTAAGTATTATGTCTAGGTTCCTTTTCCAGTCCACATAGTTTAGACCCGTTAACTTATTCCCCCTGAGAATAACGGCCAATAGACTAAAAGAACCTCCCCACCATTTCTGAAAATCGAAAAATAAAAGAAAGAATTAAGTTTCTGAAAACAAAATAAAATTTGTGCACTGAAAATAATTTGGCTCTTAGAAAAACTGACATAGCTTATTGGAAAGATTAACAGTTTCCTAAGCTAAGTGTATTAACCACCACAAATTAATTTCCCTTCTAGGTAATGATCTAGAGGATAACTCCATCGTGGGATGGCCGTTTCCTCTCATTTTCTATGGACATACCTCGCACTATAATACGTGCCCCGGGTTATTAATTACATCCTTCCATTAAATCTAGATCCCTGTGGTATCCCCATTCTATACGGGTTCACTCTCAGGGTGACGCAAGGGGACCCACGATCTCTAATGAGGACCGTGATGGAAGCCGTGGGGCCGGTGGAACCCCTCTCCCACTTAGTCTTTTAAAATAATGGTTTTCTGGAAAAAATATCCTTTTGAAATTTCCATTAAGTTTTTCTTAACTCAAAAATAAAATATCCAAGTCCATTAAAATCTCTATGTCAAGGCATATATCCTTTGAGAGATTTTCTCCATGGACTAATTTTATTTAAGTTAAAACTTAATGATTTCAAAAAAATTTCAATTAAAACTTTCTAGAGACTTTGGTCTCAAGTTTATTTGACAAAATCATTTTTCTAGTCCAAAACAAAACAAAATGGCTCTCCATTTTAATTTAAAAAAATATCTAAATCCAATATATTTTCTATGTCAAGGATTAAATCATTTGAGAAAATATTCAAGGATTAATTTTTGTACAAATTAAAACAACCATTTAATTTTTGAAGAAAAATATTTTTTTTGTCAAAAGTGTTCCCAAAGACTTTGGTCTTTGAGAAAAAGCCCACATAGGTACATAAAAAAAATAGCATGCCAGAAAATAGTAAACGTTTTCATGCTTTTCTATTTTTCAAAGTTAAGTGCCCAAATAATAGAATTAAACACATTAATTAATTAATTAATTATCTTGTTTAATCCTAAAATCCCTTACTAATATTTTTCATGCAAATATATTCCAAGAATATAAATATTGCAAAAATATTAACTTCGTCTGGTATGGGACCCAAAACGAAAAAGAAAAAAAATTGCAAAAAATAGATGCCGGTCTACTGCACCCGATACACCAGATCCGGGCCTATTTGGCCTGCAGTCCACCGGGCGCCCGGTGAACCAGCCGCACTAGAACTTCAGCTTCCAACCCGCGCAACCGCCGCCCGCTGACCCGCGCCCACGACCCGGTGCCTCTCTTACTGCATGCCCCGCGAGTCGGCTCGACAACCCGCGCGCGACCCGGGCAATTGAATTGCATTTCAATTGCAATTCTGCAATTGAAACGGCTTGGAATTAAAAGAAATCGGCTCGGCTTAGGCGGCTCAAGGGTAGCGGCTCGTGACACATAACAGTGGCGGCTTAGGAACAGTGCTTCTTCTTCCCCGCTACGAGTTTCTCTGTTCTGTCTGCGGATTTTCCATTTTTTCACTTCCTTTTGCTTCCTTGGACATCTTTCATATCAAAATCTCATCCAAAACAAAACTACAACCGCCTATACCCATTTAAATTGGGTTTACACGATTAAAACATCAAAGCCAAATTTTTTTTTTTTACAGTGATGCCTATGCTTCAACGATGAAGCTCACAGAGATCCTATCCCATACCAAAATAGCGAAGGAACACAGTTAATCACACATACCTGTCCGATTTTATTAACTAGCATACAAACTTCCTATATGTGCAAATATCTTCATGCTCTAATACCAATTGAAGATAAAATTGCAAGTGAAACATAACCAAAAAACCAGCCAAGGAACAACAAAAACGCAGCACTCCTATGTGAAGAAGAAAAAGGGGGAAAAAAAATATTTTCTCATTACCTCTTCTTCTTGTTCTCAAAATCAGCTGAACTGGAAAATGCGGAATTGGGGTAGGCACGCTCGTGGAAACTTCTGGTGCAATTCTTGCAAGCCTTCTACTTCTTCTTTGCATGTAGATGAACGCCTAGCTTTCGATCTTCCAGTATATGGCCTGCCTAATATCATTTTGGTGAAACAACCTAGGGGCCAAAGAATATTTTCTGGAGAGGGAGAGGAAAAAACGTCTGGTATTTTTCACAAAGAGGAAGCACTGGAAAAAAACAACGTTGCTTTTTTTCTCCTGTTTAACTAAATAAAACCCTAGGTTAAACTGGATTGGGCCATTGGACTCTTAGTTTAACCTTTTTGGGCTTAATTAATTATTCTAACTAAAACCAAATAAATGGCCCAATTAACAAATAATTAATTTTTCAGCCCAAATAAACCAGTCCAATTAATTAAGCCTATATTAGTTTAGTCCCAGGTTAATGTTTAATTATTCAAACTGGGCCAAAGCCCTGAATAATTAATTAACCCACCAAACTAATTTAATTAATTCTCTCTCTCCATGGACCTTTATTTTATTCTAGCCCAATAATTAAATCAGGCTACTTAAATAAAATAAATTCCATTTAATTTAAAATCAATTCTTTAGCCCGTATTTAATTAGGACTCACGGTCTATACTGGGGACCAAAAGACACACCGCCGTGGCTACTAAAATAACTAAAATACCCTTGCCATAAAAATAGCTGTATTTTTCATTTTAAATATTTCCTAATATCATCATAAAGAAATATTGACCCCAAGGACAATGCTGCGTTAGCAAAGTCTCCGACCTACAGGTGAAATGACTAAAATACCCCTCTATACATCGTCGTACATTTAGAGAGGAAGAAGTGTACTAACACCCCTCTAAATGACATCTACCATCCTTAGGTTTTTAGTCTAATGATCCATGACATCTTGGAGTGTTTTCGCTTTCCAAGGGAGCTACCCTAAAGCAAACATCCAAATCATGTTTCTTAGGACCCTAGATATTTAGATCATTCAGACAACCACAAGGGGTGATATTGTACAGAAACTATCTTGTATAAGTCTGTCTTAACTAACTAATTACATATACCCAAAATACAAGTATATATTGGTTCTACGATAGAACCTCAATTAAAGCATGTCAAAGTACATGCTTCCAGCTTCATCAGACTACCAACTCATACTGAAGTCGTAGAGTATTAGTCCACGCTGTAGCAATAGTAGTCAAGGTTTCTACCTAATAGTACTTTAAGAAACCACAACCACAGGCCCTGTTCTACGTATTCGTAATACATTTATGTCATGAAGTGAGTGGACTACTCACTGACTAAAGGTTAGCCATTCCCCATTTGGAATTCATAACATAATAACCTAAATATGATGAGATTCCCAGTCTCATCAATAGGTTAAGAACAAAAGTTTATTTGTTTAAATAACCCGTGATCCATACCTTACTGTGAAAGACCACCATTCACATTGACCACTTATTTAAACACAATGGATCTATTCCAAACGATAATTGTGCACAAACAATAAGTAAATTCACAAATAATTTCTGAAAATAAATTCTTTTATTAAAATATTCGATTTTACAACAGAAACGTAGTCTAAGAGGGCATACAATTCAACAGAGACATGTCGAGACTTACTTAACCACGTTCTACTTCATACTGGGCCACCAATAGGTCTTTTTTAGATCCTGGTACATTTTGACTTCCCCCGGATGATGGGCATACTTACTTTTATGCGCCTCTTCCAAAATTATGTACTTCAATTGATGCTCTTCGAGTATGCACAACCGATCTCTAAAATACAAAACTCCCACATCGTCCTGTCAGAATTCACTGCCCTGCTGTTTGAGCTCATTGTCCTTGAAAAGCTAAAATTCTTCATTACTTTATTGTGCTTCAATAATTTCCCTCCTTAGATCGGGTATCAACTTCAAGTTGCTAACAATAATTTTCTCCCCTTGCACTTTCACTCTTCTATCCAACACATCCTAAACCACTTGAATCTCCTGTATCCTTAGCCTGGCCATAATGACTTTTTGCTCAGGGCATTAGCAACAACGTTGGCCTTCCCGGGATGATAGTTGATTGGACAATGGTACTCCTCCATGAAATCCATCCATCTTCGCTGCCTCAGATTCAAGTCCTTCTGGGTGAAGATGTACTTCAGGCTCTTGTAATCAATAATCACTTTATATTCAGGTCCGTACATGTAGTGTTGGTACTTCTTCAAAGCGAACACAATGGTAGCCAGCTCTAGATCATGCGTGGGGTAATTGACTTCATGAGGCCTCAACTTCCAAGAAGCATAGGCAATCACCTTTCGGTCTTGCATCAAAACTGCTCCCAAACCTTCTTTCGAAGAATCGGTATATACAATGCGTAAGGCTTATCTCCCTCTGGCAGACTCAACACTGGTGCTGTCATCAATCTCAGTTTCTGCTCTTGGAAACTCTTCTCACATTTTTCACTCCAAAAAAATGGTACGTCCTTTCTTAGGAGTCGGGTCATAGGCGATGTAAGCGTTGAAAATCCTTTGATAAACCTCCTATAATAACCAGCCAATCCCAAGAAGCTTTGAATCTCCGGTTGCTTCCAGTCCAAACTGCTTCAACCCTCGTTGGGTCTACTTAATTCAATCCTTGGTCATCACGTGGCCAAGAAATGCCACACTATCTAGCCAAAACTCACACTTGCTAAACTTGGTAAAAAGCTTATGCTCCCTTAGCTTCTCTAATTCCAGCTTCAAATGTTCTGCGTGCTCCTCCGGGTTCTAGGAATAAAAGAGTATGTAATCAATAAAGACTACCACAAACTTGTCCAAGTAGGGTCGGAACACTCGATGCATTAAATCTATAAATACTGCTGGTGCATTGGTTACCTCGAATGGCATCACCATGAACTCATAGTGACCATATCTGGTGCTGAAGGCTATCTTAGGGATATCCTCCTCTTTTATCCTCACTTGATAGTATTCTTACCTCAGATCCAGTTTGGTGTAACAACTAGATCCTTGCAACTGCTTGAACAACTCGTTAATCAGCGGTATAGGGTACTTATTCTTGATCGTCAGGTTGTTCATGCTCTAATAGTCGATGCACAGCCTTAGAGTCCCATCCTTCTTCTTCACAAACAGCACAGGTGCTCCCCAGGGCGACGTGCTAGGTCTGATGTAACTTTACTTCACCAACTCTTCTAACTGCTCCTTCAGTTCTTTCACCTCCGCCGGTGCCATCCGATATAGAGTCCGGGACACTGGTTCTGTTCCTAGAACTAGATCAATGGTAAATTCAACTTCTTGGCTGGGAGGTAGGGAAGTGAGTTTCGCGAGGAACACATTGGGAAAATCCTTTATTACCTCGGTATCCTCTACTGTGCATTGGTCCTTTGACTTGTTTATCACATAAGCTAAATATCCTTAACATCCCTGCTTCAATAATTTTCGGGCCTTAGCCTTAGCTATCAAATACTTCAATTCCTTTACTCCATTGCCATTGAATTCCAACACATTACACCCTGGTCTAATGAACTGAACCGATTTATTCTTACAGTCTACCCTAGCCGCATGCTTCGCTAGCTAATCCATTCCTAATATCAAGTCATAATCATTAATATCCAGTACTATCAAATCTCTCTCCAAGCTTTCTCTTCCCACTTCAATTTTACAATTTCACACATATCGATCCACTTACAGCATCTTCCCTAAAGATGTACTCACCAACAAAGTAAAGTGTAGTTCTACTCTATCCCAACCCAAATGACATATGCACAGTTCTTGTTTAAATAGGAATGGGTAGATCCAGGGTCTATCGATGCATTAACAAAATGTCCTTAGATAGTAAACGTACCTTCCACTACTGCTGCATCAGCTCCAACCACCTCTTGGTTGAGAGCAAAAACTTTGGCTTTCACTTGAGGCTTCGGCACTCCACCCCCGGATGCTCCCCTGGCATTGGCTCAATTAGCCCCCGGGATTTGTGCTGAATTTCCTTGCCCGACTCGATGAAGTTTAGGGAAGGCGTTACGCAGGTGGTTCGGGTCCCCACAGTGGTAACATTTTCTCTCACCTCCTTTGGACCAACAGTTCTTCTCTGTGTGGCCCCTTTTTCCCCATTGCAGGCATAACAGAAGATTCTGCGTAGGACCAGCTGGTGCTGTCCGAGCTTGTTTTCCTCGATTCTGCCACTGCTGGTTGGCAGGGCACTTGTTGAATTTCTACCTCTGCAAAAGTCCCTGTGGTTGCCTTGGCAGCTGGAAAGGTCTCGATGCCATTCTGCTGCGGTCCTTATTTTCTGTCCAGGTGCCTGCGTCTACGGCCCCTGAGTAGGTTGTTAGTGGAGAAAGTGCTAACACCCCTCTCAACTCCTACCTTAGCCCCTTGACAAATTGTCTGGTCCTGTTCTATTCAGTGTCCACCAGCCTCATGCAGTACTTTGATAGGTGGGTGAACTGTGCCGCGTACTAATCTACCGTCATACCTCCCTACTTTAGATTTTCAAACTCATCTTCCCGCTTCTCCACTATCCACTGAGCGATATACTCAACTCTGAATGCTTCCATAAAATTGGCCCATGTCCAGTCATGATCAATCATCTCCCAATCGTCCTGAACCCACTGCCACCATGCCCGAGCTGGGCCCTTCAAACAGAATGTAGCAAACTTCACCATTCACTTCTCAGCGTACTGAAGCGTAGCGAATATGTCTTACATCTGCTCTATCCATTGCTTAGCTTTTTGATCCTGCTCAGCTTCTCCGAAGAAGATGGGTGGTTGAAATTTCAAAAACCACTCCAAGGCTTCATCCTTTCCCTTGGGATTCCTCTGCTCAGTTAAAGTCTGTAGAATCTCAGCTATCTTATTGAATGCTTGCCCCATTGTCACTTCAACAAGTGCTTCTAACCCCATTTCAAAATCTGGCTCACTCTCATGTCCCCAGTTAGGTGATTGCATTTAGGTTGTTTCAACCTCTGGTGCCACAGGTTCTGCCTCCGAAACTCTCAAGCCTGATGTGGCTACACGGCGCTTGGGTGCCATTCTAAACCATATCCAAATGATAGATTTACGCTTTAATGATTAAATCATTTTAGTTGAGCATGCATTCACAGACATATTTAAGTAAAAGGAAATCAAATGCAAGTTTTGTATGAAGAATTGCGTATAAATTTCTCTCAAATCTTAGAGTACTCATGTACTCTTATTTGCATAAATTTGAAATTAAAACAGCAACAAAAATGAAATTCATTAATATAGAAGTTTACGGAAAGCAGTAAATAAACATGCTAATCGTAACAGCTCTTAGCCTCTCTAGTCCTCATCCGAATCTTCAAAGTCGGCCTCATATAACCATCCCCCAGAATTCATAGTGAAGTCTATCCCAGCCCCACTTGCAAACCCCTCTATTAGCTCTTTCCCGGGTCTCCTAGAATTCTCCCTGGTATCAACCTGGTTGGGTGGAGGTATGAAGGAAGGTCTAGGTGGAGATTCATAATCCATTTACCTCGGATCATCACTATCCGCTGACAAGTCTACTACGGGACTATGAGGGAAGGGAACATACGCAACATCAATCTCCTCATCTTTACTGTCAGAAACTAAGTCTATCATAGGTATTGGGGGTGGCTTATTGATTGGGACCTCATCGTCACTGCTATCATCCAAGGGAATAACTGGTTGCGGCGTAGGCTGAGGTGCAGGTTGAGGCACTGGTAGGTCTTCTAGGTAGATAGGGATAGGAGGATGCCATTGCTGCTCTTTCCATGTGGTTCTAAGCATTCTAACCATCCTACAACATAAACAATATAGGTTAGATAAAAGATTTGAACTTAATAAGGCATATCATACCCTGTCAATAATTGCCTAAACCTAGGCTCCGATGCCACCTGTAACACACCACTATATAATAACCCGCCTTATATAAAGGATTTACGTAGGGTAGACATGTTTAAAATAAGAATAAATATAAAAGGAACTAATGATATATTTTTCTTTTTCTATTATTAATAGTATTATTAAGGCCACAAATTAATAATAATATTATTATTATTACTGTTATTTTATATTTTATTTCCTTATCGCTATTATTCTATAACCATTACTATTATTTTAGATTTATTATTTAATACCAAAATCTCTTGGCAATATTAAATTATAGTATTATTATATCCAATATTTATACATAATTATTATATTGTTCTTACTATCATTATGTATGTGTGTGTGTGTGTGTATATATATATATACACATATATATATAATACAATTAATATCATAAATATCTGAGCTATATCATATTATCTACAAAGATAATTCAGGGGGCCCACAAGAAACAAATGAAGAAGGCCCACAAGCATGATACTCTTGACTAAGTTAGACCACTCTTAGACTTCATTTGACCGAGATTAATTAAGTTAAACTTGATTAGGGCAAGTTAACTATAATTATGCATGGCCATGCAAGGTTAGCAAATATATTAATCTTGAGAAGTTTTAAGGATTTCTACAAGCTTCTACATGGTTCTAAAATTTTCTAGGATATTCTACAAGGTTCTTTTAAGTTTGATGAAAGCCTAAAAGCTTCTAGAATGACCAACTCATCTTAAATACTTTTAGTAAGACCAAAGTAAGACTAAGAAAAACAAGATATATAAATAGGAGCAAGGGGGAGGACTTTCGGCCAAGAGAGAAAGATGGGAGAAAAGGAAAAAAATAGAAAAGTAAAGAGAGGAAAGGAAGAACAAAGAGAGACTAAGGGAGAGAAAGAGATTTTTCGACAGCAAGGAGAAGGAAAGGAACAGGAAGGAAAGGAAGGAGTGTTACAGCTTTGCCTTCATCTTGGAAAGGTAAGAGACCACTTCTCAAAAGCTAAAAGAATGATACTAGAAGTTGGAAGCTATTTGCATATGAATATTGTTGAAAATATCTTGATTTTGTGATGGTTGTTGGTTGACCGGTTGGGTTGGTGATGAATTAGGTATGATTTTCAGTTCATTAAATGTATTTTGGAGTGATGGTATGCCAGAAATTTGGAAAGGAAAAAGATAGAAATGATTAGGAAACTAGAAGAGCTATTGGATAGTAACCAATAACTAGCTTGTGTTCTTTGGAAATAACAGAGGAAATCTAAGTAGGAGTGGCTGGAAGTAAAGTATAACTAATCCTAAACATGTCTTAGACTAGTTAGAAATGATTTGGAACAAGTTGTGTGGAGGTTCTGAGGGTTTAGAATGGCTAAGAGATCATGAACAACAAGAATGGTGAAAACTGCCAAGAATTTACTGGTTCGGTAAAGAGGGAATAATTTATTTGTTTGGATAAGAGAGAAGTGCTGGGTATGAAAATCCATTAGAATACTGATATCAGGATGTTAAATGAAGAATTGAAGGGTTTAAATGTGGTAGGATGTGCTGAAGAAACCATAGAAATAAGTTAAAACATGTTGGGCTTCTAAATTGTAAATTTGAACCTCCAACTCGGAATAGTATGTTTAGCTGAAAAACTGAACAAAATAGAGAGAGGTTTGAATACCCGATGACCTGGAATTGATATCAAAATGTCTTAGGAGTATTTTGGAAGTAGTTTCACCTCATTTGGACCTATATTGAAAGAGATATGTACCAAATACTGGAAGATGACAAAACTAAACTCCAAACTCGGAACAGTGGAATTAACTGAAAAATTGTACGAAATGAGATGGAGTTTACATGTCTCATGACCCTGAATTGATAGAAGGATATCTTTGGAATATTATGGAAGTAACCTCACTTTATTTGGACCTATACTGAATAAGTTATGTTAAGAATAGTGGAGAACGGTAAAGCTGTAAAACCAGAAAATCATCCAAAGTATTAGTCCATTTATTTCTTTGAGGAAATTATAGAAACCTTATTTGAACCAATTAAGTAATAATACAGAGATATACTAATGGTGTAGGTGAACCAAGTCGAGAGAACTCCTTTTAAGACTATACGAGTGCAGCTTCGACTTAATATACAAGGTGAGTCCCTTGATTTTAAAACAACTATTAGCTATGTGTTTTCTGACAAAATTTAATGTTTTTCTGATATAAACTATGTCTTCTTGATATGTTTGAAGTCTATGAATCCAGTCTAATTGATATTTACAAAATGTTTCAATAAGCTTTCTTTATGCTTAAAGGCTTCTGAGATGAAATTTATATAATTTTGATAGCTCTTAAAAATACCCACTCGGTTGATGTAAAAATTTTAGAAAATGATATTTGGCCCCAAGAATGAGTTGTTTTGAATTCCCTTTGAGGAGAATAGACTCCTTTCAAATGAGTATATTGAATATGTGAATCAGTGAAGATGTTGAGTACTTAGTGAGGGCTTTGACCTTTGTACTAGCTCTCGTTAGAGATAGTTGAACCCAAATAACCTGGTCCAATTATTGGGCTTATCTTACTCCGAACAGGGCGACAGTACAACGGAATTAGCCATCCCTGGCTAGCCGTTGTGAGCCCGGCAGTTGCCTATTGATTATGATGGTAGGTTGTTCACATGATACCGAGCGGGGATACTCGGTGTGTTCAATCCCTTGCCACCTCGATAGTGATTAACGTCAGGATTGGGACCCCTAGCTTATGGTGGCAATTAAAAGATCCCTAAGTACATGGTGAGGTACATTTGTACGCTACTCACCTTTTCGGCATAACACATATGACGTGTTGTAAGGCGCAGTCCCTGGCACAAGATATCGTGTAGCCGAAGGTGAAGTTTCTTAAACTTTGCACGCGGGTCGCACTTCTAAATGGAGAAGAACCACATTTATTGAATTAGGGGCCATGTGTTTGGAAGCCATTGTTTTTTGAAAGTACATGATAGATTGAACCTAAATTTACCAATTACCGCTATTTCCTGTTATAAAATTTATTTCAGCAAAGAAAGTGAAAATTGACTTTCTCTTCTAAGCAAAACACTAGCACACTTGGGACTCACTGAGTATACTACTCACACGTATGTTTGTCTTTTGTTTAAGAATTGGAGCTAAAGACTAACGACGGTACTACTCGGACTTCACCTCTAGCACTAGATAGTAAATCTTTTAGTATGATCAGTGTACGTAGTTGATGAAATGATTTTGGCTTGTGTATTTTGGGAACCATGATGATGTATCCATCTTAACTTATATATATACATAATGAAAGAGCATGTTTCATATATTACTTAAGTTTCAATTTTTTATTTTTTTTTTGCCTCCTTATTTTAAGTGCAATTCGTTATAAAGACCCCTAGCCTGAGATTTCAGACGGGGCAACATCCCACCTAAACCCGGCCCACAACGACAAGGTAAAAATATGGGGTGTTACAATTGGTATCAAAGCATTAACCATAGAGTTTAATTTGCATACATTCTCTATGGGTATACATATATTATTTGTGGGTATAGATATAATATCTGTAGGAATAGATGGAAATTTAATTTGACTATTGTTTTGTAGGAATGGCTAATAATGATGATAAAAGGAAGAAACTAGTCGAGGAACAGGATCGTAGAGATGGATCATGGGAAGAAGGTGAAAGCTCTCACCTAAAGAAGAAGAAGATCAGCACTTTCCTAGGAACATCGATCTCTGAACCCTGTTATTACCATAGCTCCCTTAGAGGCACGGGACCATGAGAAAGGAACCCAAAGCTGACTCAGGACAGTAATATAGGAGATGTGACTAAAGAACCTGAGATGGTAGAAATTCCTAAGCAGCTTGCCGAATCCGAAGGAGCCATAATTCCTCCTAATGAATCGAAAGATGAAGTAGTTGAGATAGTTGCCATATCCTCTGATGAGTCAGCAATCGAAGATGATGAAGATGATGTAGTCGAAGTAGTTGCTGTGTCTTCAGACGAGTCTGCCATAGAAGAGGATGTGGATGTGTTAGGCCCGGGATCTGATACTCCCAAGTATTATCATGTATCGACTGACTCGAGACCACCTACTTCCAGTGATGATAATAGCGAGTAGAAGGACTACCTAGGAAGTTTTAGTATGAGTATCATCCGATGTACATATTAAGTACGTATGTTGGTAGGAGATAATAAGCAAATATATGTATAAATGTACTAAAACCCTGCAATTTTGTTGTAATATATCAGGGTGTTATGTTTCTATATTACGATAACATTCTCCTCTGACATACTAATCTTACTCCATATTTGATATTAATTTAACTAGGAAAATTGACTGTCTTTATTATGCCGCCAAAGCGAACCACTCGTCACCATCCAAAGGAATTATTTGCTAACAATGTAGCTAAAGGAGCGCCCGATGAATCTCTAGAAAAAACTATGATGTAAACTTTCCAGAAAATGACAAAAGTGTTACAACATATGGCCGAGTTGACATCTAGAGAAGGACGGCGAACTAAAGTTGAAGCGGATCAAGCTTTAGAGAGATTCCTAAAATTCCAACCCCCTCCATTTTATGGCCAACCTGAAAAAGAACAAGAAGCAGAATCCTGGATAGAACAAATGGAGAACATATTTGCCGCTTTAAGTTACTCAGAGCAGCGAAAGGTGCAATTTGTTGCGTTCAAACTTCAAGGACCAGCGCGAGACTGGTGGACACGAAAGAAGGAGCAGAAGGAATGGACCTCGGAGGAATTTCGAGCAGAGTTCAAGAAAGAATTCATACCATGTTGGGTTGTAGAAAGGCGAGAATATGAATTTCAAAATTTCAGATAAGGGGGAAGGACAGTAGGGATGTACGCTGTTGAATTCACGTGACTTTCGAAATATTGCCCCCTCCTAGTGTGGAATGAATCAGACAGGACTCGCCATTTTGTGAAAGGTTTGTGCCCCGAACTCAAGAGGGTATTGCTTAGCATGGCCCTAAATAATTATAGTGCCGTAGTGGAAATAGCATCAAGAGTCGAGGAGGCAGATTTGGAGCAAGCTAAGCAAGGAATAAAAGGAGATTTCAACCCCCTAAACCAAAATAAGAGGCCTGGAGAGAATAAGTGGCCAAATAAAGGGAAATTTCCAAGGAGAGAAGGAGAAGTATAGGGAAGCTGTTCATTCGCTATTACATTGCGGAGAAGAAGGACATAAATGTTTGAACTGTCCATACCCAAAGAGGACGACGGGATGGATAAATCCAAGAGGAAATAATATGGGGGTAAGACTAAAATTTGCCAAAGGAAATCCAAGCTAGCCCTCTACACCCAAACCTGGAGTCAACAAGCCTTCCTTGAAAGCTCGAGTGGTAGCCTTGGATAAAGTAGACACTAATGCATCCGCGGTGATGGAAGGTAAGATTTTTATTTTTGGTAAAGAAGCTCAAATTCTAATAGATTTAGGCTCTACCCATTCTTTTATTATATGCTCCTTTGCTCAAAAGGTAAATATTAGAAGTAAGGAGGCTCCTTATGAGGTAATAGTTAGTACCCCTCTAAGAAAGTAATTGAGCAGTGATAGAATTTATCCAGGAAGTGAAATAAAAATTGGAGATGTAACCTTAGAAGGAGACCTTATAAGTTTACCCATAGTAGACTATAATGCCATTCTAGGAATGGATTGGCTATCGCGACATCATGCGAGGGTTGATTGTAGGAATAAACTAGTGCATTTTAGGGGACTAGGAGGAGGTACTCAAAGCAGAGAGTAAGTTTGATATCTGGAGTGAAAACAAGGAAGCTGATTCGAAAAGGATGTACTGGGTATTTAGCTTACCTTTTGAATAAATCCATTAAACCTGAAAAGATTGAAGATGTACCAGTGGTTCGAGAGTGCCCGAATGTTTTTCCAAAAGAACTGAAAGAATTACCCCCAGAGAGAGAAGTTGAGTTCAGTATTGATTTAGTGCCAGCAGTTGAGCCAGTCTCTAAAACCACGTACTGGATGGCACCGGCAGAATTAAAGGAATTGAAGAAGTAATTGCAGGAATTGTTGAAGCAGGGATTTATTCAACCTTGTACCTCGCCTTGGGGAGCCCCAGTGCTATTCGTGAAAAAGAAAAATAGCACTTTGAGGATGTGCATAGACTATAGGGGGCTAAATTCTCAAACAATAAAGAACAAATATCCATTACCTATGGTGGATGAGTTGTTTGACCAACTACAAGGCGTAGGATGTTACTCTAAATTAGACCTTAGAGAGGGGTATTATCAAGTGAGGATTAGAGAAGAGGATATTCCTAAGACTGCCTTCAATACGCGCTATGGGCACTATGAGTTTGTGGTGATGCCCTTTGCAGTTAATGCCTCTGCCACTTTCATGGACCTTATGCATCGGATTTTTTAGCCCTATTTAGATAACTTTGTTGTTATTTTTATTAATGACAATTTGGCATAATCTAAGAACCCTCAGGAGCATCAAGAGCATTTGCGAAAAGTGCTTGAGAAATTAAGAGAAGCCAAGTTGTATGCCAAGTTTAGCAAATGTGAATTTTGGTTGGATAGAGTATCTTTTCTAGGGTATGTGATCTCTAAGGAATGGATTTTTGTGGACCCTGTAAAAGTGGGAGCTGTAGTAAATTGGAAACGACCAGAAAATCCTACGGAGGTGAGAAGTTTTTTAGACTTCGCAGGATATTATAGAAGGTTTATTGAAGGGTTCTCAAAACTTGCTTCGCCATTAACCCGATTAACCCAGATGAAGGTGCCCTACGAATGGTCAGAAATTTGTGGGAAAAGTTTTCAAGAATTGAAGCGAAGGTTGAACACCTCACCTATCCTAGCCTTGCCTGCTATGGATAAGCCCTACGAGGTATATACTGATGCTTGTAAAGAAGGATTGGACAGAGTATTGATGTAAGATAGGAGATTAATAGCGTATATATCGAGGAAATTGAAACCCCACAAGAGAAATTACCCCACTCATGATTTAGAATTAGCAGCCATTGTGTTTGCCTTGAAAAAGTGGAAACATTATCTTTATAGGGCGGAATTTGAGGTTTTTACCGACCACAAAAGGTTGAAATATATCTTCACTCAGAAAGACTTAAATATGAGGCAGCGAAGGTGGATGGAGTTCTTAGAAGAATTTCGCTGCCTAATCAAGTACCATCTGGGAAAGGCCAATGTATTGGTAGATTCATTAAGTAGAATAAGACGTATATCTACACTACGGATGGCGTAGACTCCAGAGTTGGAAGCAGTAGCACTTGAGGGACAAATCAGGATGAATATATCAATACAACTTATATGGTTACAACAATTGAAAGGAGTTCAAGAGTAAGACCGGGAGTTGCAGCAGATCAAGGCGAAAAGCAAGGAACAAAAGGAAACTGATTTCTACGAAGATGACGTAGGGATCCTCCAATTTAAAGGGCGATATTGTATACTAAGACAGGCTGCTATGAAGCAGGAAATATTAATAGAAGCACATCAGAGTAAATATACCATTCACCCGGGGGCAGTAAAGATGTATCGAGACTTGAGGCAGCATTTCTGGTCGATAGGTGTGAAGAATGATATTTCTCGGGCTGTTGCTCAATGCCTTACCTGTCAAAAAGTGAAGATAGATCACCAAAAACTAGAGGGATTACTGCAACCACTACCAGTACCTGAATGGAAGTGGGATGCAGTTACTATGGACTTCATAACTGGTTTACCCGAAACTATTGGAAAACGAGATACAGTATGGGTAATTGTACATCGGTTGACAAAGACAGCTCACTTTATACCCATAAGTGAATGAGACACTTTGGAGAAATTGAGTAAGATTTATATGGAGGAAGTAATTAGACTTCATAGAGTACCTTCCAGTATTGTATCTAACCAAGACCCCAGGTTAACTTCTCGATTTTGGAGGAAAATGCAACAATTGTATGGGACTACTCTGAAATTTAGCACCACAGCACACCCTCAGACTGACGGGCAGATAAAGTGGGTAATCCAAATTTTGGAAGACATGTTGAGAGCATGTGCGTTGGACTTTGGGAATAGATGGGTGATAATTTGGCCTATGCGGAATTTGCCTACAATAATAGTTATCAATCCTTAATCGGAATGGCACCGTTTGAAGCCCTGTATGGACGGAAGTGCCGAACTCCTCTATATTGGGAAACCTTAGGATGGTATCAGGAGCAATATGATATCTTGGATATGGAAAGGGCACGACAAAAGATGTTGCAAATTAAGGAGAAATTGGAGATTGCCCAAAGTAGGCAGAAAAGTTATGTAGATCGCCATCAGAAAGATGTAGACTTTAGTGTTGGTGATTTAGTATTCTTAAGGCTAACACCCCAACGGGGTAAGGGAACACGAAGGAAGAAGCTAGCTCCACGGTATATTGGACCCTTTCCCATCACCGAGAAAGTGGGAAAAGTAGCTTATAGATTAGGATTACCATCCCGAACTTCAAGGCATCCATGATGTATTCCATGTATCACAACTTAGACGATATATAGCCAATCCTAGTCATATTTTGAATGATGATACCATAGAGTTATCACCAAATTTAAACTATGCAGAAAGGACAATTAAAATCCTAGAGCGCGCCGAAAAGAAGTTGTGGCAGAAGCAAATCCCACTTGTTAAGGTGCTATGGAGCCATCATCCAGCGGAGGATGCTATGTGCGGGACAGAAGCAGAAAAGTATAAGATTTATCTAGAACTCTTTGAAGGTGAGTCATAATTTCGAGGACGGAATTCCTTTTAGGATGGGAGATTGTAATAACCTGCCTTATATAAAGGATTTACGTAGGGTAGACTTGTTTAAAATAAGAATAAATATAAAAGGAATTAATGATATATTTTTCTTTTTCTATTATTAATAGTATTATTAAGGCCACAAATTAATAATATTAATAATATTATTATTACTGTTATTTTATATTTTATTTCATTATCTCTATTGTTCTATAACCATTACTATTATTTTATATTTATTATTTAATACCAAAATCTCTTGTCAATATTAAATTATAGTATTATTATATCCAATATTTATACAAAATTATTATATTGTTCTTACTATCATTATGTATGTGTGTGTATATATATATACATATATATATATATATATATATATATATATATAATACAATTAATATCATAAATATCTTAGCTATATCATATTATCTACAAAGATAATTCAGGGGGCCCATAAGAAACAAATGAAGATGGCCCACAAGCATGATACTCTTGACTAAGTTAGACCACTCTTAGGCTTCATTTGACCAAGATTAATTAAGTTAAACTAGATTAGGGCAAGTTAACTATAATTATGCATGGCCATGCAAGGTTAGCAAATATATTAATCTTGAGAAGTTTTAAGGATTTCTACAAGCTTCTACATGGTTCTAAAATTTTCTAGGATATTCTACAAGGTTCTTTTAAGTTCGATGAAAGCCTAAAAGCTTCTAGAATGACCAACTCATCTTGAATCCTTTTAGTAAGACCAAAGTAAGACCAAGAAAAACAAGCTATATAAATAGGAGCAAGGGGTAGGACTTTTGGCCAAGAGAGAAAGCTAGGAGAAGAGGAGAAAAACAGAAAAGTGAAGAGAGGAAAGGAAAGGAAGAATAGAAGAAAGAGTAAGGGAGCGAGAGAGATTTTTCGGCAGCAGGAAAAGGAAAGAAAGAAGAACCGGCAGCAAGGAGAAGGAAAGGAAAAGGAAGGAGAGGATGGAGTGTTACAGCTTTGCCTTCATCTTGGAAAGGTAAGAGACCACTTCTCAAAAGCTAAAAGAATGATACTAGAAGTTGGAAGCTATTTGCATATGAATTTGTTGAAAATATCTTGGTTTTGTGATGGTTGTTGGTTGACCAGTTGGGTTGGTGATGAATTAGGTATGATTTTCAGTTCATTTAATGTATTTTGGAGTGATGGTATGCCAGAAATTTGGAAAGGAAAAAGATAGAAATGATTAGGAAACTAGAAGTGCTATTGGATAGTAACCAATAAGTAGCTTGTGTAGTTTGGAAATAACAAAGGAAATCTGAGTAGGAGTGGCTGGAAGTAAAGTATAACTAATCCTAAACATGTATTAGACTCGTTAGAAAGGATTTGGAACAAGTTGTGCGGAGGTTGTGAGGGTTTAGAATGGCTAAGAGATCATGAACAAGAAGAATGGTAAAAACTACCAAAAATTTACTAGTTCGGTAAACAGGGAATAATTTATTTGTTTGGGTAAGAGAGAAGTGCTGGGTATGAAAATCCATTAGAATACTGATATCAAGATGTTAAATGAAGAATTGAATGGTTTAAATGTGGTAGGATGTGTTGAAGAAACCATAGAAATAAGTTAACACAAGTTGGGTTTCTAAACTGTAATTTTGAACCTCCAACTCGGAACAGTAAGTTTAGCTGAAAAGCTGAACAAAATGGAGAGAGGTTTGAATACCCCCATGACCTTCCATTGATATCAAAATGTCTTAAGAGTATTTTGGAAGTAGTTTCAACTCATTTGGACCTATATTGAAAGAGATATGTACAAAATACTGGAAGATGACAAAGCTAAACTCCAAACTCGGAACAATGGAATTAACTGAAAAACTGTAATGAGATGGAGTTTACATGTCTCATGACCTGGAATTGATAGAGGAATATCTTTGGAATATTATGGAAGTAACCTCACTTTATTTGGATCTATACTGAATAAGTTATGTGAAGAATAGTGGAGGATGGTAAAGTTGTAAAACCAGAAAATCATCCAAAGCATTAGTCCATTTATTTCTTTAAGGAAATTATAGAAACCTTATTTGAACCCATTAAGTAATAATAAAGAGATATACTAATGGTGTAGGTGAACCAAGTCGAGGGAACTCCTTTTAAGACTATACGACTGCAGCTTCGACTTAATATACAAGGTGAGTCCCTTGATTTTAAAACTACCATTAGCTATGTGTTTTCTGACAAAATTTAATGTTTCTCTGATATAAACTATGTCTTCTTGATATGATTGAAGTCTATGAATCCATTATAATTGATATTTACAATATGCTAAATGGCTTTCGAGACGAAATTCAAATAATTTTGATAGCTCTTAAAAATACCCACTCGGGTGATGTAAAAATTTTAGAAAATGATATTTGGCCCCAAGAATGAGTTGTTTTGAATTCCCTTCAGGGAGAACAGACTCCTTTCAAAGGAGTATAATGAATATGTGAATCAATGAAGACGTTAAGTACTCAGCGAGGGCTTTGACCTTTGTACAAGCTCTCGTTAGAGATAGATGAACCCAAATAACCCGGTCCAGTTATTGGGCTTATCTTACTCTGAATGATGCGAAAGGACAATGGAATTAGCCATCCCTGGCTAGCCATTGTGAGCCCACCAATTGCCTATTGATTATGATAGTGGGTTGTTCACATGATACCGAGCGGGGACCCTGGGTGTGTATAATCCCTTACCACCTCGATGGTGATTGACGTTAGGATTGGGACCCCTGGCATATGGTGGCAAGTAAAAGATCCCTACGTGCACGGTGAGGAACATTTGTACACTACTCACCCTTCCAGCATAACACGGGTGACGTGTTGTAAGGCGCAGTCCCTGGCACAAGAGACCGTGTAGCTGAAGGCGAAGTTCCTCGAACTTTGCATGTGAGTCACACTTCTAAATGGAAATGAACCCGCATTTATTGAATTAGGGGTCATGTGTTTGGAAGCCATTGTTTTTCGAAAGTACATGATAGATTGAACCTAAATTTATCAATTATCGATGTTTCCTGTTATAAAATTTATTTCAGCAAAGAAAGTGAAAATCGACTTTCTTTTCTAAGCAAAAAACTAGCACACACAGGACTCACTGAATATACCACTCAAACGTATGTTTCTCTTTTTTTTAGGAATTGGAGTTGAAGACTAATGACGATACTACTTGGACTTCGCCTCTAGCACTAGATAGTGAATCTTTTAGTATGATCAGTGAACATAGTTGATGAAATAATTTTGTCTTCCGTATTTTAGGAACTATGATGATGTATCTATCTTAACTTATATATATACATAATGAAAGAGCATGTTTCATATATTACTTAAGTTTTGATTTTTTTTTTTACCTGCTTATTTTAAGTTCAATTCATCATAAAGACCCCAAGCCGGAGATTTCAGACGGGGCAACATCCCACCTGAACCCGGCCCACTACGACAAGGTAAAAATATGGGGTGTTACACACTACCTAGGCCCAACAGGGCCAGGGATGTTGTCCCATCCAAAAGACAAAGGGTCTTTATAACTAGGTTACACAAATGAAAACAAACAATACTTTAAAATTTAAACTTATTACAACCCCAAAAATTCAAAAACAAATCCAAAATAAATTGTTCACTATCATCTCTCAATGCAACATATAAATTAAATGACATAGAGTCTTCAAGCAGACAACAATCTAGCTACTCATTCCCACAGTAGGATCGACCTGAAAATATGGCATAAAGGTGATAAGATAAAATCTCATTAAGCCCGTGTGTGCTTTAAGTGTTTCAGGTAAAACATTTCATGTATGCAAGTTATAAAAGTTGCATAAGAAAATGTTTTGGCAAGCATATAATAATGTTAAAAATAAAGAGTGGCATTTTTGCTTTTCCAACCATACATGTGCACAATAAAAACAACCACTCAAATGGGCGGCCATGGGTTACCACACATTGGGCCCCATGATCATATAACGGTCAGAATGCCACATTTTGTGCAGACTGACAAAAGATAGGTGTACGGCCTACCGGGTAAGATATTCCTCCTTCTCTACACCTAAACATACCGATTGTCCACTTCAGAAACACACAGTCCACATGACTGAAACTTGCTAGCTCGGACCAGTATGACTAAGTAGTATTGTCGCTTCTCCAAGTTGAGTTCATCTTTTGGAGGTGGCCTCCTGCCAAAAGACTCGTTCTTGCTCTTCAAAACTACTACTACTAGCCTACCCTTATTGAGTACTCAACGTTGATTATCCCACTCAGGAGAAAACTAATAAAACATTGCTTTATTTGAAAATAGCAATTAAGGGTTTCTAAAGTTCGTATCAAAGTTGGTTTTAGAAAGGATTTAGTGTTTGAGCAAAATTGCTTTTTGATTTTCAAATGATTTGTTTGACTGAAACAAGAAAAGAAGCAGTCCTTAATTGCCTTTACAAAATGAGTGTCCATACACTTCACGTTTGGCTTACCATAGTAACCTTTTGTCATCAAATAAGTTTTATGCAGGAGCTTACCTGATCCTTTGCTTGTAAATTCACAAGTCTTCCAAAGTTGACCTAACCCCGCCTGGGGTAAACACAAGGCATATAGTTAAACTCAAGTATATTTGCTTCCATAAATAATTCTAATTCAACTTATTACAATCATGACCCTAATGTCCTAAGCTTTAAGGCTAGATGGTAAAAGTTTTTATAAAATAAGTCTAGCTTGATAAATGAAAATAACTAGGAGTTGTAAAATAATTACTAATAATTTATGGATTCAAATACAAATCTTTAGTGTAGTTATAAATAAACTAGGGTTTAATTGATGAAGAATCCTAAGTCCTAGATGATAATATTAAAAAAAATAACAACTTATTACTAAGCTTTTAATTAGTAATTAATAGTTAGAAAATAATTAATAAATAAAATTAATAATAAATAAATTTTATTAAAATTTGATCAATAGATAATAAATAAATTTTAATAGTATTTATGAATATATAGCCTGCAAGAGTAATATTTTACCTACTATTATATATATATATATATATATATATATATATATATATATATATCCTTTAATAAAAGGTATCGTTTATTTGTCTAAAATATTACTATCCCATTTAATATTCCAAATCCAACTTCCTAGGGTTTTCGAAAATTTTGGAGGAAATTATAGTATTAATTTTAATTAACATAATAAAATTGGTCAATTAAAATAGCTTAGGATCAATAAGGTCATGATCATTATTTTCCTATTGCTAACAAGAATCATGAACGTAAAATCCAACATCAATCAACAAACTATTCTATTCATGAATAATGAATAAAGGCTTAAATCCAAACCTACTATCACATGGTCAAATCTCTACTAAGCATAATCATATTCATGGCTTTAATGAAAACAAGAGCATAATACCCTATTCACCAAAGGTGACATAATATCTAGCATGCTTAACCATCCATACTCACTCACGACATGAAGATCATGCATGGATCTATAAGAAATATCATAAAACTTAACCATGGTAAAACATCCTCATGCTCCAATCTCAACTCCTTCATACAACCACATACTCAAACCCCAATCATATAACATCCTTTTCTAATAACATCTAAGAGACATAATTTTAGAATTAAAGAGAAATACTTGATTGATGACTATCTCGATGAAGATTCAAGGAGATCCATACACTTGGAAGGCTTGAATCGTCTAAGAAGGAAGAAGAAAAACGGCCATAGTTGTAGCAACCATTTCGAGAGAGAGAGAGAGAGAGAGAGAGAGAGAGAGAGAGAGAGAGAGAGAGAGAGAGAGAGAGAGAGAGAGAGTATTAGTATATTATGTTAAAAATTGAAGGGAAAGAAGATGAACAAAATCGTTGTTGGTTACCTTGATAGCGTTCTTGAGACTTCAAGAAAATTTTGGTTTTTGATCCTTTAGCAGATTTTTGTTTTCAATATTTGATGTTATAAAATCTAGAAGTGGACTCTAGGGAGTGAGTAGGCATGATATGGATTTAGTGGAAGGGTTTGGAGGTGTTTTGAGTGGTCTTAGACTTGAAGAAAGGTAGTGTGTGTTCTTGGAGAAATGGAGAGAATTGAAGAGAGAGCTGGACGACATGCTGAAAGTGTTGGCCGAATGATTGAGGAATTCTTGTGATTTGATTTTCAGATTAAGGAGAAGAGGGAAAGCTAGTTGTTTGAAATTCAAATGGAGTAATTCATGAAGTGTTTCAAGGTTGAAGATATAGTAATGTTGTTTGATTGATGGAAGCTCTTGGAAGCTACAATAGCCGACTGATTTTGCTGTGATTTTGCTGAAATGTATGAGGGTTGAAGGAGCTATAGGTTGGCCGAAATTGGGAGTGCAATGGTGGGAGGATTTCTGGTTGTTTGAAGCTTAATCCAAGGGAGTTTTCATGGAGCAATTGCTGGAATTTTTGAACTTTAATTGGAAGCTTGATTGAAGTAATTGAAAGAGGAATTCAATGGGTGGCTATGGAGTCCAATCGTGTAGGTCAGTGGAGGAGGGTGATGGAGTTCAGTTCATAGCTGACTAAGGATAATTTCACATAAATTTGAAGTGATTTTCGGACAAGGCTTGAAAGGAGAGCAAGGCTGGAATTTTACTGGTTGGTCATTCGAATGGTTTGCTGGAATTTTTGTGCAGTTTTTTCTGCAATGATCTAACCGATTTGCAGAGAGTTAGGAGAGGTATTGGAGGGTCCTTTAAGGCTGGTTTCTAGCCTTCTTTATGGAGGAAATCCAGAGTTGAATTACTGGTTTGAAGGCTGAAGAAACAGCTTTGATTGTTGGCCTGCCATGCTGCAAAACTGTCCAAAATTTTTTCCTAGTTTGCACAGCTTTGTGCAGTCCGGTTTTGGCAAAGAAATTCCAGTCTTCAAGCTGAGTAAGTTGGTCATTTTTCTAGCAGTATTTGAGTAAGAAAAATGGTTGAAGTTTTCAAAAGATGGATTGTCCAAGAATCTAGAAAATTTTCAATTTGCTACCATGAAGAAGATGAATACTTATAGAGTGGAGTTTGAAGGTTCAACCATGGAGATTAATTCTCTTGAAAACCTTCCTTAAATCCTTCCCTATTTTTAGCCAAAACTCTATCCTCTAAGATCTTTTTTCGAAATTCCAAGGTCAATAAACCTTACTAAATTTTCTGGAATTAAGACATGGATTTTGATAAATGTAACAAGCTTAATTGGTGAAGAATTTAAGGTAAGCTAGGGAACAAAAAGGGCATGAATCCCTTAAGAATTCTTGTAGGACATAAGAATAGGATTAAGACATTCCCTTCATGTCTCCCCTAGGACAACACTCCTACTTCTTCTTATGGCATGCAAGGGCAGAAAATATTCTACCTTATATAAAAATGAAATTTAATCATGATAAAACTTAATTGGTGGGATTTGAACTCTAGACCTTAGAAATTAATTCCAAAGCTGTAACCACTAAACCACAACAACTCTTGTTTTTATTTTCTCTCCTAAATATTCTTCCTATTTAATCCTCAAGCTATCTCTCTATTTGACCTCAAGCAAAATTACCATTTTACCCTTCCTACTCAATAAGCATAACTAAGTCTTTTAGACTATAAATTATAATTCTAAAGCACATAAAATCATTCAAAAATATATTTATGCAAGCAAGAAAATATGATATGCATCCCGACCCCCTTACTCTAGGGTTGGCTTTAGGTGGGGTTTCACATCCCTACATTAAATCTAGATTCTTGTGGTATTCCCATCTTATACGGGTTCACTCCCAGGGTGACGCGAGGGGACCCACGATCTCTAATAAGGATCATGATGGAAGCCGTGGAGCCATTGAAACCCCTCTCCCACTTAGTCTTTTAAAACAAGGGTTTCTATGAAAAATATCTTTTTGAAAATTTCCATTAAGTTTTTTCTTAACTCAAAAATAAAATATCTAAATCCATTAAAATCTCTATGTCAAGGTTTATATCCTTTGAGAGATTTTTCCATGGACTAATTTTATTTAAGTTAAAAAATTAATGATTTCAAAAAAATTTCAATTAAAACTTTCTAGAGACTTTGGTCTCAAGTTTATTTGACAAAACAATTTGTCTTGTGCAAAAATAAAACAAAATGGCTTTCTATTTTTAACTTACAAAAATATCTAAATCCAATATATTTTCTATGTCAAGGATTAAATCATTTGAGAAAATATCGAAGGATTAATTTTTGTTCAAGTTAAAATAACCATTTAATTTTTTTAAAGAAAAATGTTTTCTTGTCAAAAATATTCCCAAAGACTTTGGTCTTTGAGAAAATGTGCACATAGGTACTCAAAAATAAATAGCATGCTAGAAAACAATAGACGTTTTTATGCTTTTCTATTTTCAAACCTAAGTACCCAAATAATATAATTAAACACATTAATTAATTAATTAATTAATGGTCTTGTTTAATCCTAAAATCCCTTACTAATATTTTTGATGCAAATATTTTCCATGAATATTAACTATTGCAAAAATATTAACTTCGCCTGATATGGGACCTTAAATGAAAAAGAAAACGCAAGACAATTACAAGAAAAAATAAAAAAAAATTCCCTTAGTCCATGTGCACCCGCTGCACCGGATCATCCTGATGGTCCATCGCGAGCCAGGTGCACCAGCCACACCGGATCGCCAACTGTTCAACCAGTGAAGCCCACCCGAGCCCGACTTGCGTCTGTTGGCCAATCCGCAGACCCACAACTTTCATAAATTGCAATTTGCGATTCCATGCAAATTGCAATTGCTTCGGTGGCTTCGAGTCGATGTGAGCCAAGGCAAGCCACCCTTGTCTCTAGGCACAGAAAGCGATCAATGGCTCCGCTCTAGTTCGGCTCGTCAGTGGCTTATGAACAGTGTCCTTCTTCTCTGTTTCTCTACACGAAATTTTTTTTTTTGCTTCTCTGCGATTTTTTTTTTCTCTGCTTTCTCCATGGCTTCTTTAGATGTTTTCAATTACAGAATCTCATCCAAACAAAAACACACTCGCCTATACCCTTCAAAAATGGGTTCGCACAATTGTTCTATAAAAGCATGGAAAAATTACAGACATCCTATACTTCTACTGTGAAGCTCACAAAGTATATATCCCATACCAAAATAGCAAAGGATCACAGGCTTAACACACCAAACAATGATCTTCTCCATTTTTATTAACTAACATGCTTCCTAAGTTAATCAATCAACATGCTCTGATACCACTTGTAGATTAAAAAAAAAAAAAACAAAGGAAGGCATGCCCTGCGGAAACAAAAAAACAAAACAGAAGCCAAAAAATAACGAAGCACAACACCATGGAAGTATTTATTTAATACATTTATGTGCCTTAAGCCTCTTTGGCTGTGAAGAAGTCGACTAAACCGCAAGGATAACTTCTTCTTCTCTTCTTGATGAAGCCTCTGGTTGAAATCTCGCTATCCTCCTACTTTGCCTTATTTGCATGAACGCCAACGCTTTCAGAATTTCAGAATATTCCATTACCTCAATCCTTGTTGGTGAAACAAAAGGTGAGGAGGAACGGTCTCAATGTTCTTGATCCTTTTGCTATTGATTAGCAATATCAAGAATAAAGGAAAAAAAAAAAAAAGTCATGAGAGAGAGAAAGAGGAAAACCAAAGGCTTGTTCTTGTTTTTTTTTTTTTTCTCCTTCATAGAGACGTGAATGTTTTGCTAAAAAACTACGATATTAGATATTTAATAACAATATCCCCAGCATTTGATATTTCAAACACCCGAATGTTATCAATAAAGTGAGTTTGGCTTAGCCTTAAACTCTTATGAACCGTATTTGAAAAAACCCTATGGTCTAGGCTATTGAGCTAAAATAATATTTATTATTTTCCTTGGATCCAAAGAGCCCAAAATAATAAACATTAATTAATTATTTTCTGGGCTTATAGAAATAACCCAATAAATAATTAATGAGCCCAAATGAACCAAAAATAATTAAACATGCCTTTTCCATCTAGTTTAAGCCCAGGTTAATTTTCTAATTATTCAAACTAGACCTAGGCCTTGAATAATTAATTAATCAATTAAACCAGATAATAAATTTCTCTCAACTTATTTTTATTTATTTTTATTTCAGTCCAATAATAAATTAGACTTCGTAAATAAAATAAAATCCTCTTTAACCAAGACCAATTCCTCAACCCAAAATTCATTAGGACTTACGGGCTATTCTGAGGACCAAAAAGACACATCGTCTTGACTACTAAAATAACCAAAATACACCAGCTATATAAATAACTGTATTTTTCATTTTAAATATTTTCTATTTTCACCATAAGGAAATATTGACCCCAAGGACAATACTGCATTAGCAAAGTCTCTGACTTACAGGTGAAATGACTAAAATACCCCTCCATACATCGCCGTGCATTTAGAGAGGAAGAAGTGTACTAACACATCTCTAAATGACATCTACCATCCTTAGGCTTCTAGTCCAATGATCTATGACTTCTTGGAGTGTTTTCGCCTTCCAAGGGAGCTACCCTAAAGCAAACATCCAAGTCATGTTTCTTAGGGCCCTGGATATTTAGATCATTCAGACAACCACAAGGGGTGATATTGTATAGAAACTATCTTGTATAAGTCTGTCTTAACTAACTAGTTACATATACCCAAAATACAAGTATATTGGTTCTACGATAGAACCTCAACTAAACCATGTCAAAGTACATGCTTCCAGCTTCGTCAGACTACCAACTTAAACTCAAGTCGTAGAGTATTAGTCTACGCTATAGCAATAGTAGTCAAGGTTTCTACCTAATAGTACTTTAAGAAACCACAACTACAGGTCCTGTTCTACGTATTCAAAATACGCTTATGTCATGAAGTGAGTGGACTACTCACTTGCTAAAGGTAAGCCATCCTCCAATTGGAATTCATAGTATAATAACCTAAACATGATGAGATTCCCATCCTCATTAACCAGTTAAGAACAAATGTTTATGTGTTAAATAACCCGTGATCCATACCTTACTGTGAAAGACTACCATCCACATGGATCACTTATTTAAACACAATGGGTTTTCTCCAAATGAAATTGTGTACAAATAAAATATAAATTCACAAATAATTTCTCAAAATAAATTCTTTTATTAAAACATTCGATGTTTACATCAGAAACCTAGTCTAAGAGGGCATATTTCCCAACAATAATAACTAAATAACGTAAGAGAAAAGAGAGCAAAGAAGAGAAAAAGAATCTGGAAATCGATTGTACAAGTGTAGAAGGACCAACGAGGATCTATAGCTATGGAGAAGGAGGAGTAGGAGCATGAGTTTAGTTAGGACTTGGAATGTCTAATTTTGTGGTAAGAATTACCATTCCGATGAAGCAGGAATATCTAACTGCTACCCCTGAGAGGGGATGTTTTCAGAGCAGTAGACAAAGAAAGAGGTAGAGTGCATGAATGCCTTTTCTTCATTCGAGCACGGATAGATGGATACCCAAATCATCTTCTTCTCCACCCCGAAAAGGCACTTACAATTGTTTTTTTTTTTTTTTCCTTTAGCCTTTTTCCTTTGAAAAAAAATAATAGCTCTCTCAATATTCTTCCAAGAAAATTATTCTTTCACCTATTGTTCTACATTCACAAGTAGATAGCCTATAGAAGATTCGAGAATACTTTGAAAGATTGAAAGTTAGCAATTTTGGTGCACGTGTTTGATGCGAATGAGTCGACGTTTGACCAGTATTCCTGTAAAAAAAGTAGTTGTAACAAACCAAAAAGTTTAGTTTAATCTTAATATTCCAATTATTCAATCTAAGCAACCTAAAAATAAGTATCATAAGACTTTGAGTCAGGAAAAATTTTAAATTTGCTTATTTCTGCATCATTCTTACCTATGATCCTTTAAGTTGTATCAGAGCCAGGATATAATCTAGGAGCATGCTTAGGGTTAATAACTGGAAAGGTGATTCCTTAACTAATAAAAAAAATTAATCTTTGTGATTTTATGGATCCCTCATGGTTTTGGATATAGGTAGATGTTATGTACGTCTCGTGTGTGAAAACATAGGCACTTGTATTTATTGTTTTCGTTTGCCATAGAATTCATGTACACTTGGTTTTGAAAGGTGATGTGTATAGATTTAGGTATAAAAATCATATAAAAACTAAGCACATTCCCAATCAAGTTTACATTAAAAGGTTAACCCAAAATTACACATATGAGCAAGCATACTCATCATTAACATAGCATAGGGTTCAAACGAGTGTCAATCCTCATGGAACAAGTATGCATTAATCACTTTTCTTTCATTGTTTTACCGACTCAATAAATTTAAAAAAAGAAATAAAATAAAATAGAAGAAAACAAAATTAAAAATATATATATGTTAAGGATGAAGAATTATGTAACTTAAACCATTATTTAGACAAACATGAACTTAAAGAACCCAACCATTATCATAATCAATTATTCTCTTGGCATCATGAAGGATGAAGGTAGATTTATTTCGATGGTTAATCCATGAAATCACTATCCTCTAGATAAATTAGCATCACTTGGTCTATCTCAACTAATTCACCTAAAAGACGTATTAAACACAATCCTTGATTAAATTTCCTTGGCCTGACAAATTTAAAACATGAAATTAATCAATGAATCCTTGGTCTGGCAAACATTAATTAACCTTTAATTACTTAATCCTCAGCAATTAACCTCTTTGGTCTAGCAAGTTAACACCCAATAAATATGAAATTAATCAATTGAAACCACCATCAACCTCTTTGGTCTAGCAAACTAATGAAAAGAAACAATCAATTAATTTCGTAATATGCCCAAGTAATTAAATTTCAAGAAGAACAATCAATTAATCAAACGATCAAATAACTCTTAAAATCATGAATACCTAAAACAATGTCAAATTACAATAAAACAATAAACATATTATTGTTCAAGAAAAAGAAAACAAAGAAAAGAAATAGATACCCATAGACAAGCCTTCGTCTTCTTCCTTTGAAGACCCTCTTGTACAATCCTCCTTGAATTATTTATTTCCAAAAAATATTGGTGATGCACTCTAAAATAAATCTAAATCTCTACATTGTGCACCTCCCTTTCCTAGGGTAAATTGGCCTTTATTTATAGGCTTACAAAGTTCCTAAAAGAATCCTAAATAAAGAAGAAGTAATTACCTAAAAATCTCTAAAACCAAAAAGGATTAATAAAAGCTAAAATAAAATCATAAATAAAAGCTAATGGAATCCACCGCCGTTGACTTTGTAAATTGGAAACTAATTTGAATTGGACTTTTGTCTTCTTTTAATGGAGAACTTCAATTGATGTAAAATTTGGAATTGTTGAATTAGTGAATTTGGCTTGCAATTGAGCCATGCGAAATCTACTTAAAGCCACCGAAAATCTTTTATCTTTGTGGTGTCGGCTCAAATTGAGATGCACTCTCCTTACCTCTAAGCCATCGAGAATCCTTGTTCTCCTTTTGTTGCAAATAGCTCGCCTAGACAATCCCACCGAAGCTGTTTTCTTTTCTTTCTCCTGAGTTGCGTCGGCTCAATTGAGTCGTTCCCTTGCATCGGCTTAATTGAGCCGAAAATTACCACCAAAAATTGCTGTTGAATTCAATTTCCTTTTGTCCTTTTCTCAGCCACCTTTGTTGACCTTTGCTTTGCATCTTGGCCCAACTGATTTGTTTGCTTTTCTCAATTGCTTTCTTTTGCTATCGGCTCAAGTGAGCCATGAAACTGCTGAAGTTGATTTCCCATTTTCTTTTGCTAATTGCTGACCAAAATTCCTTCAATTGCTCTGCACTTCTCTGTTTTTCCAGTGGAAGACCGGCGCCGGCTCCTCTTCCTGGGCTGGTGTTGGTCTTGTTCTGGAAAATCACCTAATTAGCTCCAATTTTTTCTTATTTTTGTATAAAATTACAGAAAAGTATTTTTATAAAGGAAATATCAAATAGGAAGGAATATGACTAGTTATTGTATAAAAAGTATCTTAATTTAGCCTCAAATAACTAGGAAAAATATGACTAATTTAGGCCCTATCAAAAGGTATAGGCGATTGATATTATATTTAAATTCATCTATAGGAATTTTTGTAATGATATTGGTGCCTAAGCAACATCGAAACTCCAAGGAAGGAAAAAAAGAAAAAATGGTTGATGATTTTGGAGCAAGAATGTAGTGGATTTTCTTCGGCGATTCGATCACTATTCTTGCGGTTCAAGTTTCCAAGTTTTTCCGTTTAATTTTGCTCATAATTTTTCTTTTCTTTTAGGGCCCATATCACACGGGGTTATTTTTCTTGCAATAGTTTATTTGTGATAATAAATAATTTTGCACGAAAATGGTTAGTAAAGGAGAAACCACCTTAGTATAACTAGATCATTTTAATTTTATTATTGTGATGTTTAATCCACTATTTGGTCATATAAGAATTAAAGGTTAGAAATAGCATGTAAAAAGTTTATTTTTTGGAGCATGGCTATTTTCTTTAATTTTGTGATCAAATGCACAAAGGTTTTTGAGAAATTAATTTTTTCTCTAGATAAAAAAATTAAAGAGAAAGGAAATAAGGAATTTAAAATAAAATTCATGGTTTATCCTTCCAAAGGGTTTTATCCTTGACATGGAGAATATTTTGAATTTAAGTATTTTAAATATAGTTCCTAGAAAATGGTTTTACCTTAAATAGTGAAAATAAAAATTCATAGTTTATTCTCTTTATCCCTAACATTGAGAATAACGGTTGAAATGTTAGGATTTCACTGAAGTTAATAAAAACATCTTTGAGTAGTTTAATAACCTTAGAGATTGAAGTGTTGTTTATTCCCATTTTGTACTCTTTTTTTGAGAGATAGTTGTTCATTATTTGTTTCAGACATATTTGACTCAGATATAATAAGTTATTTCATTTCTTATGTTTAGAGATTTTCTTTTGTACCGTGTTTCAAAGATCCCTGATCCTTTGAACGGGGTGATATCCCTACCCATTTTGGGTACATCAATAGCGGAGCGCTACAAGTAGTATTAGAGCCTAGGTTTAGGCAATTACTTGATCTTTTAGGTTTTAGAATTACTTGATCTTTTTGGTCTTATTTCTTAAATATTTTGATTTTGTACTAACCTGTATGTTTTGTTTATTGGATACTTGCAAAGTTCGTATCGGCTATCATATATTAGCCCCAGGTTGTGAAATTCCACATGCCCCATCCCTGTTGTGGACCTGTCTTCATCTAACATGGAGTTAGAACTAGAGACAAGTTGGCTCCTGAGTGATAATGACGTTGCGCATGAGGCACAGTGCTAGTCGACCTTACCTATGAGAAGGGTGATATTGAGGTTCCACTATTTGAATTACATGAACCTGAGAGTGGAGAGCTGTAGATGTCCAACTTAGTACCATCCCTATTCCAGTGATTGATTTGGACTCCAATACTAAGGGAGAGAAGGACCTAGGAAAGGTTGGTAGTGATGATGAGGCAGATATAGATGATCTCATTGGTAAGGGTGAAGGCGATATAGGTCAGCTTGGTGTTGAGGAAGATGTAGGAATAGTGGAGCTAGGTGCTGAGAAAGGTGAGGGGATAGTTGAGGTAGATGGTGAGGAGGGGGATAGGGTTGACACACCCGTGACCCCATCTATAGGAAAGAGAATCCCAACACTTTTGGGGAGTAACTCATACGAGTCTGATACTAAGAGACCCACACCTAAGAGTGCACTTATGTTAGCTATGGAGAAGCTTCGTGATGTGACTTTGAGAGTGGAAATGAAAGGTAAGGAAGGTGCTAGGGTAGGTCTGGGCCAGCCTAGGAAGAAGTTTAAATCTTTTGGCTTTGCAAGTGACTATGTGGTAGACCATCTTAATAACAGTGCATGGTGGTGTTAGGAATTCTCCATGCAAAGACCAGATTTGCTCAGCGGAAGAAACGAGAATTCCATATCAGAGATCACGTTTATGAATTAATAGGTATTAAACGGTAGAGAAATCATACCTTCGAAGTGTCTCTGTAACACAAAATTTTCTCTACTCTGAGGCGTGATCCATCAAAGCCTGAGAATGTTTTCGCTCTCATTTCGTCAAAACACCACAATCCAAGTGTAGGATTATCTCTAATAAAATCCACACGGGAATGGTGCTCAAGAACATGCCTTTTTTTTCGTGCTAGCAAAAATCTATAGCGGCTAGGTTTTTGTAACTTTTAGAAGAAGAAGAAAAAGACTAGGATGGCTCGTGGGGTTTTTTTAGGGAAAAAAAAAACCTCTGTGTAATTCACCTAAATCATAATCCCATAGAGTATGTATATATCATATAAATCGTCCGTCATATTTGGTAATCAGCATCCATAAAATATGAGGATTCTTAATTACCAATAATTATTATAAATGCTGTTAATTATAATATAGCTCACAAATTATAACTAATTATAATTTGACCACAATTACTTTTTCTTTTCACAATCAACCTTGTAATGTTATCGAATGACATCTTGAGCACTCAATACTTCATTGTGTGTCACCTATTAGGTTTTCTAGTCTATTGGTAGCAAAATATGAATTAATCTAAACATCTTTAAGATTAATAATCCTTAATAATTTTAGAATTAACTTATTAATTCTAATAAGGATTGATTTATTAATTCTGTAATTAATAAATCAATATTCAGCAGATCATGAGCGGTATCTGGCAACATATCATGGCCACCTAAAAGTCTAAAAAGTCAAGTAGTTTGACATGAACTTTCAATAGTGAACAACAATGCAATAGATTGCTTTCCCCATGAAATATCCCATTTAGTTTGGAGTACGAAATTAGCGACAACTCCTTCCAGAAAAATAAATTATTTCTGACCCAAATATTTTAGTACTTGTTCCCGTAATCCACTACTCTTCATATATATCAATTGGAACCATTTCCAATATACAATCGCCGTGGCTAAGGACTTCTCAAGTAGTGATTCATACAAGTGGCCGTGAGATATTCACTCATATTAATAGGAGTGTTGAATCCTTTATTGATCCTCACAACTACTTTTATTTGCTTCATGTTGTATCCAATATCCATCCTATAGGTAGTCTTGTCAGGACTCCAGAGATTCGAATCAAAGTCCAATATTTAGCAAATAAAGTATCATGGAGATCTCAAGTCTATAGATACTTGCATATTTGTTATGATGAGATTCTATCACTGGCATTAAATAGTTATCCATGTGGTTATCTCATAGTCAGGTCATCCAATATACTTATTTAGGTAACAAGCATCTACGTGTTAACTTTGAATATCACAATACTCACGGATATGAGAACCACCGCCTAATCAAATCAAGTAGTATAACACGTGTTAGTCTTCACATATTAATGATATCCCATCTTATTAATACTATGTCTAGGGATAACTTAAGTTCGAGCACTATCCAGTGTAGTAGGAAGCTTACATCATGATCTCTATCATTATTTTCTTAACACAGTATTGCACTTGGAACTTTATCTAATAGTTATTTTGTACGAAAGCATAAATAAAACAAATTGAATGATAAAGAATTCCTTACTTTATTTAATAATGCACCATATACAGAATACATGTGATTGCCTCTATAGCATAATACTAATAGGTGGCTTGTGGAGCTTGCCTCCGATAATTCTGAGGATTCCGATGACTCTAGTGATATGATGCAGACATTTGTTTTATTTGTTTATTTTCAAAATAATTCTTTATTTCCAATTTTTGCATTGATGAAATAAAAAGAGTACCTTGAAGGATACTCTCTTGTTTTGTACATGTTTGATTTGATAAATCTAATCTTCACATCATTTGATTATTTATTTTATATTGAATATCATATGTAATATTTATTTTTCAATAGATTGCATGTCGTTTTATACATATTAATTACTTATTCACATAGCATGATTTTTCCCTTGGTAACCTTTATAATGAGGACAATATGATAGTAGATGGCACTGAGATGTAGAACCGCTGTGCGAAGCAAGACTGTTTAGGAAAACAAATCTTTGACCCCAGACTTTGGGTAGATGTGGCAGTCCACAGCTGATATGAAAGAGGAGTATGGATAAGAGTAGGTGGTAGACCCTGAGGAGCTTAGTGAGGTGACAATAGGACAGGCTTTTGATAAGATGGCTACAATTCTTCAAAACCTTTCTGAGAAGGTGGATAAGATATTACCCAAGGGAGAAGACGAGGCCTTGGAGCATTTTCTTAAGCTCTAGCCTACAACATTCAATGGAGAACCAGAGCTAGATGAAAAGGATGAGCAATGGGTTGAGCAGATGAAGAACATCTTAGCTACACTACCATATATTGAGCGAAGGATGGTGAAATTTGCAGTTTTTAGGCTGAGGGGACTCACTCATGCATGGTGGTAGCGCGTGTAGGAAGACTAGGAAAGGATAGATGAATATTGGACGTGGAACAACTTCATCGAAGCTTTCTAAGTAGAGTACATTCTGTGGTGGATAGCAGAGAAGAGGGCTGATGAATTCCAAACTCTGAAATAAGGGAACATGAAGGTGGCCTAGTATGCAGCTTGATTCACTCAACTGACCAAGTATTGTGAATGCTTGGTTGATATTGAGCAGAAGCGAACTCGACAATTCATGAATGGTTTGAGGTAAGATTTAAGAAAGGCTTTGGCACCACCTCTACCAGCAACTTACACTACGCGGTAGATGCTGTGACCTTGATAGAAAATGAGGATATGCACTGACCGATGAACCGTCCCTTCCAACAAATTTGCCAGCCAGTGAGGCATCAAAACAATAAGTGAGCACCTAGTCATACGTAATGGGAAAACAAAAAGGAAGCAACCTTGAACGCCTACAGTATGCCCTATACAGAATGCTCCCATTTGTTGACATTATGGGAAACATGGACATGTGAAAATGGACTACTATTCGAAAAGGTCACCTAGAAGATGCTTTAATTGTGGAGATCTAACTTATTTGAGGAATAACTATCCCAAATCCCTGAGGATTAGACAAGGAGCCCCGACACAACCTATTGATACCAACAAGAGTGCTGTCGATGGGACTACTGGAAGAGGACAAAAGTCGCAAGTGAAGCCTATGGTCTTCGCCCTAAATCGAAAAGATGTTGGAGCAAATTCAGCTATAGTGGAAGGTATGCTCTATATCTAAGGTTGTTTAGTTAATATTTTGATAGAGCTTATTGGAATGTATGCCCAAAATTGACTATGTATTTCTGTATTTGTGATATTAATAAAATATTTCATTCTTTAATATTTGTTTATTTAGATATATTTGCACATTAAGGTCTAAGTATATTAGTAAATGATCTACGTGATTGAGTTGTACTTTCACATAAAGGTTTAGATCATAGGATACTAACATGCAAGGAAAAATGTTCTTGATCAATTGATGAAGTTGGGCACTTCGTCAATGTTTAGATCATTACTCTATGGCTTATAAATGGGGAACAATTTACCTTTGACTAGCGTGTTGTCCTCTCATGCCAATAGTGTAAGCGTATTTGGAATACATAGAACTAGACCACACGATAATAATCTTTATAAAAGTACTATAATAAATAAACATTATTTTTTTTACAGTACTGTGTGGACGAGTACCTTTAGACTAAAGTATAAGTTGGTGGTCTAGTGAAGTTGGACTTATGCACTTTGATGAATAATGGGTATGGTCTTGATGCATGGCTAATAACTTTGAATATTGGGTGTATGACTCTAGTTAATTAAGACGGACTTATACAATAGGGTTTCTATGCTTTATTTAGTGAAGATATCTCCCCTTTATGATTGTCCAGGATAATCTAAATATACCTGGGCTTTGTGAAATGTGACTTAGTATGTTTGCATTTGGGTAGCTCCCGAAAATAAGTCGGTGCATGCTAGAAGTCATGGATTGCCGGACTAGTTATCAAAGGATGATAGATGTCATTGTGGAAGGTGTTAGTACATTTTTCCTATCTCAATGACAAGTGTTACGTAGAGGGGTATTTTCATCATTACACCTATTGGTCGAGAACACCACGCTTGCAATATTATTCTTGGGGTCAATATTTGTATATTGTGATAAATGGAATATTTAAAATGATAAAATACGGCTATTTGTTGGTAAGGGTAGTGTAGTCATTTTAGTAACAAAGAATAATATGTCTTTTGGTCCCCAAAGTAGCCCAAGTATCCTTAGTAGATTTTATTTATTATATGGGCTTGTTGGGTGAAATTAATATTGGAAGAAATTATTCTAGGAGTCCAATAATTTATTGGGCTAGTTTAATTAAATTAGTTTATTGAATAATTATCTTGAGAAATTTTTATTGGGCCAAATGGATTAATTAATTAATAAGGGATTTATTTAATTAGTATTAAGCTAATTTAATTAAATTAGTATATTAATTAATTATCTTGGATTATTTTATATTGGGCATAAGTAGATTAATTAATTAACAAAAGAGCTATTTAATTAGTCATTGGCTAATTAGAAAAAAAAAAGAAACAAAAGAAAAAAAAAGGAAAGGAAAAAAAAGCAAAATAGAAAGATATAATCTTTTTATTTGTTTGATGCTAGTAATTGGCAATTCACGTGAAAGGGGAATTCATGGAATTTCGTAATTCACGTGAATAGGGAATTCATGGAATTTTGGAAATTCACAAGAATTGGTGTAACACCCCACATATTCCATGTCATAGTAGGCCTTGACTTCATGGGATGTTGCCTTGTTTGATTACTCAAACAATTGGTCATTATGACAACCTTCACTCAATAGGCAGCGGAATATTTTTCAAAATTACTTTTATTTAATATAGTAAAGTACATAGAATCTGACTTCTGATGTATATACACTCAAGAGTATAACATGTCAATATTGCATAAGCCTCTAGGAATCCACTGAACTTTTGTTGCGTCTCTGATCCACAAAAAGTTTTTAAAAAAATAACACACGTGTGAGCTTAAAGCTCAGTGAGTCCCGTGTGTGCTAGTGTTTTCAACTGAAAAAATCTCATAAAGAGAAATCTTAACATATTCTAATGTGGAAATATTCTAAAAACAAGTATTCAAGGATTTCGAGTGAAAGTATGATGATTGAAGTACTAAAGAATTTTAGTACAAGATATTCTGATTCAAGTATTAGAGTATTTGAGTATTCAAGCATCATCGGTGCTTACACTGAGTATTTTAGTCAGTGCTTGCACCAAGTAGTAAAGTTAATGCTTACGCCAAGTAGTATGCTTCCACCAAGTATTGTGCTTACATCAAGTATTCAAATCAGTGTTTATGTCAGGTATTTAAGTTAGTGCATATGCTAAGTATTTAAGTCAATGCTTACACCAAGTATTTAAGTTGGTGCATATGCTAAGTATTTAGGTATTCAAGCATTGTCAGCCATGTATTGGATTCAAGAATAGTCATGTTCAAGAAATCAAGATTCATGATATTCTCAACAATTCAAGACTCATAAAATTCATCATGTTTCCAAATCCATCTAGATAATCTCATACTTGAGTATACTAGGAGAGCAGTTTCTATATCAGGAAAACACTTTATCAAAATCGGGATTTAGAAATCGAAGAAATTACACGAGATATTTCAGATCCATCATGTTCAAGAAACAAGTGCTTAATAATGCTCTCAAACTCAAGAGTAACATTTATCTCATAATATAAAACCCTACATCGGTCATCATTTCACACTTCCTTTAGTATTCTAGAGTTCACAATCAACATATATCACCAATTACATGTTGCTAAGAATATTACCAAATTTCCTATTTCTTCAACTTTTGCTCATCATGATATAAAGACTTATGATCAAAGGTTCACTTATCCATTCCTTTATTTCATTCCTCAAGCAAGTATACGAAGCTTTCATATGTTTTCCTTGATCCTTCATGTATACAATACTACACACATAATCAACATATGAATTTATTCTTTTATCGACAAAATTTCTGCATTTCTTCATTCTTGGCACACTTGTTTGTTCATATCATAACATTGTATTCATAAATCTAATTGATGTTAAATTTGTTCCAAAATATCCTCAAGACATTCCTTTATGATTTCCAATTCATGAACAACTATTTTCCTTTCTCATTTCATTCCGTTTTGCTTACAACATCTCAGCTTCCCAATCCCGTCACAGTTTTGGCAGCTTGTGGTATTTTCAACGTAACTATTCATTCACAGCTCCAAGTCATGTAAAATTGGTTCCAAAATGATCCTAAGACATTAAGATACAATTTTCAGGTCATGCGGTTACAGAACAATGAGCCAATTTGTATAGTTTCTTTGTTCTTCAAGGCTTCTCGGGAATTCTTTCAAAGCAGAATTTTTGTTTTGTTTATCTCTTCACACCATCTGTTCTGTTTTAATCCTAACAACTATATAACACTTAAACCATCTTAAATTACATCATAAAAGCCCTTATTTCCCTGATTTTCAGAAATAAAGTATTCAGAAAATTAATCCTTTCTCAACCCAAAATCAATAATTAACAAGAACAATAATAATTCATTTTTTTTCAACTATTAAATCCATTTCTTTTCAGTTGCATCCTCTCCTTTTACATCCACCATCAAAACACCTTCATATACCATATAAACATAGTATATAGCTTCTCTAATCGGCCGGTATACACCACACAAAAAAACAACTCAAGAACATAGCAAATTTCCATGTAATTTTCCTTAATTCTCATGAATTTCCCAACAAAATTAATACCATAATAATTTGTGATGAAATCTACAACTTTAATGCAAGAAGTAGAATGTTTTACCTTGTTTGTTAAATTCCTTAGGCTTGAAAAGCTCCAATTACTTCTTCTCCTCCTTTGAAAATGTCTTTCTCTCTCCTTTTTTCTCCCTATTTTCTCTAGATTTTCTTTCCATTTTCTTTTCTTTTTCTCTTCCTCTTCCTTTTATTCTTGACCACCATTTTTGTTGCTGAAAACCAGCTTTCTCACTACCATTCCCATGACAAAATATCACATGATCCATTATTTTAATGGTTGGTCAAATACCTTATTGGAAAAGCTTGCGAAATATTATATTGTTTTATAGTTTCTTCCTTTTTCTTTTTCCTTATTGCCATTGAAATTTCAGGCTACTCTTCAGCCTTTTACACTGCCAATTCTTGTCTATTTTGTGACCAATATTGGTCACAAAATCAACAACAATTAATGCTAGCTGTAGGCTATCCATTTACAACTTAATTCCAATTGGTTGATTTAATTTAAATAACAAATTCTTAAGCTTATTCAATAAGTTTTTGTAATTAAATAATCCCATAAATGTTGCTCTCCTCCAATAATATTTTGACACTTATTTTCATCCACCAATCATATTCGGCCTCTTGTTTCAATGTCAACCGCACCTTGGAGTTTCCTTAGAAAATAACTGTAACTTCGATCCGTATCGAGAAAATATTTTATTCTGCCAATAAAATCTATAAATTTTACTGAATTCAATAGTGGGAATCAAAATTCTAAATTCTTTCTCAATCCTTCTCAATTTGCTGTCAAAATTTCGATTGTGGTAAAAATTACAATAATACCCTTCACAACTTAAATTATACTAAAATATTCGCCTCATCGTACTAATCAATTTTTATTTTGGGCTTATATATAAATTCTCACTCTATTTAAAGTAGTAATAATCTGAAAATTTAGGGTACGGGTAGAACAAATTCAAATTTTCATTCAAGTCCCCATAATTTCAAATTTTCCGTAATGCCCCTAATTTTTTTTTTTTTGGGCACCAAAATATTCACCTTATTATACTAATCATTTCTTGTTTTTGTGATTCATACAAATTCTTATTCTATACACACTAGTAGCTGATTAAAGAACAAAAGTGAGGATTATTACAATCTCCCCTCATAGAAATTTCATCTTCGATATTTGTATTTACCTTGATTCTGTCAAATGTTTACCTCTGGTTTCTTCAGCCATTTGTTCTTTCTTTACTCTACATGAATCTTAATGGGTCCTTTGTTACCTCGTGACTCTCTAGATTTGAATTCCTCATGAGCAAAATAGGCATTTTCTTGTTTCTTAGTATAGGGACAACTAGCTAAAGTATGTCACACTATCTCACAATAGCAACATACTCTAAGTCTCTTCCGACACTGCTCAAAAGTATGTCCACCCTTGAGACACTAAGTGCATTAAATGTAATATATCCTTCTTGAAGTTGGTCCTCTTTCCTTAGCTGCTTATCTTAATGAGCTGACTAATTTCAGCTTCCTGATGGGTAAATTTTGGGTGTATAAAAATTATCAAATTTAAATCCATCACTTAGTCAAGTTTTAATTAAAACATTAATCTCAAAATATACATATGAGCAAGTATATCATCGCAAGTATAGCATAGAGAATTAACGAGTATCGATCCTCAAAGGAACAAGTACACACTAATCATTTTTCATTCATTGTTTAACCAACCAAATAAAGTGATAATATAATAAAAATAAAAATAAAAAAATATGTACAACTCAAGAATGTAGGAATATGCAATTTCGACAATTATCCTAGAATACATAATAATGAACCACTTGGCAACTATTTCGATTAATCGTCTTCATGGCATCGTGAAGGAATATCAAGTAAAATTCAATCATTTCCCAAGTCATGAATCCACATATATAGACTCCACTTTTTTTTCCTAATCTTTGGAATCACTATCTCTTGATTAAATTAGCATATTTATCGATCAAACCAAACCAACCGAAAGATGCATTATACTCAATTCCTCATGAATTAACCCTATGCTCTATGTGACAATAAACATGAAATTAGTCAATAACCCTATACTTTTGGGGAAATCAACTAATATTTGACGGCTTAGATTCTTTAATCTTAACTTCGTTTCCCAAGTCCATTAAGATTTAACAAATATTAAATCAATGCAATGAACTTCTAACTTCATTTCCCAAGTCAATTAGAAGAAAACATATCAATAACCAATTATAACAAGTAATTAAATGACAACGATGATAGAAATTTGATCAAATAAGTAAATTAATACAAAAACCATGAATCCCAAATAATGTTAAATTACAATGAAAATGTAAAATATATCATTGTTCTAGAAAAAATAAAACAAAGGTAAATGAAAGAACTAATAGATAAGCCCCCCTTTTCTCTCTTCGGAAACCTTCTTGAATATTACACCTTGAATGGTGAATTTCTCATTCTTTTGAGTAATTTGTAAATTTGATCCTTGGATTCACTCTTTCTCTTATGTTTTTCTTGTCTTTGTAAACATCCTTGATGCTAAAATTCATTGCTTTAGAAGTCTTGGCCGAGTAGGATTCGAAAAAAACCAAAACCCTTTGCAAGATACTAAATTCGTGCATAGAATTCCTATAGAACAGATCGGACCTGGTGCCAGGTTACTTCGACCCACCTGGCGCCAGGTGCATTCTATTTTTCGTTCTCAGTTGTGCTCTATTTTTGCTTTGTTCTTCCAGATTGGACCTGGCGCCTGGGGCATCGGCCAGACCTGGCACTAGGTACACGCTGGAATTTTTCTCTTTTTGCTCAAAATTCACTCAATTCTGCATAAATTTGTGAAAAATACTTTCCACAAGTAAAATGTCAAATAGGAAGGAATATGCCTAGTTATTACATCAAAAGTATCTAAAATTAACCTCAAATAACTAGAAAAATAGTGATGAATTTAGCCCCTATCACATTCCCACACACTTGAACTTTTCCTTGCTCTCAAGAAAAACCTTAAGTCAAGAAAACACAAGAATTTATTCGTTCAAAATCATAACAAGGCTTATAACATTCCTTTAAACTTTAGATAAAACTTTTTCCATTCATCCAACCCTTTGAAAACAATTGAAACTTTAAGTATTTGACAAGACATAGCAAAACTCTTCAAGTCAAATTAATCAAGTGTATACTATAGTCTACAAAAATTATTTCACCCTTCAAGCAAAAACATAGTTAACATGAATAATAGAAGTCAAGCTATCTACCAACTCAATGATTATAAATCCAAAAATTTCACAACTCAAGTCATGACGCAAGGAAAAACTCTCCATATTTTCTCTCAAAATTTTCTCAGTGACTTTGAATGAATTTCTCTTCACACACAGTATTGGCCCCCTTATAGTCATCAATCACTATTTTTTTCAACAATCTTTCTTTCTTTCTTTTACTTTTGGGAATTAATAGCCTCAAGAAAGTGAATTTCTCTTCACTATTTGTATTAGCTCCCATAATCAAGAAAAAAAATAATACTTTCTCAACTTCAAAGAAGAAACAATAATAAACTCATTTTTCAATCTTCAACTCACAATCAACATTTTTTTCACAACTCTTTTTCTACTAAAAAATGTTATCCTCACATTCCTTATCACAACTCAAAATTAAGCAAAGTTTAAACCTATAATACAATAGTTAGCCAACAACTTTCCTCCCATTCATCATATCATCCATATTCAAACTAGATGAGTTAAATAATATTGAAACACTAATGCATAAACAAGATTAGCTCAGAATCTCAAGTCTTAAAATATCTCATCCAATAAACCAATTTCATAAAAATCCACCAAATGAATGACAAAACTCATATCTAAGTAAGAAAAAGAATTACGACCATGCTAAACAATGAAAACCACAAAAAAGTTCAAAAAAATTCACACAAAAATGATATGAAAAATATCATCAATACCTAAACTCTCCCCCCACAGTTAAATGGGATATTGGCCTCAATGGCCAACAATATAATAATGAAAGTAAAAGCCAAGAAGACTAAAAGAAATAAAGAGAATAGTAGAGAAAAGAAAATACTTCCATTGCGAATTAGTTCCAACATGTATGAATCTACCATAGGGAGTAGTTATGAGAGAAAGGTACCTAACTTAAAAGAAAAAAAAAACAAAAAAAAAACATAAATCTAGAAAAAAAACAAAGAAAAGCAAAATAAACGAAAAGACAACTAAAAGCTATGAAAGGTCATTAAAATTCAAAGGAAAAGAAATAAAAGAAAATGGCAGAAAATAAAATAAAATAGAAGTGCAAGGAGGAAATCAAGAGTCCTCAGACTCATCATCATCAGGAGCTTCGGCTGCTCTACTCGTGGATGCACCAGTAGATTACTAGATCAAAGTCGCCAACTTTTGCTCTTGTACATCCTGTCATTAATGGAGGTCAGTATTGGAGTCACACAATTGGAGATGGACAATCATTTAGGCTTCCAGTTGAGCCTCCACTCATGCATCAAAATCTGCACTAGAATGAGAACCAGTGGCATGGGTGCGAAGTTGGGTAGGTTGCTCCTCCTCCCCCCCTTCATTAGGGGGAAGATCCACCATCCCTGGGTACTGGACCTCAAAAGGCTTCTTCTATCGCCTCTCCCTCTCATCATAATGATAGCCACACTGAAACAAAGTATGCTCAATAACTAAGTTCCGGTTAGTGGTCGGCTCAATATGCTCTCCATGAAAACTGATGCGTATTTATTTGGGTATAAAAATCATATAAAAATAAGCTTATTTCCAATCAAGTTTAAATTAAAATGTTAACTCCAAATTACACATATGAGCAAACGTACTCATCATTAACATAGCATAGGGTTCAAACGAGTGTCGATCCTCAAGGAACAAGTATGCATTAATCACTTTTCTTTCATTGTTTAACTGATTCAATAAAATGAAAAAGAAATAAAAAGAAAAGTAAAACAAAATAACACAAAAGAAAATAATAATACATATATGTCAAGGATGCAGAATATTGTAACTCAAACCATTATTTTGACAGTCATGATCTTAAAGAACCCAATCTTTATCATAACTAAATATTCCCTTGGCATCATGAAAAATTAAGATAGATTCACTTCTTTGGTCAATCCATGAAATCACTATCCTCTAGATAAATTAGCATAACTTGGTTAGTTCAACTAATTCATCCAAAAGATGCATTAGACAAAATTTCCTTGGTCTGGAAAATTTAAATCATGAAATTAATCAACAAATCCTTGGTTTGGCAGACATCAATTAACCTTTAATTACTTAATCCTCAGCAATTAATTAACCTCTTTGGTCTAGCAAGTTAATAACTAATAAATATGAAATTAATCAATTGCGACTACCATCAACCCCTTTGGTCTAGCAAGTTAATGAAAAGAAAACAACTAATTAATCTCAGAATACGCCCAATTAATTAAATACCAAGAAGAACAATCAATTAATTAAAAGATCAAATAACTCTAAATATCATGAATATCTAAAATAATGTCAAATTACAATAAAACAATTAATACATCATTATTCAAGAAAAGAAAACAAAGGAAAGAAATAGATACTCATAGACAAGCCTTCTTCTTCTTCCTTTGAAGACCCTCTTATATCCTTCTTGAATTATTTATCTCGAGAAAATATTGGTGATGCACTTTAAAATATAACTAAGTCTCTACATTGTGCACCTCACTTTTTCTATGTACATTAGCATTTATTTATAGGTTCACAAAGTTCCTAAAAGAATCCTAAACAAAGAAAAAGTAATTACGTAAAAATAATCCAAAACCAAAAAGGAGTAATAAAAAGCTCTAAAATAAAATCCTAAATAAAACTAAATAAAATTAAAGGAAAACTAAGTAGTCCACCGTCCACTGCCATTATGAATTGTGATTTGGAAACCAATTTGGACTTTGTCATGTTCTGCTGCAACTCTTGTTTTTGTTGAATTGGAATTGTTGAAGATGGCTTGCAATTTAGCCGTGTGAAATTTGCTTGAAGCCACCAAAAATCTCTCTCTTTGCAGTATCGGCTCAAATTGAGCCGCACTCTCCTTACCTCTAAGCCACTGAGAATCCTTGATTTCCTTTTGTTGCAAACAGCTCGCCTAGACAATCCCACCGGCAAAACCCCAATTAAAACTAACCCTAGAGTAAGGGGGTCAGGATGCATATCATATTTTATTGCATGCATAAATATATTTTTGTATGATTTTATGTGCTTTGGATATGTGATTTATAGTCTAAAAGGCTTAATTGTGCTTATTGAGTAAGAAGGGCAAAATGGTAATTTTACTTGAGGTGGAAATCAGGAGATAGCTTGAGGATTAAATAGGAACAATATTTGGGAGAGAAAATAAGAACAAGAGTTGTTGTGGTTAAGTGGCTAGAGCTTTGGAATAAATTCTTGAGATCTTGAGTTTAAATTCCATCATTTGAGTTTTAGCATGATTAAATTTTATTTTAGATAGGTAGGCTATTTTCAGCCCTTGCATGCCTTAGGGAGGAGTAGGAATGTTGTCCTAGGGGAGACACGGAAGGAAAGTCCTAATCCTACTCTTGTACCCTACAAAAATTCCTAAGGGATTCATACCCTTTTTGTTCTCTAGCTTACCTTAATTCTTGATCAAATAAGTTGCTTAATTTATATAAGCCATTTTATTTACAGAAAATTCCAGCAAGGTTCTGTGATTTTGAAGCTTTGAAAATGCCTCTTGGAGGATGGAATTTTAACTGAAAATGGGGAAGAGTTATGGAAGGTTCCCAAGAGAATTAATCTCCATGGTTGAACCTTCAAACTCCAGCCTATGTGTATTCATCTTCTTCATGTAGTAATCTAGAATTTTTTTTCCAGCTTCTTGATCAATCCAATTGTCAAAATCTTCAGCCATCTTTCCCTCTCAAACACTGCCAGAAAAATAACCAATTTACTTAGCTTGAAGACTGAAAATTTTGGCCAAAATTCAGACTGCACAAAGCTGTGCAAACCAGAGAAAAATTCTGGGCAGAATTCGCGGCTTAATAGTCCAAAAACCAAGCTATTTCTTCTAGACTTCAAACCAGTATTTCATCTCTGACTTTCCACCATAAAGAAAGCTGGAAACCAGCCTTACAGTACCCTCCAATACCCCTTCAAACCTGCTACAAATCGGATGGAGCATGGCAGAAAAAAAAATGCACGAAATTTCCAGAAAAACCTTCGAGCAAGCAACCATAAATTCTAGCTTTGTTTCCTCCTCACCCTTGTCCGAAACTCACACCATTTTTCTGTAAAACCAGCCTTAGTCAGCCATGGACTGAACTTCATCATCTCCACCATTGTTCTGCATGAAAAGAGCTCCATGGCTTCCCCTTGAATCACTCCATCAATCACTGCAATCAAGCCTTCAATTGGAGTCCAAAATTCCAGCAAATTATTTCATCACATTTCCAGGGATTAAGCCTTAACCATCCAGAAAATTCCCTCACTATTGCACTCCATAATTCAGCCACCCTAAATCTTATTCAAACATCATTCATCTCAATAAAATTCTAGCCAAACCAATCGGCCATTGAAGCTAAAAAAAAAAAAAAAAATCCTCCTTCAACCAAGATATTCTTACCATATTTGCTACCATAATTCACTCCCTAAATTACTCCTTTTGAATTTCAAAAAACCAGCTTTTCTTTTTATACCAAATCTGAAAATTCAATCACCAGAATTCTCCAATCCATTCGGCCACCCTTTCCAAGCAAAATTTCGGCCAGCTTTCCTCCATTCTCTCCATTCTCTCCAAACCTGCATGAACACCAATAACACACACCACTCTAAACCCCTTCAATCTTCTCCAAAAACTCCAGATCACATCTACTCACTCTCTTGAATCCATTTGTGCAATTTATAACATCAAACACTGAAATCAAGGTTCCACTTTCTGATAAAAAACCAAAAATTTCTTAAAGGCTCAAGAACGCTCTCAAGGTAAAACATGATCAATTATCTCCGTCTCCTTTCCTTTTCGACCTTTAATGAAATAAACTAATAAACTCTCTCTCTCTCACGGCCGAAATTATTACTCCAACCATGGCCATTTTTCTTCTTCCTCCTTGGACAGATAAAGACTTCCAAGCGTGAGGATTCTGTTGAAACGTCTTCAAGGTAGTCATCAGTCAAGTAAGCCTCTTCAATCTCCTCTTTAAATTCTAGATTCATGTCTTTTGGATGTTGTTGGAAAAGGATGGATTATGTTTGGAGATTGAGCATGTGTTTATATGATGGAGTTGAGATTGAAGTATGAGGATGAATGTGTTTATATGCTGGAGTTGGGATTGATGCATGAGGTTGATTTGTCTTGGTTGAATTTTATGATGTTTTAGGGTTTGTTGCATGCCTTCATGTCGTGAGTAGTATGAATGATTAAGCATGATAGATTATATGTCACCTTTGGTGAATAAGGTTTTATGTTCTTATATCCTTGTTGAAGCCATAAAAATGATTATGTTTAGTGGAGTTTGGATCATGGGTTGGTAGTTATGGATCTATGCTTTTATTCATGATTTGGATGGTTTGTTGATTGGTGTAGAGTGTATGTTCATGGTTAGCAATAGGAACTATGATCATGACTTTGATGTTCCTAATCTATTTAAGTTATCCAATTTTATTTCATTAATAAAAATTAATACTATATTTTCTTCTGGAGATTTTGAAAACCTTAGGAAAATGTGGATTTGGATTGTTATGTAAAACAATGATATTTTAACCAAATAAATGATATCTTTTGTTAAAATTAAAGTATAAAAAATATTACATATAATAATAATAATAATATTAAATAAAACCTTTTATATAAATAATCATGATAGGTAAAATATTAATTTTCTAAGTCATATGTTCATAAATACTAATAAAATTTATTTATTATCTTTTAATCAAAACATATTAAAATTTACTTATTGTTAATTTTATTTACCAATTATTTTCTAACCATTAATTATTAATAGATTATTATTTTATATAATATCATCTAGGGCCTAGGACCCTTTATCAAATAAACTCTAATTTATTTTTCACAGGATTTAGACCTACAACTTATTAGAAACTATTTCATAAACCCTAGTTATTTTATTATCAAGCTAGAATTATTTTATAAAATTCTTTTTATCATCTAGCCTTAATGTTTGGGACACTAGGGTCATGATTGTAGTAAGTTGAGTTAGGATTATTTGTGAAAGAAAATTTTGGCTTGAGTTTAATTATGGATTGTGTTTAACCCAGGTGGGGTTAGGTCAGCTTTTGGAGATCTTTGATTTATCTCGAGCAAATGATCAAGTAAGCTCTTGCATAAAGCTTGTTTGTTGTAAAAGGTTACTATGGCAAGCTAAACACGAAGTATGTGAACGCTGATTTCGTAAAGGCAATTAAGGAATGTTTCCTTACTTGTTTCAATCAAACCAATTATTTGAAATTCAACAAGTAGTTTTACTCAAACACCAAACTGTTTCTAAAACCAATTTTGACACTGACTTTAGAAACCCTTAATTACCATTTTCAACTAAATCTATCTTTTATCAGTTTTCTCCCAAGTGGGATAAACTACGTTGAGTACTCAATAAGGGTAGGCTAGTAGTACTAGTTTTGAAGAGTAAGGGTGTGTCTTCTGGCAGGAGGCCACTTCCGGAAGATGAACTCAACTTGGAAAAGTGACAGTACTACTTAGTCATACCGGTCCAAGCTGGCAAGTTTTAGTCATGTTAATTGTGTGTTGCCGGAGTGGACAACCGATTTTGTTTGGGTGTAGAGAAGGAGTATCTTACCCAGCAGGCCGATCACCTACCTTTTGTCATTCTGCACAAAGTGTGGTATTCTGACCGTTGTTTGGTTATGGGGCCCAACATGTGCTAACCCATGGCCACCCTTTTGAGTGGTTGATTTTATTGTACATATTTGGTTGGAAAAGCAAAAATGCCACTCTTGATTTTTAACATTGTTTAGTGCTTGCCAGTACTTTTTCTTATGATGTTCTTACATCTTGCATACATGATCTGCTTTCACTGGACAGGCAAAGCATACACGGACTTAATGAAATTTTTTATCTCTTCACCCTTTTGCCATGTTTTTAGGTTAGTCCTGCTATGAAGATGAGTAGATAGTTTGTTGCTTGCTTTGAAGGCCTTGTGTTATTTTCTTTATGTAGTACTTTGAGATGTGAGAGTATTTAATGTATTTGTGGACTTTTCTTAAATTCTTGGATTTTAATAAGTTTTAAATTTAAAGTATTTTTTTTTATTTTGTTTGTATGACGTAGTTATAAAGACCCCATTGTCCTTTGGATAGGGCAACATCCCCAACCCTGTTGGGCCTAGGTAGTAGGGTGTTACATGTGGTATCAGAGTTTAGGTTTAGGCAAATATTGATAGTATATGTTCTGTTTATTAAAGTTTAAATCTTTATCTAACATGTCTTGTTTATGCTGTAGGATGGCTAAAATGCTTAGAACCGCAAGGAAGGGGTAGCAATGGCATCTTCCTATCCCTATATACCTAGAAGACCTTCCAGTACCTCAGCCAGCTCCTCAGCCAGTTATTCCTTTGGAAGATAGCAGTGATGAGGTTCCGATCAATGAGCCACCCCCAATACCTGTGATAGATTTGAGTTCTGATAGTGAGGATGAGGAGATAGACGTGGAGTATGTTCCCCACCCTCCTAGCCCCATAGTTGATTTATCAGCAGATAGTGATGACTCGGGGAAGATAGATTATGAATCTCTACCTAGGCTTTCTTTCATTCCTCCACCCAGCCAGGTTGAGACCAGGAAGAGTTCTAGGCGACTCGAGAAGAAGCCAATAGAGGGGTTTGTCAATGGGGCTGGGATAGACTTCTCTATGAACTCTGGGGGATGGTTTTATAAGCCTAATCATGAAGATTCTAATGAGGACTAGGGGGGCTAAGAGTTATTATGATCAGGATGTTTATTTATTATTTTTTGTAAACCTCTATGTTAAGGAGTTTTATTTCTATTTTCTGTTTAAATTCAAATTTATGCAAATAAGAGTACCTGAGTACTCTAAGATTTGAGAGAAAATTTATGAGCAATTATTGAGACAAAAGCTTGCATATAATTTTCTTTCACTTAAATCTGACTGTGAATGCATGTACAACTAAAATGATTTAATCATTGAATGCATAAACTTATCATTTGGGTATGGTTTAGAATGGCACCCAAGCGCCGTGTAGCTTTGTCAAGCAAGAGAATTCCGGAAGCAGATCATGTGGCAGTAGAAGTTGAGACAACCCAGATGCAATCACCCAACCGGGGTAATGAGAGTGAACTAAATATGGGAATGGGGTTTGAAGCACCACTTGAATGGACGATGGGGCAAGCATTCAGTAAGATGGCAGAGATACTGCAAACTTTGACTGAGCGGAGAAATCCCAGGGGAGAGGATGAGGCATTGGAGCGGTTTTTGAAGTTTTAGCCGCCCGTCTTCTTAGGCAAAGCTGAGCAACAGATCGAGCAGATAGAAGACATATTTGTAATGCTCCAGTACACTGGGGAGCAAATGGTTAAGTTTGCTGCATTCCATTTGAGAGGCCCAGCTCAGGCATGGTGGCAGCGGGTTTATGACGATCGGGACATGGTTGATCATGAATGGACGTGGGCTAACTTTGTTGAAGCATTTAGAACTAAGTATATCCCTCAGTGGATAGTGGAAAAGTAGGAGGATGAGTTCCAGAATTTAAAGCAGGGAGGTATGACAGTGGCCCAGTATGCAGCCCGGTTCACCCAGCTATCGAAGTACTGCAAGAGGCTAGTAGACGCCGAGCAGAATAGAACGAGGTAGTTTGTCAAGGGATTGAGGCAGGAATTAAGGAGGACATTGGCACATTCTCCACCAACGACCTATTCGGGGGTCGTATACACAGCTACCAGGACAGAAAATGAGGACCGCAGTAGGATGGCATCGAGACCCTTCCAGTCGCCAAGGAAACCCCAGGGACATTTTCAGAGACAATAATCCAACAAGTGCCCCGCCAACCAGCAGTGGCAAAATCTAGGAAAGAAAGCCCGAACAGTACTAGTTGGACATGAGTAAAACCTTCTGTTATGCCGGCAGTATGGGAAAAGAGGCCACATAGAGAAGAACTATTGGTCTAAATGAGGTTAACGGAAATGTTATCACTTCGGCGACCCGAACCACCTACGGAACGCCTGCCCTAAACTGCACCGAGTCGGCAAGGAAATCCGACTCAGAATCCAGGACCCAATAGAGCCAATGCCATAGGAGCATCCGGGAATGGAGCACCGAAGCCTCAAGTGAAGGCCAATATATTCGCTCTCAACAAAGAGGAGGTTGGAACTGATACAGCAGTAGTGGAATGTACGTTTACCAAGAAAGAATGTTCCGTTAATGCATTGATAAATCCTGGCTCTACTCATTCCTATTTAAACAAGATCTGTGCATGTCATTTGGGTTGGGATGGAGTGGAGCTACCTTTTACCTTATTATTAAGTACACTTTTGGGAAAGATGGTGCAAGCAGATCGGTATGTACGAAATTGTAAAATTGATGTGGGGAGAGAAAGCTTAGAGGGAGATTTGATAGTGTTAGATATTGAAGATTATAATTTGATATTGGGAATGGATTGGCTAGCAAAGCATGGGGCTAGGGTGGACTGTAAGAGAGTAAAAGAATTGAAGTATTCGATAGCGGGGGCTAAGGCCCACAAATTGCTGAAGCAAGGATGTCAAGGATACTTAGCGTATGTGATAAATAAGCCAAAGGACCAGTGCACTCCGGAGGACACCGAGGTAGTGAAAAACATTCCCGATGTGCTCCCAGTGGAACTTACCTCTCTACCTCCTAGCCGAGAAGTTGAATTCACCATTGACCTAGTTCCGAGAGCCGAACCAGTATCTCAGACCCCGTATCGGATGGCACTGGCCGAGCTAAGGAGCAGTTAGAAGAGTTAGTGAAGCAAGGCTACATCAGACCTAGCACGTCGCCCTAGGGAGCACCCGTACTATTTGTGAAGAAAAAGGACGGGACTTTGAGGCTGTGTATCGACTATCGGGGCTTGAACAATCTAACGATCAAGAACAAGTATCCCCTACCGCTGATTGATGAGCTGTTCGATCAGTTACAAGGATCCAGTTGCTACTCCAAATTGGACCTGAGGCAAGGGTACTATCAAGTGCGGATAAAAAAAGAGGATATTCCCAAGATGGCATTCAACACCAGATATGGACATTTTGAGTTCGTGGTAATGCCGTTCGGGGTGACCAATGCTCCAGCAGTTTTCATGGATTTGATGCATCGAGTGTTCCAACCCTATTTGGATAAGTTCGTGGTGGTCTTTATCAACGACATCCTAATTTATTCCAAGAGTTCGGAGGAGCATGTAGAACATCTGAAGCTCGTATTAGAGAAGTTATGGGAGCATAAGATTTTTGCAAAGTTTAGCAAATGTGAGTTCTAGCTAGATAGTGTAGCGTTTCTTGGCCACGTGGTGACTAAGGAGGGAATCAAGGTAGACCCAGCAAAGGTTGAAGCAGTGTCGACTAGAAGCAACCGGAGAACATCACCGAGATTCGAAGCTTCTTGGGATTGGTTGGTTACTATAGGAGGTTCATCAAAGGATTTTCAACGCTTGCATCACCTATGACCTGACTGTTGAGAAAAGATGTTCCATTTGTTTGGAGTGAAGAATGTGAGAAGAGTTTCCAAGAGCTGAAGCAAAGATTGAAGACAGCACTAGTGTTGAGTCTGCCAGAGGAAGATAAGCCTTACGCTCTATATAATGATGCTTCGAAGGAAGGATTGGAAGCAGTTTTGATGCAAGACCGGAAAGTGATCGCTTATACTTCTCAAAAGTTAAGGCTTCATGAAGTCAACTACCCTACGCATGATCTAAAGCTGGCAGCTATTGTGTTCGCTCTTAAGAAATGGTGACACTATATGTATGGGGCGGAATATGAAGTGTTCATTGACTATAAGCGCTTGAAGTACATCTTCACCAGGAAGGATTTGAATTTGAGGCAGCGACGGTGGATGGAATTTTTAGAAGAGTACCGTTGTCGAATCAACTATCATCTCGAGAAGGCCAACGTTGTTGCTGATGCCCTGAGCAGAAAAGTTAGTACGGCCAGATTAAGAGTGCAAGAGATTCAGGTAGTTCAGGTTGTGTTGGTGATAGGGGCTAAATTGGTCATACTTTGCTGAGTTATTTGAGGTTCTTTTGCAATACATTTTGTGCAATAACTAGTCATATTCTTTCATATTTGAGATTTTATCCTTGGAAACGTATTTTGTTAATTATTTCAGATTTTGGGGTAAAACGAATCAAAACCGTTGCGAAGAAGAGTAGAGGTGGCGCCGGCTATGAGGCTGGAACCAGCGCCGGCTGCAGTCTGGAACTTATGCATACAATTCAGAGAAAAATCGATGAACGAGTGGAGAAGCAGAACACAGGCGGCGCCGGCTCTTAAGGACTAAGGTGGTGCCGGTTGTGTTCTGTCATTGAGGGGGTGCTGTGATCTTTCTACGCATTTTTGGAAACCTGAGGAGTTTTAGTGTCTTCCAACTTCTACTCGGCCAAGAACTTTGTACATACGAGTTTAGGCACTTCTTAAACTTATAAATAGATGAAAAACATAAGGGAAAATAGGAGAATTCATAAATCATCATAGAAAATCACTCAATCCAAGGAGGAATTCTTCAATTCAAGGAAGGTTGTACAAGAAGGTCTTCAAAGGAAGAAGAAGGGGGCTTGTCTATGAGTGCTTTCTTTTACTTTGTTTTCTATTTCTTGACAATGATGTTTTAATTATTTTATTGTAATTTGACATTGGTTTAGATATTCATAATATTTAGAGTTATTTGATATTTTGATTAACTGATTGTTATTCTTGGTATTTAATTAATTGGGTTGATTGCGAGATTAATCGATTGTGCTGTTAACTTGTTTGAAAATATGGTTGATGGTTTAAATTGATTGATTTCATATTTGTTGCCTTTTAACTTGCCTAAAAATAGGGTTAATTGCAAGAACAGAGTAATTAAAGGTTAATTGATGTCTGCCAGAATATGGATTAAATTGGTTAATTTCATGGGTTAAGTTTGCCTGAGAATGGGACTTGATCAAAGAATTGTATTTAATGCATCTTTTGGGTAAGACTGGTTGAGACAGAGTATGCGATACTAAGTTATCTAGAAGATAGGGATTCATGGATTGAGAAAGAAGTGAGTCTATTTTAATTCTTCATGATGCCAAGAGAATAATTAGTTATGATAGAGGTTGGGTACTTTAAGATCATGGTTTTCTAATCAATGGTTTGAATTACATAAATCTACATCCTTGACATGTATTTATTTTTGTTTTTATTTTATTTTATTTCGGTTTTGTTTATCGAGTCGGTTAAACAATGAAAGAAAGGTAATTAATGTCTACTTATTCTTTGAGGATCGACACTCGTTTGAACCCTATGCTCAGATAATGATGAATACGCTTGCTCATATGTGTGATTTGGGTTGAACGTTTTAATTTAAACTTGATTGGGAATATGCTTAGTTGTTATATGATTTTTACACCCAAGTCCAGACACATCAAGTTTTTGGCGCCATTGCCGGGGAACAATAGCATGAAAGCTTGGATTTTGTTGATTTAACCATGTGAATATGTAAATAAGTAAATATGTAAAGATGTAAATATGTAAATTTGTACAATTGTTCTTTTTGCAAAAAGGGGTGCCATATTTTGTTGTTTGTATACGTGTATCTTAATTTCCTTATATGTTGTACATATGTGCTTAAGTATATGCATGTTAAGAATAACTAACTTGTCTTTGTATATTTGTATATATTGTTTATTTATTTATTTAATTTTACTAACCTAATGTTAATATGGAATATGTATAATAATAGTATTTTTAATTTGTTGATTTTAACGTCTGTAATTTTGAGTCAATACTATCCCTTCTTATTTTCAGGTTTGGACTTTTGCGAACACGATGTTTTAAATGGATTAAAGTTATCTTATTATTTGTTTCTTTATTTACAATTTTTTGTTTTAGGAATTCTTATGTTATATGTATAGTGGTCATGCATTCTATTAGTAAAAAAAAAAAATAATGGAGAACCGAACAGAAAAGAGCCGGCGCCGACGCCGGTTCCTGTCGGGTGGAGCATAATTAAAGGGATGTTTTGGCCACTTTTTCTTTAAAATCTCCATTCTCACTCGCAAATCCTCTCAAGCTTGTGCCGGCTTCACATCCCTCAGTGCTCAAATTTTGATTTTTCAACTCCTAAACACCTCCATAACATCTACTGACTTCTTTTTTGTTGATCCTACAGATCAAACACCTCAAAATCTTTGATTTTTCACAACAAAATCATATTTAATCCATAAGCAAAAGGAGTAGATTTTCACAAAAGGCTTGTATCTTTTGCTTGCCCATGCATATAAGAGCATGAAGGTATGATTTTTATTTCATTCCTATGGTTAAATTGATGGAGATGATTTTTTCTAATTCTAGGGACAGTTTTGGCTGAAAATTGGGAATTATGTATGCTATGATGGAATTGTGCATTCCTCCTTGAGCTTCATGAATTGGATTACATTAGGAGTTACTGAGCCTTCACTACTTGATTCATGCTTATAATCATTTGAGAATTCATATAGCACAGGCTAGAATTGTGGTTATTAGTGATACTTAAATATGTGGAACAAGCATTGTTGATCACATAATACCATGATACTGCCTTCATTCACATGATCATGTTTATTAGCATGCTTTGAGGATATCAGCATAGTTATGCTTTACAGTGAACTTTACATGCATTGTGCAGGTTGTGTTGAATTGATTAAAGGTGATTGATTGAATTGGTTGTTGGAGTTGATATATATTGAATGAGTTTGTGTAACACTCCGCTACCTAGGCCCAACAAGGCCGGGGATGTCGCCCGTCCAAAGGACAAGGGGTCTTTATAACTAGGTCACACAAATAAATTAGCAGAATCAAAATAACTTAACTTAAAATTTATTACAACCCTAGAATAAATCCACGAATAAAACTATGAAATCCCAAAGGAGAAACAAATCTATAAATAAAAATCATCCACTCTCAACTTCCCAAAGAAATACATAAAAATAAAAGACAACATTCTCTTCCAAGGCAGATAACACTAGCTACTCATCCCCACAGCAGGATCGGCCTGAAATCATGGTAAAAAGGGGATGAGACAGAAATCTCAGTAAGTCCGTGTGTGCTTTAGGTGTTCAGTGAAAACAGTTCGTGGATGCAAAGTGTGAAATCTTTATAAGAGAGATATTGGCAAGCAATAAACATTAGTTAAAAGCAAGAGTGGTGTTTTCCTCTTTTTGAAACCATACAAGTGCACAATAAAATCAACCACTCAAAAGGTGGTCATGGGTTACCACACATTGGGCCCCATAACCATACAACGGTCAGAATGCCACACTTTGTGCAGACTGACAAAAGAAATACTGGCAAGCAATGAATGATGTTAAAAAATAAGAGTGGCGTTTTGGCTTTCAAACCATACGGGTACAATAAAATCAACCACTCAAAAAGGGTGGTCATGAGTTACCACACGTTGGGCCCCATGTCCACATGGTCAGTATGCCACACTTTGTGCATACTGCCGGTCAAAATGCCACACTTTGTGCAGACTGACAAAAGGTAGGTGATCGGCCTACCGGGCAAGATACTCCTCCTTCTCTATACCCAAACAACAACCGGATGTCCATTCCAGCAAAACACAGTCACTTGACTAAAATAAAACTGCTAGCTCGGACCAGCATGACTAAGTAGTACTGATGTTTCTCTAAGTTGAGTTTATCTTCTGGAGGAGGCCTCCTGCCAGAAGACTCACTCTTGCTCTTCAAAACTAGTACTACCAGTCTACCCCTGTTGAGTACTCAACGTAACGTATCCCACTTGGGAAAAATGAACAAAACATAGTTCCACTTGAAAATGGCAATTAAGGTTTTCCAAAGTTTGGGGCAAAACTAGTTTTAGAAAGAGTTTTAGGTTTTGAATAAAACTGCCCCTTGATTTGCAAATAATTTATTTGTCTGAAATGAGAATGGAAATATTCCTCAATTGCCTTTACAGAAATGAGTGACCATGCACTCTACATTTGGCTTGCCATAAAAAAAAACCATTTTTCATCAAACATGTTTTATGCAGGAGCTTACCTGATCCTTGCTCACAACAAAGGTCTCCAACAGCTGACCTAACCCCACATGGGGTAAATACAAACCACAATCAAACTCAAGCCAAGATTCACTTTCACAAATAAAACTAACTCAACTTACTACAATCATGTCCCTAGTGTCCCAAGCTTTAAGGCTCGATAATAAATAAAAGGGGTTTATAAAATAAATCTAGTTTGATATAAAAATAACTAGAGTTTGGAAAATAGGTACAATATGTTGAAGGTTTAAATCTTGCTAAAATAATTTAGAGTTTATTTGATGAAAAGTCCTAGGTGGTACTAGATAAAATAATAATTTATTAATAATTAATTGCTAGAAAATAATTGATAGTTATAATTAGTTGAAAATAAATTTTAATGAGTCTTGCTTGAAAAATAATAAATAAATTTTAATAGGTTTGATTAAAAGTTAATAATTAAATTTGAATAATAAATATTTTACATATTATGATTATTTTCATAAAAGGCTTTATTTGATATTATAATATCTATATATTTTATTTTTCTAGCAAAAACTATTATTTATTTGACTAAAATATCCTTTATATATATAATAATCCAAATCTACCCTTCTTAGGGTTTTTTCGAAATTACTTAGCAAAATCATATTATTAAATATTTTATTCATGAAATAAAAATTAGCTTAGGGACAACTAGATCATGATCATATTTCTATGGCTAACCACAATCATGAACATATAGAATCATTCAATTCATCAAATCATCCAAATCATGCATATATGCATAGATCTAAATTTATCAAGACATGGTCTAACCTCTACTAGCATAATTATGATCATGGCTTTAATAATCAAACATGCATATAAATCCTATTCACCAAATGTGGCATAATCTCTAGCATACTTTATCACAAACACTACCTATGACATGCATCAAGCCTCAAATCATGATACTATCAACCAAGACAATCCTTCTATGTATACGTCCCATCTCCTTCACAATCATACATATATTCATGCTTCAACCCCAACAATACATACACAAATCCTATCTCCATCCACCTTCTAACAACATCACCCTAGAGACATGAATCTAGGATTTAAAAGAAAGATGGAAGGCACTTACTTGGTTGATGAATGCCTTGAAGGAGTTTAGAATGGATCTCAACTCCTAGATGTCTCACTTTGTCCAAGAGAGATGGCGAAAACATGATCATGAGAGGAGAAGCCATCTGGCCAAGAGAAAGGAGGTTTGGCCATGAGAGGAGAGAGAGAGAGAGAGAGAGAGAGAGAGAGAGAGAGAGAGAGAGAGAGAGAGCATTAGCATGTTTATTCATATATATTTTCACTAGAGATCAAGATTGGAGAAGATGAAGTTGTTAGAACAAACTTTACCTTGAAGGTGTTCTTTAACCTTCACAGAATTTTCTGGTTTTGATCCGAATAGCAAGTTGATTTGTGGAGTTTGATGTTAAGAATGGTGTTGATGGACTCACGGTAGTGAGTAGGTCAAATCTGGAGATTTTAGAGAAGGTTTGAATTGGTTTGGAGGGGTATTAGGTGAAAGGTAGAAGTAGGTGTTCTTGGTGTTGTGTGTGTGTTCTTGAAGGTTGAAGGAATTTATGAGATTGTAGTTTGCAGTTGCCGAAATTCTGTGAGAACTAGGGCTAGCCGAATTTCTGTAGGGTTTAGGAGGTTGATTCTCTGATTTGGAAGGGAAAAGGAAAGGCTAGTTGTTACAATCCTTGAAGAATATTTTTGGGAAGCAAATTTGGAAATTAGATATCACAAGAATCTCTTTGATTATGGAAGAGCTTTTGGAAGTCTGCCATGGACAAATTTCTGGCAGTGTTTTAGCTGAATGAGAGCTGGTTGAAGGAGGCTTAGGGTGGCTGAAATCATGGAGTATAATGGTGAAGATAAGGTCTGGTTTTTTGAGATATATTTTATGGAAAGTTGCTAAACTATGGTGGCTGGAATTTTGGTAATCAATCAAGTATAATTGTAGGGATTTGTTGGAGAGATTTTCGGACAGCCATCTCTGAGTTTCGTGCAGAAGCTTAAGAGGAACAATTGAGCTCTGTTACTAAAGGTTTAAGGAAGGTTTATGCAGAATAGGGTTGGTGTTTCGGCTGGAAGAGAAATAGGGAACAAAGCTGAAAATTTTTCCTGCACAGAATTTTCGCTGGGCAGAATTTTCTGGACAGATTTTCAGCTGCCATTTCCAGCCATCTTGCAGATAGTTTGAAGGGGAATTTTAGGGGCTTTGAAGGCTTGTTTCCAGCCTTCTTCATGGAGGAAAAACATAGCTAAGGTGCTGAACAAAATCTGGAAGAAAATAGCTTTGTTTTGGACTCTCAAAGTGGCGATTTGTATAGAAATTTTTCCTGTTTTTGCTCCAGCTTTGAGCAGTCCGAAAATGGCCAAGAAATTCATATTGCAAACTGATCCTAAAGACAATTTTTCTGGCAGCATTTGGGAGGGAATATTAGCTAAGAAACTCGATACTTTGAAGGCACAATAAGCTAGAAAATTTCAACTCATTCCAAGAAGGATGATGAACTAGCTAGAGTGAATTTTAGCAAGCTCACTAGAGGGATTTTTCCTCTTGGAATTTCCCACAACTCTTCCACATTTTCAGACCATGAGAAGTCTTTTACTAAGACATTTTGATCCTACAAGACCACAGCACTTTATTGAAGTTTCTGGAAAGAAAATGGCTAGAACAACTTGATCAAACTAATGAGTTGAAAAATAAGAAAAATCAAAGATCAAGGGAAAATGAATTCCCTTTAGGAAATTCTAGTAGGGCAAGGGAGTAGAATGAGGTTACTCCTAATATGTCTCTCTTAGGACATCATCACTACCTTACTTTAAGCTCATAAGGCCGAAACTATTTCTCCCTAAGCAAAAATAAAATTTAATCAAGCTAAAGCTCCTATGATGGAATTCGAACCCAAGACCTCAAGAATTAATTCCAAGGCTTTAACCACTAAACCACAACAACTCTTGTTCTTATTTTCTCTCCCAAATATTTTTCCTATTTAATCCTCAAGCTATCTCCCTATTTTCACCTCAAGCAAAAATGACCATTTTGCCCTTCTTACTCAATAAACATAATCAAGCCCTTAAGACTATAAAACACAAATCCAAAGCACATAAAATTATACAAAAATATATTTAAACATGCAAATAAATATGCTATGCAACCAAACCCCCCCTTACTCTAAGGTTGGTTTCGACTAGGGTTTCACAGTTTGGGTTTTGTGGACTGTAAGCTTGGTTGAGGGTTGTGTGCGATTTGAGGAATATCTGTGCAGGGGTAGCTATACTATATTCAGTCATTGAGCTTACTTGTTCTCTCTTCTTATTACACCCATTCCTTACTTGACCATGTCTAGAGCAAGGAGTCAGTCTTTTAAAAGGGCAAGAACTTCCTCGTCCACAGTCCCATCATCCGTTGATCCCTTATCTCTTAGACCTATTGAGTTTGTTGATACCTCTTGTGAGGAATGGTATAGTAGGAGAGCTTCTAATAAAATTATTGTTGAGCGTACTTTCTCACCCACCTTAGACCGGGCACTCAAATTAGGAATGATGTTTAGACGGCTTGGGCGGGGGTCGATAGTACAATTGAAAGGAACGTATTGTCCCGTGCTTGTTAAGGAATTCTATGCTAATATGACGGATAAGGGCAATAAACATCTTCCGCATATTGAAACAAGAGTGAAAGGAGTTCCTATTCTCATTACTCAAAACTAATTAGCTAACCTCCTCCAGGTTTTTTACGATGATACTTGGCAAGGGATTGATGTGAATAATCAAAAGATTCTTTCGGACCCGAATTGGGATGTTCGAAGGATGAGAGCGAACCTAGGCTTATATAAGTATAATGCCTTCTAAGCTAATAGCTTCTATTCCAACAATGATTTGGCAGCCAACTTTCGTGCTCTAGTTTTCATGTTTGGGTTTAATATTGTCCCCCGTGCTAGTGGTTTCAATGAGACTAGGCTTATTGACACTTATATTTTGCATCGGATGATGACCACATTACCTATTCCTCTTGCCCCGTTGATTATCCAATCTATTAGGGAGGTTGTTCATCACCATCTTTCCACAAAAGCCTTTGTTTTTCCCTTGGTTATAATGAAGATTCTAAAAGACTTTGGGGTGAGTCTTGAGGGAGAACTCATGGAGGCTACCACTGAGCACGATATGGTCACTGAGCAAACACTTATAAGTTGCGGGTACAAATACAGCCAGGAGTTGAAGAAGTGGCTCACTCCCTTCGAGGTCCAATATCCCGGTCAGGTAAGGCCATCTACAGCGGAGAAGGAGCAGCCACCACCACCGGCATGTGGTAGAGATGGCAGTTCTTAGTCCTACTCCTGGACTGACTTTGAGACCACTGTACTGGGGCACCTCGACTAACAAATGGCGGTGCTCCTACGCTTGTAGGGTACTATAGAAGATATGGCTAGGCGGCAAGCTACCATGGAGCAGCAGTTGACCGAGTTGAGGCAGCATTCTTCTAGGCCACATGGTTGTGTGGGCATCTCTACACTCAATGATGCTGAGAAGGATGAGGATGATGATGATGCGAAGGACTGATGGTGCTTGTCTATATTTGCTCGCTCACTCTTGTTTTTGTTTTCCTTCTCTTTTCATGTTTTTGTTTTAGTTAGTTTGGCTTTCCTTTCTTTGTACTTTTTTTTTTCCTTTCTTTTGTTTTTTGGCTTTATTTTCTTTTCTAGTTGTTATGCTTTGGTATTTTCTTTTGTATTTTTTAGGTACTTTGATGATGCCTCCCTCTTCAAGCATTCAGCTCTTGTACGACACGATGAATGGAAGTTTATCTTTCCAATCTCTTCTCCTTTATATTTTTGGTCTCATGGTATTGTTTGTTCTTGTTATATTTATGTGGCTATTGAGGACAATGTCCAGTTTAAGTGTGGGGGAGTGATTTGATTAACAAGTCTTTTATACATATTCTTTAGCCTTCTTGGGAGTAATAATTTTTGTGCAATAATTTTTCAAAATTTTTTGAGTTTCTGTGCGATTTCAAGTGATACTTTTTAATGCATGTCTTTATGATGGATTATAGAGCATATGTTCTAGATCATTTATGGCTTATGCATGACTTTTTGCACTCACTTGGACAATTAAGTTCTTGATCTAATGTTTTACATTATTCTTAAACCTATTTTTTTTTTTTTTAAATTCATGGAGCATTCTAGAACTTACTTGAATACTTTTCGAGGTGAAATAAGAAAGGCAATCATGGTTTAACTTAGGGATGACGGTAATAGGCATTCTTTGGATAGTTTGAGCTTTTCAAGCCTACCTATTGTAATATTATCCCTAGTACCTATTTTGAGCCTAAATTGTTGATTTCTTTGTTTAAAACCCATCACAATATTTTGTCTATTACTTGTGCTGAGAGTTTGCATAATTTTCCAAATCTTTATGCTCTTGAAGGATGAAAGTATATGTATGATGAGAAAGAATGCAGGGATAAAGATCATGACTTGTTACTTTTAGTCATGGATCAATTACGAGTGGAGTTGGGAAAAGAAAGGAAGTAGAATGGAAGAAAGAAGTTAAAAAAAATTGAGGAAAAAAGAAAAAAATTTTGAGCTAAAAAATGAGAAAGAAGAAAAGAAATGAGAGGAATTGAAAAGAGAAAATAACAAGCTGCTAGAAAAGTGAGTGAAAAATTTCGAAAAGAAAAAAAAAAGAGAAAAGATCACAAAAGGGATGGTGATTGAACGGTGAAAGTTAAGTTCATATAAAACACTTGACACCATTGCTGGAAAATTGAGTGATCTTGAGAAAAAGAGTTAATGACAAAAAAAAAGGGGGAAAGAAAAAGAGAACAATGCAGGATTTGCTTAAAGTGCATAAGGTTTGTCATATAAGGTTATGGTTTGATTGATTTTTGGAATAGGAGAGCAAGGAGAGTTGAAAATTATAGACTTATTTCGGTTACCCTTTTCTTGCTAACTCTCAGTTTTTCTTTGACTTTGGATTTTCCTATATCCTTCGTTTGCTAAGCCACATTACAAGCCTTCAGCCTTACATTACAAGCTTAAAAGTCCTACTCGATCTAAGTAGAATCATGATATATCTCGGATTAGTGAAGAGAGTGTATGAAAAGTAAGCATATGGAATGTATATTCTTTTTTAACTGACTTCTTTCCAATGGTTTGAGAATATTGTGAAGTATTGTGATGGTTCTACTTAGTCATTTATCACTACATAAGTCTTGCATTGGTTGTGAAAGATTTAGTATCATATGTTTTAGGTTCACGAATGAAGAAGCATTGAAGATATTGTTTTGAAATTGATTGAGTGACTTGATTAAAACCTTGTGTTTTTCCTACTTGTTCTTGATATTTTGCTTGAGGACAAGCAAAGAGCTATGTGTGGAGGAATATGATAGGGGCTAAATTGGTCATACTTTGCTGAGTTATTTGAGGTTCTTTTGTAATACATTTTGTGCAATAACTAGTCATATTCTTTCATATTTAAGATTTTACCATTGGAAAGGTATTTTATTCATTATTTCAGATTTTTGAGTAAAACGAATCAAAACCATCGCGAAGCAGAGCAGAGGTGGCGCCGGCTATAAGGATAGAACCGGTGCTGGCTGCAGTCTGGAACTTATGCGCACAATTCGAAAAAAAATCGACAAACGAGTGGAGAAGCAGAACACAGGCGGCGCCGGCTTCGAAGGACCATGGTGGTGTTGGTGGTGTTCTGTCATTGAGGCGGTGTTGTGATCTTTCTACGCATTTTTTGAAACTTGAGGAGTTTTAGCATCTTCCAACTTCTACTCGGCCAAGAACTTTGTACCTACGAGTTTAGGCTGTGAAACCCCAGTCGGAACCAACCTTAGAGTAAGGGGATTGGGATGCATATCATACTTAATTGCATGTTTAAATATATTTTTATATTATTTTATGTGCATTGGATTTATGTTTTATAGTCTAAAGGGCTTGATTATGATTATTGGGTAAGAATGACAAAATGGTAATTTTTGCTTGAGGAGGAAATAGGGAGATAGCTTGAGGATTAAATAGGAAAAATATTTTAGAAAGAAAATAAAAATAAGAGTTGTTGTGGTTTAGTGGTTAGAGCGTTGGAATTAATTCTTGAGGTCTTCGGTTCAAATTCCATCGTGGAGCTTTAGCATGATTAAATTTTATTTTTGCTGGGGAAGGGGTATTTTCGGCCTTAAGAACCTTAGCATAGGGCTGAGGTGTTGTCCTAGGGGAGACATAATATGAGTACTCTAATCCTATTCTTGTGCCTACTCAAAATTTCCTAAGAGAATTCATTTCTTCTTGATATTTAATTTCTCTTAATTCTCAATTCATTAGATTGGTCAAATTTGTTCTAGCCAATTTCATTCCAGAAATTTCATTAAAGTGCTCTGGCTTTGAAGGTTCAAAATGTCTAAGTGAAAGACATCTTAGGGTCTGAAAATGTGGTAGAGATGTGGGAGATTCCAAAGAATAAATCCCTCTAGTGAACCTTCTAAAATTGCACTCTAGCTAGGTTCATTTTCCTTTATGTAATGAACTGAAATTTTCTAGCTTCTTGTGCCTTCAAGATATCAAAATTCTCAGCCATTATTCCCTCCCAAATGCTTCCAGAAAATGGCCCTTTTGATCAGCTTGACATCTGAAGTTTTCTGGCCATTTTCAGATTGCACAAATGCTGTGCAAACCCAGAAAAATTTCTGTGCAAAATCACAGCTTAGGTGGTCTTAAACCAAGCTGTTTCTTCTAGTTTTCTCCCAGCTCCTTAGCCACATTTTTCCTCCATGAGGAAGGCTAGAAACCAGCCTTGAAAGACCTCTGAATGCCCCTTCAAACTCTCTGCCATTTGACTAGAAAATGACAGCAAAAGCTGCCTAGAAAAATTCCAGCAATGGTGAAATTCTGTATAGAAAATTTTCCAGCCTTGTTTCCTTTTCCTGCCCTGGCCGAAACTCCATTCTTTTTCTGCACAAACCTCTCTTAAATAGCCATGAACAGAACTCCATTGTCTTCTCCAAGCTTCTACACGAAAACCAGTCATGGCTGTCTTAAAATATCTCCATCAAATTACTGCAATCATGCCTTGATTGGATACCAAAATTCTAGCAATCTTAATTTAGCAACCTTCTATAAAATGTCCCTCAAATAACTAGACCTTTCCTTCACCATTGCACTCCTTCCTTTCGGCCACCATTAACCTTCTTCACTCAGCTTTCATCCAGCCCAAAACATTGATCAAACAACCGGCCATCACAGCTTTCAAAAGCTCTCCATTGATCAAGATATTCTCAACATATTTTGTTTCCAAATTTGATTCACTAAATTATTCTTTTAGGATTTCAACAACCAACCTTTTCTTTTCCTATCAAACCAGAAAATTCAATTGCCAAAACTCCGCAAAGAGTTCGGGCAACCCTAATCCCTAAGAATTTCGGCAGCTTCAACCAAAACTCTCTCTATTCTCTTCAACCTTCAAGCACACATAGAACACCAAGAATACCTACTCCTTTCTTTCGCCTAATACCTCTCCAAATGACTTCAAACTTCTTTCAAAAACTCAAGAATTCATCTACTGACTGCCATGAGTCCATCCATACCATTTTTAACGTCAAACTCCAAAATCCAACTTTCTCTTTTGTATCAAAAACCAGAATTTTTTTGAAGGATCAAGAACACGTTCAAGGTAGGTTTGTTCTAACAACTTTATCTTCTCTAATCTTTGATCTCTAATGAATATGTATATGAATAAACATGCTAATGGACTTTCTCGCTCTCTCTCTCTCTCTCTTTCTCTCTCTCTCTCTCGGCTGAACCTCTCTCCTTCTTAGCCGAATGGCTTCTTCACCAATGGCCATGCTTTCTTCATCTTCCTTAGACGGATCTAGTCATCTAGGAGTTGAGATCATTCGAAACTCCTTCAAGGTATTCATCAATCAAGTAAGCTTTTTTAACCCTCCTTTTAAATTCTAGATTCTTATCTCTAGGATGATGTTGATAGAAGATAGACTATGAATAGGGTTTGAGTATGTATTGTTGTGATGAGTTGAGATTGAAGCATGAATATATGTATGAATATGATGGAGATGGGATTTATGCATGAGTTAATTATCTTGGTTGAATGTATGGTGTTTTAGGGTTTAATGCATGTCTCCATGATTAAGTATGCTAGAGATTATGTCATCTATGATGAATAGGATTTATATTCTTGTGTGATTATTAAAGCCATGGTTATATTTATGCTAGTAAATGTTAGATCATGCCTTAGTAAATTTAGATCTATGCTTTTATTCATGATTTGGATGATTTGATGAATTGGAGGGAGTATATGTTCATGATTGTGGTTAGCAATAGGAATATGATCATGATCTAGTTGTCCCTAAGCTAATTTTATTCCTTCAACAAAATATTCAATATTATGATTTTTGCTAGTAATTTTGAAAAAACCATAGGAAGGGTAGATTTGGATTATTATATATAATGAGGATATTTTAGTCAAATAAATAATAGCTTTTGCTAGAAAAAAAATATATATACATATTATATAAGATGATGAAATCAACTAAAGCCGTTTATGAAAATAATCATAATAAGTAAAATATTTATTATTAAAATTTAATTATTATCTTTTAACCGAAACCTATTAAAAATTATTTATTATCTTTCAATCATGCCTCATTAAACTTTATTTTCAACTAATTTTAATTATCAATTATTTTCCAACAATTAATTATTAATAAATTATTATTTTACCTAATACCACCTAGGACCCTTCATCAAATAGACTCTAAAATTTTCTTAGCAAGATTTAAATCTTCAGCTTATTAGTACCAATTTCCCAAAACACTAATTATTTTAAATATTAGACTAGCCTTAACTTATAAACCCTTTTCCTTTATTATTTGGCCTTAAATCTTAGGACACTAGGATCATGGTAGTAGTGAATTGAGTTAGTTTTAAATTGAGAAAGTAGATTTTGGCTTGAGTTTGATTGTGGTTTATATTTACCCCATGTGGGGTTAGGTCGGCTGTTAGAGACCTCTTATTGTGAGCAAGAATCAGGTAAGCTCTTGCATAAAACCTGTTTGATGCAAAAATGATTTTTTTTTTAATGGCAAGCCAAATGTAGAGTGCAAGGACACTCATTTCTGTAAAGGCAATTAAGGATTAACTTCTTTCTTATTTTAGTCAAACAAATTATTTGGAAATCAATAAGCAGATTTACTCAAACTTAAAACTCTTTCTAAAATTGATTTTTGATAAAGACTTTGGAAACCCTTAATTGCCATTTTCAAGTGAAACTATGTTTTGTTCATTTTTTTCCAAGTGGGATAAGTTACGTTGAGTACTCAATAAGGGTAGGCTAGTAGTACTAGTTTTGATGAGCAAGGGTGAGTCTTCTGGCATGAGGCCACCTCCAGAAGATGAACTCAACTTAGAGAAACGTCAGTACTACTTAGTCATGCCGGTCCGAGCTAATAGTTTTATTTCAGTCAAGTGACTGTGTTTTGCCGGAATAGACACCCGGTTGTTGTTTAGGTATAGAGAAGGAGGAGTATCTTGCCCGGTAGGCCGATCACCTACCTTTTGTCAGTCTGCACAAAGTGTCGGCATTCTGACCGGTTATAGGGCCCAACGTGTGGTAACCCTTGACCCTTTCTTTTGAGTAGTTGATTTTAATTATTGTGTATGGCGGAAAAAGCCAAAATGCCATTCTTGGTTTTAACTAATATTTATTGCTTGCCAATATTTCTCTTCTAAAGATTTTATACTTTGCATTCGCGAACTGTTTTCACTCGACACTCAAAGCACACATAGACTTACTGAGATTTTTGTCTCATCACCCTTTTTACCATGATTTCAGGTCGATCCTACTGTGGGGATGAGTATCTAGATATTGCTTGCTTTGGAAGATTTTCTGATAATTTATTTTGTGTAATGCTTTGGGGAGATGAGAGCGGATAAATTTTATTATGGATTTGTTTTTGGTATTCTTAGGTTTATTCTTGAATTTATTCTTCGGTTGTAATAAATTTTAAGTTAAGATATCATTTTTATTCCGCTATTTTGATTGTGTGACCTAGTTATAAAGACCCCTTATCCTTTGGACGGGGCGACATCCCCAGCCCTGGCGGGCCTAAGTAGCGGGGCGTTACATAGGTACTTCTTAAGCCTATAAATAGATGAAAAACACAAGGGAAAAGGGGAGAATTCATAAATCATCATAGAAAATCACTCAATCCAAGGAGGAATTCTTCAATTCAAGGAGGGTTGTACAAGAAGGTTTTCAAAGGAAGAAGAAGGAGGCTTGTCTATGAATACTTTCTTTTGTTTTGTTTTCTTTTTCTTGATAATGATGTTTTAATTATTTTATTGTAATTTGGCATTGGTTTAGATATTCATAATATTTAGAGTTATTTGATCTTTTGATTAACTTATTGTTATTCTTGGTATTTAATTGCTTGGGTTGATTGCGAGATTAATCGATTGTGCCGTTAACTTGCTTGAAAATATGGTTGATGGTTTAAATTGATTGATTTCATATTTGTTACCTTTTAACTTGCCTGAAAATAATTAAAGGTTAACTGATGTCTGCCAGAATATGCATTCCATTGGTTAATTTCATGGATTAAGTTTACCTGAGAATGGGACTTGATCAAAGAATTGTGTTTAATGCATCTTTTAGGTAAGACTGGTTGAGATAGAGTATGTGATACTAAGTTATCTAGAAGATAGGGATTCATGGATTGAGAAAGAAGTAAGTCTATTTTAATTCTTCATGATGCCAAGAGAATAATTAGTTATGATAGAGGTTGGGTACATTAAGATCATGGTTGTCTAATTAATGGGTTGAATAACATAAATCTACATCCTTGACATGTATATATTTTTTTTTTTATTTTATTTCGGTTTTGTTTTATCAAGTCGGTTAAACAATGAAAGAAATGTAATTAATGTCTACTTGTTCCTTGAGGATCGACACTCGTTTGAACCCTATGCTCAGTAAATGATGAGTACACTTGCTCATTTGTGTGATTTGGGTTGAACATTTTAATTTAAACTTGATTGAGAATGTGCTTAGTTGTTATATGATTTTTACACCAAAGTATGGACACATCAGTTGGACAGGAGAGTGGAAGTGCGAGAGAAGAGAATTGTTGTTAGCAACCTGAAGTTGACACCAGATCTAAGGTAGGAAATTATGGAAGCTCAGCCAAGTAACGCAGAATTTTAGCTTTTCAAGGACAAGGAGCTTAAATTGCAAGGCAGTGAATTCTGGCAAGATGAAGTAGGAGTTTTGTATTTCTGGTATCAGTTGTGTGTGCCCGGAGAGCATCAATTGAGGGACAGAATTTTGGAAGAGGCGCGTAGGAGCAAGTACGCAATTCATTCGGGGGAAGTCAAAATGTACCAGGATATGAAAAGGGCCTATTGGTGGCCCGGAATAAAGCGGGATGTGGTTAAATATGTCTCAACATGTCTTACCTATCGGAAGGTCAAAGCGGAGCATAAGAAGTCAGCAGGATTGTTACAACTGTTGCCAGTACCTGAATGGAAGTGGGAGGAAGTGGCCATGGACTTTGTTACCAGACTTCCTATGTCAAGGACCCAGAAGGACGGCATATGGGTAGCGGTGGATCGACTGACCAAATCGGCTCATTTCATACTAGTGAATGTAAGAGACTTTATGGAGAAGTTGGCTCAAACCTATGTGCGAGAAATAGTCCAACTGCATAGAGTACCTTCGAGTATTGTGTCTGACCGAAGCCCAAAGCTTACATCTCGATTTTAGGGCAAATTTCAAGAATCAATGGGGTCGAGTCTGAAGTTCAGTACGACGGCGCATCCACAGACCGATGGGCGGTCAGAAAGGGTTATTCATATATTAGAGGATATGCTGAGAACGTGTGTTCTGGATTTCGGGGATAAGAATATGTTCCGCATGTGGAGTTGTCGTATAATAATAGTTATGAAACTTTAATTGGGATGGCTCTGTATGAGGCTGTAATAACCCGTCTTATATACAGGACTTGCATAGGGTGGGCTTGTTAAAAAAAAAAAAAAAAGAGAGAAGATAAAATATAAAAAAAAAAATTATGATATATTTATTTCGTTATTGCTATTATCTAATACCAAAATCTCTTGGCAATATTAAATTATAATATTATTAAAAATTCAATAATCATATTGAATTATTATATTATTCTTACCATTATATATATATATATATATATATATATATATACATACATGCATATATTATACCTAATCCTATAAATATCTTAGGTTATAATATATTATATGGAAAGTTATTTTAGGGGACCCACAAAGATATTTTAAGGAGGGGCCCAGAAGAAGTAAATAAAGATGGCCCACAAGCATGACATTTTTGACCAGATTTGACTATTATTAGACTCTCTCTAATTAAGCTTAATCAAGCTAAGTGAGATTAGGATAAGTTAATCTTGATTAAGCATATATTAGTCCTAAGAGATTTTAAGAATTTCTTCAAACTTCTAGAGGACCTACAACCTTCTAGGGTAATCCATAATTCTCTGGAAAAACCTACAGAAGTCTCAAGACTTCTAACATTTCCAACTCACCCTAGATCTTTTATAAAGTCCAAAATAAGACCAAGGGGAGCAAGCTATATAAATAAGAGCAATGGGGAGGATTTCGGCCAAGAGAGAGAGAGCAGCAAGAAGAAAAGAAAAACAGAGAAGTGAGGAGGAGAAAACAAAAGAAAGACTAGAAGAGAAAGAAAGATTTTCGGTAGCAAGAGAAAGAAGAGAAGAACGGGCAGCAAGGAGGAGGAAAGGAAAAGGAAGAAAATGAGGGAGAGTTACAGCTTGCCTTCATCTTAGAAAGGTAAGAGATCACTTCTCAATGCTAATAAAATGATACTAGAAGTTGGAAGCTAGCTGCATATGAATATTGTTGAAGTTAAGTAATGAAAATATGTTGATTTTGTGATGGTTGATTAACCGGTTGGATGAGTGATGAAGTAGACATGATTTTCAGTTCATTTTAGAGTTATGGTTTGCTGGAATTTGAACATGAATAATCCTAAGCCTGTCCTAGACTAGTTAGAAAGGATTTGGGTCAGGTGATGTTGGCTTGGATGACTAAGAGATCAGAAATAGCAAGAATAATGTAAACAGCCAAAATTTACTGGTTTGATAAACTTGGAATAATTAATTCATTTGGATAAAAGAAAAGTGTTGGATATGAAAACCTATTAGAATACTGATATTGGGATGTTAAAGGAAGTATTGAAGAGTTTAAATGAGGTAGGGTATGTTGAAGAAACTAGGGAATAAGTTAAAACAAGTTAGGTTCCTAAATTGTAATTCTGGACCAAAACTGAATGAAATGGAGAGAGGTTTGAATACCTCATGACCTGAAATTGATAGAGAAATTTCTTAGGAGTATTTAGGAAGTGGTTTCACCTCATTTGGACCTGAATTGGAGGAGATATGTATAAAGTACTGGAAAGTGATGAAACTGAACTCCAAACTCGGAACAGTGAATTAACTGAAAAACTGTACAAAATGGGATGGAGTTTGCATGACTCATGACCTGGAATTGATAAAGGGACATCTTAGGAATAGTGTGGAAGTATCCTCACCATATTTGGATCTATATTGAATAAGTTGTGCGAAGAATGGTGGAGGGTGGTAAAGCTGTAAAACCAGAAAACCATCCAAAGTATTAATTAATTTATTTCTTTAAGAAAATTATAGAAACCTTATTGAAACCATTAAGTATTTGAAACCATTGAGTAATGACAAAGGGATATACCAATGGTGTAGGTGAATCAAGTCGAGAGAACACCTTTTAGGTCTGTACAAGTGCAACTTCGACTTAATATACAAGGTGAGTCCCATTGATTTCTAAACCTTTTTTTAAAGGCTAGTGTGCTTTGATTTTCTATGAAATGATATGTTTTATGCCATTTTGGAAATCCTCGAATATGTTTAAGGTTTACATAAGAAACATTTGCTTTTATGCTATTTCAGACTCGAATAAATTTCATATTTAGCTTGGAAACCTTCCTAGATGTTTAAAACACAGATTTTGTGAATTTAATCCTTTTCGGATTAAATATTTGAGATTTTTGAAAAATGGTAAATTTTGGAGTCAAGTATTTGGAGAATAATCCAAATATCCTTATTAGAATATTTTATGAAAACTCTTGGAACTCGGGTATTCGGTAAATGACCGAAATATCCTTATTGGAACTTTTGTAAATATTTTTCAAATCGGGTAGGGGTAAAATGACCCAGATACCCTCAAAAAGTCTTTTAGAATTTGGCATGGGTGAAATGGCCCAAATACCCTTGGAAAATGACTTTTGTGATCAAGTACGGCCCCAAAAAATAAGAAATGTTTTGATTTGGAAATCCTGCGGGATTAGATGACCCTCTGGCCTGATCGGTCAGATGGGGTTAGTGTTGTTGTGTTGAGTACTCAGCAAGGACTTTAATCTTTGTACTAGCCAATGTTAGAGGTAGACAACCCTAAGTAACCTGATCAGTTCTGGGGATTATCTTACCCCAAACTGGGCGACAGGACATTGTGATGAGTCGTCCTTGGCTAGCCGTTGTGAGCCCGGCAATTGCCTGTTGATTATGATTAGTGGGTTGTTCACATGAGACCGAGCGGGGACACTCGGTGTGTTCAACCCCTTGCCACCTTGATGGTGATTGATGTCAGGATTGGGACCCCTGGCTTATGGTGGCAAGTAAAAGATCCCTAAGTGCACGGTGAGGTAAATTTGTACGTTGCTCACACTTCCGGCATAACACGGGTGACGTGCTGTAAAGCACAGTCCCTGGCGCAAGAGACCGTGTTGCCGAAGGCAAAGTTCTTTGAACTTTGCACGCGGGTTGCACTTCTAATTGGGGAAGAACCCACATTTATTGAATTAGTGGCCATGTGTTCGGAAGCCATTGTGTTACGAAAGTACATGAATTTAAATTTATCAATTATTGCCTTTTTCCTGTTGCAAAACTTATTTTTGTAAAGAAAATGAAAGCAAACTTTATCTTCTAAGAAAAACACTGGCACACACAGGACTCATTGAGTATACCACTCACACGTATGTTTTCCTTTTTTTTTTTTTTTTTAGGGATTGGAGTTGAAGACTAACAATCGTACTACCCAGACTTCTTCTCTAGCACTGGATAGCTAATCTTTTGATGGGAACATTGTATATAGGCTATGAGATGATTCAGCTTATGTATTTTGGGAACCATGACAATATACCTATCATGACTTATATGTTACATAAATAAAGAGCATGTTTCCTTTATTTCTTTAAGTTTCGACTTTACCTGCTTACTATAAGTTTACATCGTTATAAAGGCCCCTAGTCTGAGACTTTTGACGGGGCGACATCCCGCCTAAGCCCAGCCCACTACGACAAGGTAAAAATGTGGGGTGTTACAATTGGTATCAGAGCATTAACCATATAGTTTAATTTGCATACATTATCTATGGGTATAGTTATATTATTTGTGGGTATAGATATAATATCTGTGGGTTCAGATGAAGTAGTCGAGATAGGTGCTATACCTTTGATAAGTCAACAGTAAAAGATGATGAAGACGAGGTAGTTAAAGTGGTTGATGTATCTTCAGATGAGTCAACTATAGGAAAGGATGTGAAAATGTTAGTCCCAAGATCTGATACTCTTGAGTATTATCGTGTATCGATCGACTTGGGACCCCCTGTTTCCAGTGATGATAGCGAGTAGGAGGACTACTTAGGAAGTTTTAGTATGAGTTACAGTTGAAGTACATATTAAGTACGTATGTTGGTAGAAGATAATAAGCAAGTATATATATATATATATATATATATATATATATATTTATGTACTAAACCTTGCAATTTTGTTGTAATATACCAGGGTGTTATGTTTTATACCAGGATAACATTCTTCCCTGACATACTAATCTAACTCTATTATTGATACTAATTTAACAAGGAAAGTCGATTGTCCTTATCATATTTCCAAAGCAAACCCTCGTCACCACCCAAAGGAATCATTTGCTGACAATTTAGCCAAGAGAGCACCTGATGAATCTCTAGGAAGCACTATGATGCAAACTTTCCAGAAAATGACAGAAGTGTTACAAAATATGACTGAGATAACCCCTAAAGAATGGACGATGAACTGAAGTTGAAGCAGATCAAGCTTTAGAGTGATTCCTAAAATTCCGACCCCCTTTATTTTATGCCTGACCTAAGCAAGAACAAGAAGCAGAATCCTGGATAGAACAAATGGAGAACATATTCACCACTCTAAGTTACTCAGAGCAACGAAAGGTGTAATTTGTTGCATTCAAACTTCAAGGACCAATGCGAGACTGGTGGACACGGAAGAAGGAGCTGAAGGAATGGATTTGGGAGGAATTTTGAGCAGAGTTCAAGAAAGAATTCAGACCCATTTGGGTGGTAGAAAGGAGAGAAGATGAATTTCAAATTTTCAGATAAGGAGGAAGGACAGTAGGGAGGTACGCTGCTGAATTCACACGACTTTAGAAATAATGCCCCCTCCTAGTGCAGAATGAATCAGACAAGACTCACCGCTTTGTGAAAGGTTTGCACCTCGAACTCAAGAAGGTATTGCTTAGTATGGCCCCAAGTAATTATAGTGCTGCAATAGAAATAGATTCAAGGGTCGAGGAGGCAGATCTAGAGCAAGCTAAGCAAGGAAGTGAAAGGGGATTTCAACCCCTAAACCGAAATAAGAGGCCTAGAGGGAATAAGTGGCCAAATAAAGGGAAATTTCCAAGAAGAGAAGAAGGTAGTATAGGGAAAATGTTTATTCGCTGTTACAATTGCGGGAAAGAAGGACATAAAAGTTTGAACTGCCCATATCCAAAGAGGATGACGGGATGGATAAATCTAAGGAAGAATGACATGGGGGTAAGATCGGAATTTGCCCAAGGAAAATAGAGCCAGCCCTCTGCACCCAAACCAGGAGTTAGTAAGCCTATCGTGAAAGCTCGAGTGGTAGCCTTAGATAAAGAAGCTACTAATGCATCGGCGGTAGTAAAAGGTAAGATTTTTATTTTTGGCAAAGAAGCTTAAATTCTAATAGATCTAGGGTCCACCCATTCTTTTATTGCATGCTCCTTTGCTCAAAAGGTAAATGTTAGAAGTAAGGAGGCTCCCTATGAGATGATAGTTAGTACCCCTTTAGGAAAGCAATTGAGCAGTGATAGAATTTATTTGGGAAGTGAGATAAAAATTGGAGACGTGACTCTAGAAGGAGACCTTATAAGTTTACCCATAGCCGACTATGATGCCATTCTAGGAATGGATTAGCTATCACGACATCATGCGAGGGTTGACTGAAGGAATAAACTAGTGCATTTTAGGGGACCAGTGGGAGGTACTCTAGAATTTTGGGGAGATAAAGCAAAACAAAGAGTAAGATTGATATCCGGAGTGAAAGAAAGAAGGTTGATTCAAAAAGGTTGTACTGGGTATTTAGCTTACCTTTTGAACAAATCCATTAAACTTGAGAAACTTGAAGATGTACCACTGGTTCGAGAATACCCAGATGTTTTTCCAGAGGAACTGCAAGAATTATCCCCAGAAAGAGAAGTTGAGTTCAGTATTGATTTAGTGCCAGTAGCTGAGCCAGTCCAGATGGCACTTTAAGGATGTGCATAGACTATAGGAGGCTAAATGCTCAAACAATAAAAAACAAATACCTATTATCTATGGTGGATGAGTTGTCTAACCAACTACAAGGTGCAGGATATTACTCTAAATTAGATCTAAGACAGGGTATTATCAAGTAAGGATTAGAGAAGAGGATATTCCTAAGACTGCCTTTAATATGCGTTGTGGGCACTATGAGTTTGTGGTGATGCCCTTTGGAGTTACTAACGCCCCTGCCACTTTCATGGACCTTATGCATCGGATCTTTCAGCCCTACTTGGATAACTTTATTGCTATTTTTATTGATGACATTTTGGTATATTCTAAGAACCCTTAAGAGAATCAAGAGCATTTGTGAAAAGTTCTTGAGAAATTAAGAGAAGCCAAGTTGTATGCCAAGTTTAGCAAGTGTGAATTTTGGTTGGATAGAATATCTTTTCTAGGGCATGTGATCTCTAACGAAGGGATTTCTGTAAACCCTGCAAAAGTGGAAGCTGTAGTACAAAAAATACTATGGAGGTGAGGAGTTTCTTAGGCTTGGCAGGATATTATAGAAGATTTATTGAAGGGTTCTCGAAACTTGCTTCGCCATTGACCCGATTAACCCAGAAAAAGGTGCCCTACGAATGGTTGGAAAGTTGTAAGAAAAGTTTTCAAGAATTGAAGAGAAGATTAAACACCTCACCCGTCCTAGCCTTGCCTACTATGAATAAGCCCTACGAGGTATATACTGATGCTTCTAAGGAAGGATTGGGAGGAGTGTTGATGCAAGATAGGAGGGTAATAGCATATATATCTAGGAAGTTCAAACCTCATGAGAAAAATTACCCTACTCACGATTTAGAATTGGCAGCCATTGTATTCGCCTTGAAAAAGTGGAAGCATTACCTTTATGGAGCGAAATTTGAGGTTTTTTCCGACCACAAAAGCCTGAAATATATCTTCACCCAAAAAGATTTAAATATGAGGCAACGAAAGTGGATGGAGTTCTTAGAAGAATTTCGCTGCCCAATTAAGTACCATCCGGGAAAGGCCAATGTAGTAGCAGATTCATTGAGTAGAAAAGGACATATATCTGCACTACGGATGGCGCAGACTCCGGAGTTGGAAGCGGTAGCACTGGAGGGACGAATTAGGATGAATAACATATTAATATAGCCTGAATGGTTGTAACAATTAAAAGGCATTCAAGAGTAAGACCAGGAGTTGCAGCAGATGAAGGCGAAAAGCAAGGAACAAAAGAAAACTGATTTCTACGAAGATGACGCAGGGATCCTCTGATTTAAAGGGTGATATTGTATACCAAGACAGGCTGCTATGAAGCAGAAAATATTGACAAAAGCACATCAGAATAAATATACCATTCACCCGGGGGTAGTAAAGATGTATCGAGACTTGAGGCAGCATTTCTGGTGGATAGGTATGAAGAACGATATTTCTCGGGATGTTCCTCAATGTCTTACCTATCAAAAGCTGAAGATAGATCACCAAAAACCGAGGGGATTACTGCAACCACTACCTGTACCCGAATGGAAGTGGGATGAAGTTACAATGGACTTTGTAACCGGTTTACCTGTAACCAGTGGACTACGAGATACAATTTGGGTGATTGTATATTAGTTAACAAAGATAACTCACTTTATACCCATACGTGAACGAGACTCCTTGGAGAAATTGAGTAAGATTTATATGGAGAAAGCAATCAGACTTCACAGAGTACCTTCCTGTATTATTTCTGACCGAGACCCCAAGTTCACTTCTCAATTTTGGAGAAAAGTGCAACAACTGTATGGAACTACTCTGAAATTTAGCACCACAACACACCCTCAGACTGATGGGCAGACAGAGCGAGTAATCCAAATTTTAGAAAACATGTTGAGAGCATGTGCATTGGACTTTAGGAATAGATGGGTTGATAATTTGGCCTATGCGGAATTTGCCTACAACAATAGTTATTAATCCTCAATCGGAATGGCACCATTTGAAGCCTTGTATGGACGGAAGTGCCGATCCCCTCAATATTGGGAAACCTTAGGACGACAACAGGAGCAATATGATGTCTTGGATATGGAAAGGGCACGACAAAAGATGTTGCAAATCAAGGAGAGATTGGAGATTGCCCAAAGTAGGCAGAAAAGTTATGCAAATTGCCATTGGAAGGATGTACATTTTAGTGTTGGAGATTTAGTACTCTTAAGGTTAACACCCCAATGGGGTAAGGGGACACGAAGGAAGAAGCTAGCTTCGCGGTATATTAGACCCTTTCCCATCACCGAGAAAGTGGGAAAAGTAGATTATAGATTAGGGTTACTATCGGAACTTCAAGGCATCCATGATGTATTCCATGTATCACAACTTAGGCGATATATAGCCGATCCTAGTCATATTTTGAATGATGATGCCATAGAGTTATCACCAAATTTAAATTATGCAGAAAGGCTAGTTAAAATCTTAGAACGCGCTGAAAAGAAGTTGCAGCAGAAGCAAATCCCACTTGTTAAGGTGTTATGGAGCCATCATCCTGTGAAGGATGCTACGTGGGAGACAGAAGCAGAAATGTATAAGCTTTATCCAGATCTCTTTGAAGGTGAGTCATAATTTCGAGGACGAAATTCCTTTTAGGAGGGGAGATTGTAATAACCCGTCTTATATAAAGGACTTGCATAGGGTGGTCTTGTTCTTTTTAAAAAAAGAAAAAATAAGATAAGATATAAAAAAATTATGATATATTTATTTCATTATTGCTATTATCCATTATTACTATTTATTATCTAATACCGAAATCTCTTGGCAATATTAAATTATAGTATTAATATATATATATATATATATATATATATATATATATAGGAGCAAGGGGGGAGATTTCGGCCAAGAGAGAGAGCAGCAAGAAGAAAAGAAAAATAGAGAAGTGAGGAAGAGAAAACAAAAGAAAGACTAGAAGAGAGAGAGAGATTTTCGGTAGCAAGAGAAAGAAGAGAAGAACCGGCAGCAAGGAAGAGGAAAGGAAACGGAAGAAAATGAGGGAGAGTTATAGCTTGCCTTCATCTTGGAAAGGTAAGAGATCACTTCTCAAAGCTAATAAAATGAAACTAGAGGTTGGAAGCTAGCTGCATATGAATATTGATGAAGTTAAGTAATGAAAATATGTTGATTTTGTGATGGTTGATTAACCAGTTGGATGAGTGATGAAGTAGACATGATTTTCAGTTCATTTTAGAGTGATGGTTTGCTGGAATTTAAACATGAATAATCCTAAGCCTATCCTAGACTAGTTAGAAAGGATTTTGGGTTAGGTGATGTGGGTTTGGATGACTAAGAGATCAGAAATAGCAAGAATAATGTAAACAACCAAAATTTACTGGTTTGATAAGCTTGGAATAATTAATTCATTTGGATAAAAGACAAGTGCTGGATATGAAAACCTATTAGAATACTGATATTGGAATGTTAAATGAAGTATTGAAGTGTTTAAATGAGGTAGGGTATGTTGAAGAAACTAGGGGAATAAGTTAAAACAAGTTAGGTTCCTAAACTGTAATTCTGGACCACCCAACTCGGAGAAACAACTTTAGCTGGAAAAATGAATGGAGAGTGGTTTGAATAGCGCATGACCTGAAATTGATAGAGAAATGTCTTAGGAGTATTTAGGAAGTTGTTTCACCTCATTTGGACCTGAATTGGAGGAGATATGTATAAAGTACTGGAAAGTGATGAAACTGAACTCCAAACTCAGAACAGTGAATTAACTGAAAAACTGTACAAAATGGGATGGAGTTTGCATGACTCATGACCTAGAATTGATAAAGGGACATCTTAGGAATATTATGGAAGTAGCCTCACCTTATTTGGACCTATATTGAATAAGTTTTGTGAAGAATGGTGGAGGGTGGTAAAGCTGTAAAACCAGAAAACCATCCAAAGTATTAATTAATTTATTTCTTTAAGAAAATTATAGAAACCATATTCAAACCATTAAGTATTTGAAACCATTGAGTAATGACCAAGGGATATACCAATGGTGTAGGTGAATCAAGTTAAGAGAGCACCTTTTAGGTCTATACAAGTGCAACTTTGACTTAATATACAAGGTGAGTCCCACTGATTTCTAAACATTTTTTTAAAGGCTAGTGAGCTTTGATTTTCTATGAAATGCTATGTTTTATGCCATTTTTGAAATCCTCGAATATGTTTATGGTTTAAATGAGCAACATTTGCCTTTATGCTATTTCGGACTCGAATAAATTTCATATTTAGCTTGGAAACCTTCCTGGATGTTTAAAACACGAATTTTGTGAATTTAGTCCTTTTCGGATTACATATTTGAGATTTCTGAAAAATGGTAAATTTTGGAATCGGGTATTTGGAGAATAATTCAAATATCCTTATTGGAATATTTTATGAAAACTCTTGGAACTCGGGTATTCGGTAAATGACCGAAATATCCTTATTGGTACTTTTGTGATTATTTTTCAAATTGGGTAAGGGTAAAATGACCCGGATACCCTCAAAAAGTCTTTTGGAATTTGGCATGGTTGAAATGGCCCAAATACCCTTGGAAAATGACTTTTGTGATCAAGGACGGCCCCAAAAAATAAGAAATGTTTTGATTTGGAAATCCTGCGGGATCAGATGACCCTCTGGCCTGATCGGTCAGATGGGGTTGGTGTTGTTGCGTTGAGTACTTAGCAAAGACTTTGATCTTTGTACTAGCCCATGTTAGAGGTAGACGACCCCATGTAACCTGATCAGTTCTGGGGATTGTCTTACTCCAAACAGGACGACATGACATTGTGATGAGTCGTCCCTAGCTAGCCGTTGTGAGCTCGGCAATTGCCTATTGATTATGATCGGTGGGTTGTTCACATGAGACCGAGCGGGAACACTCGGTGTGTTCAACCCCTTGCCACCTCGATGGTGATTGATGTCAGGATTGGGACCCATGGCTTATGGTGGCAAGTAAAAGATCCCTAAGTGCACGGTGAGGTACATTTGTACGCTGCTCACCCTTCCAGCATAACACAGGTGACGTGCTGTAAGGCGCAGTCCCTGGCACAAGAGACCGTATTGTCGAAGGTGAAATTCTTTGAACTTTGCACGTGGGTCGCACTTCTAATTAGGGAAGAACCCGCATTTATTGAATTAGGGGCCATGTGTTCGGAAGCCATTGTTTTACGAAAGTACATGAATTTAAATTTATCAATTACTGCCTTTTTCCTGTTGCAAAATTTATTTCACTAAAGAAAATGAAAGCTAACTTTCTCTTCTAAGAAAAATACTAGCACACACGGGACACACTGAGTATACCACTCACACGTATGTTTGCCTTTTTTTTTTTTTTTTAGGGATTGGAGCTGAAGACTAACAACGGTACTACCCAGACTTCTTTTCTAGCATTGGATAGCTAATCTTTTGAAGGGAACATTGTATATAGGCTATGAGATGATTCAGCTTATGTATTTTGGGAACCATGATAATGTACCTATCATGACTCATACGTTACATAAATAAAGAGCATGTTTGCTTTATTTATTTAAGTTTCGACTTTACCTGCTTACTATAAGTTTACATCGTTATAAAGGCCCCTAGTATGAGACTTCAGACGGGGCGACATCCCGCCTAAGCCCGGCCCACTACGACAAGGTAAAAATGTGGGGTGTTACAGAGGCCCTGTATGGACGCAAGTGTCAGGTTCCGCTATACTAGAGTTGGTCAGAAGATGGACACATAAGCAAAATCGGAGAAATTGTTGGACAAAGTTAAGTTAATCAGGGAAAGGTTGAAGGTAGCTCAGAGCCGATAAAAGAGCTATATAGGCAACAGGCAGAGAGAGTTGGAGTTTCAAGTAGGAGATACTGTATTTCTGAGATTGACATCGAATAGAGGAATCTTGAAGCATCCAAAAGGTAGAAAGCTGAATCTGAGGTATTTGGGACCGTTCCCGATAAAGGAAATGATTGGGCCAGTAGCATATCAATTGGACTTGCCTGATGGATTGATGGGAATTCATGAGATGTTTCATGTGTCACAGCTGAAGAAGTACAATGCCAATCCTGGTCATATTCTGAAAAATGAGCCGTTGGTCTTGAAATCCGCTCTGTGTTATATGGAGAAACCCGTGCGAATATTGGATAGCAGTATCAAGAATCACCAGAACAAGTAGATACCGATGGTAAAAGTTCTGTGGGAGCATCATGGCACGCGAGATGCCACATGGGAATTAGAAGAGTGTGTAAAGCGGAAGTATCCCGATCTGAGATAGAGATATGGCTGAATTTTGGGACGAAATTCTCCTAATGAGGGGAGGATGTGAAACCCCAATTAAAATCAACCCTAAAGTAAGGGGGTCGGGATGCATATCATATTTTTTTGCATGCATAAATATATTTTTGTATGATTTTATGTGCTTTAGATATGTGATTTATAGTCTAGAAGGCTTAATTGTGCTTATTGAGTAAGAATGGAAAAATGGTAATTTTGTTTGAGGTGGAAATCGGGAGATAGCTTGAGGATTAAATAGGAACAATATTTGGAAGAGAAAATAAGAACAAGAGTTGTTTTGGTTTAGTGGCTAGAGCATTGGAATAAATTCTTGAGGTATTGGGTTTAAATTCCATCATTTAAGTTTTAGCATGATTAAATTTTATTTTAGATAGGTAGGCTATTTTCGGCCCCTGCATGCCTTAGGGAGGAGTAGGAATGTTGTCCTAGGGGAGATATGAAAGGAATGTCCTAATCTTATTCTTGTGTCCTACAAAAATTCCTAAGGGATTCATACCCTTTTTTGTTCTCTAGCTTACCTTAAATCTTGATCAAATAAGTTGCTTAATTTATCTAAGCCATTTTATTTACAGAAAATTCCAGCAAGGTTCTGTGATTTTGAATCTTCGAAAATGCCTCTTGGAGGATGGAATTTTAACTGAAAATGGGGAAAAGTTATGGAAGGTTCCCAAGAGAATTAATCTCTATGGTTAAACTTTCAAACTCCAACCTATGTGTATTCATCTTCTTTATATAGTAATCTGGAAAATTTTTCCAGCTTCTTGATCAGTCCAATTGTCAAAATCTTCAGCCATCTTTTCCTCTCAAATACAGCTGGAAAAATAACCAATTTACTCAGCTTGAAGACTGAAAACTATGGCCAATATTCGGACTACACAAAGCTGTGCAAACCAGAGAAAAATTCTGGGCAGAATTCGCAGCTTAATAGTCCAAAAACCAAGCTGTTTCTTCTAGACTTCAAACCAGTATTTCAAATATGACTTTCCTCCATAAAGAAGGCTAGAAACCAGCCTTACAGTACCCTCCAATACCCCTTCAAACCTGCTGCAAATTGGATGGAGCATGGCAGAAAAAAATGCACGAAATTTCCAGCAAAACCTTCGAGCAAGCAATCAGAAATTCTAGCTTTGTTTCCTCCTCACCCTTGTCCGAAACTCACACCATTTTTCTGTAAAACCAACCTTAGTCAACCATGGACTGAACTTCATCATCTCCACCATTGTTCTACACGAAAAGAGCTCCATGGCTACCCCTTGAATCACTCCATCAATCACTACAATCAAGCCTTCAATTGGAGTCCAAAATTCCAACAAATTATTTCATCAAACTTCCATGGATTAAGCCTCAAACATCCAGAAAATTCCCTCACCATTGCACTCCATAATTCAGCCACCCTAAAGCTCATTCAAACATCATTCATCTCAACAAATTTCCAGCCAAACCAGTCGGCCATTAAAACTAAAAAAAAAGCCTCCTTCAATCAAGATATTCTTACCATATTTGCTACCATAATTCACTCCCTAAATTACTCCTTTTGAATTTCAAACAACCAGCTTTTCTTTTTCTCCCAAATCTGAAAATTCAATCACCAGAATTCTCCAATCCATTCGGCCACCGTTTCCAAGCAAAATTTCGGCCAGCTTTCCTCCATTCTCTCCAAACCTCCAAGAACATCAAGAACACACACCACCATTCACCAAGCCTAAGACCACTCTAAACCCCTTCAATCTTTTTCAAAAACTCCAGATCACATCTACTCACTCTCTTGAATCCATTTCTGTAATTTATAACATCAAACACTAAAATCAAGGTTCCATTTTCGGATAAAAAACTAGAATTTTCTTGAAGGCTCAAGAACACTCTCAAGGTAAAATATGATCAATTATCTCCATCTCTTTTCCTCTTCAACATTTAATGAAATAAACTAATAAACTCTCTCTTCTCTCTCTCTCTCTCTCTCTCTCTCTCTCTCTCTCTCTCTCTCTCTCTCTCTCTCGGCCGAAATGGTTACTCTAACCATGGCCATTTTTCTTCTTCCTCCTTGGATGGATAAACACTTCCAAGCATGAGGATTCTCTTGAAATGTCTTCAAGGTAGTCATCATTCAAGTAAGCCTCTGCAATCTCCTCTTTATATTCTAGATTCACGTCTTTTGGATGTTGTTGGAAAAGGATAGATTATGTTTGGAGATTGAGCATGTGTTTATATGATGGAGTTGAGAATGAAGTATGAGGATGAATGTGTTTATATGATGGAGTTGGGATTGATGCATGAGGATGATTTGTCTTGGTTGAATTTTATGATGTTTTAGGGTTTGTTGCATGCCTTCATGTCGTGAGTAGTATGAATGATTAAGCATGCTAGATATTATGTCACCTTTAGTGAATAGGGTTTTATGTTCTTGTATCCTTGTTGATGCTATGAAAATGATTATGTTTCATGGAGTTTGGATCATGGGTTGGTAGTTATGGATCTATGCTTTTATTCATGATTTGGATGGTTTGTTGAATGGTGTAGAGTGTATGTTAATGGTTAGCAATATGAACTATGATCATGACCTTGATGTTCCTAATCTATTTATGTTAGCCAATTTTATTTCACTAATAAAAATTAATACTATATTTTCTTTTGGAGATTTCGAAAACCCTAGGAAAATGTGGATTTGGATTGTTATATGAAATAATGATATTTTAACCAAATAAATGATATCTTTTGTTAAAATTAAAGTATAAAAAATATTAAATAAATCCTTGTATATAAATAATCATGATAGGTAAAATATTAATCTTCTAAGTCATATGTTCATAAATACTAATAAAATTTATTTATTATCTTTTAATCAAAACATATTAAAATTTACTTATTACTAATTTTATTTACCAATTATTTTCTAACCATTAATTATTAATAGATTATTATTTTAAACAATATCATCTAGGGCATATGACCCTTCATCAAATAAACCCTAATTTATTTATTACAAAATTTAGACCTACAACTTATTAGAAACTATTTCACAAACCCTAGTTATTTTATTCTCAAGCTAGAATTATTTTATAAAATTATTTTTATCATCTAGCCTTAAAGTTTGGGGCACTAGGGTCATGATTGTAGTAAGTTGAGATAGGATTATTTATGAAAGCAAATTTTGGCTTGAGTTTAATTATGGCTTGTGTTTTTCCCAGGCGGGGTTAGGTTAGCTTTTGGAGATGTTTGATTTATCTCGAGCAAAGGATCAAGTAAGCTCCTGCATAAAACTTGTTTGTTGCAAAAGGTTACTATGGCAAGCTAAACTTGAATTATGTGAACACTGATTCAGTAAAGGCAATTAAAGACCGTTTTCTTGCTTGTTTCAGTCAACCCAATTATTTGAAAATTAACAAGCAGTTTTACTCAAACACTAAACTGTTTCTAAAACTAATTTTGACACGGACTTTAGAAACCCTTAGTTACTATTTTCAAGTAAAGCTATGTTTTATCAGTTTTTTCCCAAGTGGGATAAACTACGTTGAGTACTCAATAAGAGTAAGCTAGTAGTACTAGTTTTGAAGAGCAAGAGTGAGTCTTCTGGCAGGAGGCCACCTCCAGAAGATGAGCTCAACTTGGAAAAGCGACAGTACTACTTAGTCATGCCGGTCCGAGCTAGCAAGTTTCAGTCATGTGGACTGTGTGTTGCCAGAGTGGACAATCGGTTTTGTTTGGGTGTAGAGAAGGAGGAGTATCTTACTCGGTAGGCCGATCACCTACCTTTTGTCAATCTGCACAGAGTGTGGCATTCTGACCGTTGTATGGTTATAGTGTACAATGGTGAGAGAATTTTCTGGATGTTCGATGCTTAATTCATGGAAGGTTGCTGGAATATTTTGCTGGAATTTTGGACTCCAATTAATAGCTTGATTGTAGTGATTGATGGAGAGATTTTAGGAGCAGCCATGTACCTCCTTTCGTGTAGAACACCGGTGAGGATGATGAAGTTCAGTTAATGGCTGATCAAGGTGAGTTTGTATAGAAAAATGGGTTGAGTTTCGGACAAGGGTGAAGAAGGAACAAAGCTGGAAATTCTGATCAACCTTTCGCAAGCTTGCCGGAAATTTCTGGGCAGATTTTTCTGCCATGATTCATCTGATTTGCTGCAGGTTTGAAGGGCTATTGGGAGGTCCTTTAAGGCTGGTTTCCAGCCTTCTTTATTGAGGAAAAACAAGGTTGAATTGCTGGTTGAAAAGCTTGAAGAAACAACTTGGTTTTTAGCTCACCAAGCTGCGAAACTGTCTAAGAATTTTCCTGGTTTGCACAGCTTTTGTGCAACTCGGATTTGGCTAGAATTTTCAGTCTTCAAGCTAAGTGAATTGGTCATTCTTCTGGTAGTATTTGGGATGGAAAGATGGCTAAAATTTTCGACAATTGGACTGATCAAGAAGCTGGAAAATTTTTCAGATTACTACATGAAAAAGATGAACACACATAGGTCGGAGTTTGAAAGTTCAACCATGGAGATTAATTCTCTTGGGAACTTTCCATAACTCCTCCCCATTTTCGTCCAACAAGATACCTCACATAGACATTTTTGAGACCTCAATATCACAGAACTTCGCTGAAATTCTTTGGAAATAAAATTGGCTTGGATAAATTGAACAACCTAATTGAATAAGAATTAAGGAAAACTAGAGATCAAGAAGGGTATGAATCCCTTAGAAATTTTTGTAGGGCACAAGAGTGGAATTAGGACATTCCTTTCATGTCTCCCCTAGGATAACTTTCATACTCTTCCCCAAGGCATGCAAAAGCTGAAATATAGCCTACCTAACCAAAAATAAAATTTAATCTTGCTAAAACTCAAATGATGGAATTTGAACTCAAGACCTCAAGGATTTATTCCAAAGCTCTAACTACTAAACCACAACAACTCTTGTTCTTATTTTCTCTCCCAAATATTTTTCCTATTTAATTCTCAAGCTATCTCCCTATTTCTACCTCAAGAAAAATTACCATTTTGCCCTTCTTACTCAATAAGCATAGTTAAGCCATCTAAACTACAAATCACATATCTAAAGCACATAAAATCGTATAAAAATATGTTTATGCATGCAATAAAATATAATATGCATCCCGACACCTTACTCTGAGGTTGTTTTTAGTTGGGGTTGCACATAAATAAGAAAAAGATTTACAATCTTGCTTAACAATGAAACCACTGAAATTTTCGAAGAAAGTTATCACAAACACAAAATATATTCATCAAATAATATGGAAAAGAACTTCATCGACCTTTATTCTCCCTCCCACACTTAAACTGGACATTTTCTACAATGGCCAAAGATAGAATAATAAAAGTACAACCAAGAAGACCAAGATGAAGAAAGAAGAAGAATAAAGTGAATAAGATATTTCCATTACATTGTCTTGCCACCAGGTTTTAATCTACCTCAAGGAAGGGTTAGTACAAGAGTACCTACTAAAAGAAAATAAACAAAAGAAAGAAAACATAAATCTAGAAAAAAGAACAAAAATGAGGTAATAACATACAGAAATAATAAAGAAAAATAAGTACAAATGAGTATGGAATTGTCATGGCTAATAAAGGAGAACATCAAGATGCGCTAAGATGTCAAGTTCGTCTCCCAAATATGGTTTTAATCTGCTTCCATTCACCTTAATGATCCCTTGAGTTGGGTGAGAAACTGCAATAACTCTGAATGGATAAATTTGATGTATCTCATACAACCTCGACCATTGAGATCTTAACTTACCTGGGAAAAGTCAAAGCCTAGAATTAAAGACTAACACTTTATCTCATTTTTGAAACTTATGGGGAGAACGAATATGCCTATCATACCACCGTTTTATCTTATTTTTGTAAATCCTCGAATTATGGTAGGCATCGTTGCGTCATTCATCCAACTCATTCACTTGAAGCATTCTTTCTTTTCCTGCAAGATGAAGGTCAAAATTGACAAGCTTGATTGCCCAATAAGCCCTATGTTCAACTTCTACTAGTAGATGACATGATTTCCCATACACTAAATGATAGGGGGTTGTACCAATGGGAGTTTTAAATGTAGTCATATAAGCCCAAAGAGTATCATCTAGCTTCAAACTCTAATCCTTTCCTGTATGATTGACCACATTTTCCAATATTCTTTTTAATTCTCTATTGACCACCTCAACTTGGTCACTAGTTTGCAGATGATAAGAAGTAGCAACCTTATGAGTAACCCCTAAATGTTTGAGAACATTATCTAGTTGGGTATTACAAAAGTGGGTTCCCCTATCACTAATGAGCACCTTAAGTACTCCAAAATTAGGTGAAAAGTTTTTTTAGAAATTTTACAACAACCCATACATCATTAGTAAGCAAAGCATGCACCACAACCCACTTTAATACATACTCAACCGCCACCAAGATGTATCTGTTGCCCAAAGAATTAGGAAACGGACCCATGAAATCAATCTCCCAACAATCAAAAATTCCACAACCTTGAAAATTTTGTATAGGTATCTCCTTAGATTTAGAGATGTTACCTGTACGTTGACACCTATCGCAACTTTGAACAAACCAATGACCGTCCTTGAAAAGTTTAGGCCAATAAAAATCGGACTCAAGTACCTTTCTTGAGGTGTTGTTAGCTTGGTAGTGGCCTCCCGCGGGTCCTTCATGACAAAGTTTCAAGATATTGAGGATTTCCAAAGAATCCACACACTTTTGAATAATTTGATCAACACAACATCAGAACAAGTACGGATCTTTCCAAAAGTAATGCTTTACATCGGAGAGGAATTTCTTCTTTTGTTAGGCATCAAAGTCATCCAGAAGAATTCTTACAACCAAGTAATTAGCAAAATCTACATACCATGGTAGTTGAGAAATCTCACCATCAATAAGTAAAAGTTGTTCATCCGGGAAAGTGTCATTGATGTCTCCCATAGCTAATAACTCAAGGTTGGGATTCTCCAACCCAGACAAGTGATTCGCAGCCAAATTTTTTGCTTCCTTTTTATCTCTAATCTCCAAGTCAAATTTCTGCAACAATAAACCCATCTTATCAATCTTGGTTTGGAATCATGCTTGTTTAGAAAATACTTAAGGGCAGAATGATCAGTATATACAATGACTTTGGACAAAACAAGATAAGAACAAAATTTATCAAAAGCAAACACTATTGCAAGCAACTCTTTCTCCATTGTGGTATAGTTCTCTTGTGCCACCGTAAGAGTTTTGCTTGCATAGTAAATTGGCTAAAAGTGCTTATTTCTCCCTTGTCCTAGCACTACGCCCACTGCATAGTCACTTGCATCACGCATTAGTAAAAAAGGAAAAGACCAATTCGGTACAATTAAAATAGGAGAATTAATCAGTTTTGCTTTAAGCACATTGAAAGTGTTGAGACATTTTTCATCAAAATAAAAAATAGCATCGTAAGGGGTTTAGAAACTATTGAGAAATCTAAGATAAACCTCCTATGAAAACCTACATGCCCAAGAAAGCATCAAATTACCTTCAAGAAAGTTGAAGGAGGAAGTTTCTCAATTGCCTTAATTTTGGCCCTATCAATCTCAATATCTTTTCTTGAAATCTTATGTCCCAATACTATACCTTCTTACACCATAAAGTGGCATTTTTCCCAATTAAGTATGAGATTGGTCTCTTCACACTTTTGAAGAACATTTTCTAAATTGGTCAAACACAAATCAGAAGAATCACCAAAAACAGAGAAATCATTCATAAATACTTCCATGATATCTCCCATAAGCCCTTCGAAAATAGCCATAATACATCGTTGGAATGTTCCAGGGCCATTGCAAAGACTGAAATGCATACGTCGATATGCAAAAGTACCAAAAAGGCATATAAATGTAGTCTTCTCTAGATCCTCCAATGCTATGGGAATTTGAAAGTATATGGAAAAACCATCTAAGAAGCAATAAAACTCATGCCTAGTTAACCTTTCTAACATTTGGTCAATGAAAGAGAGAGGAAAATGATTTTTCGTAGTTGCCTCATTCAAATTCCTATAGTCAATGGACACCTTCCAACCGGTTACCAATCTCATTGGAATTAACTCATTTTTTTCATTAAGGCTCACAGTTATTCATCCCTTTTTTGGTACCACTTGTGTTGGACTAACCTAAATACTATCAGAAATAAGGTAAATGATTCCAGAATTTAAGAGTTTAATAACCTCACCTTTTACCACATCACTCATGTTTGGGTTCAACTTACGTTGGGGCTACACTACAGGTTTGGCTCTTTCTTCCAACAAGATTTTATGAGTACAAAAGGAAGGGCTAATTCCATTAATATCCATAACTTTCCATGCAATCACTCTCTTATATTTTCTCAATAGACTTACCAATTTAGTCTTCTAGTCATAAGTAAGGTCTATAGCAATGATCACAGGCAGTTTTTCACCTTTTGCCAAAAATGCATATTCTAAGTGCTTGTGGAGGTCTTTCACATTCAATTCCGATGGTTCCTCAATGGATGACTTCATCCTTCCGAAACTACCTTTTTCAATTTCCTCAAAAATTTTCAACCTTTGGCCCTTAATTGAGTCCTCAAAATATATAATGGATTGTTCCATATAACATTGGAAAAAATGATTCCTGCACAAAGTTAAAAATAGGTTTATCAAAAATATCAACCCTTAAATAGGAATCATCACAAGAACTACGATGTTGCATGCTTTTGTGGATTTTTATAATGAGTTCCTCATCCCCAACCCTAAGTGTCAATCTTCCTCCATGAACATCAATTAACGCTTTAGCAGTTGCTAAAAAAGGTCAACCTAGGATTAAATAAACCTTAGAATCTTCATCCATATCCAAAATTATAAAATCCACAAGGAATATGAATTTATCCATATTAACCAAAACATATTCAATTATTCCTCTAAGATATTTAATAGATTGATCTGCAAGTTGAATACTTATCCTAGTAGGCTTGGGTTCATCTAGGCCTAACTTTTTGAAAGTTTTGTATGGTAATAGATTAATACTAGCACCTAGGTCGGCTAAAGCATTATAAAATGTAAGAGTACCAACAAGACAAGGAATAGACCTGGATCACTTTTTTTTTCATGGCATTATCTGTTGGTCTTGCAACATAGCTGAACACTCTTCATTTAAAACTACAATGGATAATTCCTCCAATCTTTTTTTTTTTTTTTATTTACAAGGATACTTTTGAGAAATTTTGCATTGTTTACAAGGATACTTTTGAGAAATTTTGCATATTTGGGCTTGTGCACTAAGGCATCAGTAAGTAGAATGTTTATATACAGTTGTTTGAAGATTTTTGAAAACTTGTCAAATTGTGCATCTTTTCTTGCTTTGTGCGTACGAGTGGGGTAGGGTACCAGTGGCTGAAAATCTGGGTTTTTAGGTTATTTTTGGAAAGGTTCAACATTAGAGGTTGGTTCCGGTCTATCTTTTTTAGAGGGTACCGGTTCCATGCTGGGATTGGGCAGCTCTTTACTATTCCTTAGGGTAATGGCAGCTGAATCATGCTGTGTTTCTTCCCCTATTAGTGACTTTGTCACTAAATCTGTTAACAATCAAATTTGTCATTCCATATTTCTAACCATGCCCTCAAATTTTCCAGTTTGTCTTCTACCTCAGGAAAACGGTTAGTTACATTGGTGGCAAATTTTTCCAACAACCCTTCTAAGGTAATGGAGTCGAATGGTTTAGATGTCATTCTGTGAGATATGTTAGGATACCATCCCAAGATCCAATTGGCCGGCTTACCTATACAAAATAACTAGTTAGCATCATATATACATATCATAATCAGGTTAGTTAGTTAAGGTATGTGTTCACAAATTTAGTTATAAGGAATTACAACATACAGAGACATTACAGTACAAGTATACAAGTAAACAAAAATACAATACCTAGTCATACAAGGAACATATATACATATTCACATATTTACATATAAACATATTAACATGGTTAAATCAACAAAATCCAAGCTTTCATGATATTGTTTCCCATCAACGACGCTAAAAACTTAATGAATAAATTTTGGGTATATAAAATTATCAATTTTAAATCCATCCCTTAATCATGTTTTAATTAAAACATTAATCCCAAAATACACATGTGAACAAGTATACTCATTGTAAGCATAGTATAGAAAATTAACGAGTATCGAGCCTCAAAGGAACAAGTACATACTAATCACTTTTCATTCATTATTTAACCGACCTAAATAAAGTGAGAAAAGAATAAAAAGAAAAACAAAAGAAATATATACAACTCAAGGATATAGGTTTATGCAATTTAAACAATTATCTTAGAAAACTTATCAATGAACCAATTAGTAACTCTCTCAATTAATTATCATCTTGGTATTATGAAGGTACGTACAGTAAAATTCAATCGTTTGTCAAGTCATGAATTTACTTAAGTAAATTCCACTTCGTTTGTTAATCCATGGAATCCTATATTTTGATTCATATTAATAGATTTGTCAATCAAGCTAACATAACCAAAACATGTATTAAGCTCATCATTCATATCTTGATTTAATTAGCAGATTTGTCAATTAAGCCATCCTAACCAAAACATGCATGAATTTTAATTCCTTAAAATCATGAAATTAGCTAATAACCCCATGTCAAGGCAAAATTAACTTAACCTTTGATCACTTAGTTCTAAAATCCTAACTTCATCGTTCAAATCCATTAAGATTTAACAAATATGAAATCAATGCAATGAAACTCCTAACATCGTTGTGTCGAAGTCAATTAGAAGAACTCGCATCAATAACTAATGAAATTAAGTAATCAAACACCAACGATGACAAAGAATTGATCAAATAACTAAATTAACACAAAATTATGAATCCTAAAATAATGTTAAATTACATAAAAATATTGAATACATCATTACTAAAGAAAAAGAAGACAAAGAGAAAAGAAAGGACTCATAAACAAACATTTTTCTTCTTCCTTGAAGATTCCCTTTCACAATCCTCCTTGACATGGGTGAACACTTCCTTCAATGAAAGAATCAGAATTCCTGTCCTTAATTCACATTTTTAAGTTGTATATAACAAACCTTTGTGTTCTCTTGTGCTTTTACAGGCCTTTTGGATGCTAATTTTGTGGCTGAGGAAGTCTTAGCCAAGTTGGAATAGGAAAATACCAAAATCTTTAGATTAGCCGTAATTCTGCATATAGAATTTTTGCCTCCAGAGCATACCTGGCGCTGGGTACCTTCAACCCACTTGATGTCAGGTGCACTTTATTCTTCCTATGTTTTTGCTATGTTTTTTGCCGCCTCTCTTTAGCAGGTAGAATGGACCCGACGCTAGGTACACTTCCTAGACCTGGTGCTAAGTCTGTTCTAGAATTTCCCCTAAAGCTTGCTTAATTTCTATTACTGGAGGAAAATGGACCCGACGCTTGGTCTACTGGCTGGGCCTGGTACCAAGTACATTCTGGTTCTATGCAATTTCTGCTCGATTTTAACTTAAATCTGCACATAGAAAAAATGAGGGAGACGTGAGTTGTTTGAAAAAAATAGCCAAGAATGGCCGTTGATTGGCTTTTAGCTGATGAGACCTGATGCCAGGTCCAAGAACTTGGCCTAGAGCCAAGCCCATTCTGTCTCGGTGCTTTGTTGTAGCCATGCTGGCCCAGTGCTAAGGCAAAAGTCGGGCTTGGAGCTAGGTTTGCTCTGGCTGACCAAAAATTATTTTTTTAAAAAAATTAATTAATAAAAATAACAAAAATTAAAACTACAAAATCATGAAGAAAATTCATTCTAAAAATTAAAATAAAAAAATGAATGAAAACACATAAAAAATAAAGATACGTCCTAAAAACTAAAGCAGTAAAAAAAATCAGTGTTTTCTACGGTCTTAGTCATGTGGATTAGTCTCAATATTTCCTGGAAGGGATCTCGCTTGATGATCTCTAAGGAAGTTAGCCAGTTGAGCAATTTGATTCTTGAGGTTGTGCATGGACGCCTCCAAATTTCTCGTGGTTGCATCCACTTTTTGAAACCGTGTCTCCATACCACTTACCAATTGGTTAACCAACCCTTCCAGTGATGGCTTAGGCAGTGGTGCATTGTAGGGCAAGGGAGGTTAAGTCCTTTGATTCCCAAAATTAGAAGAAGCCTACTTAGGTTGGTTTTGGTTGTTCTGTGAAAAGTCAGTATGATTCCTCAAACTAGGGTTACAAGTGGTGCTATAAGGATTGTTACCTAATGACTCTTGTGATGACCTTATACTTTGGCACTCATGATTTGGATGTTCTTCCCAAAAAAAAAATCACAATTAACATTCATTACCAGTCATTGGGAATGAGAGATCACCATTTGCCCTGTCCTTTGTGTCAGTGCCTCCACTTTGGCCTCCAAAGCTGCCATTGCATCCGATTTATGCACACCTTGAACTCGAGTTTTTGACCGTGAACTACCAAGCATAGTTGTTTGTTACAAGATTTTCAATCAAATCAAACACCTCTTCTAGGGTTTTCGAATTAATGGAAGCTCATGTAGATGTATCAACCAATTGCCCTATTGTAAAACTTAAGCCACTATGGAAAATTTGCATTTGCATACCTAGCTCGAACCCTTAATTGAGGACACTTTCTAAGCATCTCCTTGAACCTTTCGTAACGCTCATAAAGATTCTCAGTTTTGAACTATTGGAAGGCAAAAATATCGGTCCTAAGCTTAGATATTCTAGCTGGGGGAAAATATTTTGCTAAAAATTCTCAGCCAAAACATTCTAAGTGGTGATGGATCCAGCTGGCAAAGATTTTAACCAAGATTTTACTCTATTTCTCAAAGAAACGGGAAAAAAACCTTAGTTTAGTGGCATCTTTAGAAATGCCATTCATTTAAAAGTGTTACAGATTTCCAAAAAGCTCGCAATGTGGGTATTACGATCTTCTTCAGGTAGCCTATCAAATTGTACCATGTTTTCGATCATTTAGATTATGTTGGGCTTTATCTCAAAGTTATTAGCCTCTATCCTAGGTTTCGTATTACTCAAACCTATGCCCAAGATTGCAAGTTTCACAACATCATCCATAGTCCTCCTGTTGTTACCACTATTACCACCATTGTTGGGCTGATTAACCTTCATGTTGTCTTTTACCCTTTCTCTAACCACCCTTTGAATTCTTGTTAATGTCTTCTCGATCTCCAGATCAAGATCTATTATATTGTCTTTGGATCGTAGGGTCATAAACTAAGGGCTAGATCTACAAAAACATGAAGATAGTGAGATTATATAATTTACAAATTAATCAACTATATACACACATGAATGGGGTTAGTCAAACTACAATAAATAGACAATAAATAGTGAAATTAGAAAATTACAATTATAGAAACAACAAAATATGACACCCATTCATACAAAGAACACGTATACATGTTCACAAATTTACATATACACACACACACACACACACACACACACACACAGACACACACACACACACATACATATATAAACATGGTTAAATCAATAAAATCCAAGCTTTCATGATATTGTTCACTGGCAATGGTGCTAAAAACTTGTTGCGTAAATTTTGGATGTATAAAAATCATCAAATTTAAATCCATCCCTTATTTAAGTTTTTATTAAAATATTAATTCCAAAATATACATACGAGCAAGTATAGTAATTGCAAGCATAGCTTAGAAAATTAATAGGTATCGATCTTCAAAAGAACAAGTATACAATAATCACTTTTCATTCATTGTTTAACCGAGTAGATAAAGTGACAAGATAATAAAAAGAAAAATAAAGAAATATATGCACCTCAAGGATGTAAGAATATACAATTTAGACAACTATCCTAAAATACATGATAATGAACCACTTAGCAACTATCTTAATTAATCATCATCTTTACATCATGAAGAAATATAAAGTAAAATTCAATCGTTGCCCAAGTCATGAATCCACTTATATAAACTCCACTTATTTCCCAATCTATGGAATCACTATCTCGTGAATAAATGAGCAAATTTTCCAATCAAACCAAAACAACCAAAAGATGCATTATACTCAATTCCTCATAAATTATCCCTAAGCTCTAGGTGACAATAAACATGAAATTAGTCAATAACCTTCTACTCTAAGCGAAATCAACTAATCTTTGATTATTTAGGTTGTTTAATCTTAATTTTGTTTCTTAAGTCCATTAAGATTTAACAAATACAGAATTAATGCAATAAACTTCAACATCATTTCTCAAGTCAATTAAAGGAAAACACATCAATAACCAACGATAACAAGTAATAAAATACCAAGGATGATAGAAAATTGATCAAATAACTAAAGTAATACAAAAACCATGAATCCGAAATAATGTCAAATTGCAATGAAAACATTAAATACAACATTATTCTAGTAAAAGAAAACAAAGGTAAAATAAAGAACTCATACACAAGCCATCCTTCGCTCTTTGGAAACCTTCTTGAATAATGCTCCCTGAATGGTGAATCTCTCATTCTTTTGAGTAATTTACAACTTTGATCCTTGGATTCACTCTTTCCCTTTTGTTTTTCTTGTCTTTATAAGCTTCCTTGATGCTAAAATTTGTTACTTGATAAGTCTTGGTCGTGTAGGATTCGAAAAATACTAAAACCCTTTGGAAGATACCAAATTTGTGCACAGAATTCATACAGAATAGGTCAGACTTGGAACCAGGTCACTTCGACCCACCTGGTGCCAAGTGCATTCTGGTTTGCCCCCTCACTTGTGCTCTAATTTTGCTTTATTCTTCTAAATTGGATCTGACGCTTGGTGTAATGGCCAAACCTGGCGCTAGGTACATGTTGGAATTTTTCTTTTTTTGCTCAAATCCACTTAATTCTCTACAAATTTGTCAAAAATTCTTTTCACAAGCAAAATGTCAAATAGGAAGGAATATGCCTATTTATTATATCAAAATTATCTCAAATTAACCTCAAATAACAAGGAAAATAGTAATTAATTCATCCCCTATCACTTCCCTCTTACGGTTCTATCTATCATGGTTTAAGTCTTCTATATCTAGTCGAGAAGCAATTTCTACTGCCACACTATAGCCTATCGGGCTATAGCAATCAATGTTCTCTTTAATTTAGGTCATAATTCTTTTATGAATCACCAAGTTCAATCAAAGTCTGTTTGCACCAATGAAGGGTAATATTTGGAATGTCAAATAAACTCAGCAACATATTTCCCAATAGTGCTTTCTGTTTGGGAAATATTTTGAAATTCTTCTTCCTTATTTTCAACTATCTATCAGGTTATAAATTTATTCTTAAATTCTTCTAAAAATTCGTTCCAAGTTCAGTCCTTTTGTTCTTGTTCTTGCACATCTTTCTTCTTTGACCACCAGTCTCAAGCAGGTCCTTGAAGTCTAAATACAGCAAACTACAAATATATCATCCATTTTCTCTATCTAGAACTTAGCTTCTTGTTCTGAGTCTGCTTGTCCATAAAATTGAGGGGGATTGAACATTAGAAATCATTCTAATGTTCTATCCATTTGCTCCTTAGAATATTATACTCCTTGGGTTGGAGCTTCAGTGATACACTAAAGTACTGAAGCAATATTTTGTAATGCCTGCGCCATCTCGATTCCTTGAAGTTGTGCTTCTATTATGGGGGTGGTGTTTCTAGAAATATTAGCCGCGTTTCCTCCAGTTTAATCTCCAGTGCTACTGCGAGTAACCTTTCACGACATATCTTTGCCTTCTTAAATCTATGAAACAGCAAGTAAATATATACATCTCAATACCTCCCATTCATATGACATGAAAATAGAAGAAAATTTCTATTTTGCACATGTAAACATGATCTCTCGAGAAGTTCTTTATATTCTTTTGGCCTAATATTATACCTGTACATATATCGTTATCGTATGATCTATAATTAAACCTCTTGTATTTATACTATTTTACATATAGATCATGCTTTCATTTCCATAGATTGCCCTAAATCACCTCCTTCAAATTTTATAGTTACTTCCCAGGGGTTATCCATCATAAAATTTCTCTAGCTCAAGCACGCTTGACATCAAATGTCTGATTATTCTTGGTACATTAGTGTTGATATCATTATATCCTTTCACATATTATGACAAAACAGGACTTTTAGTACTCAAATAGAATACTGGAACACTATATAAGTGTGTATATCCTTATTTGCACACTTCATATCGCACTAGACACAAAGGGCCATTAAGTGTTCAACCTCCTTTACTCCTCATCTCACTATAACTAATCCTAAAATAGGAAGTTTAGAATTAGTAAATACTTCTTCAAATAGATCAAATATGAGGCCTTTCTCATCTCAACCTCTTCACTATTATCCAAGTATGCGATCACAAATCTTCTAAAGAATGGATCAAAATTGTCTCAACTTTCTCTCATTCTTACTCATCAGAAGAGATAATGTCCAACTTGGATACCCTAAATTCATATACCTTATCTATCCTTATATATGTCCCATAAAATTTACTAACTCTATAAATTTACATTAGTGTATACTAAGATGGACTCCATCATGTCCTGTTAAAGGCTCTGCTATACCCACCAGAAGCTCTATTAAGGTTTTCAATATGCTCTGATAACATTTGTAACACCCCACATATTCCATATCATAGTGGGCCTTGACTTCGTGGGATGTCACCTCATCTGATTATTCAAACAAGGGATCTTTATAACAACTTTCATTTAATAGGTAGTGAAATTTTTTCAAAATTACTTTTATTGAATATAGTAAAGTAAATAGAAATTTTCTTCTGCTACATATACTCAATGGTATAACATGTCTAAAATATAGCATGAGCCTCGGGAGTCCATTGCTCTTGTATTGCATTTCTGATCCCTAAAATTTTTCAAAAGAAATAATACACAAGTGAGCATAAAGCTCAGTGAGTCCCGTATATGCTAGTGTTTTCAACTGAAAAGATCTCATGAAGACTAATCTCAACATAAAGAAGCTAGTTCAGAAATTCTCGTGTGAAACACTCTAAAAACAAGTATTTGAGGACTTAGAGTAAAAGCATGCTAATTTAAGTACTCAAGAATTCTAGTGTAAGATATTATGATTCAAGTATTCAAGTATCTGAGTATTCAAGTTTTCAAACATAGTTAATGCCTAGACCAAGAATTCAAGTAAGTGCTTATGCCAAGTAGTATGCTTACGCCAATTATTCAAGTCAGTGCTTACGCTAAATATTCAAGTTAGTGCATATGCCAAAATTTTTAGGTATTCAAGCATTGTTAACCATGTATTAGATTCATGAATTGTCATGTTCAAGAATTCAAGATTCATGATATTCTCAAGAATTCACGACTTACAAAATTCAGCATGTTTCCAAATCCATAAAGAAAAATCTCTCACTTGATTATATCAGGAAAGCATTTTCCATATCAAGAAAATACTTTATTGAAACTGAAATTTGGAAACCAAAGAAATCACATGAGATATTTCATGTCCATCATGTTCAAGAAACAAGTTCTTAATAATGCTTTCAAACTCAAGTGTAATATTTAGCTCATAATATACGAGGAAAGCGTTAACTATATCAGGAAAGCACATGATCATTTCAAGAAAACACTTAGCTAAATGGAATTTAAAAGAATTGGGACTCACAATCTTCCTTGTCCATGGAAACAGCATGTAGGCAAGTTCATGTTGAAATATTTTGAAAAACACCCGCTAAAACAGGATTTAAAAGGCAGTGGAACTCACTTCGTGTTCCACGCTATACTGTATCCATAATCCTTAAACCTTTATGAGACCTTTACGGTAGAACCCTACATACATCATCATTTCACACTTACTTTAGTGTTCTAGAGTTCACAATCAACACATATCACCAATTACATGTTGCTAAGGATATTACCAATTTTCCTATTTTTTCATCTTTTGCTCATCATGATATAAAGACTTGAGATGATCAAAGGTTCACTTATACATTCCTTTATTTCTTTCCTCATATAAGTATACGAAGCTTTCATATGCTTCCTATATCCTTCATGCATCTAATACTACAAATAGAATCAACATATGAATTTATTCTTTTATCAACAAAAATTTTGCATTTTCTCCTTCTTGACACACTTGTTTGTTCATATCATAACTTTTGATTCATAAATCCAATTGATGTCTAATTTGTTCCAAAATTCCCTTAAGGAATTTCTTGATGATTTGAAATTTTTGAACCACTAATTTCCCTTCTTATTTCATTCAGTTTTACATACAACATCTCAGCTTTTCGATCTCGTCACAGTTTTGGTAGCTTGTGATATTTTTAGCATAACGTTTTATTCACAACTCCAAATCATGTAAAATTAGCCCTAAAATTATTCTATGATATTTAGCCACAAGTTCAGGTCATGGGGTTACAGAAAAACATGACAATTTGTACAGTTTCTTTGTTCTTCATGGCTGCTCGAGATTTCCTTCAAAGCAGAATTTTTGTTTTGTTTATCTCTTCATAGCATCTATTCAACTTTAATCTTAACAACTATAAGACTTAAACCATATTAAATTCCACCATAAGAGCACTTATTTATCTGATTTTTGGAAATAAAGTATTCGGCAAATTAATCCTTTCTCAACCCAAACTCAATAATTAACATCAACAATTATTCATTTTTTTCAACTATTAAATCCATTTCTTGTCAATTCCATCTTCTCCTTTTACAGCCATGAACAACCTCCCAAAACACCATGAAAACACCTTCATATACCATATAAAACATAGTATATAGCTTCTGTTATCGGTCGGGTATATACCACACACAAAACAGCCCAAGAACATAGATAATTTCCAAGTAATTTTCCTTAAATCTCATGAATTTCCCAACAAAATTAATACCATAATAATCCTTGCGATGAAATCTACAACTTTAATTCAATATGTAGAATGTTTTATCTTGTTTGTTGAATTCCTTTGGCTTGAAAAGCTCCAAGTTCTTCTTCTCCTCCTTTGAAAATGTTATTCTCTCTTCTTTTTCCTTTTCTCCCTATTTTCTCTATCTTTTCTTTCCATTTTCCTTTGTTTTTCTCTTCCTTTTCCTTTTATTCATGATTGCCATTTTTCTTGCTGAAAACCAGCTTTCTCACAGCCATTCCCATGACCAAAATATAACATGATCCATTATTTTAATGGTTGGTCAAACACCTTATTGCAAAAGCTTGCGAAACCTTATATTTTCCTTTAATTTTCTTCATTTTTCTTTTTCCTTATTGCTATTGAAATTTCTGTCTACTCTTCACCCTTTTCCACCGCCACTTCTTGTCTATTTTGTGACCAATATTGGTCACAAAGTCAACCACAATTAATGCTAATTGTAGGCTATCCATTTAGAACTTAAATCCCATTGGTTGATTTAATTTAAATAACAATTTCTTAAGCTTTTGCAATTTAATAATCCCATAAATATTCACTCCTCCAATAATATTTTGACATTTGTTTTCATCCACCAATCATTTTCAGCCACTTGTTTCAATGTCGACCACACTTTAGAGTTTCCTCGGAAAATAACTGCAATTTCAGTTCGCATTAGAAAAATATTTTATGCCACCAATGGAATCTATAAATTTTACTCAATTCAATAGTGGGAATCAAAATTCTCAGTTATTTCTTAATCATTTTCAATTTCCTGTCAAAATTTTGATTGCGGTCAAAATTACAATAATACCCTTCACAACTCAAATTATACCAAAATATTCGTCTCATCATACTAATCAACTTTTTTTTCTAGGGTTATACCCAACTTCTTACTCTTTTTAAAGTATTCGCAATATGAAGATTTAGGGTACGGGTAGAACGAATTCAAAATTCCATTCAGTTCCCTATAATTTTAAAATTCCAATAATGCCCCTAAATATTTTTATCGCACAAAAACGTTCATCTTATTATAGTGATCATTTCTTATTCCGGTCATTCATACAAATTCTTATTTTATACATAGGAGTAGTCAATTAAAGTACAAAAGTGAGGGTCAGTATAATTAGGAATTCATGACATTTTGGCAATTCACAACGTCTCCAATGCATGTGGTTTGCATTGGATTTTTGGGATGAAAGAATTAAAAAAAAAAAAAGAAGACTTGTAGCTTTCATTTTTTTTTCAATGCTTGTGGTGTGCGTTACCACCAAAACGCTGTGAATCCAATGCATTCATTTTTTTTCAATGCATATGGTATGACTTTGAAAAAAAAAAGCTTTCTCAATATTCTTCTAAGAAAATTATTCTTTCACATATTATTCTACTTTCCCTGTTAGATAGCATATAAGAGGTTCAAGAATACTTTGGAAGATTGAAAGTTAGCACTTTTGGTACGTGTGTTTGATGCGAAGGAATCGACTTTTGGTCGGTATTCCTGTGAAACAAGTAATTGTGACAAACCAAAGCTTTTCGTTAAATCCAAATCCTTTGGCTATTCAATCTAAGTGACCTAAAAGTAAGTATTCTTGAACTTTAGCTCAGAAAAAATTTTAAATTTGTATATTTCTGCTGCGTTTTTATTTTTTCGAGGTCCTTTAAGTAGCATCAGAGCCAGGTTATAATCTAGGAGCATGCTTAGGGTTAATAACTAGAAAGGTGGTTCTTTTACTAATTAGAGAATTTAATCTTTTGATTATATGGATCCCTCGTGGTTTTGGATATAGGTAGATGTTGTGCATGTCTCACGTGTGGAGACATTGGTGCTTGTATTTATTGTTTTTCATTTTTTGTAGAATTCGTGCACACATTGTTTTGAAAGGTATAGGCAATTGATATTATATTTAAATTCATCTAATAGAATTTTTGTAACAATATTGGTGCATAAGAAACATTAAAACTCCAAGGAAGGGGGAAAAAAAAGAGAAAACAGTTGATGATCTGGGAGCAAGCATGGAGCAATTTTTCTTAGGCTATTCGATCATAGTTATTGCAGTTTGAGCTTCCATGTTTTTCTATTTAATTTTTTCTTGTATTTTTTTTCTTTCTTTTGGGGCCCGAATCACACGTAGTTATTTTTCTTGCAATGGTTTATTTATGATAATAAATAATTTTTCATGAAAATAGTTAGTAAAGGAGGAGCCACCTTAGGATTAAACAAGAACATTTTAATTTGATTTTTGTGATGCTTAATATATTATTTGGTTAAATAAGAATTAAAGTTAGAAATAGAATGTAAAAAGCTTATTTTTTGGAGCATGGCTATTTTATTTATTTTTGTGATAAAAAAATAAAAAGGTCTTTGAGATATTAATTTTTTTCTCTAGATATAACAATTAAAGAAAACCGTTTTTAAAATGGAACCAAGGAATTTTGAGAGGGACTAAATTAGTCATATATTTTCCAGTAATTTGAGACCATTTTGTAATACATTTTGTTCAATAACTAGTCATATTCCTTCATATTTGAGATTTTACCATTGAAAAGGTATTTTGTGTATTATTTTAGATTTTAAGGGTGAAATAAGACAAAATCGTCGTTAAACAGACTAGAGGCAGCACCGGCTAGGACAGGAGAACCAGCGCCAGTCACGTGCTACTGGCACACATTTTGAGGTGATGAAACATCAACAAAACAGAGCTGAACAGAACACAGTCGGTGTTGGTTGGAAACCCAGAGATGGCGCCGACTGCATTCTGGAAGAATTGGCATCGAATTCGAGAAAAAAACGGCGAACAGATAGAAAGGTAGAACATAACCGGTGCCGACCATAGGTAAGACAAGTAGCATTGATTGTGCACTGGTACTAAAGTGATGCCTCAATTTTCGTGTGTGTTTTTTAGCAATTTGCAAAGTTTTAGTTTTTTTCTACTTCTATTTGGCCAGAAACCCTAGAAGGATGAATTTAGGACTTCTAAAACCTATAAATAGAGGAAAAAACACAGGTCAATGAGGAGAATTCACGGATCAAAACACAAATCACTCACAATTAAGGAGAAATTCATCAGATCAAGGAGAATTGTACAAAAGGGTCTACGATGGAAGAATGAGGAGGCTTGTCTATGAATGCTTTCTTTTAACTTTGTTTTCTTTTTTTGAACAATGATGTATTAATTATTTTATTGTAATTTGACATTGTTTTAAGTATTCATAATTTTTAGAGTTACTTTGATCTTTTGATTAATTTATTGTTATTCTTGGTACTTAATTACTTATGCTGATTACGAGATTAATTTATTATTTCATTCTATTAACTTGCTTGGAAAAGGGGCTGATGGTGGTCTTAATTCATTAATTTTATATTTCTTGTCTATTAACTTGCTTGGAAAATAAGTTAATTGCTATGAATTGGGTAATTAAAGGTTAATTGATGTCTGTCAGGATATGGATTCATTGGTTAATTTCATATTTTAAATTTGCCAGGATATGGGGATTTAATCAAGGATTGTGGTTAATGCATCTTTTAGGTGAATTAGTTAAGACATGAAATGTGTGAAGGCATAGAAAACGGAAAACACAGGGCACACAGCGGAAGCAAAGATAAAAAAACTGGAAAAAATTGAAGAACAGGAGAATCCTGATCAGAGCCAGCACCAGCTCCGACAACCCTAGCCGGCGTTGGTTGTGCTCTGGTGGGATTCTGAGGTTAAAAATTTTTTTACCTCATTTTCTTATTCTAAGAGTTGGCTGGATCGGAATGTGTGCTTTCGGGGTAGGTACGCTGGTGGTAGCCTCTGGTGCGATTCCTGCAAGTCTCCTACTCCTTCTTTGCATGTAGGTGAACGCCAATCTCTCGATCTTCCAGTATATAGCCTGCCTAAATCCGTTTGGTGAACAACTACAGACTAAGGAACCTTTTTCCTGAAGAAAGAGAGAGAGAGACATCTGGCTTTTCACAGAGAAGAAGCCGTCTCAGAGAGTATGTGTTCTGACAGCAACGTTGTTTCCAATTCTCTTGTTTAACCTAAATAAAATCCTAGGTTAAACTGGACTGGGCCATATTGGACTCTTAGTTTAACCATTTAGGCTTAATTAATTATTCTAATTAGAACCACATAAATGGCTCAATTAATAATTAATCTCTCAACCCAAATAAAGTAGTCCAATAAATAAGCCAATATTAGTTTAGTCCCAGGTTAATCTTTAATTATTCAAACTGAGCCAAAGCCCTGAATAATTAATTAACCTATCAAACTATTTTAATTAATCCCTCTCCATTAATCTTTATTTTATTCCAGCCCAACAATTAAATTAGGCTACTTAAATAAAATAAATTCTATTTAATTTAATTGAATTACTTAGCCCATATTTAATTAGGACTCACGATCTATACTTGGGACCAAAAGACACACCGCCATGGCTACTAAAATGACCAAAATAACCTTGCCATATAAATAGCTGTATTTTGTATTTTAAATATTTTCTAATATCACCATAAAGAAATATTGACCCCAAGAAGAGTGCTGCGTTAGGAAAGTCTACGACCTACAACTATAATGACTAAAATACCCCTCTATACATCACCGTACATTTAGAGAGGTTAACACCTCTCTAAATGACATCTACCATCCTTAGGCCTCTAATCTAATTATCCACGACCTTCTGAATTGTTTCCGCTTTCCAAGGGAGCTACTCTAAAGCAAACATCCAAGTCATGTTTCCCAGAGCCCTGGATATTTAGATCATTCAGACAACCACAAGGGGTGATATAATATAAAAACTATCTTGTACAAGTCTGTCTTAACTAACTAGTCACACATACCCAACATGCAAGTATATTGGCCATACGATAGAACCTCAACTATAGCATATCAAAGTATATGCTTCCAGCTTCGTCAGACCACCAACTTATACTCAAATCATAGAGTACTAGTCCACGCTGTAGCGGTAGTAGTCTAGGTTTCTACCATATAGTACTTTTAGAAACCACTACTACAGGTCCTATTCTGTGTATTCGAAATATGCTTATGTGATGAAGTGAGTGGACTCCTCACTGGGTAAAAGTAAGCCATTCTCCATTTAGAATTCATAATATAATAACCTAGACATGATGAGATTCCTATTCTCATCAATAGTTTAAGAACAAAAGTTTAAGTGTTAAGTAACCCATAATCCATACCCTACTGTGAAAGACCTTCTTTTACATAGACCACTTACTTAAACATAATGGGTCTTTTCCAAACATTATTGTGCAAAAATAAAATTGTAAATTCACAAAAAATTTCTAAAAATAGATTCTTTTATTAAAACATTCGATATTTACATTAGAAACTTAGTCTAAGATGACATATTCCCAACAATCTCGCACTTGCACTCTAAGACTAAGTAAGTCCGTAAGTGCACACCCCTATGACATATAAGTGTCTCTTGAATACTCTCTCAGCCATAGGCTTGGTGAATGAATCAGCTAGATTATTCTCGGAGGTAATCTTTTCCACCACGACTTCTTATCTCTAGATGAAATCCTAGATCAGGGGGTACTTCCTCTCGATGTGCTTTCCCTTCTTGTGGTTCTTGGGTTCTTTGGATTGTGATATTGCTCTAGTGTTATCGCAATAAGTTGCAATCGGCATGTCCATGTATGGCACGACTCCAAGTTCTGAAAGTAACTTCCGGAGCCAAACTGCTTCCTTAGATGCCTCTGAAGCTGTCACATACTCAGCTTCCATGGCCGAGTCAGCAATGCAAGATTGCTTGATACTCCTCCATGAAATCTAGACAAGGTGAAGATATATCCACTAGTGAATTTTCTCTCATCCTTATCCACCTGGAAGTCTGAGTCTATGTATCCTGTAGGAACTAAGTCATCAGCCCTGTAAACTAGCATATAATATCTCGTTCTCTTGAGGTACTTGAAAATATACTTTACGACTTGCCAATGAACCTCCCTAGGGTTTGACTGATATCTACTAACCAAGCCTACGACAAAGTAGATATCCGGCCTAGTACACAGTATGACATATATGAGACTTCCCGCAGCCGAAGTATAAGAAATCCTACTCATTCTGTCCTTTTTTTCTTGAGACTTAGGACCATCCCTTGAAGAAAATGACAACCCATGTCTACAAGGGATTAGAGCTCCTATGTCTGCAAGGGTTGTGCCTCTTCTTGTTCCACAATCGGGTGAAAAGAAGTTGCTTCCGAAGATAATTTCTCCTCAAGTTCCAACCTAGTTGAAACTTTCGTGAAAGTACTTTGATCATCCTCTAAGTGTCTAGCATTGGTACTAACCAGTACTTTCTGCTCTTTAGGATGTTAAAAGTAACCACCCTTTGTCCCTTTTGGATACCTAACAAAATAGCATAATTCTGCTCTTAGTTCCAATTTGTCTCCCTTGACCAGTACATAAGTTGGACAACCCCATATCCTAAGATGATTCAGAATTGGCTTACGCCCTGTCCACATCTCATAGGGAGTCCTAAGTACTAATTTGGAAGGCACCAAGTTCAGAATATATACTGCTATTTCCAGGGCATATCACTAAAAAGACACTGGAAGAGTAGCATGAGATATCATGCTTCTGACCATTTCCATCAATGTTTTGTTTCTTCTCTCAGCTACTCCGTTCTGCTGGAGTGTCCCCGGCACAGAGAGTTGGGATACTATCCCATGATGTACCATGTAGTCCTTGAATTCACCAAGGAGGTACTCTCTACCACAATCCGATCGTAAGGTCATGATCTATTTACCTGTCTGATGCTCCACTTCAGCCTTAAACTCTTTGAACTTGTCAAAAGAGTCAGACTTGTGTCTCATCAGGTAAATATAACCAAACCTTGTACAATCATCTATGAAAGTGATGAAGTACTCAAAACCTCCTCTAGCTGCTGTAGACAAGGAACCCCACACATCAGTATGAAGAAAACTCAATACCTCATTGGCTCTATCCGCCTTAGGGGAAAATGACTTTTTGGTCATCATTCCCATCAAGCAGGACTCACACTGAGGCCAATTTTCCAATCTCAATGAGCCCAAGGGCCCATCATGGATCAACCTCTGAATCCTGGTTGAGTTGATATAACCCAACCTTAGATGCCAAAGATAAGAGTCATTGATATTGGTCTTCCTCTTCTTTGTCAAAGGTTCAAATTGAGCGTTATTTAATTGATTGTTAATTGGGTTTAGGAAAAATAGATTCTCATACATGTACCCAGTATATAAAATTTCTCTATCTCTACTGATAGAAATACCAGAATGGAAAGAAACAGAATATCCTTGATTTTTTAGTTTCGCAACCAAAATCAAATTCTGTCGAAATTTAGGTACATATAAATATTTTTCAAAACCACTAATCTATTACAATAAAAAATAAGATCTAGCTCTCCCACTACAAGGGCCCAAACTTGTGCTCCATTTCCCACACGTAATCCTTGTTCGCCTTTCTAAAGTCTTCTAATCTTTCTAAATCCCTGCAAAGAGTTACAGATGCGATCAGTGGCCCCTAAATCAACAATCCAAGTGGAAATTGATCACACTGTTGATATAGACTCTAGATAGAGAACATTACCTGTGGGGTTTTTCTTAGCTTGAAGATCCGGACACTCCTTTTTCCAGTGGCCCTTCAGTCCACACTTAAAGCAATTGCCCCTGGGTTTGTCTTTGGGCTGGCCTGCTGCGTTCCCCTTTTTCTTCTTGAACTTTCTGGGCTTAGGCCCAGTTATAGAAGATGAAACCTTAGCAATCATAGCCTTAGATTATGGCTTCATGACCTTCTCCGCCATCTGGAGCTCCTTTGTCAACTCAGTTAAACACATGTTCAACTTGTTCATGTTATAGTTCAACTTAAATTGAGTAAAGGAACCCGGTAGAGATTCAAGAACCATGTCCACTTAGCTCTCGGGGTCAATGATAGCCCCTAAGATTTCTGTCTCCCCGAAAGCAGCAATTATTTTGAGCATATGCTATCTGATTGATGCTCCCACAACCATCTTAGTGTTAATGATAGGTCGAAGAGCCTCCTGCCTTGCAAGCCAGCTCTTATCCGCGAATATCATGGCTAATGATTGAATTATATCATACGCAGTGGTCATGTGCTCATGTTTGGATTGAAACACATTAGACATGGAGGCCAACATGTAACAACGAGCCATCTCATCAGCCTTCTTCCATGCCTTCTCAGCCTCACACTGCTTGGCAGTGGAACCTCCTCCTATAATAGGGCATGTTTCGAAAAGAACATACTTATACTCTTTCACTATGAGTATTATGTCAAGGTTCCTCTTCCAGTCTACATAGTTTGGTCCCGTTAGCTTATTCTCTCAGAGAATACCGGCTAATGGACTAAAAGAACCTCCCGCTATTTCTGAAATATCAAAAAATAAAAGAAAAAGATTCAATTTGTGAAAACAAAGCAAATATGTGCACTTTATCCTTATTATCAAAACTGATAATAATGAATTTGGCTCTTAGGAAATCTGACATAGCTTCTTGGGAATATTAACAGTTTTCTAAACTAATTGTGTTAACCACTACAAATTAATTTCCCTTCTAGGTAATGATCTAAAAGATAACTCCATCGAGGGGATGGCCATTTTCTCTCATTTCCTATGGACAAACCTCGCACTATGACCTCCAACGAGGGGCTAGCCAATCAGAGTACGTGTCTCAGGTTATTAATTACAGCCCTCCATTAAATCTAGATCCTTGTGGTATCCCCATCCTATACGGGTTCACTCCCAGAGTGACACGAGGGGACCTACGATCTCTAATAAGGATCGTGATGGAAGCCATAAGGCCGTTGGAACCCCTCTCCCACTTAGTCTTTTAAAATAAATGTTTTCTAAAAAATATTCTTTTGAAAATTTCTATTAAGTTTTCCTTTAACTCAAAAATAAAATGTGTAAGTCCATAAAAAACTCTATGTCAAGGTTAATATCCTTTGAGAGTTTTCTCATGGACTAATTTTATTCAAGTTAAAAACTTAATGATTTCAAAAATTTTCCAATTAAAACTTTCTAGAGACTTTGGTCTCAAGTTTATTTGATAAAACAAATTTTCTTATGCCAGAATTAAAACAAAATGGTTTTCTATTTTAACCTTACAAAAATATCTAAATCCAATATATTTTCTATGTCAAGGATTAAATCCTTTGAGAAAATATCTAGGGATTAATTTTTGTTCAAGTTAAAATAACCATTTAATTTGTAGAAAAATATTTTCCTTGTCAAAAACATTCCCAAAGACTTTGGTCTTTGAGAAAATGTGCACATATGTATAAAAATAAACAGCAAGCTAGAAAATAGTAGACGTTTTCATGCTCTTCTATTTTTAAACCTAAGTGCTCAGATAATAGAATTAAACACATTAATTAATTAATTAATGGTCTTGTTTTCCTAATATCCCTTACTAATATTTTTCATGCAAAAATATTCCTTGAATATTAACTATTGCAAAATATTAACTTCGCCTCGTATGGACCTTACAACCAAAAGAAATTGCAAGAAATATTACAAGGAAAAAAAAAAATCCTTGGTCTATTCCACCCGCCGCATTGGATCATGCACCCATCTGCACTGTGGTCCATTGCACCCGCCGCATATAACCAGGACCCATGAGAAACCTGCGCACGAATCGGCCTTCTAGACCCAAGCCGGCGCCGGTTTCGGTTTAGACGCCTGATAAGGGCTAAATTAGTCATATTTTCCTACTTATTTGAGGTTATTTTGTGATACATTTTGTAAAATAACTAGCCATATTCCTTCATATTTGAGATTTTACCCTTGAAAAGGTATGTTAGGTTTTATTTCAGATTTTAGGGGTAAAATAAAGCAAAATCGTTACAAAGCAGAGTATAGGCGGTGCCGGTTCCGAGAAGGACAGCCGGCACTGGTCTTCCACTGGAAAAATAGGGAAGTGCAAAGCAATTAGAAGTCAACAAAGGCTGCTACAATTGAATGGAAAAGCAAGAAATTGGTCATGGCTCACAGCTAAGCAAGCCAAAGCCGACAACAAGAGCAACAACAAACAAAGCAACAAAGAATTGATTAAATTTGGTAGGGCCCAAGTGCAAAACAAAAGTCAACAAAAAGGTGGCTGAGAAAACAACAAAATCAACAGCAAACAAAGAAAGGGAATTTCGATCAGCAATAGTAGGAGAAAAAAAGTGGTTTCATGGCTTTGGTGGCTCGGAAGGAAAACAAAGAAAACTAGCAGTTTCATGCGACAGCAAAAGGAAGCCAATTGCAGGAAAGAAGAATTTTGGCTAGGCCACAGAACAAAAGTAGAAGGATAAAAGTGAAAGAATTTCGGTCAACAATTTCAGCAGAAAAGAGAGGTGGTTCGTGGCTCAATTAAGCCGAAATAAGGGAAGTGGCTCAATTGAGCCGATGCAACAACATGAAGAAAGGCAGTAGAATCTCGGTGTCTTCAATTGGCTAAATTAGAAGCCAAATCAGACAATTCCAATTCCGAATTAAACAAGAATTGCAAATCTTCAGCACAACACGAGAAGACAAAATCCAAATTGAAGTCCAAATCAAATCAAGAGTCCAAATTGAAGTCAAATTGAATTTCCAATTTCACAAAGTGAAAAGGCGGTGGACTTCTCAATTCTTATTTAGTTATTTAGGTTTTTATTTTAGCTTTTTACTAATTCTTTTTTGTTTTGGATTATTTAGGTATTTTCTTCTTCTTTATTTAGGACTCTTTTAGGAACTTTGTGAGCCTATAAATAAAGGCCAATTTACCCTAGAAAAGGGGGGGGGGGGTGCACAATGTAGAGACTTAGATTTATTTTAGAGTGCATCACCAATATTTTTCAAAAACAAATAGTTCGAGAAGGGTTGTACAAGAAGGTCTTCAAAGGGAGAAAAAGAAGGTTTGTCTATGAGTATCTATTTCTTTTCTTTGTTTTCTTTTTCTTGACAAAGATGTATTAATTGTTTTAATGTAATTTGACATTGTTTTAGATATTCATGATATTTAGAGTTGTTTGATCTTTTAATTAATTGCTTATTATTCTTGGTATTCAATTACTTGTGCTTATTACAAGATTAGTTGGTTGGTTCTATCCATTGACTTACTGGACCAAAGGGGGTTGATGGTAGTTTCAATTTATTAATTTCATATTCTGTTGGCTATTGACTTGTTGGACCCAAGGGGGTTGATTGCTTAGATCTAGTAATTGGAGGTTAATTGATGTCTTCCGAGACCAAGGGTTCATTGATTAATTTCATGCTTTGAATTTTTCGAGACCAAGGGAATTTAATTAAGGATTGTGTTTAATGCGTCTTTTGGATGAATTAGTTGAGATGGACCAAGTGATTCTAATTTATCTAGAAGATAGTGATTTTATGGATTAACCATCAAAATGAGTCTACTTTAATCCTTCATGATGCCAAGGGAATAATTAGTTATGATAAAGGTAGGATACTTTAAAATCATGTTTGTCTAAACAATGGTTTGAGTTACATACTTCTCCATCCTTGACATGTATATCTTTTTATTTTATTTTTCTTTTTACTTGTTTTTCACTTTATCGAGTCGGTTGAACAATGAAAGAAAGGTAATTAATGTCTACTTGTTCCTTGAGGATCGACACTCGTTTGAACCCTATGCTCGGTTAATGATGAGTACGCTTGCTCATATGTGTGATTTGGGTTGAAGGTTTTAGTTTAAACTTGATTTGGAATGTGCTTAGTTTTTGTATGATTTTTATGCCCAAGTCTGAACACATCAAGTTTTTGGCACTGTTGCCGGGGAACAATAGCATGAAAGCTTGGATTTTGTTGATTTAACCGTGTAAATATGTAAATAAGTAAATATGTAAATATGTATATACGTTCCTTGTATGAAGAAGTGCTTATGTTGTTGTTTGTATAATTAATTTCGCTATATGCTGTAAATATGTAAATAGGTATATATATATATATATATATATATATATATATATGTTTATAATCACTACCTTGTCTTTGTATGTTTGTATAAATTGTATCTTTAGTTATTTAATTTTACTAGCCCAATGTTAATGTGGAAAATGTGTAATAATGATATTTTTAATTTGTTGATTTTTACACCTATAATTTTGAATCAATACTAACTCTTTTTATTTTTAGGTTTGGACTTTTGCTAACACGACATTGGAGACGAACTATTTTATTTTCTTAGTTGTTTCTTTATTTACAATTTTTAGTTTTAGTTTACTTTAGGAATTCTTATTTTTACTGTATTGTGGTCATGCATTCAATTAGGATAATTTTAGCAAAAAAAAAAAAAAAATATGGAGCCCGGACAGAATGCAACCGGCGCCAGCTCCATTCTGGAAGGCTATTAAAAAAAAATTATTTTTATTATTTATTATTTTATATTTTTTTAGTTTGTTCCCTTACCCTATTTCTTTTCTTCCCAAATTGTTCTTATTTTGTCTTTTTCTTCTTGTTTTATTTTCCTTTGAATTTCTTATGTGTTTCTCTTATCTGTCTTGTTCCTATTCCCCTAAAATTATTCCTTCCCTTCATCTTCGTCTTCACCTTCTTCTTCTTCTTCTTCACATTACTTTTCTTCTTCTAATTACCCACCATGGATTCAAATTTTTTTTCAAACTGATGCGTTGGGGAATACATTGGTGAAAAAACTCTCTTTGTCTTAAGACCAATTTTATCCTCTTGAAATTCTTGGCGTTGTGTATATATGTTTTTATGGAAAATTTTATTAAACATGGACCTATATTTGTTGAGTTTATTTGATGATAGAAGAATGAATATAATGAATTTTAAGTCTTGTGATTGCTTCTAAGCATTGGCTATGTATTTTTCTGGAAATTTTGCATCTATGGAGACCTTGGACAATTGAGCATCCTGGTGCTACTTTGTTTATTGATTGAAGATTGATTGCCATTATACTTTTGCTATCTACGGTGGATATTATTCTTATTTTTCTTGAGTATCAAAAATCTGGAAAGGTCTTCACTAGAAAGAGAACCAATTGCAAAGTGGATTTGGATGAGACAATAAGAGAATCTCATGAACCATTTGGAGGTTATGGTGGTCTATGTGGTGGTGCTATTGGATAATTTGGAAACAAGGAGGACTCTACTTCGAGGGGGACCTAAAGGCTTTGACTTTATATTTTTCTTCTCCCTTGATTTTTATTTTTAATTACTCTTTATACTTTTACTTGTGTGTTCATCTTTCTATTGGTAGGTTGATTTCGCTGGAATAATTCTTCCAACTTCTTGAAGCATGAATTTCTCATATCTTGGAGCTAATCTACACTTGGGGAGTATTGCTTAAACTTTCTGCCCCTTTTCAATTTTGGTCCCATTGGAGATGCTTTATTATGTTTATTTTTGGCCCATGAGGACATGGTTTAGTTTAAGTGTGAGGGAGTGGTTTGGTGATATTCTTGGTCCAAGTTTTTATCAATTATCTTTATTTTTATTGTTGTTGAAGTACTTTGGAATTTGAAATTTGGATTTTTCAGGGAACTAATCTGCCTTGGGGAGTATTATTTTCTTTTCCCTCGTTACATTCTTGGTCCCTTGGTTATGCTTTAGTGTGCTATTTTAGGCCATTGAGGACAATGTGCAATTTAAGTTTTGGGGAGAGATTTAACATTTTCTCAAGTGCATCTTTATGATTTTCAATGGATTTCCAAGTATATATGTTTGAGGGATTTTCAATGATATATTTTTATTTTTATTCTGAATTGTTGGAATTGTTGAATTTTTTTTAAAACAAACGTATGACGAGCTAAATTAAGTTTATTTGTTTATAATGAAGATATGATTTCCTTTTTAACTTTGGATATGAATTTGTCATTCAGTATGGTAGGATTTTATTAAAAAGGTAAACTTGTGTATTAAGTTAGATTTTGATAAGTCTTGAGAATTTAAGTTAACCTTGGTTACATTTGGTATTTGAGTTTTGTTTTATTTCTTTGAGTTTGAATATGGATGATGTGATGAAATATGAGAAGGGTTATTGATTAATTCTTGTATTATGGATTTAGAATTTGCTTAACTTTAAGTTTTGAATAAGGAATTTTAGTTGAGAAAAAAATTAGTTGGGAAAATTTTGAGTGAAAAAATATGAGATGAAAAAAAAAATTGGGTTGAAAAAAGAAAAGAAATGTTCTTATTGTTTTTATTTTTGAAGACCTTTTGCTGAAAAGGGGGTCAATATGGGGAGAAGTAGCAAGTGCATTTGGTACACACTCTTGAAGCTATCCCTAAGGCAAAAAGGCAAGAAAAAAGGAAAAAAGTAGTTGAAAAATTATTAGAGAAGAAAATGATGAGTGATGACTGTAAAGAGGGCCAATACGGTGTGTGAAGAAAAATTCGTGTACTTGAGGCTATTAATTCCCAAAGTCGGAGAAAACAAAAAACAAGAGTGGAGTGTTTTCCTTATTTCACTAACTCGGGTTTGGTAGATTTGAGTTTATAATACTTGAATTGGTGAAATGACTTGACTTGTATAATTTATGTTATCTATATTTTTGCTTGAGAAGTGAAATAATTTTCATGTACTAGATATAAGCTTGTTTAACTTAACTTTGATGGCCTTGGGATTATTTGATTTAACGTATGAGTTTACAAAAGTTTGTAAAGGGTGAATGAATGACAATTTTGTGTCTAAGATTGAAAAGAAATTATGGCTTTGTTATGAATAAATATGAAAAGAAATAAATTATTTTGAGTGCTTTGTATTAAATGTTTACTTGAGGACAAGTAAAGATTCAAGTGTGGGGGAATTGATAGGGGCAAAATTAGTCATATTATTCCTACTTCTTTGAGGTTATTTTGTAATACATTTTGTGAAATAACTAGCCATATTCCTTCATATTTGAGATTTTACCCTTGAAAAGGTATTTTGTGCATTATTTCAGATTTTAGGGATAAAATAAAGCAAAATCGTCACAAAGCAGAGTATATGCGGCGCCAGTTCCGAGAAGGACAGCCGGAACTGGTCTTCCACTGGAAAAATAAGGAAGTGCAGAGCAATTGGAAGTCAACAAAGGCTGCTACAATGGAAAGGAAAAGGAAGAAATTGGTCATGGCTCACGGCTAAGCAAGCCAAAGCCGACAACAAGAGCAACAACAAACAAAGCAACAAAGAATTTGTTGAATTCAGTGGGGCCCAGCTGCAAAACAAAAGTCGACAAAAGGTGGCTAAGAAAACAACAAAAGCAACAGCAAACAAAGAAGGAGAATTTCGGTCAGCAATAGCAGGAGAAAGAAAGTGGCTTCAATGCTTTGGTGGCTCGGAAGGAAAATAAATAAAACTAGCAGTTTCATGCGACTGCAAGAGGAAGCCAGTAGCAAAGCCGAATTTCGGCTAGGCCAAAGAGCAAAAGCAGAATGATAAAAGTAAAAGAATTTCGGTCAACAATTTCGACAGAAAAGAGAGGTGGTTCGCGGCTTAATTAAGCCGATGCAACAACTTGAAGAAAGGCAGCAGAATCTCGATGGCTTCAAGTAGCTAAATTAAAAGTCAAATCAGACAATTTCGATTCCAAATTCAACAAGAATTGCAAATCTTCAGCACAACACGAGAAGACAAAATCCAAATTGAAGTCCAAATCAAATCAAGAGTCCAAATTGAAGTCAAATTGAATTTCCAATTTCACAAAGTGAAAAGGCGGTGGACTTCTCATTTCTTATTTAGTTATTTAGGTTTTTATTTTAGCTTTTTACTAATTCTTTTTTGTTTTGGATTATTTAGGTATTTTCTTCTTCTTTATTTAGAACTCTTTTAGGAACTTTATGAGCCTATAAATAAAGGCCAATTTGTCCTAGAAAAGGGAGGTGCATAATGTAGGGACTTAGATTTATTTTAGAGTGTATCACCAATATTTTCCGAAAACAAATAGTTCGAGGAGGGTTGTACAAGAAGGTCTTCAAAGGGAGAAAAAGAAGGCTTGTCTATGAGTATCTATTTCTTTCCTTTGTTTTCTTTTTCTTGACAATGATGTACTAATTGTTTTAATGTAATTTGACATTGTTTTAGATATTCATGATATTTAGAGTTTTTGATCTTTTGATTAATTGGTTATTATTTTTGGTATTCAATTACTTCTGCTTATTATGAGATTAGTTGGTTGGTTCTATCCATTGACTTACTGGACCAAAAGGGATTTATGGTAGTTTCAATTTATTAATTTCATATTCTGTTGGCTATTGACTTGCTTGACCCAAGGGGGTTGATTGCTTAGAACTAGTAATTGGAGGTTAATTGATGTCTTCCGAGACCAAGGGTTCATTGATTAATTTCATGCTTTGAATTTTCCGAGACCAATGGAATTTAATTAAGGATTGTGTTTAATGCGCCTTTTAGATGAATTAGTTGAGATGGACCAAGTGATTCTAATTTATCTAGAAGATAGTGATTTCATGGATTGACCATCGAAGTGAGTCTACTTTAATTCTTCATGATGCGAAGGGAATAATTAGTTATGATAAAGGTAGGATAATTTAAAGATCATGTTTGTCTAAACAATGGTTTAAGTTACATACTTCTCCATCCTTGACATGTATATATTTTTATTTTATTTTCCTTTTGACTTGTTTTTATCTTTATCGAGTCGGTTAAACAATGAAAGAAAGGTAATTAATGTCTACTTGTTCCTTGAGGATCGACACTCGTTTGAACACTATGCTCGGTTAATGAAGAGTACACTTGCTCATATGTGTGATTTGGGTTGAACGTTTTAATTTAAACTTAATTAGGAATGTGCTTAGTTTTTGTATGATTTTTATGCCCAAGTCTGAACACATCAATGCTTGACCATGCAGTTTTTTTTTCTACGAATTTCCTCTATGAATTTCCCTTGTTTTCTTCTCAACTTCTGGTATCCATGGCTTTCCAATTTCAACCTAACTTCAATGAAATCAACCAAAACCAACAATCTCCTATACCCATAAACATTGGGCTTATACGATTTGCTAAGAAAAGTAGTAAATTACACATCTCCGACACCTCCACCCTCGAGGTTTAACAGAGAATCTATCTACACCAAAAACAGCGAAGGATCACAATTTTAATCACTCATATGTGTCCAGTTTTATTCATCTAGATGCATGCTCCCTATATTTTCACAAAACCTTCATGCTTTGATACCAATTGAAGGCATAGAAAAAAGAAAAAATCGGGCATGCAGCGGAAGCGAAGATAAAAAACTAGAAAAAACTGAAGAACAGGAGAATCCCGATCAGAGCCGGCACCAGCTCCGGTAACTCTAGCCGGTGCCGGTTGTGCTCTGGTGGGATTCCGAGGTTAAAAATTTTTTTACCTCTTTTTCTCATTCTAAGAGTTGGCTAGACCGAAATGTGTATTACCGGGGTAGGTACGTTGGTGGAAGCCTCAGGTGTGATTCCTACAAGTCTCCTACTCCGTCTTTGCATGTAAGTGAACGCCAATCTCTCGATCTTCCAGTATATAGCCTATCTAAATCCGTTTGATGAACAACTACAGACTAAGGAACCTTTTTCCTGGAGAGAGAGAGAGAGAGAGAGAGAGAGAGAGAGAGAGAGACGTTAGGCTTTTCACAGAGAAGAAGCCGTCTCAGAGTGTGTGTGTGTGTGTGTGTGTGTGTGTGTGTGTGTTCTGACAACAACATTGTTTCCAATTCTCCTGTTTAACCTAAATAAAACCCTAAGTTAAACTGGACTGAGCCATTAGACTCTTAGTTTAACCTTTTGGGCATAACTAATTATTCTAATTAGAACAACATAAATGGCCCAATTAATAATTAATTTCCCAGCCCAAATAAAGTAGTCCAATAAATAAGCCTATATTAGTTTAGTCACAGGTTAATCTTTAATTATTCAAACTGGGCCAAAGCCCTGAATAATTCATTAACCCACCAAATTAATTTAATTAATTCTGTCTCCGTGGTCCTTTATTTTATTCTAGCCCAACAATTATATCAGGCTACTTAAATAAAATAAATTTCATTTAATTTAATTTTTTAAACCGTATTTAATTAGGACTCACGGTTTATACTGTAGACCAAAAGACATACCGCCTTGGCTACTAAAATGACCTAAATACCCTTGCCATATGAATAGCCGTATTTTGCATTTTAAATATTTCTTAATATTACGATAAGGAAATGTTAACCCTAAGAAGAGTGCTGCATTAGCAAAGTCTCCGACCTACAGCTGTAATGACTAAAATACCCCTCTATACATCGCCGTACATTTAGAGAGGAAGAAGTGTACTAACACCTCTCTAAATGACATCTACCATCCTTAGGCCTCTAGTCCAATGATCCACAACTTCCTGGATTGTTTTCGCTTTCCAAGGGAGCTACCTTTCCAAGTAATGTTTCCCAGGGCCCTGAATATTTAGATCATTCAAACAACTACAAGGGGCGATATAGTATAGAAACTATCTTGTACAAGTCTGTCTTAACTAACTAGTCACACATACCCAACATGCAAGTATATTGGTTCTACGATAGAACCTCAACTATAGCATATCAAAGTATATGCTTCCAGCTTCGTTAGACCACCAACTCATACTCAAGTCATAAAGTACTAGTCCACACTGTAGCGGTAGTAGTCTAGGTTTCTACCATATAGTACTTTTAGAAACCACTACTACAAGTCCTGTTCTACGTATTTGAAATATGTTGTTGTCATAAAGTGAGTGGACAACTCACTGGCTAAAGGTAAGCCAATCCCCATTTAGAATTCACAACATAATAACCTAGACATGATGAGATTCCCATTCTCATCAATCGGTCAAGAATAAAAGTTTAGGTGTTAAGTAACCCGTGATCCATACCTTATTGTGAAAGTCCTCCATTCACATGGACCACTTACTTAAACACAATGGGTCTTTTCCAAATGTAATTGTGCTCAAATAAAATTGTAATTTCACAAATAATTTCTGAAAATAGATTCTTTTATTAAAACATTCGATATTTACATCAAAAACCTAGTCTAAAAGGGCATATTCCCAACAATGTGATGCTAATTTGTCTAGAAGATAGTGATTTCATGGATTGGAAAAGAAGTGAATCTATCTTAATCATTTATGATGCCAAGAGAATGATTTGTTATGATAACGATTGGGTACTTTAGGGTCACGTTTGTCCAAATAATGGTTTGAGTTACATAATTCTCCATGCTTGACATGTATATATTATATTATTTTATTTTATTTTCATTTTTATTCATTTTCACTTTATTAAGTCGGTTAAACAATGAAAGAAAAGTGAGTAAGATATACTTGTTCCTTGAGTATCAAAATTGGTTTTAAACCCTATGCTATGCTTAATGATGAGTACGCTTGCTCATATGTGTAATTTGGGGTTAACATTTTAATTTAAACTTGATTGGAAATGTGCTTATTTTTATATGATTTTTATACGTAAATCCATACACATCAAATTTAAAATAAAATTCATTGTTTATTCTTCCAAAAGATTTTATCCTTCATATGGTGAATATTCTGAATTTAAGTATTTTAAATTGAGTTTCTAGAAAATGTTTTTGACTTAAGTAGTGAAAATAAAAATTCATAGTTTATTTTCTTGAAGGGTTTTATCCTTGACATAGAGAATAATAGTAGATTTTTTGGATTTCAATAAAGTTAATAAAAACTAATTAATTTTAAGAAAACATTTTTTTTTCCAAAAACTTATTTTTTTTCAAACTACTAAGGTGTACTTTCCAATGATACGTAAACAAGGTATTTCTGGTCCTTTATAGAGAAAATATTTAATTGTTATTTTGATTTATCACTTGGAGGAGGAATAGGAATAATAGTATTTCATTGCTATAAATATGCCCACGACATCCATCACAGATTTTTGTTAGAGATTAGGGTTATCCTAGCGTTATTCAGAGCATGACCCCCTATAGGATGGATTATCACGAGAATATAGAACTAACAGAGGAATTATAATTAATGCCGAGGATAGGTCTTAGTGTCGGTCGGGCTATTGTTGGAAGCATTAATGATGGATTATCCATAGGTGGTAAGAGTAGTTGATAGGGCCTAGATTTGTCTATATTTTTCAAGTAATTTGAGGTTATTTTGTAATACTTTTGATTCAATAACTAGTCATTTTCCTTCCTATTTGATATTTTTCCTGTGGAAAGGTTTTCTTGTGAGTTTGTGCAGAAATTACAGAATTTGGAGTTGAATTACTCAAATTCAGAATGGAACCAGCACTGGCCCATAATGCCTGAACTAGCCTTGGCTTGATTCTGCAAAAAAATAGAGAAAAGTAGCGTTGAGCCAGGGGTGGTTCAGGCTTTTAAACTGGCTGCCGGCTCAACAAAAGTACAAAACCAGAATTTATGTGAGTACAACCATGGGTGGCTTCACGTGAACCACGGCTGGCTTGCAAGAAAATTGAGAGAGAAGCAGTGGCTATCTTCACATTAGCTATAGCAGACTTTTAAAGAAAATGTGAGAGGAGGTGCGGCTTGTTGCATGTAAGTCGTGGCTAGATTGAAGAAAGAGACGTCTCAAGCAGTCAACTCAAACAAGAAAGAAGCAGTGGCTGGCAGCTCAATAGGGAAAAAGAAGACTCGACTTTTGCGGCTTAGGAGTGGCTGAACTGGCTTCAGTAGAAGAAAAAATGAGGCAAAGGCACGGCTTTTATGGGAAATGGCTTGAAATCTTCAGTGGCTTCTCAACTTCTCGGCTGAGGGAGACGAAACAGGAGAGCATGCACTGGTTATAGAAAAAAATAGAGAAAAATAAAACCAAGCCTTAAAGGCTATACGGAAGTGTGAAGATCATACATTTGCGCTCCTTAACCCTTCTAGGTTGAGTAGGAGCGGATTGAACGACTGGAATCGCCTCGCTTCGCCCACTTGAAGAAGCTTCCGGTTGAACACCCGCTAGCCTTCTACTTCGCCTTGTTTGCATCAACGCCAAGCTTTCCAGCTCCTGGAATATTCCTCTGCCTATACTCTAGTCGGTGAACACTATGGTGAAGAGAAATAGTCTCAATTCCCCTTGGTTCACTTGCTATTAGTTAGCAAAGTCCAAGAAGAACAACAAGAAAATGGAGACGTGAGAGAGAGAAGAGAGAGAGACATGAGTTCTCTATAAGGTTAGGGAGATTAGGGTTTATTTTCTACCAAAGACTAGTTTATTAATTAGCCAAAAATGGGTTTCTCATTATCTGATAAACATATCCCCGGGATTTCAAAACACCCGGATGTTATCCTGAGAATCAGTTTGGCCTAACCCTAAACTCCTCTTAACCGTATCTGAAAAAAACCCTAAGGTCCAAGCTATTGGGCTAGAAAAATATTTATTATTTTTCTTGGAGCCAAAAGGCCCAAAATAATAAACATTAATTATTTATTTCTTGGGCCTATATAAATAACCCAATAAATAATTAAACATTGATTATTTCCCCTAGTTTAAGCCCAGGTTAATTTCTTAATTATTCATACTGGACCTAGGCCCTGAATAATTAATTAACCAATTAAACTAGATAATTAATTTCTCTCAACTCCTATTTTAAGTTATTTATTTATTTTATTCTAATCCAATAATAAATTATACTTCCTAAATAAAATAAAATAAAATAAAACAAAATAAAATCCTCTTGAACTGAGACCAATTCCTCAACCCAAAATTAGTTAGGACTTACGGGCTATTCCGAGGATCAAAAAGACACATCGCCTTGGCTGCTAAAATGATCAAAATACCCCTATTATATATAAACAGCTGTATTTTGCATTTTAAATATTTCCTAATATCACCATAAGGAAATATTGACCCCAAGGACAATGCTGCATTAGCAAAGTCTCCGACCTACAGGTGAAATGACTAAAATACCCCTCTACACATTGCCGTACATTTAGAGAGGAAGAAGTGTAATAACACCCCTCTAAATGACATCTACCATCCTTAGGCTTCCAGTCCAATGATCCACGACTTCCTGGAGTGTTTCCACTTTCCAAGGGAGCTACCCTAAAGCAAACATCCAAGTCATGTTTCTCAGGGCCCTGGACATTTTAGACCATTCGGACAACCACAAGGGGTGATATAGTGCAGAAATTATCTTGTACAAGTTTGTCTTAACTAACTAGTCACACATACCCAACATGCAAGTATATTGGCCCTACGATAGAACCTCAACTATAGCAAATCAAAGTATATGCTTCCAGCTTCACCAGACCACCAACTCATACTCAAGTCGTAGAGTACTAATCCACGCTGTAGCGGTAGTAGTCTTGGTTTCTATCATATAGTACTTTTTTAGAAACCACTACTACAGGTCCTATCCTACGTATTCGAAATACACTTATTTAATGAAGTGAGTGGGCTACTCACTGGCTAAAGGTAAGCCATTCCCCATTTGGAATTCATAACATAATAACCTAAACATGATGAGGTTCCCAGTCTCATCAATAGGTTAAGAACAAATGTTTATGTGTTAAATAACCCATGATCCATACCTTACTGTGAAAGACCACAATTCACATGGACCACTTATTTAAACACAATGGGTCTGTTCTAAACGAAAATCGTGCACAAACAAAAAGTAAATTCACAAACAAATTCTGAAAATAAATTCTTTTATTAAAATATTCGATTTTACATCATAAACCTAGTCTAAGAGGGCATACAATCCAACAATCTCCCACTTGCACTTTAAGACTAGGTAAGTCCATAGGTGCCTACCCCTATGGCGTCTAAGTGTCTCTTGAAGACTTTCTCAGCCAAAGGCTTGGTGAATGGGTCTGCTAGATTGTTTTCTGAGGCAATATGCTCCACCACGACTTCCCGTCTCTAGATGAAATCCCGGATCAGGTGGTACTTCCTCTCGATGTGTTTCCCCTTCTTATGGTTCCGAGGCTCCTTAGATTGCGATACTGCTCTAGTGTTGTCGCAATACATCACAATCGGCCTGTCCATATGTGGAACGACTCGAAGTTCTGAAAGAAACTTCCAGAGCCAGACTGCTTCCTTGGATGCCTCCGAAGTTGCCGCATACTCAGCTCCATGGTTGAGTCAGCAACACAAGATTGCTTGATACTCCTCCATGAAATTTCTCCTCCAGATAAGGTGAAGACATATCCACTAGTGGATTTTCTTTCATCCTTATCTGCTTGGAAGTCTGAGTCTGTATATCCTGTAGGAACCAAATCATCAGCCCTGTAAACCAGCATATAATCTCTCGTTCCCTTGAGGTACTTGAGAATATGCTTTACAGCTTGCCAATGAACCTCCCCTGGGTTTGACTGATATCTGCTAACTAAGCCCACGGCAAAGTAGATATCTGGCCTAGTACACAGCATGGTGTACATGAGACTTCCCACAGCCGAAGCGTAGGGAATCCTACTCATTCTGTCCTTTTCTTCTTGTGACTTAGGATAGTCCTTCGAAAAAAATGACAACCCATGTCTGCAAGGGATTAGAGCTCCCTTGCATGAGTCCATGCCGTACTTGGCCAGCATCTTGTCAATGTATGTCGCTTGGGATAACCCTAACATTCTTTGCTTCCTATTTCTAAGAAGCCTAATCCCGAGAATGTAGCTGGCTTCTCCCAAGTTCTTCATACTGAATTGACTAGACAGCCAAGCCTTTGTAGATGACAATGTCCCTACATCATTTCCAATGAGTAGAATGTCATCCACATACAGGACAAGAAAGACCACATTAATGCCTTCAAGTTTCCTGCACACGCATGGTTCATCTTCGTTTTGAATAAAACCATAAGACTTTACAGTCTCATCAAAACGAATGTTCCATGCTCTCGATGCCTGCTTAAGTCTATAAATAGACTTCTTAAACTTGTAAACCATGTGTTCCTGGCCTTCAACAATGAAGCCTTTCGGTTGGGACATATAGATGTCTTCGCTAAGATGGCCATTTAAGAATGCCATCTTGACATCTATTTGCCATATCTCGTAGTCATAGTGACATACGACGGCAAGGAGGATGCGGATGGATTTAAGCATGGCTATCGGGGAAAAGGTTTCCTCATAGTTGATTTCCTCTTTCTGAGTATACCCTTTCGCCACAAGCCTAGCTTTGAAGATTTCCACCTTCCCATCCGCTCCTATCTTTGAAGGTTTTATCCCCTCAGGTGAAGCTACAAGATCCCAAACCTGATTGAGGTACATATACTCAATCTCGGCTTTCATTGCTTTATGCCACAGATTTACATCGGCATCAGCAATAGCCTCCTCGTATCTAGTGGGGTCTTGTTCCTGATAGTCGGAGACTAGCTCAAAGGCTTCTCCTGTCCATCTATCCGGAACCCTAGACACTCTCCTACTGCGACGAGGCTTCATTTGCATAGGCTCTTGAGGCTGTGCCTCTTCTTGTCCCACAATCGGGTCAGAAGAAGTTGATTCCGTAGATAACTTCTCCTAAAGTTCCAACCTCGTTGAACCTTTAGTGGAAGTACTTTGATCATCTTCTAAGTATCTAGCATTGGTACTGACTAGTACCTTCTGCTCTTTAGGATGATAAAAGTAACCTCCTTTTGTCCCTTTTGGATACCCAACAAAATAGCATAATTCTGATCTTGGTTCCAACTTGTCTCCCTTGATCAGTACATAAGCTGGACATCCCCAAATCCTGAGATGATTCAGACTTGGCTTACGCCCAGTCCACATCTCATAGGGAGTCCTAGGTACTGACTTGGAAGGCACCAAGTTCAGAATATATGCCGCCATTTCCAGGGCATATACCTAAAAGGACACTAAAAGAATAGCATGAGACGTCATGCTTCGGACCATTTTCATCAATGTCTTGTTCCTTCTCTTAGCCACTCCGTTCTGCTAGGGTGTTCCTGGCACAGAGAGCTGGGATACTATCCCATGATGTACCATGTAGTCCTTGAATTCACCTAGGAGGTACTCTCCACCACGATCCGATCATAAGGTTTTGATTAATTTACCTGTCCGACGCTCCACTTCAGCCTTAAACTCCTTGAACTTGTTAAAAGAGTTAGACTTGCATCTCATCAGGTAAATGTAACCATACCTCGTACAATCATCCGTGAAAGTGATGAAGTACTCAAAACCTCCCCTAGCTGGTGTAGACAATGGACCACACACATCAGTGTGAACAAGACTCAACACCTCATTGGCTCTATCCGCCTTTGGTGTAAAAGACCTTTTGGTCATTTTTCCTATCAGGCAGGATTCACACTGAGGCCAACTTTCCAATCTCAATAAGCCCAAAGGCCCATCATGGATTAGCCTTTGAATCCTGGTTGAGTTAATATGATCCAACCTTAGATGCCAAAGGTATAGATCATTGATATTGGTCTCTCTCTTCTTAGTTAAAGGTTCAGACTTAGCGTTATTTGATTGGTTGTTAATAGGGTTTAAAAAGAACAGATTTCCATACAAGTGCCCAGTACATAAAATTTCTCCATCTCTACTGATAGAAATACCAGAATGGAAAGATACAGAATATCCTTGATTAATAAGTTTTGCAACTGAAATCAAATTCTGATGAAAACCAGGTACATATAAAATATCCTTTAAAACCACTATCTTATTACAATAAAAAATAAGATCCAGCTCTCCCACTGCAAGGGCCCAGACTTATGCTCCATTACCCACTCGAAGCCCATGTTCGCCTTTCTTGAGTCTTCTTATCTTCCTAAACCCCTACAATGAGTTACAGATATGATCAGTGGCTCCTGAATCAACAATCCAAGTGGAAGTTGATCCTACCATTGATATGGACTCTAGATAGTAAACATTACCTGTGGGGTTTTTCTTGTCTTGAAGATCTGGACACTCTTTTTTCCAGTATCCCTTCTTCCCACACTTGAAGCACTTGCCCTTTGGTTTGTCCTTGTGCTGGTTCTTAGGCTGGGCTGCTGCATTCCCCTTCTTCCTCTTGAACTTTCTGGGTTTAGGCCCAATTCTTGAAGAAGAAGCCTTGGCAATCATGACCTTTGACTGTGGCTTCATGACCTTCTCCGCCATCTGGAGCTCCTTCATCAGTTCAGTTAAACTCATGTTCAATTTATTCATGTTATAGTTTAAGGTGAACTGAGTAAAAGAGCCCGGTAGAGATTCGAGAACCATATCCACTTGGCTCTCGGGGTCGATGACAGCCCCTACGATTTCCGCCTCCTCAAAAGCAGCAATCATCTGAGAATAACGGCCAATGGACTAAAAGAACCTCCCACCATTTCTGAAAATCGAAAATAAAAGAAAGAATTTAGATTGTGAAAACAAAATAAAATTTGTGCACTGAAAATAATTTGGCTCTTAGGAAAACTGACATAGCTTCTTGGGAAGATTAATAATTTCCTAAGCTAAGTGTATTAACCACCACAAATTAATTTCCCTTCTAGGTAATGGTCTATAGAATAACTCCATCGTGGGATGGCCTTTTCCTCTAATTTCCTATTGTCATACCTCGCACTATAACCTCCAACGTGGGCTGGCCGATCATAATACGTGCCCCAGGTTATTAATTACATCATTCCATTAGATCTAGATCTTTGGGGTATCCCCATCCCATACGGTTTCACTCCCAGGGTGACGCGAGGGGATCCACAATCTCTAATGAGGATCGTGATGGAAGCTATGGGGCCGTTGGAACCCTTCTCCCACTTAGTCTTTTAAAATAAAGGTTTTCTGGAAAATATCCTTTTGAAATTTCCATTAACCTTTTCCTTAACTCAAAAATAAAATATATACGTCCAATAAAATCTCTATGTCAAGGCTTATTCATTTGAGAGATTTTCTCCATGGGCTAATTTTATTTAAGTTAAAACTTAATGATTTCAAAAATTTTCCAATTAAAACTTTCTAGAGACTTTGGTCTCAAGTTTATTTGACAAAATCATTTTTCTAGTCCAAAACAAAACAAAATGGCTCCCTATTTTAATTTACAAAAATATCTAAATCCAATATATTTTCTATGTCAATGATTAAATCCTTTGAGAAAATATTCAAGGATTAATTTTTGTACCAATTAAAATAACCATTTAATTTTTGAAGAAAAATATTTTCTTGTCAAAAATGTTCCCAAAGACTTTGGTCTTTGAGAAAAAGCACACATATGTACATAAAAAAAATAGCATGCTCGAAAACAGTAAACGTTTTCATGCTTTTCTATTTTTTAAACAAAGTGCCCAAATAATAGAATTAAACACATTAATTAATTAATTAATTATCTTGTTTAATCCTAAAATCCTTTGCTAATATTTTTTCATGCAAATATATTCCAAGAATATTAATATTGCAAAAATATTAACTTCGCCTGGTATGGGACCCAAAACGAAAAAGGGAAAAAAAATAATAAATTGGAAAAAAAAACTCTGGCGGTCCACTGCACAGCGCCACACCGGATCCGCGCCCGCGTGGCCTGCGGTCCACCACGGCCGTAGTGCACTGCGCCGCCCCAGATCTCCCTCGCTGCAGCCCGTGGAGCCGACCCGCGCTCGTGACCAGCTACTGCCAACCCGCGAACTCGCCCAATAACCCGCGCATTGACCCGCGCGCCACCCGGTCTCCAATTGCAATTCAATTGCAAATTCCAAATGCGAATCGGCTTGAATTCTATGCAATTGGCTTGGCTTACGTGGCTCCAGCAGCACGGCTCCACTGACAAAAATAGTTCTAGGCTTGGCTTAGGCAGCGGCTTATGAACAGTATCATCGTCTTCGTTTTTTTTCTTCTTTCCGCGCGAATTGCAGAAACTTTCTTCTTCGTTTTTTTCTTATTTCTTTGGCTTCTTTGGACATATTTACTTACAAAAGACATCCAAAACAAAACCACAACCGCCTATACCCATTTAAATTGGGTTTACACGATTAAATTTCAAAGCCAAAAAATTTTTACAGATGGCTCCTATGCTTCAACGGTGAAGCTTACATCAAGCCTATCCCATATCAAAACAGCGAAGGATCACAGGTATAATCATCTTCTCCATATTTATTAACTACCATGCTCCATATATTGATAAAAAACCAGTGGCTCTGATACCACATTGTGGGAGACGAAACAGGGGAGCATGTACTGGTTACAGAAAAAAACAGAGAAAAATAAAACCAAACATTAAAGGCCATACAGAAGTGTGAAGATCATACCTTTGCGCTCCTTAACCCTTCTAGGTTGAGTAGGAGCAGATTGAACAACTGGAATCGCCTCGCTTCGCCTACTTGAAGAAGCTTCCGGTTGAACACCCGCTAGCCTTCTACTTCGCCTTGTTTGCATCAACGCTAAGCTTTCCAGCTCTCGGAATATTCCTCTGCCTATACTCTAATCGGTGAACACTATGGTGAAGATGAACAGTCTCAATTTCCCTTGGTTCACTTGCTATTGGTTAGCAAAGTCCAAGAAGAACAACAAGAAAAGGGAGACGTGAGAGAGAGCAGTGAGAGAGATGTGAGTTCTCTGTAAGGTTAGGGAGATTAGGGTTTATTTTCTACCAGAGACTAGTTTATTAGTTAGCCAAAAATGGGTTTCTCATTATCTGATAAATATATCCCCGGGATTTCAAAACACCCGGATGTTATCCTGAGAATCAGTTTGGCCTAACCCTAAACTCCTCTTACCGTATCTGAAAAAAAAAACCCTAAGGTCCAAGCTATTGGGCCAGAAAAATATTTATTATTTTTCTTGGACCCAAAAGACACAAAATAATAAACATTAATTATTTATTTCCTGTGCCTATATAAACAACCCAATAAATAATTAATGAGCCTAAATGAACAATAATAATTAATCTTTAATTATTTATTTTTTGGGCCTATATAAATAACACAATAAATAATTAAACAATAATTATTTCCCCTAATTTAAGCCCAGGTTAATTTTTTAATTATTCATACTGGACCTAGGCCCTGAATAATTAATTAACCAATTAAACTAGATAATTAATTTCTCTCAACTCCTATTTTAATTAATTTATTTATTTTATTCTAATCCAATAATAAATTAGTCTTCCTGAATAAAATAAAATAAAATAAAATAAAATAAAATCTTCTTGAATTGAGACCAATTCCTTAACCCAAAATTAGTTAGGACTTACGGGCTATTCCGAGGGCCAAAAAGACACATCGCCTTGGCTGCTAAAATGACCAAAATAAATAGCTTTATTTTGCATTTTAAATATTTTCTAAAATCACCATAAGGAAATATTGACCCCAAGGACAATGCTGCTTTAGCAAAGTCTCCGACCTACAAGTGAAATGACTAAAATACCCCTCTACACATTGCCCTACATTTAGAGAGGAAGAAGTGTACTAACACTCCTCTAAATGACATCTACCATCCTTAGGCTTCTAGTCCAATGATCCACGACTTCCTGGAGTGTTTCCGCTTTCCAAGGGAGCTACCCTAAAGCAAACATCCAAGTCATGTTTCTCAAGGCCCTGGACATTTTATACCATTCGGACAACCACAAGGGGCGATATAGTGAAGAAACTATCTTGTACAATTCTGTCTTAACTAACTAGTCACACATACGCAACATGCAAGTATATTGGCCCTACGATAGAACCTCAACTATAGCAAATCAAAGTATATGCTTCCAGCTTCACCAGACCACCAACTCATACTTAAGTCGTAGAGTACTAGTCCACGCTGTAGCGGTAGTAGTCTAGGTTTCTATCATATAGTACTTTTTTAGTAACCATTACTATAGGTCATGTCCTACGTATTCGAAATACGCTTATGTCATGAAGTGTGTGGACTACTCACTAGCTAAAGGTAAGCCATTCCCCATTTGGAATTCATAACATAATAACCTAAACATGATGAGGTTCCCAGTCTCATCAATATGTTAAGAACAAATGTTTATGTGTTAAATAACCCGTGATCCATACCTTACTGTGAAAAACCACAATTTACATGGACCACTTATTTAAACACAATGGGTCTGTTCCAAACGAAAATCGTGTACAAACAAAAAGTAAATTCACAAACAAATTCTGAAAATAAATTCTTTTATTAAAATATTCGATTTTACATCAGAAACCTAGTCTAAGAGGGCATACAATCCAACATCGGCTTCACTAAGATTGACTTCAACAAGGATTTGGCTTCGACAAGAAATAGCTCGGTTAGTTCAAGAACAACAAAAGTCTTCGGCTCAGCGAATTAAAGGCAGTTGATTTGTACAGAATTTGAAAAGCCTGTTAGGAAACTACTTCTTTTCACTGTGGAATATTTAGGAAATCTCTGTACTTATAAATACAAATCAAAAGCGCCCAAAACAAGTAAATACATAGTAGGGCTAATGCTTTCAATTATTTTCAGGTATGAGGGAGGTGAATTCAAGGAATAAAAGCTAAAGTCACTCATTGAAAAGGAATTTATCACTCAAAGGAGCATTGTTTCAAGGAGGTTATCAAATGAGGAAGAAGAAGGCTTGTCTACGAGGTCTTTCTAACACCTTTATTTTCTTTTTCTTTTTTTTTTTGAAAAATTATAAGATTAATGTTTTAATTATAATTTGATGTTACTTTCGGATTTATGATGTTATAATTTATTCAATTTTGATCAATTAATTGTTGTTCTTGGTATTTAATTACTTGCTTTCTTTGGTAGATTGATGAAGTTGAATTTCTGATGCATAAATTTTTTGTGTATAAAAATAATCAAATTTAAATCCACCCATTAGGCAAGTTTTAATGAAAACATTAATCCCAAAATATACATACGAGCAAGTATACTTATCGCAAGCATAGCATAGGGAATTAACAAATATCGATTCTCAAAGGAACAAGTATACACTAATCACTTTTCATTCATTGTTTTACCAACCAAATAAAGTGATAAAATAATAGAAAGAAAGAATATATATATATATATATATATATATATATATATATACATACATACAACTCATGGATGTAGGAATATGCAATTTAGACAATTATCCTAGAAAACATGACAATGAACTAGGTATCAATTCTCTCAATTAATTATCATCTTGGCATCATGAAGGAATATAAAGTAAAATTCAATTGTTTCCCAAGTCATGAATCTACTTAGATAAATTTCACTTCTTTTCCCAATCCATGGAATTGGTATATGTTGATTAGTATTAATAAATTTTCCAATTAAGCTAACATAACCAAAACATGCATTAAGCTCAATTCCTCATAAATATGAAATTAGCTAATAACTATTTGTTCGAGGTGAAATCAACTAATCTTTGATCACTTAATGCTATAATCTTAACTTCGCAACCCAAGTCAATTAAGATTTAACAAATACGAAATCAATGTAATAAAACTCCTAACGTTGTTGTCCCAAGTCAATCAGAAGAACTCACATCAATAACCACTGATAACAAGTAATCAAAAACCAAAGATGATAAAGAATTGATCAAATAACTAAATTAACACAGAATCATGAATCTAAAATAATGTTAAATTACAATAAAAATATTGAAAACATCATTGTTTAAGAACAAGAAAACAAATATCAAAGAAAGCACTCATAGACAAGCATCTTTCTTCTCCTTTGAAGAGTCTCTTGCACAACCCTCCTTGAATTGGTGAATTCCTTCTTCAATAAGTGTTCGGAATTTTAGCTCTTGGATCTACCTCTTTTCCTTGTGTTTTCTCTTACTTTTATAGGCCTTTTAAATGCTAAATTCATAGTTTGGGAAGTCTTGGCTGAGTAGGATTCGAAAAATACCAAAATCATTTAAAATTTTCTAATTTTGTGCACAAGATTTTGGCTTCCCAGAATGAGCCTTGCGCCAGGTCCAGTTGACCCACCTGGCGCTAGGTGAACTTTGCTGCTTCTCTGAATTTTGCTCTGTTTTCCTCTGGCCATCTAGAATGGACTTGGCGCCAGGTGTGCTCTTGAAAATTCTCTGTTTTGCTTGAAATTAACTTAAATCTATAAAAAAATTGTCAAAAAAAATTTCTACAAGTAATATATCAAATAGGAAGGAATATGTCTAGTTATTGCAACAAAGGTATCTCAAAACAACCTCAAATAACTAGGGAAATAACGGTGATTTTAGCCCCTATCAATATCTTTCTAATAGACTTGGGAAGCGAAGTTAGAATTGATTTTAATTTAGTTAAATCTATAAAATTGTTGTCTTAACTGGATTGGGAAAGAAGGTTAAGAATTGAACTTAAGTAATCAAAGGTTAGTTAATTTCGCCTAGAGTATAGGGTTATTAGCTAATTTTATGTGCATATTGGCTAGAATATTGGGATATTTATGAGGAATATGTCTAATGCATTTCTTTGGTTATGTTGGTTGAATTAGGAAATATGCTAATTTAATCAGGGGATAGTGATTCTATAGATTGGAAAAGATCGTGATTCTATCTTTATTCTTTCATAATGCCAAAATAATGATTCATTGTGATTATTGTTAAATAGTTCATATCATGTTTTAAGAATAACTATTTAATTGCATGTTTATCTCTCTAAGAGTTGTGTATATATTTTATCTTTAATTTTTATTTTTATTTTTATTCTTTATCACTCTAATTGGTTGGTTAAACAGTGTATTAAAATTGACCACAATGTACAAATTCCTTAAGAATCGATACTCGTTAATTCCATATACATTGTTTAATGAAGAGTTCACTTGCTCATCTGTGTGTTTTGAGCATTAATGTTTGAATTAAAATTGATTGGGAATGGATTCAATATTGCATAATTTTTATTAGCCAAATATAACGCATCAAGTTTTTGAAACGGTTGTTGGGGAACAATATCATAAAAACTTGGAATTCATTAGTTTAACCTTGTTTATATGTAAATATATATATATATATATATATATATATATTTTCTTTGAAAATTTTTAAATAGGTCGATACGTGTCCATAATTAGTAGTTTTTGTATGTTTTTATATATTCTATATTTACCTATTTAATTTTACTAACTCGACGTTCATATGTGTATTATTTGTATTCTAATGTTTGATAATTTTCACATCGTAAATTTTGAGTCAATACTAACTCTTTTTATTTTTCTGGTTTTGACCTTTGTTTATTATCGACTCAATATTTTAGACACGACGAATTGATTTTTTTATTTTTTCTAATTTTCAGCTAATTTTTCATTTTTAAATTAATGTTCATTTTGTACATTCTTTTTATTTTAAACGTAATATGTTCATGCATTAACTAAGACTAGCTTTTATTTTTATTTTTTTAATAAAAATAAAAAAAGAGAAAACAAAAAGTGGAAAATTTTTTAATCAAAAAAAAAAAAAATCAATAATTCACAAGCCATGGATTTTATGAAGCATGGCCCAGCTTTGATGTGTAGGGCTTCCAGTTTTGTTTTTCTTTTATATATTAAAAAAAAAAAAATTGCTTTGACTGCCCTCCCCCCGTTTCAATTTCCTTTTTCTTTGTCTTTTCTTTTTCCTTTTCCTATTCTTCCTTTTCTTTACTTTTCCCAGATTCTTTCTTTGTCCTTTTCTTTTCCTTTTTCTTTTGCTTTTCTTCTTCTTGTCTTTTTTCTTTTCTTATCTATTTTTTCGAAATTTTTTTTTTGTTGTACCATCTTGTTTTAACAGACCCCCCTTCTTGTGTTTTGTTTTCCTTCATTTTTTTTTTTGGGGGTCTTTTCGTGATATTTCTCTTTCTTTATTTGATTTCCCTTTCCTTATTCCTCTGGAGCTTGATTATTTTTCTATGTGAAGCTTCACCATGTGCTTTCTTCTTCTCTCTTCTTTTTCGTAATGCATTCATTACTCTACCAATTCTTTCCCAAAAATTCACATTTTTGAGCTTAACAGATAGAAGAACTCCTTGGTGTTAAAAATTTCTTCAAGTAACGGTAAATTCTTTGATTTTGAATTTCTTGCCATTTACGAAGCTTTTCTTTTGAAGGAAGATTTACTGAGCTTGAAATTCTAATTGCTAAAATTATTAGGAATTAAAAGTGTGTATGGGGGAATTTGTTAGTAATTTAATGCTTTGAATAGTGTTTCCAATTTTTTCTGGAATATTAGTATTTTTTTAATATTATGGGCGATTTTTTTAATACACGTGATATTCTTTTTTGTGATAATTATGTAGAGAACTTGTTGGAATTTTGGTCTGAAGTTATGTTTCTTATATATTGACAACTAGAAAATGTGCCGGAGGAAGGAGCTCTTCTGAGAATCTTTCCTGAAAAAAATCAGAAAGAGCTTTTTATTGAAGCAATTTGAGAGTTGTGTTTGTTTTTGAAAAAGCAAAAATTCGTAAAACCGAACAAGTTTCCACCCTACAAACATACTAGAGTATCTTCATCCCGTGATACCTCATTAGAGCTACCCTCTCTGCATCTTACTAGACTACCTCATCCCGTGATCCCTTATTAGACCTACCCTCTCTACATCTTCGACCTTTCACTGATAAAAAATGTGAGGAATGGTATGATGCTAGAGCTTTAAACAAAATCATTGTTGAGAGAACAATCAAGCCTTCTCTTAACAGATCTTTGCATATTACTGACATGTTTAGGCGAATTGTTTAAGGGCCCATTGTAGAATTGAGAGGTGATTTTTATCCTGTTCTTGTGAAAGAATTCTATGCGAGCACAAAAAATAAAAATAGAGCATATCTCAGATAATAGAAACATCAGTTAAGGGCATCCCAATAATTTTGACTAGGCGTCAATTGGCAATAATTTTGGGTGTTGGTGACGATGGCCCTTAGGTAGAAATTGATCATTACAATAAGAGGATCTCTTTGAACTAAATTGGGATTTTAATGCTACTTGTCATCATTTGGGCTTGGAATTGAGAACGTATACCATTGGTTCTTTCTTTCTCTCTAGTAATGATCTTGCTCCTTAATTGAGGGCTATTTTGTACCTTTTGTGCTTTAAAGTGTTCCATCAATCCAATAGTTTGAATGATGTAAGGGTGATTGATGCTTATATACTATATAAAATGCTTCTTAGAGATTCTAAATCCCTTGCTTCTTTGTTACTAACTACTATGAGAGACGTAGCAGCTTATAGCCTTGCCACCAAAGCATTTGTGTTTCCCTTGGTGATTTCACAGGTTTTGAATGCGTTTGATGTTTGCATTGATAATAAACTTGTGGAAACTATAGTTGGGTGTCGTTTTGTCATTGAACAAGTACTAAATCACTACGGTTACAAGTATAGTGCCACAACATCTATATAGTTAAGTTCGAGAGAAGTTACCCAAACTTATGTTCTTGAGCTACAAGTTGAATCTGAAAAAGAGGTACCTCCACCACCAGGGTATTCTAGATGACACTCAAATGTTTGTGGTGATATTCTAGTTGGAGTCCACATACCCTTGGCGCAATTAAGGGTTGAGATGGTTGGTATGAAAACTGTTCAGGAGAACCAAACTCAAAGGCTTGATCGAATTGAGGAAAATCAGCAGCAGCATGGTGAGATTTTGTGACATCTCAGGCTCAATCAAGACATTCATAACAATTATTGGAGACACTTTTGGGATCATTTTGGAGGATCTAAAGGTCCATTTGAAGGTCATGGAGGCCCATTTGATGGCCCTTTTGGAGGTTCTTCTTCAAGGGATTTTTTAGTATTTTGTTTACGCTCATTTTCTTCTTTTTTTCCCTAGTTTCTTCTAGTTTAATCTTCCTTTGTTTTATTAGCTTTCGTTTAATTTCTTTTTCTACTTTTAGTTGGTGTGTTTTTTTTTCTTTTTGTAGGTTTATTCCCTCAACTTGTGATGACAATGCTTCTCTCAACCTTTGGAGAGTGCAACTCTTTCTCAATTGAGCTAATCTACCATGGGGAGTACTATTCCCCTTCTTTTTTTTAATCTTTTTGGTTCCTTAGATATGTTTTATTGTGATATTTTAGGCCATTGAGGACAATATCCAATTTAAGTATGGGGGAGGAGTTCAATGCTTTCACTAAGTGCATCTTCTTGATCTTCTTGAAATTTTGAGCATCTTTGGGCTAATTTGGGATAATTTTTACAATGATTTGGATAAAATTGATTTTGGAATAAAATTTTCAAATTTGTGTATAATAAAGTTGTGATTTTCTATTTAACCTTAGATATGAAATTTTCATTCGTTGGATTTTAATAAAGAGTTAATTTGTGTATTAAGTTGGATTTTGCTAAGTCTTGAAAATTTATGTTAACCTTGGTTATACTTGGTATTTAAGTTTTATTTTAGTCCTTAAGTTTGAATATAGAGGATATAATGACAAATGAGAAAAGTTGTTGATTAATTCTTATTTCATAGATTTATAATTTGTTTGACTTTGAGTTGTGAAATGGAATGTGAGGGGGAAAAAAATAGAAAAACGAGTGGAAAGATAAAAATGCCAGTTGAAAGCAATATGGGTAAAAGAAAACATTTACTTTTACCTCTGAAAGAAACAAAAAGAAAAGACCTTTTGCTAAAAATGGGTGATAGGGACTAAATCACCATTATTTTTCTAATTGTTTGAGATTGTTTTGAGATACTTTTATTGAAATAACTAGCCATATTCCTTCCTATTTTACATTTTTCTTGTGAAAAGTGTTTTTGGCAAATTTATGCATATTTGAGTCAAATTCGAGCAAAAAGTGAACAATTCCAGAACAGACTCGGTGCCAGGCCCAGCCAAGGAAGCAAGCGTCAAGTCCATTCTGGTCAAGTGGAGCAAAACAAGCCACCCTTTAGGGAAAAACGGAATAGACCTGGCGCCGAGTCTGCTAAGTAGACCAGGTGTTGGGTCTATTCTATTTGGTAAGCAAAAACATATCAAAAATCTTGAGAAAGAACATATTGTACTTGGTACCAGGTGGGTCGAAGGTACCCGGTGCCAATCCTACTCTGGAATGCGAAAATCCTTTACACGAATTTAGGAATTTTCTAAAGATTTCGGTATTTTCTAATTCCTACTCGGTCAAGATCTCTCAAGCAACGGATTTAGCATTTAAAAGGGGTAAAAAGCATGAGAAAATACAAGAGAATGCATACATGTGAAGAGGTGGAGGTGGATTCAAAAGCAAAAATTTTTAATCACTCATTAAAGGAGGAATTCATCCAATCAAGCAGGATTGTTCAAGAGAGTCTTTAACGATGAAGAAAGAGGCTTGTCTATGAGTTCTTTCCTTTACCTTTATTTTCTTTTCCTTTAACAATGATGTATTCAATATTTTTATTGTAATTTAACATTATTTTGGGATTCATGATTTTGTGTTAATTTAGTTATTTGATCGATTATTTATCATCATTGGTATTTGGTTACTTATTATCATTGGTTATTGATGCGAGTTCTTCTAATTGACTTGGGACGACGATATTAGGAGTTTCATTGCATTGATTTCGTATTTGTCTAATCTTAATGGACATGAGCGACGAAGTTAAGATTATAGGACTAATTGATAAAAATTAGTTGATTTCACCTAGAGCAAAGGGTTATTAGCTAATTTCATGCTTATAATGATGAGCTTAATGCATGTTTTGGTTATATTTAAATAATCCCTAGTCGTAGTATTAATAAGACAAGACATCATTAATGCGTTAAGACTAGCATATGTTAGACTTTCTGATTTGATTAGGTAGTGGTTCTCATATCCGTGAGTATTGAGATACTCAAAGTTAACACATGGATGCTTGTTAATGGAACAAGTTCATTGGATGACCTAACTTTGAGATAATCACATGGATAACTATTTAGTGCCAGTGATATAATCTCAATATAGTAAACGTGCAAGTATCCTTAGACTTGAGATCTCCAAGGTACTTTGTTTACTGAGCATTGTACTTTGATTCTAATCTCCGGAGCTTGATCGAGGGACGTCTATGGGATGGATATTGGGTACATTGTGAGGTAAACGAAAGTAGTTGAGAAGGTCAATAAAGGATTCATCACTCCTAATAGTAGGGGCGAATATCTCATGGCCACTTGTAGAAATTACTACTCGAGAAGTCCTTGGCCAAGGCGATTGTGTATTGGAAATAGTTCCAATTGATACACATCTAGAGTAGTGGGTTCCTGGTACGAGTACTATTGTATTCAGGCCAGAAGTAATTCAGGAGGGAGTTGGCACTAATTCCGTACTCCAAACCGAATGAGATATTGTATGGTGAAATGAGTTAATTGCACTGAAATTTGTTATTGAATGGTTTATGTCAAGCCACTTGACTTCCTGGACTCTTGGGTGGTCATGATGTGTTGCTAGATACCACTCATGATCTGGGCATATGGGTTTATTAATTGATGAATAATTAATAAACCAATCGTAATTAGAATTAATATAATTAATTCTAAATAATTATGGATTATAAATTTCAAAGACGTTTGGATAAATTCATGTTCTCTACCAATTGACTAGGAAACCTAATAGGTCACACATAATAGATGATTATATACTCAAGGTGTTATTTGATAACATAGTGGGGTTAATTGAGAAAAAGAGAAGTTGTAGATAAATTATAATTAGTTATAATTTATGGTCCAAATTGAAATTGTGAGAACTTAAGGTTTCCAATTACAATTAGGGAATTCTAATAGGATTGGAATTCTCAGTTTTGGTAGGGGTTTTTTCGTGTAACATATAGATGAGATACACAAAACCTTAGCTAGATGATTGGCACACGAGAAACAATAGCTTCTTCTTCCCTCTCATTTTCTTGTTTTTCTTGAAAAATAAATCAACCCTACCTGCCTTATTTTTCTACTAGCACAAAAATATTTTGGTGCTTGAGTATTCCTCTATGTGGATTTCTGTTAGAGATAATCACACACTGTGATTATAGTGGATAGACGTCCAACTCTCGTGGAGTTTGCACAAGAGGATTGCTAGATTGCGCCTCGACTTGAAGAATCAATTTTATTCTTCGAATGATCAAACAAAGGTAAAAAGTTGTTACCTTTATTATCTTTATGTCTTGCTTTCCACACATAGGTGGGTCCTAGGATGGTATCTCGTTTTATTTTTCGCTGTGCCGTATAGGATATGAGCCTGGGATACCCAACAGTGGTATCAGAGCCATGCTATGTGTGGCCTATGGACATTGTTTTGGCATGAAAAACTATTTTTATATATTCGTGTTTATCTTTGTTTGTTTTGAAATGCATTTTCACTCTAGTCGAAATTATTTCGAGCGTTATGGGTTGGGTTCGTAGCACAATATGATTGTGTTAAAGTCACAGCGTATTTTGAAATATGCTTTCTTTAGATGCTGAGAATTTTCTGCAAAAAAAAGTTTTCTTGCAACATGATTGTTGCCTTCCGTTTCATCTTAATTTTCTGTTTTGATTTTATTTAAGCTAACAAATTGGTTGTTGTTTTGAGCTTCAAAACAAAAAATATTGCTGAGAATTATTCTCACTAAAAATTTGTAGAAGAAGAAATATCACCAAAAATTGTTCCTGGATTTTTTTGAAAAACTGCCGCCATTGTTTCAGAACATAGGCGGCGCTGAGCTAGTGCCGGTTCCGTACTGTTTTACGAATGTCCAGAAATCGTTTTTAGAAGAAAATTTTTCTAAAAACCCGAATGCGGCCGACATCGACTCTAGCTTCCAAACCGGCACTGGTTCTGCTCTGTTTGTGACATTCCAACTATTACCAAAAAAAAAAAAAAAAAAAAATTCTGGAATAGAATTTTGAAAGGAAAAAATCTCATTTGATAAGAGGTGGTAAAATAAAATTTTTCCAAGAGGGCGCTGCCCCCCTGAACCCCACTTGACTAGCCAATGGGACTGCCATTTTCGTTGCCAAAGACTGGTCCCAAAAGCATTTTTTCAAAATTAGTTTTGAGGCAAACAATTTTATTTTTGAAAATAGTGATTTTGAAATTTTAAAATTAATGTATTTTTCTAAAATATTGATTTTAGAATTTGTTTTATTTTTCCAAAATAATGATTTTGGAATGATAAAAAATATATGTTTATTTTGTTTAAGCATAGTCAATGGAATGTTGGATGGTTATGGACTAAAATCAATTATATCTGTTCATGCATTTTATAGTTTTGGTTTTTTTATGAAATAGGGTATGCGTGTCCTGCCTTCTCTAGAATTCTTGTGTAATTCTCTTCTCATCTAACTCCCCTCGAATGTAACTCGAGGTTTTCTCTCTTTAAGAAATTATGTAATTAGTTTACATAGGTTAGATAGGAGTAGAATTATTTCAATTTTGGAGATGGCAACCAAAATAAGGCGAGAAGGTAAGACCTTCTACTTAAATCATGCATGAACACATAGGGTTAACTATATTAATTTCTTGTATGTCTCAAAGAAATTAATTTAGGGTAAAGTCCATAACCATACCACGTAATCTCTTTATTACCATGATTATCAATTATGTGATTTATTGATTTTTATGCATGTCATTCAACGAAATTACTAAAAGGAAAAAATCCCTCAATTAACATTAAACCTAATTCATTTCGTTAATATAATAAGAATGAGAGTCTTTTTTCGAGACCAGGTTGTTGGGCAAACCCAAGCCTACTTGACATTAGGCATTTTCAAGCTATGGAGTTAAATTCTTTTGGAATTAAATTCTTGATTAATAGGTCGGATTTAACTAAATTCTTTATCCCGGTTGGGCAAACTCAAGCATAAAGAAATTTAGAGGGAAAATTAGGGTAGCCCAAAAGGCTTTAAGATTAAAAGCTATTAATCACTCAATGATCCGGTAGTTACATACGATATAATTGGTATTGGATACCTACCAATGAACTTAAGGGTGGCTTGTTGGGCAAACCCAAGGTTATTCTTGAGGAATTTGGATACCAGTCCACTAGGAAAGCTTTCAACGGGCTTTCCCGAATCAGTAGTGGGGGCTATTGGTTTGAGTAAAATAGTGGAGTAAAAATGCGTTTAATTAAAGTCCTAATTATTTGCATATCATGTGCATATAAAAGTATCTAATGCTCTCTATCTTTACATCTAGGTCACCTGCATCATGTCAACAAACATGAACTTACGTAGTATCTTGGAAACCAACAAGTTAACCGAAACAAACTATCTCGACTGGTATCGAAATTTAAGAATCATTCTCAAATCAGAAAAGTTGCTCTACTTGCTAGATGCTCCTATTCCACTACCACCAACGCAAGATGCTCATGCTGATGATCATGTTGTCCACAAAAGGCACAAGGAGGATAGTGATAAGCATCATGTATTATACTGGCATCCATGACTCCCGAATTGCAAAAATAACACGAGCATATAGATGCTCAATTGATTATTTTACATCTTCGAGAGCTACTTGATGCCCAAGCCAGAACCGAAAGATACGAGATCTCGAAGCAATTATTTCGTTGCAAAAAGGCAGAGGGTTCTTCTGTAGCCACTCATGGGCTGAAAATGCTTGGCTTAGAAAAGCTTAGATCTCTCAGGTTTGCAATGGATCAAGACTTAAGTGTTGACTTACTACAATCTTTGCCGAATAGTTTCTCACAATTTGTGATTAACTATCAGATAAACAAGATTGAATCCACCATTTCTGAGTTGATCAATCTTCTCAAAACTATGGAGTCCTCCATGAAGAAGGATTCCAATGCAGTTTTAATGGTAGAATCTTCCTCTTCTAAGAAGAAAGTTCAAAAGAAAATGAAGAAGGCTCCCATGAAGCCCAAAGGTGGTGTGAACAAGAAGAATGCAGCTACCAAGAGCCCATGCCATCATTGTGGGAAGATGAGCCACTGAGGCACAACTGCAAAGCATACTTGGAGACCCTTAAGGACAAAAAGTAGAAAGAGAAGCTTACAAACACTTCTACTTCTTCTCCAGGTATGTTTATGATTGAGATAAATATTGCCTTTAGAAATGAGATATGGGTATTAGATACCAGATGTGGATCTCATTTGTGCAATAACTTATAGGGACTAAAGAGCAGTAGAAGCTAGAGAAAGGCGATGTGGACCTACGTATTGCAAATGGGGAAAAGGTTATTGCACTTGCTGTGGGGACATACGAACTGAACCTACCTTCGGGATTAATTCTAGAAATGCAAAACTATTATTATGTACCAGTTTTAATGAAAAACATTATCTCAGTTGCATGTTTAGACTTTTGTGGATTTCATTTAATATTTAAGAATAAATGTTGTTCTTTTTCTTTGAATGATATTCACTATGGTTCAGCAACTTTGATTAATGGTTTATATGTTCTAGACTTGGACAATCCAGTTCTCAATAGAAATAATAAGAGACCTAAAATGGATAACACTAACACCTCTTACTTATAGCGTTGTTGTTTAGGCCATGTAAATGAAAATCGTGTTTCTATGTTACACAAGCTTGGTGACTTAAGGTCATTTGATTATGAATCATATGGCACATGCGAATCTTGTTTACTAGACAAAATGACTAAAACTCCTTTTCTAGGAAAAGGAGAACGGGCCAAGGAGTTATTAGAACTCATACATTCTGATGTATTGGCCTAATGCCAATACAAGTAAGAGGAGGTTATAACTATTTCATAACCTTTATCGATGATTTCTCACGATACAGGTATTTATATTTAATGAAATACAAATCTGAGGCCTTTAAAAAGTTCAAAGACTTCAAGAATGAAATAGAGAAACAACTTGGTAAAAGTATTAAGGCTCTAAGATCTGATCGAGGAGGAGAACACTTGAGCTAAGAGTTTCTAAGTTATCTTAGAGATAATAGGATATTATCTCAATGGACTCCACCACATACACCTCAATATAACGGTGTATCTGAGAGATGGAATCGAACCCTTCTAGACATAATACGGACCATGATGGCTTCTATAGACCTACTAAAATCGTTTTCGGGGTATGCACTGGAGACTTCTATTTATATACTAAACAAAGTTCCGACAAAATCGGTTGATACTACCCCATTTGAGATGTTCTTTGGTAAGAAACCAAAGTTATCTCACTTGCGAGTATGGGGTTGTCTTGCCATTGTTAAAAGGCCACAGTCAGACACACTTAAGAGTAAGTCTAACAAGTGTTTGTTTGTGGGATACCCGAAAGAATCTTTCGGATATTGCTTCTACCTACCCTCTAAAATCAAATTGTTTATTTTGAAGTATGCCGTCTTCTTGGAGAAGGAGCACATGCTCAAATGGGTCAATAGGAGTAAGATTGAACTTAGTGAAGTTCATGAAGATCAAACAAACGAGGATCAACCATCTATCCCCACATCTATTGAGAGAATAAATGAACTTTCTAATACACAAGAACCTCGTAGATCTAGTAGGATACGTGTGGCACCTGAGAGATATGGATTTCTTATCAGTGACCACAATAACATATTACTCATAGATGAAGATGAGCCTACTACCTATAATGATGTTCTGAACAATTCAGAGTTTGGGCAAATGGCTTGAGGCCATGAAGTCAATGATGGATTCCATAAACGAAAACCAAGTATGGTTTTTGGTTGATCCACCCAAAGGAATTAAACCTATTGGGTGTAAATGGGTTTTCAAGAAAAAAACGGACATAGATGGTAACTTTGTTACCTATAAAGCACGACTAGTGGCAAAGGGTAATCGTCAACAACATGGTATTGACTATGATGAAACCTTCTCACCAATAGCCATGTTGAAATCCATCAGGATACTCCTAACCATTGCTGCTCATCATGATTATGAGATTTGGCAAATGGATGTGAAAATAGTTTTCCTAAATGGAAATCTGATTGAGGAAGTGTATATGACACAACCTGAGGGTTTCATATCTAGTGATGGCACAAAGGTGTGCAAGCTGCAAATGTCTATTTATGGACTTAAGCAAGCTTCTAGGAGTTGAAAAATCCGTTTTGATGAAACAATAAAAGAGTTTGATTTCATTCAAAACATGGATGAGCCTTGTGTATACAAGAAGGTTAGTGGGAGAGCAATCGTTTTCTTATTACCTTATGTAGATAACATATTACTAAATAGGAAACGATATACTTGTCTTGCAAACAGTTAAAATTTAGTTGTCCAAGCAATTCTCCATGAAAGAGCTTAGAGAAGAAACATATATTCTTGGAATAAGGATCTATAGGGATAGATCTAGAAGGTTGCTAGGTCTTTCGTAATCTACATACATAGATAAAATGCTAAAAAGGTTTAACATGGATCAATCCAAAAAGGGATTCTTACCCATGTTACTTAGTGTAAACCTTTCAAAGTCGATGTCTCCTAAGACACAAGTTGAAAGGGATCGCATGAGTAAGATTCCATATACCTCGGCAGTTGGATTAATCATATACGCTATGATATGTACTAGGCCCAATGTATCTTGTGCTCTCAGTTTGACGAGCAGATACCAATCTAACCCTGGTGAGGGTCATTGGGCTACTGTAAAGAACATTTTGAAGTACTTAGGAAGGACTAAGGATATGTTCTTGATATATGGAGAAAGTGATTTGAAAATAAAGGGGTATATTGATGCCAGTTTTCAATCTGACAAAGATGATCTCAAATCACAATCCAGCTACGTGTTTACGTTGTGAGGAGAGGCAATAAGTTGGAAAAGTTCCAAACAAAAGACTATTGCCAACTCTATGACAGAAGCTAAGTACATAGTCGCTTCTGAAGCAGCTAAGGAAATAAAGATAGAGAGAGTTCCCACGGATAAGAACATAGCTGACCTGCTTACAAAAGCACTATCCCAAAAGAAACATGATTGTCATGTTGAGTCATTCGATATTAGATACATGAATGATTGGCTCTAGTGCAAGTGTGAGTTTGTTAGTGTTGTGCCCTAGAGGCAATCACTTGTACATTGTATATGACACATTTTATTCTAATAAAAGGCATTATTTATCTTATAGTTTCTTTTGTTTACTTTTAAGTAATATAGTTGTTCGTTAAAGTCCATAGTACAACACTGTGTTACGAAAATCATGATAGAGATCATGATATGAGATTCTTATTACACTATATAGTGTTAGTACTTAAATAATCTATAGTCATAGTATTAATGAGACAGAACATCATTAATGCGTTAAGACCAGCATGTGTTAGACTTCTTGATTTGATTAGGTGGTGGTTCTCATATACGTGAGTATTGAGATACACAAAGTTAACACATGGATGCTTGTTAATGGAACAAGTTCATTGGATGACCTAGCTTTGAGATAATCACATGGATAACTATTTAGTGCTAGTGATATAATCTCAATATAGTAAACGTGCAAGTATCCTTAGACTTGAGATCTCCAAAGTACTTTGTTTGCTGAGCATTGTACTTTGAATCTAATCTCCGGAGCTCAATCGAGGGCCACATATGGGATGGATATTGGGTACATTGTGAGGTAAACGAAAGTAGTTGACAAGGTCAATAAAGGATTCACCACTCCTAATAGTAGGGGAGAATATCTCATGGCTACTTGGAGGAATTACTACTCGAGAAGTCCTTGGCCAAGGTGATTGTGTATTGAAAATAGTTTCAATTGATACACATCTAGAGTAGTGGGTTCCTGGTACAAGTATTATTGTATTTAGGCCAGAATTAATTCTGGAGGGAGTTGGTACTAATTTCGTACTCCAAACCAAATGAGACATTGTACGGTGAAAGGAGTTAAGTGCACTGAAGTTTGTTATTGAAGAGTTCATGTCAAACCACTTGACTTCCTGGACTCTTGGGTGGTCATAATGTGTTGCTAGATACCGCTTATGATCTAGACATATGAGTTTATTAATTGATGAATTAATAAATCAATTGTGATTAGAATTAATATGATTAATTCTTATTAATTATGGATTATTAATCTAAAAGACATTTAGATTAATTCATGTTCTCTACCTATTGATTAGAAAATCTAATAGGTCATACATAATAGAGGATTATATACTCATAGTGTTTTTTGATAACATAATGGGGTTAATTGAGAGAAAGAGAAGTTGTTGTGGACAAATTAAAATTAGTTATAATTTATGGTCCAAATTATAATTGTGAGAACTTGAAGTTTCCAATTACGACTAGAGAATTCTAATAGGATTAGAATTCTTAGTTTTGGTAGGGGATTTTCATGTAACATACAGATGAGATACACGAAACCCTAGCTAGATGATTAACACACGAGAAACAATAGCTTCTTCTTCCCTCTCATTTTCTCGTTTTTCCTGAAAAACAAATCAGCCCTAGCCACCTTATTTTTTTGCTAGCACAGAAATATTTTGGTTCTTGGGTATTCCTCTGTGTGGGTTACTGTTAGAGATAATCACATATTGTGATTATAGTAGCTAGACGTCCAACTCTTGTGGAGTTTGCACAAGAGGATTGCTGGATCACGCCTCGATTTGAAGAATCAATTTTGTTCTTCAGACGGTCAAACCAAGGTAAAAAGTTGTTACCTTTATTATCTTTATGTCTTGTTTTCCACACATAGGCGGGTCCTGGGATGGTATCTCATTTTATTTTTTGCTGTGCTGTATAGGATACAAGTCTGAGATATCTAACAGTTTATACGTCCATATGTCCATATGTAGATAGGTATATATGTTCTTTTTGTAATCGGCATTCTATCTTGTTGTTTGTAACGTTGTGTAGCTTCATTGACTAGCTTACTTCATGAATACCACTAACTTTTGTATTTAGATTGTTTGTGAATGTGTGTGTTTTTCTTTTCTTTATTTTTCTATTATTTTTTTCCTTTTATTTTTTATTTTTGTCTTTTTTATTATTTTTGTTTGTTTTTATTTTCGATTTGATTTTTTTTTCTTTGAGTGCAATATTGACATTATCATGGACAACTACTTTTGGGCACAACTTCAAAGGAGCTATGATGACGAAAATTTGGCAAATTTACAAGTTCGGATTAACCTTTTTTGTGAGACGTCACTTGAAGTCTCAATGCATTCTTTGTTGCCAATACAAGTTCATCCATTAAGTGGCATAAAAAAGCATCCCAATGATTAAAACATCAAATAACACAACTAGCCAAATTGGTTGAGGATACCATAAAGGCCCGTACACTTGAACAAGAGAATCTCTAAGGAAAAGAGAGAGGATATGAGGACCAATTGTCCAATGTGGCAACAGAGGTATTCGATTTTACTCTACGTGCTCACAATTCTAATCTCTTATTATCACATGATTTTCTTAGGTTCCTCTTAATTCTTGGAGGACCAATCACATGTTAAATTTATCATGCCTCAAAGAGTTGGATCTTCCAACGCTACATCATAAGAAGTCCTTGGAGGATGGTGGTAATTTCTACCCTTCACCGCATTCAAAGGGAGGTAGCTTGATATTTGTAGATATATTAAAAAGTAAAGATTTCTTAATCTCATCTTTGAGAACTCAAATACTAAGTTTAAAGGGGAATTTTAATTGTGAACATTCTTTTGAAGGGTTAAAGGGTGATTTCAAGTTTGATGCATTCTTTAGAGACCATGTGTACTTATATGTTGACAAAAATATTTCTGTGTCTAAAAGAATGTTAGAGAAAGAGGTTTATGTGTTTTTCTTTAATGAAAAAAATTATTTTCATAAACCTTCTATTTTTCAAAAACCTCTCTTCTTTCTACATTCATTATACCTATCTTCTATTTTGAGCTTTAAGTTCTTTTCAAAAGGTTTGATAAGGAATCATGATGAGTGAAAAGAGTTTGTAACTTTGTTTTGTATTTGGTTTTGTTAAGTGTTTTGTTTCCCCTCCCTAAATATGGAAAACATTTTTCATCTTAAGTATTAGGGAGTGAGTCGTGTCTTTATTTGTATTGTTAGGATTTTTATTTTTTTAGTTTGTGTTCTTTTAATTTGGTGTGCTTTATTTTCCTTTTATTTGTGTTTTGTTTTATACGTAGGAATAAAGTCCTCTTGAACAAGCTCTTCTCTCTATTTCCAGTTTGGATATCGATTGGAGCATTAGTGCACTTGGAGTGTATTGCTTAAACTTTCTACCCCTCTTTTAGTTTTAGTCCGTTTGGAGATGCTTTCTTGTGTTTATTTATTTATTTTGCCAATGAGGACATTGTCCAATTTAAATGTGAGGGAGTGGTTTGGTGATGTTCTTTATCCAAGTTTTTATCAATTATCTTGGTGTTTTCTTAGTATTAAGCTACTTTGGAAAATTTTGCCTTAAAAGATTTTGATTAAAAAACAACTTTGTTGCAAGTTCCTAGAAAGTTTTGAACAGTTGAAGATTTAAAAGTTTGGAACTTTTGGAGATAATTTGCAATGGATGTATTTTCTTTTATCTATTCTTCCTTTTTATTGATTTTGGTATTCTTGGCTGTATTTTTATTGCTATATCATTGGCCATTAGGAATAATGTCCAATTTAAGTATAGGAGGAGAATAAGACTGAAGAAATATTTTTCCATATACTTGTTTTTTGAAAATTTTCAAAATTTCAGTGGTTTTCATTGATTAGCAAGGTTGTAATTCTTTTTCTTACTTAGATATGATTCTTTGTCATTTATTTGGTGGATCTTTATGAAATTAGTTTATTGTATAGGATATTGTCAAGACTTAAGAATTTTGGCTACTCTTATTTATGCATTGGTGCTTGAATATTATTTAACTCATCTAGTTTGAATATTGAAAATATAATGAATATGGGAAGAGTTTATTGGCCAACTCTTGTATTATGAGTTTAAATTTTGCTTAGCTTTTAGTTATGATGAAGAATGTGAGTTGATAAAAGATATTTTAGAGGAACGATTAAGGAAAAAATTGTGAAACATTTTTGTGAGTAGAGGAATTGAAAGAATGAGTGGTTGTTTCCTCTTTGAAGATGAGAAGATATAATGTTTACTTGATTATCGGGACCAATATGGATAGTGAAGAGAAATTTACTTTCTTGAGGCAATGAACTCCCTAAAGCAAAAGAAAGAAAGAATTGTTTAGAGTAAAGTTGTTGAAAAAATAATGAGTGATGACTAAAAGGGGGCCAATACGGTATATGAAATGAAATTCAAGCACTTGAGCTTATCAATTCCCTATGTCATGAAAAGAAATTTTGAGAAAAAATTGGAGTGCTTTCCTTACATTATGACTTGAGTTGAGCAATTTTTTTATTTATAATACTTGAGTTGGTAGATAGCTAGACTTATATAATTCATGTTGTCTATATTTTAACTTGAAGAGTGAAATAATTTTCTTAGACTAAGGTATACACTGGATTAATTTGACTTTAAGAGTTTTGTGGTATCTTATCAAATGTATCAAAGTTTGAATTGTTTTTAAATGGTGTGAATGACAAGAGTTGTATCTAAAGTTTGAAGGAAAGTTATAGTCCTTAGTATATTGTTAAAAGACTTTGGAATGAGTAAAGACTTGTATTTTCTTGGCATTAAAAAGTGTTTTGCTTGAGGAAAAGTAAAAGTTCAAGTGTGGGGGTATGTGATAAGGGCTAAAATTATCATTATTTTACTAGTTATTTGTGGTTATTTTGAGATACTTTTGTTGTAATAACTAGGTATATTTCTTCCTATTTGACATTTTGCTTGTAAAAAGTGTTTTTGGTAAATTTGTGCAGATTTAAGTTAAATCGAGCAAAAAGTAAATAATTCTAGAACAAACCTGGCTCCAGACCTAGCCAAGAGACCAGGCGCCAAGTCCATTCTAGTCGAGCAGAGGAAATCAAGCTACAGTTCAGGGTAAAAAATAGAACAAATTAACGCCAGGTCTGGCAAATGGACTAGGCACTGGGTCCATTCTGTTTGGCAAGCAAAAACAGATCAAAAATCCCGGGAAAGAAAAGATTGTACTCAGCACCAGGTTAGTCGAAGGTACCCAGAGACAGGCTCGCTTTGGAAGACGAAAATCCTGTGCATGAAATTATAAATTTTCTAAAGATTTCGATATTTTCTAATTCCTACTCGGCCATGATCTCTCAAGCAATGAATTTAGCATCCGAAATGGCAATAAAAGAAAGAGAAAACACAAGAGAATATATACATGTGAAGTGGTGGAGGTGAATTAAAAAAAAAATTACAAATCACCCATTGAAGGAGGAATTCACCCAATCAAGCAGGGTTTGCTCAAGAGAGTCTTCAAAGGTGAAGAAAAAGGCTTGTCTACAAATGCTTTCTTTTATCTTTATTTTCTTTTACTTTAACAATAATGTATTCAACGTTTTTATTATAATTCAAAATTATTTTGGGATTCATAATTTTGTGTTAATTTTGTTATTTGATCGATTATTTAACATCTTTGGTATATGGTTACTTGTTATTATTGTTTTTTTTTTTTTTGCGAGTTCTTCGAATTGACTTGGGACGACGATGTCTGGAGTTTTATTGTATTGATTTCATATTTGTCTAATCTTAATGGACTTGAGTGACAAAGTTAAGATTATAGGACTAAGTGATGCGTATTTATTTGGGTATAAAAATCATATAAAAAATAAGCAGATTCCCAATCAAGTTTAAATTAAAACGTTAACTCCGAATTACACATTTAAGTAAGCATACTTATCATTAACATAGCATAGGGTTCAAACGAGTGTCGATCCTCCAGGAACAAGCATGCATTAATCACTTTTCTTTTATTGTTTAACCGACTCAATAAAGTAAAAAAGAAATAAAAAGAAAAATAAAATAAAATAAAATAATATATACATGTCAAGGATGGAGAATTATGTAACTTAAACCATTATTATGACAAACATGACCTTAAAGTACCTAATCATTATCATAATTAATTATTCTCTTGGCATTATGAAGGATTAAGATAGATTCACTTCTTTGGTCAATCCATGAAATCACTATCTTCTAGATAAATTAGTATTACTTGGTCTCGTCTCAACTAATTTACCCAAAAGATGCATTAAACACAATCCTTGATTAAATTTCCTTGGTCTTTGTAAACTTAAAAAATGAAGCTAACCAATGAATCCTTGGTCTAGGCAGACATCAATTAACCTTTAATTACCCAGCCCTCATCAATTAACCCCCTTGGTCTCAGCGAGTTAATAGACAACAAATATGAAATAAATAAATTAAAACAACCTTCAACCCCCTTGGTCCAGTAAGTTAATGAAAAGGAACAACCAATTAATCTTGTAATAAACACAAGTAATTAAATACTAAGAATAACAATCAATTAATTAAAAGATCAAATAACTCTAAAAATCATGAATACCTAAAACAATGTTAAATTACAATAAAATAATTTAACACATCATTGTTCAAGACAAAGAAAACAAAAATAAAAGAAAGCACTCATAGATAAGCCTCATTCTTCTTCCTTTGTAGACCCTCTTGCACATTCCTCCTTGAACTATTTATCTCAAGAAAATATTGGTGATGTACTCTAAAATATACCTAAGTCTCTACATTGTGCACCCTTCTTTTCCTATGTACATTGACTTTTATTTATAGGCTTACAAAGTTTCTAAAAGAGTCCTAAATAAAGAAGAAATAATTACCTAAAAAATCCAAAACCAAAAAGGAGTAATAAAAGTATAAAATAAAAACCTAAATAAACTAAGGGTCCACCTTCTTAATCTTTTGAGGTTGTGAAATTGGAAATCTTCCTTTGTCGTGTTGTGTTGGAGCACAATTCTTGTTGAATGGTAATTGCCTAAACTTGGCTTCAATTTGAGCCACCAAAATCCTTCAATTAGTCTTGCATCACCTCAATTAAGCCACCGAATTGCTGCTTTCTATTTCTGTTTTGCGTCATCTCAGTCGAGCCACTGACTAAAGACCGAAGCTCCTTTCCTTCTTTGTTATTGCATCGCTGACCACCCAAGCCACGCAACTGCCGAGTTTCCTTCTCTTCTCACGTGATTGTATTGGCTCAATGAGCCACCGCCTGACATTGTTGAATTTTCCTTTGTTTGATCAATTGTTACTCTTGTTTCCTTTTCTTGCTGTCCGAAATGTCTTTTGCTTTTGTCCTTTTCTTCCTGTCGGCTTAATTGAGCCATAAAGCTACACTTTCCTTTATTCCAATTCCAATTGCAATTTGTCCTCTGTTCTTTCAATTTCTTTGTTCTGCTTGTACAAGACCAGCACCGGCTCTTCTTTCTCGGGCTGGTGCGGTTCTGTGCTGGCAAATTACAAAATTAGCTTCAAACTTTATCTATTTTTGCATAAAATTACAGAAAAGCATTTTTATAAGGAAAATATCAAATATGGAAGAATATGACTAGTTATTGTACAAAATGTATCACAAAATAAACTCAAATAACTAGGAAATATATGACTAATTTAGGCCCTATCACTAAGTGATCAAATATTAATTGATCTCACCTTCAGCAAATGGTTATTAGCTAATTTTATGCTTATAATGATGAGCTTAATGCATGTTTTGGTTATGTTAGCTTGATTGACAAATCTATTAATATGAATCAAAATATTGCAATTCCATGAATTGGAACATGAAGTGGAATTTATCTACATAGATTCAGGACTTGTGAAATGATTAAATTTTACTTTATATTTCTTCATGATGCTAAGATGATAATTAATTGAGAGAATTGCTGGTTGGTTCATTATCATGTTTTCTAGAATAAGTGTCTAAATTGCATAATCCTATATTCTTGAGTTGTATATTTTTCTTTATTTTCCTTTTTATTATTTTCTCACTTTATTTGGGTCAGTTAAACAATGAATGAAAAGTAATTAGTGTGTACTTGTTTCTTTGAGTATCGATACTCGTTAATTCTCTATACTATACTTGCAATGAGTATACTTGCTCATATGTGTATTTTGGGATTAGTGTTTTAATTAAAACTTGACTAAGGGATGGATTTAAATTTGATGATTTTTATACATCCAAAATTTTTGCATCAAGAGGGTTAATATGGAGAGAAGTAGTAAGTATTATTTGATGCATTCTCTTGAGGCTATGCTGAAAGCAAAAAGGTAAAAAATGGAAAAAAAGAGTAATGTTGAAAAGATAAGGATGACTATTAGGGGGCCAATACGGTGTACGAGGAGAAATCCATTCATTTGAGGCTATCAATTCCTCAAGTCATTGAAAAAAAGAAAATAGTGGAGTGTTTCCTTATTTTACTACTTGATGTAGTGGAAATTTGAGTTTATGATGCTTGAATTGGTTAAATGGCTTCACTTATATGCATTGTGTTGTGTATATTTTTGCTTAAGGGGTGGAATAATTTTCTTGTACTGGATATGAGCTTGTGCAACTTAACTTTAATGGCCTTGGTATTATTTTGTTTAATACATGAGTTTGCAAGGTTTTAAAATGATTGAATGGATGACAAGTTTTATGTCTTATGGTTGTAAGAAGGTTATAACTTTACGTGGATGAATTTCTTATGGATAAGTGTGATGAGTTATTTTTTCTTGTTCATAAGCTATTTGCTTAGTTTTTAATTCTTATTTTCTTGAAGATAAGTAAAGCTTATGTGTGGGAGAATATGATAGGGTCTAGATTTTTCTAATTAGTTGAGGTTATTTTGTGATACTTTTAATTCAATAACTAGTTATTTCCCTACCTATGGAAAGGTGTTTCTTGTGATTTTGTGCAAAAATTACAGAATTAGGATAGAATTACGCAAATTTAGAATGGACCCGGTGCTGGCCTATAATGCTTGAATCGACCCTAGCTTGATTATGCAAAAATAGAAAGAAATAGAGTTGAACCAGTGAAGGTTCAAGCTTTTGAATTGGTAGCCGGCTCAACAATAGCACAAAGCCAAAATTTATATGAGTACAACTGTGGGTGGCTTGCAAGAAAAATTGAAAAAGAAGCCGTGGCTGGCTATACGTTAGCCATAGCTGGCTTTTGAAGAAAATGTAAAAGTAGCTGCGACTTCTTGCATGCTCGCCGTGGTCAGATTGAAGAAAGAGTCAGCCTGGGTAGTCGGCTCAAACATGAACAAAGCAGTGGCTGGCTTCGTTGCGGCTTGGCAACTCGACAAGGAAAAGGAAGATGTGGCTTCTGTGGCTCGAGAGTGGCTCGACCGGCTTTAGCATAAGAAAAAGGAAGAAAACGGCTCAGCTTTTATGGGAAATAGCTTGAAGTCGTTAGTGGCTTCTTGGCTTCACTGAGATTGACTTCAACATGCATTTAGCTTTAACTAGAAATAGCTCAGTTAGTTCAAGAACAATGAAAGTCTTCGGCTCAGTGAATTAAAGTCAGTGGACTTGTATAGAATTTCAAAAGCTTGTTAGGAAACTATTTCTTTTCATTATGGAATTGTTAGGAAATATTTGTAATTATAAATACAAGTCAAAACATCCAAAACAAGTATGTATATAGTAGGGATTATTCTTTCAATTATTTTCCTGTTCGAGGGAGGTGAATTCATGGAATAAAAGCTAAAGTCACTCATTAAAGAGGAATTCATTACTCAAAGGAGCATTGTTTCTTGGAGGTTATCAAAGAAGGAAGAAGATGGCATGTCTATGAGTTCTTTCCAAGACATTTATTTTCTTTTTCTATGAACAATGATAAGATTAATGTTTTAAATATAATTGGATGTTATTTTCAAATTCATGATATTGTAATTTATTCAATCTTTGATCAATTAATTATTGTTCTTGGTATTTTATTACTTGTTTTTCTTTGGTGGATTGATGAATTGAATTTCCTTCTAATAGACATAGGAAACGAAGTTAGAATTAAGTTAAATTTAATTAATCAATGTAATTGTTATCTTAACTAGATTGGGAAAGAATGTTAAGAATTGAACTTAAGTAATCAAATGTTAGTTAATTTCACCTAGAGTATCAGGTCATTAGTTGATTTCATTTTCACATTGCCTAGAGTATAGGGATATTGATAAGGAATGAGTCTATTGCATTTCTTTGGTTATATTTGTTGGATTGGGAAATCTGCTAATTTAATTAGGAGATACTGATTCCATGGATTGGGAAAGAAGTAGATTCTATATTTATTCCTTTATGATGCCAAGACAATGAATGATTGTGATAAATGTTAAATAGTTCATATCATGTTTTTAAGAAGAACTATTTAATTACATGTTTATTTCTCTAGGAGTTGTGTATATATTTTATCTTTAATTGTTATTATTATCTTTATTCATTATCACTCTAATTGTTAGCTTAAACAATGTATGAAAAGTGACTAGTGTGTACGTGTTCCTTGAGGATTGATACTCGTTAATTCTCTATACTATGCTTAAAGATGAGTGCACTTGCTTATATATGTGATTTGGGGATTAATGTTTTAAATAAACTTGATTTGGAATGGATTCATTATTACATAAGTTTTATTACCCAAATCTAACGCATCAGTAGTGGCTATCCTATCGATGGAACTATTTATAGATCATTACCTATTAAGTAAGTATAGTTTGTGATGGTTATAGACTTAACTAAGAAATTTTTTAACCTCCCTACGAAGCTTTGACAATCTTTCTAAGAGCAAAAATTTTCATATTCTTGGTTAACCATATAATGAAAATAATATGATGCTTTCAAATGTGCAGTTCTTATTTATTTTCCCAAAACAAAACATTTTCTAGATGAATTTTTTTTTCCAATCAACAAAAATGTCTGGTTTCAGTCCTTCGTCCATTATTCTCAAGGAGAATATTTTAGAGGAATCATGAATACTAGGATGGTTGATAGAGCATTAGTTTGCAAGCATACACTCAAGATGATTGCTCTTATCAAGGAGGCCGAGGTCCTAGGGTGATATGATCTTGATTGAGGGATGGTTTTTAGGTGATTTTTGTGGCCTAAAATGGAGGAAAATTGCAAGAACCAACGGTGAACCCAAACAGTGAATTTTGTGTAGAATAGCATAATCCAATTCAAATACTAAAACCCTAGGCCAACTAGAGATTCTAAAATACTAGAAATAGGAATTAAGTCTTCTAAAACTAAACCCAAGTCCTTTGATTCAACTAGGATACCAAGAATACTTGAAGATTAGGTTTAGGCAACCAATTTAACTTTTACTCAAGAACTATAAGGAAATAATTCCTAGGACCCTTTTTGGAAAAGCTAGATTGATCTATCCTTATAAATTTTTAGAGACTTATTCAAATGCAAGGACTAGAATCTTATGAATTAGTCTTAACATTCATGGGAAAACCTAAGAACAACTTTGTCAAGCAGTGTTTCAATTCAACCAAATAATTAATCCATTACAAAGGGTATTATGAAACGATATATATATATATATATATAGAGAGAGAGAGAGAGACTCTCAACTCTAGTCTACTCAAGATCACAAACCTTGGTTAAAGAAAGCTTAAAAAAGGTTAATTTGGTTTTAAAAAACCTTACAATTCGTAGACAGATTAAAAGTAGTAGAAAGAGACTTAAAACAAAATAAAATAGGCAATCAGGGAAGTTGCACGGCCATGCGTGGTATTTGCACTGCCGTGCTAGAGTCGAGACCTTAAAATTTAGCCTTGCATGACCAGAGTGCATGACCCGTACATCTTACCTTGCACAATTGCACGGCTTGGTGCAGGCCAGGCTCCTAGTCGTGTGCTCCAAGTGTTAGGAGCAAATTTTTCTGCCATTTGTATTGTGAAGATAAAAATGCAAGTTTATGCTCTCCAACATATAACTTATTGTTCCCCTTATCTTCATTCTTCCTTTTTGTTGGATCTTCCTCATTATCTTCATATTTCAAGCACAAGAGTGTGATGCATAAGATTTGGGCACATAAAAATCATACAAATTTAAATCCATCCATAGCTAAGTTTTAATTAAAACATCAATCCCAAAATTACACATGTGACAAGAATACTCATCGCAAGCATAGTATTGAGAATTAACGAGTATCAATTCCCAAGGAACAACTACTATTAGTTACCTTTCATTCATTGTTTAATTGACCTAATAAAGTGATATCAAAATAAAAAGAAAAACAAAGAAAAATATATACAACTCAAAGATGAAAGAATATGCAGTTTAGACAAATATTGTTGAAGACATAACAATGAATTACTTAGCAAGTACCACAATCAATTATTATCTTGGTATCATAAAGGAATTAAAAGACTCACTTCATTTGCAATCCATGGAATCACTATCTTCTAGTTAAATTAAAGAACATATTATATCTCAACCACTTTACCTAAAAGATATATTAAATAAATCCGTACATAAATCCCTATATTGTAGGCGATATAAAGCATGAAATTAGCTAGTGAATCTATAATCTAACAATCATCAATTAATCTTTGATTACTAAAGTTCTTGACAATTAACCTATTTTTCAATCAATTTAATAGATAACAAATATGAAATCAATTAAATTGAAACTACTATCAACCTCTTTTGCAAGATAGTTAACAAGAAGAATCAATCAATCAATTCCTTAGTAAAAACACATAATTGAATACCAAAAATAATAATCACTTAATCAAAAGACTAAATTAACTCAAGAATCACGAATCCTAAAGTAATGTCAAATTACAATAAAAACATTAATCACATCATTGTTTAAAAAAAAATCTAAGATAAAAGTAAAAACTCATAGACAAGCCCTCATTTTCATCCTTGAAGACCTTCTTGAACAATGCCCATCTGAATGATTAATATCCTCTTTTATGATTGATTGGCAACTTTGATTCTTCGATTTATCTTTCTTAAATAGGTTCCCAAGATGCCAAAATTCATTCCCTAAGAGTTCTAGGCTGAGTACAAGTTAAAAAATACCAAAACTCTTAGGAAATTTCCAAATCCGTGCATGATAGAAAATTTGCCACTTCTGGACAGTGTTAGATTGACGCCGGCCCAGTCGCAGTCCCTTATGACTGGCACCGGCCGAGCTATATTCGTGCCCAATATGCTCTATTTTTTTGCTTTTCCCCTATTCTAGACTACGGTTGACACCAGCTGTGCACTGGACGACGATGTTTGTTTTGTCATTTTTTTCTCAGTTGTACATAAAATCGCCAAAATACCTTTCACAAGGTAAAATATCAAATATGAAAAAAATATGACTAGTTATTACATCAAATGCATCCCAAAATTGCAACAAATAAATAGGAAATTATTGATGAATTTAGCCCCTATCACATTCCCCCACACATGAATCTTTGCTTGTCCCCAAGCAATGTACTTAAGAAAAAGCACATAAAACAAATTATCTCTTCTCAAATTCATCCATAACAAAGTCATAATTTCCTTTCCAACCTTAGATATAAACTTATCATTTATTCAACCCTTTAAAAACCTTTGTAAACTCATGCATTAAGTCAAACATGTCAAGACCATCAAAATTAAGTTAAACAAGTTTATACTTTAGTCTAAGAAAATTATTTCACCCTTCAAGCCAAGACATAGATAACACAAATTATATAACTCAAGTTGTTTAACCAGTTCAAAACTCATAGAATTAAATTTGCACAACCTTAAGTAGCAAAATAAGGAGACACTCATTTTTTTCAATATGACTTAAGGAATTAGCCTCAAGAAAGTGGATTTCTCTTCACCACCCGTATTGGCTCCCTTTTTACCGTCAACATTATTTTTCTTTGCTTTCTGCCTTTGAGATAGCCTCAAAAGAGTGCACCAAACAATACTTGCTACTTCTCTCCATATTGACCCCATTTTCAGTAGGAATTTTCTCTTTTTTTAATATTTTTTAATGCAAGATAAGCATTTTTTTTTTCCAAATAAAATAAGATTTTTCTTTCAAAAAATTTCTATCCTTTCCAAGATACGAAAAATCCTAAGAATTAGTATTATACAATGGCTGGTTTGCTTAAACCAAAATATAACCAAGATTAACTTAACTTGACAAGACTTAACATATTCAACATAATACATAATTTTACCCAAATAAAAAAAAAAATCAAACCAATTTGAATGACAAAATCATATCCAAATAAAAATCATAACCTTATCATAGGCAAAACAATTTCATACCAATTTTCAAAAATTTTCCCCAGAGTCTTAAGAAAATCCATTGAATCTCAAAAAGATACACTTGGGAAAGCATTAAATCCCTCCCCCACGCTTAAATTAGACATTGTTCTCAATAGCCTAAAATAGCACAATAAAGCATAACCAAAGGACCAAAAATGTAAAGAGAGAAAAGAATGAAGGATCAAAACGAAAAATATCAAGGAAAGCGTAGTGGAAAATTTTTTAATTTTTCGAGCCACATCTAGGAGAAAGTACTTATTTTTCTTTATTGGTCACAAATTAACCAACAAGGGGCGAGGTTGCATTGGAAGGGAGAAGGAGGCACCTGCGGTTCGATCGGTATTCCAACCAATCTTCTACTCCTACGCATCAAGCATCTTGAAGCTTCCTCTCTTCGTCTTTTGGAGTATGACTCCATGTTGCACTTGGGTTAACTTGATGAAATCTCCTTCTCTGATAATCAAGATACTCTCCAATAGAGGAAGAAGAGAAGAATGTGTTATAGAGAGTGAGAGGGAGAGACGGGACACTAGAGAGTAAAGAAAAAAAACGTCGTGTCTTTTTTTTTCCTCCTATTTTAGCCCAGCCTTAGGGCTTTCTCAAGCCCTAATGGGTTTGGTGTTGTGCTCATAAATCAGTCCAAGACTGGCCTAATCCTCTTAATTAATTAATTATCTTTTTTGTACTTCATTAAATACTCAAGACTAATTAATTAATTCTAATTAGACTCTTAATATATGTCAACATATATCAGTCTAATTAATTAATTTATTCCAGCCCAATCTGCTTAATTAATTAATTATCTTTTCTAAGCCTTATTAAAACCCAAGACTAATTAATCAATTCTAATTGGACTCTTAGAATAAATTTTATTTCTCTTCTAAACAATTATCCATCAAGCGCAGATTGTGTCTAAAAAACACTAAGGTAACTTGAGCTACTCCGGGGACTAAGAGACATATTATTCATGGAAATTAAAATGACCAAAATGCCCATACTATTAAATAGCTGTATTTTACCATTTTAAATATTTTCATTTATCATCATATGGAAATATTGACCCCAAGAATAATATTGCTAAAGTAATGTCTCCGACCTACAGGCGAAATAATTGAAATACCCCTCTATGTAACATCCATCAATGAGACAGGATAAATGTACTAACACTCATTTCAAAGACATATACCATCCTTAGATCTCTAGTCTGAGAATCCATGACTCACGCGAATGTACATGCTAATCATTGGAAGCTATCCAGAAGCACATGATAGGGGCTAAATTAGGCATATTTTTCCTAGTTATATGAGGTTCTTGTGTGATACATTTTGTTCAATAACTAGTCATATTCTGTTACATTTGAGATTTTACCCTTGGAAAGGTATTTTGTTCATTATTTCAGATTTTAGGGGTAAAACGAAGCAAAAACATCACAAAAAATAGAATAGAGGTGGCGGCGACCAGGATAGAGGAACGAGTGCTGACCATGCACTGATTGCACAAACTTTGAGGAGATAAAAAATTGTTGAACCAAGACCGGAACAGAATGGATTTAGCGCCGGCTTCGGCAGCCAAGGCGGCGCTGGTTGTGCTCTGAAGTTAAGGCGGTGCTTTGATTTTTTCTACACAGTTTTTGGTAATTTGTGGAGTTTTAGTATCTTCCTACTTCTACTTGGCCAAAAACCCTACACCAACGAGTTTAGGCACTTCCTAAGCCTATAAATAGATGGAAAACACAAGGGAAAATGAGAGAATTCATTGATCATCAAAGAAAATCACTCATATCAAAGGGAGATTTCTTCAATTCAAGGAGGATTGTACAAGAAGGTCTTCAAAAGAAGAAAAATGAGACTTGTCTATGAGTGCTTTCTTTTACTTTGTTTTCTTTTTCTTGAACAATGGTGTATTAATTATTTTATTGTAATTTGACATTGTTTTAGGTGTTCGTGATTTTTAGAGTTATTTAATCTTTAGATTAATTGATTGTTTTCTTGGTATTTAATTACTTGGGTTGATTACGAGATTAATTGGTTGTTTCTTTCCATTAACTTGCTTGGAAAAGGGGTTGATGGTGGTTTCAATTTATTGATTTCATATATGTTGTCTCTTAACTTGCTTGGAAAAGAGGTTAATTGCTAAGAACTAGTAATTAAAGGTTAATTGATATCTGTCAGGAATGGATTCATTGGTTAATTTCATATTTTAAGTTTGCCAAGAATGGAAATTTAATCAAAGGATTGTGTTTAATGTATCTTTTGGGTAGGACTGGCTGAGATAGGAATGTGATGCTAAGTTAGCTAGAAGAAAGGGATTCATGGATTGGAAACGAAGTGAGTCTATATTAATCCTTCAGATGCCAAGAGAATTATTAGTTATGATAATGGTTAGGTACTTTAAGGTCATGTTTGCTAAAATAATGATTTAAGTTACATACTTCTCCATCCTTGATATGTATATATTTTTATTTTATTTTCCTTTTTATTTCTTTTTCACTGTATAGAGTCGGTTAAACAATAAAAGAAGGGTGATTAATGTATACTTGTTCATTGAGGATCGACACTCGTTTGAACCCTATGCTTTGTTAATGATGAGTATGCTTGCTCATATATGTAATTTAGGATTAACATTTTAATTTAAACTTGATTAGGAATGTACTTATTTTTATATGATTTTGATACCTAAATAACATACACATCAGCACACATTTTAGAATCACATTCCTAGGGCTTTGGATCATTCGATTATCCTGGACAATCACATGGGGGTGATTTAATTTCACTAAGTGAAACATAGAAACTATGTTGCATAAGTCCATCTTAACTAACTAGAGTAATACACCCAACATATAAGGATATTGATCTCACAAAAAAAATCTCACCCAATATGCATCAAAGTATAAAACCCTAGCTTTGCCAAACTACCAATTCATACTCAAGTATGAAGGTATTCGTTCATGTTGTAGCGGTAATTGTCTGGTCTCTACAATTATAGTGCTTTAAGAAAGACCACTACTACATGTCCAATTCTATGTATTCGAAATATGCTTATACCAATGATATGAGTGAACTACTTATTGAATCAAGGTAAACCATTCTTCATTGGAAATCATGGCATAATAGTCTTCCCTTGATGAAATGTCCAACTCCATCAAACGACTAAGAACTCAATTTTATTTGTATGATAAGTACCCATTGTTTATACCTTACTGTGAAGAATGACCCGACACATAGACTATTACTTATCGTACTTAGACCTTAAATGTGCAATAATATACGAAACAAACTAAATTAAATGAATAAACATTTTATCGCAATATATTTACACATAATACATAGTCTTTGAGGGCATATTTTCCAATAATCTCCCACTTGCACTATAAAGAATAAGAAAGTCCACAAGTGCCTACACCTATGACATCTAAGTATCTGCAAAACACATTTTCTGTTAAAGGCTTAGGAAAAAAATCTGCCAGATTGTTGACAGTAGAAATCTAATCGACCACAATCTCCTATTTCTGGATGAACTTCCGGATGAGGTGATAGTTCCTTTCTATGTGCCTGCCTTTCTTATGGTCTCGAGGTTCCTTGCATTGTGACACCGCTAGTATTATCACAATAAATTGTGACTGGCCTAACTATGTACAGTACTACTCTAAGTTATATGAGAAACTCCTGGAGCCATACAGCTTCTTTAGAAGCTGTTGAAACAGCAATGTACTCAGCTTCTACGATAGAATCAGCAATGCAGGATTGTTTAATACTTCTCCATAAGATAGCTCCTCCAGACAAAGTGAAGACATACTCACTAGTGAATTTCTTTCATCTTTATCCTCCTGAAAGTCTGAGTCTGTGTAACCAGTAGGAACCAAATCGTCAGCATGATATACAAGTATATAACCCTTCATTTCCTTGAGATATTTGAGTATATGCTTAACAGATTACTAGTGAGCTTCCCTTGGGTTTGACTGATAACTCCTAACCATGCCTACTGCAAAGTAGATATTTCGCCTAGTACAAAGCATAGCATACATGAGACTTCCTATAGTCGAAGCATAAGAGATCTTGTTCATTTTCTACTTATCTTCTTGTGTTTGAGGATACTACATGGAAGATAAGGATAATTCATGTCTAAAGGGTATGATAGCCCCTTTACATTTATCCATGTTGTACTTGACCAATGTCTTGTCAATATAACTAGCATGGGATAAGCCTAATATTATCTATTTCCTATTTCTAAGAAGCTTAATACCTAGAACGCAGCTAACTTCCCCTATGTCTTTCATGCTAAATTGACTAATAGCCAAATCTTAATGGATGACAATATCCCTACATCATTTTTAATAAGTCGAATGTCATCTATGTAAAGTACTAAAAAAATCACTTTACCACTGTCTGATTTCCTACACACACATAGTTCATCCACATTTTGAATGAAACCATAAATTTTCACAACTTTATGAAAACGTATGTTCCATGCTCATGACACTTTCTTAAGTCCATAGATGGACTTCTTAAGCTTACATACCATTTGTTCTTGACCTCTAGCAACAAAACCTTCTATTTAGGACATATAGATATCTTTGCTAAGATAGTCATTTAAGAAGGTTGACTTGACATCCATTTTTTCATATTTCGTAGTCATAATGACATGCAATGGCTAAAAGAATTTGAAAAGTCTTAAGCATGGCTACTAGTGAAAAGGTTTCCTCATAATCTATCCCTTCTTTCTAAGTTTAACATTTAGCAATCAACCTTACTTTATAGGTTTCAACCTTTCCATCTGCACCTCTCCTCTTCCTGTATACCCACTTACACCTAATGGGATTTATCCTATCGGGTGTAGTGATAAGATCCTACACGTGATTAAGGTATATGGACTCAATCTCAGCATTCATGGCTACTTGCTATTTATCTGCATCTGCATCAATAATGCCCTCTTCGTATATAGTATGATCTTATTCCTGATGATCAGAGACTTAAACTAGTGTTAGTATTTCCAAGGCTCTGTCCACCTTTTTGGTAAAGGACCTTTCGGTCATTTTACCTTTGAGGTAAGATTCATACTAAGGCCATATTTCCAATCACAATGAACCTAAAGGCCCATCATGGATTAGCTTCTAAATCCGACTGGGATTTATATGTCCCAATCTTAGCTGCTACAAATACGAGTCATTTAATATGTTCCTATTACAATTAAAAATAAGCTTGAGATCTCCCACTGCTTCAGCCTATATTCTTGCAACATTGCTTACTTAAAGTCCATGCTTACCCTTACTGAGTCTCCTGATCCTTCTGAACCCCTATAAAGAGTTACAAACATGGTCAGTGGCTCCAAAATCAACTATCATGGAAGATGTTGATGTAACCATCAAAATAGACTCTAGGTATAGAATAATACCTGAAGTAGACTTGGCTAAGAAGTCCGGACAATCTTTCTTCCAATGCCCCTTCTTGCCACACTTGAAGCATTTGCCTTTGCGCTTCCCATTAGGCTTGGCCTGACTAAATACTTTGGGCTAGGCCCTTACATTGTTCTAGACCTTCTTCTTCTTGAATTTCTTAGGCTTTGCCTTAATTCTAGAAGAAGAAGTAGAACGAGAGACCAAAACCTTTGACACAGGCTTTATGATTTTCTCTGCCTCCTGGAGCTCTTTCATAAGCTCCGTGAGATTCATTTCTAACTTGTTAATATTGTAGTTCAACTTGAACTAAAAAAATGAATAAGGCAAAGTTTTAAGAACCATGTCAATTTGGCTCTCAGGATCTATCATTGCGCCTAGGACCTCAGCCTTTTTGAAGTAGACAATTGTAACACCTTACTACCTAGGCCCAACAGGGCTAGAGATGTCGCCCCGTCCAAAGAACAAAGGGTCTTTATAACTAGGACACACAAATGAAAATAAAAAAATACTTTAAAATTAAAAATTATTACAACCTAAAAATTCAAGAACAAATCTAAAATAAATTGTTCACTATCATTTTTCAAAGCAACATATAAAATAAACAACAAGAGTCTTCAAGCAGGCCACATTCTAGTGACTCATCCGCACAGCAGGATCGACCTGAAACATGGCATAAAAGGTGATGAGATAAAAATCTCAGTAAATCCGTGTGTGCCTTGAGTGTTTCAGGCAAAAAAGTTCATGTATGCAAGTTGTAAAAACTTCATAAGAAAATGTACTGGCAGGCATTAGACAATGTTAAAAATAATAAGTGGTGTTTTGCTTTTCCAAACATGTGCACAAAATAATCAACCACTCGAAAGGGCGACCATGGGTTACCACACGTTGGGCCCCACGACCATACAACAGTCAGAATGCCACACTTTGTGCAGACTAACAAAAGGTAGTTGTACAGCCTACCGGGTAAGATACTCCTCCTTCTCTACATCCAAACATACCGGTTGTCCACACCAGAAACACACAGTCCACATGACTGAAACTTGCTAGCTCAGACAAGCATGACTAAGTAGTACTGTCGCTTCTCCAAGTTGAGTTCATCTTCTAGAGGTGGCCTCCTGCCAGATGACTCGCTCTTGCTCTTCAAAACTAGTACTACTAGCCTACCTTTACTGAGAACTCAAAGTTGATTGTCCCACTTGGGAGAAAACTGATAAAACATTACGTTATTTGGAAATAGCAATTAACGGTTTCTAAAGTTCATGTTAAAGTTGGTTTTAGAAAGAGTTTGGTGTTTGAGTAAAACTGCATGTTGATTCTAAATGATTTGACTGAAACAGAAATGAAATAGTCCTAAATTCCCTTTACCAAATGAGTGTTCACATAATTCGTGTTTGGCTTGCCATAGTAGCCTTTTGTCAACAAATAAGTTTTATGCATGAGCTTACTTGATCATTTGCTCGAGCTAAATCAAAGATTTTCCACAGCTGACCTAACCCCGCCTGGGGTAAACACAAGCCATAATTAAACTGAAGCCAAATTCGCTTCCATAAATAATCCTAGTTCGACTTATTACGATCATGACCCTAATGTCCTAAGTTTAAAGGCTAGATGATAAAGGTTTTAAAAAAAAAAAAAAAAGTTTCGCTTGATAATAAAATCTCTAGGAGTTGTAAAAAAATTACTTAGAGGTTATAGGTTCAAATATAAATCTTTGTTATTAATAAACTTGGGTTTATTTGATGATGGATCCTAAGTCCTAGATGATATTATTAAAATAAATAATAAATTATTACTAATCTCTTGATTAATAAATAATAGTTAGAAAATAATTAAATAAAATCAATAATAAATTTTATTAGGTTTTGATCAATAGAAAATAAATAAATTTCAATAGTATTTATAAATATATAGCCTATAAGAGTAATATTTTCCCTACCATTACTATTTTTATAAAACGCTTTTATTTATTATCATTATTATAATTATTTAAATATTATAAAAGATATCATTTATTTGGCTAAAATATTACTATTCCATATAATATTCCAAATCCAACTTCCTAGGGTTTCGAAATCTTTAAAGGAAATCATGCTATCAATTGTAATTAACGTAATAAAGTTGGTCAATTAAAATAGCTTCGGATCAACAAGGTCATGATCATAATTCTCCTATTGCTAACAATAATCATGAACATAAAATCCAACATCAATCAACAAACCATTCCATTCATGAATAAAGGCGTAAATCCATACCTACTAGCATATGGCTATATCTCTACTAAGCATAATCATATACATGGCTTCAACAAGAATACAAGAACATAAAACCCTATTTATCAAAGGTGACATAATATCTATCATGCTTAATCATCCATACTTACACACGACATGAAGAACATGCAACAAACCACAAAATATCATAACACTCATCCATGACAAAACATCCTAATGCTCTAAACTCCACTCCTTCATACAAACACATACTCAATCTCCAATCATATTCTATCCTTTTTTAATAACATCTAAGAGACATGATTTTTAGAATTGAAAAGAGGGTTAAAGTGAAATACTTGGTTGATAACAATCTTGTTGAAGATCTAAGAAGGTCCACACGCGTAGGAGGCTTGAATCGTCCAAGGAAGAAGAAGAGAAACGGTCATGGTTGAAACAACCATTTCAGTTGAGAGAGAGAGAGAGAGAGAGAGAGAGAGAGAGAGAGAGAGAGAGAGAGAGAGAGAACATTAGTATATTATGTTTAAAGATTAAAGGAAAAAAGATGATCAAAATCATTCTTGGTTACCTTGAGAGAGTTCTTGAATCTTCAAAAAAAAAAAAAAATTATGGTTTTTGATCCGATAGCAGAATTTTGTTTTCAATGTTTAATGTTATAAAATATAGAAATGGACTCTAGAGGGTGAGTAGACGTGATCTGGAGTTTTTGGAAAGGATTGGAGAAGTGTGGAGTGGTCTTAGGCTTGGAGGATGGTGTTGTGTGTTCTTGGTTTTCTTGGTGTTCTTGGAGAAATTGACAGAAAGCTGGATGAATTTTGCTGAAAGATGTTGGCCAAATGGTTAGGGGATTCTTGTGGTTGAATTTTTAGATTAGGGAAAAGAGGGAAATCTGATCATTTGAATTTCAAAAGGAGTAATTCATGGAGTGAGTTAAGGTAGAAGATATGGTAGAGTGATTTGATTGATAGTGGTTCTTGGAGCTGCTATGGCCAACTGGATGTTGCTGGAGTTTTGTTGAGATGAATGAGGTTTGAAGAAGCTATAGGGTGGCCAAAATTCTGAGTGTAAGGGTGCGAGAATTTTTGGTTATTTGAAGCTTAATTCATGGAAGTTTTCATTGAGCAATTTGCTAAAATTTTGAATTCTAATTGGGAACTTGATTGGAGTAATTGATGGAGGAATTTAAGGAGTGGCTATGGTGTTCATTTCATACAGATCAATGGAGGAGCTGATGAAGTTCTGTTCGTGGCTGACTAAGGTTGGTTTCACAGAAAATTGAAGTGAGTTTCGGACAAGGTTTGAAGAGGGAGCAAGGCTAGAATTTCTGGTTGTTCATTCGAATAGTTTGCTGAAATTTTTGTGCAGTTTTTTCTGCAATGTTCCCGCTGACTTGCAGTGAGTTTGAAGAGGTATTGGAGGGTTCTTTAAGGCTAGTTTCCAGCCTTCTTTATGGAGGAAAGACCAAGGTGAATTTCTGGTTTGAAGGCTAGAAGAAACAACTTGATTTTTGGTCTGCAAAGCTGCGAAATTGTCCAGGAGTTTTTCCTAGTTTGCACAGTTTTGTTCAGTTCGATTTTTGGCCAAGGATTTTAGTCTTCAAGCTGAGAAAGTTAGCTATTTTTTTGGCAGTATTTGAGTGAGAAGAATGTCTGAAGATTTCGAAAGCTGGTCTAAAAAAGAAGCTTGAAAATTTCCAGATTGCTACCATGAAGAAGATGAATACATACGGAGTGAAATTTGAAGGTTCAACCATGCAGATTAATTCTTTTAGGAACCTTCCTTAACTCCTTCCCTATTTTCAGTCAATACTCTATCCTCTAAGAGTCATTTTCAAGATTCTAAGGTTAATAAACCTTGTTGAATTTCCTGGAAATAAAAATGGCTTTGGATAAATTGAACAACTTAATTGATAAAGAATTAAAGTAAGCTAGAGAATTAGAAGGACATGAATCCTTTAAGAATTTTTTTAAGGCACAAGAATCAGACTAGGACATTCCCTTCATGCCTCCCCTAGGACAACACTCCTAGTCTATTTATGGGATAGAAAGGCCAAAAAGTCCAATCCTTAAACAAAATAAAATTATTCATGCTAAATCTTAAATGATGGGATTTGAACTCAAGACCTTAAGGATTAATTTCAATGCTCTAACCACTAAATCACAACAACTCTTGTTCTTATTTTCTCTCCCAAATACTCTTCCAATTTAATTTTCAAGCTATCTCCTTATTTTTTACTTCAAGCAAAATTACCATTTTACCCTTCAATAAATACAACTAAACCTTTCTAGACTATAAATCACAATCCTAAAGTACATAAAATCATTCAAAAATATATTTATGTATGCAAGAAAATATGATATGCATCCCGACCCCCTTACTTTAGGGTTGGTTTTAGTTGGGGTTTCACATCCTCCCCTCCTTAGGAGAATTTCATCCTAAAATTCAGGCATTCCTCTATCTCAAATCGGGATACTTCCGTTTTACCCACTCTTTTATTTCCTATGTGGCATCTCGCGTGCCATGATGCTCCCACTGCACCTTTACCATCGGTATCTGCTTGTTCCGGAGAGTCTTGATACTTCGGTTCAATATTCACACGGGTTTCTCCATATAGCTCAGGTCAAGTTGTAATACTAATGGCTCCTCATTCAAAATATGACCGGGATCGGCATTGTACTTCTTCAGCTGCGATACATGATATACGTCATGAATTCCTATCAATCCATTCGGCAAATCTAATCGGTACAGTACCGGCCCAATTATTTCCTTTATCGGGAATGGTCCCAAATACCTCGGATTCAGCTTCCCACCTTTCGGATGCTTCAAGATTCCTCTATTCGGTGTCAATCTCAGGATTACACTATCTCCCACTTGGAATTCTAACTCTCTCCGCCTATTTTTGCATAGCTCTTTTATCAGCTCTGAGCTGCTTTTAACCTTTCCCTGATTAACTTAACCTTGTCCAATATTTCCTGAATACAGACTTCTCCGATTTTACATATATGTCCATCTTCTGACCAACTCTAGTATAGCGGTACCTGACACTTGCGCCCATATAGTGCCTCATACGGAGCCATTCCAATCAAAGCTTGATAACTGTTATTGTACGACAACTCCGTATACGACACACATTCGATCCATTTATTCCCGAAATCCAAAACACACGCTCTCAGCATATCCTCTAGTATCTGTATAACCCTTTCTGACTACCCATCGATTTGTGGATGCACCGTCATACTGAACTTCAGATTCGACCCCATTGATTCTTGAAACTTGCCCCAAAATCGAGATGTAAACCTTGGATCTATGTCAGACACAATACTAGAAGGCACTCCATGCAGTCTGACTATTTCTCGCACATAGGTCTGCGCCAACTTCTCCATGGAATCTCTTACATTCACTGGTATAAAATTTGCTGATTTGGTCAGTCGATCCACCACCACTCACAGGGCGTCCTTTTAGGTCCTTGACATAGGAAGTCCGGTAACGAAGTCCATGGTCACTTCCTTCCACTTTCATTCAAGTACTGGCAACAATTGCAATAGTCCAGCTGACTTTTTGTGTTCCGCTTTGACCTTCTGACATGTGAGACATGCCGAGACATACTTAACCACCTCCCGCTTCATTCTGGGCCACCAATAGACCCTTTTCAGATCTTGATACATTTTGACCTCTCCCGGATAAATGGCGTACTTGCTCTTATGCGTCTCTTCCAAAATTCTGTCCTTCAATTGATGCTCTTTGGGTACACACAACTGATCTCTAAAATACAAAACTCCTGCTTCATCTTGCCGAAATTCACTGCCTCGCCGTTTGAGCTCCTTATCCTTGAAAAGTTGAAATTTTGCATTATTTTGCTGAGGTTCAATAATTTCCTGCCTTAGATTTGGTATCAACTTTAGGTTGCTAACAACAATCTTCTCCCATTGCATATCTGCTCTTCTATCCAACACATCCTGAACCACTTGAATCTCCTGTATCCTTAGCCTGGCCATACTGACTCTCCTACTCAGGGCATCAGCAACAACGTTGGCCTTCCCAGGATGATAGTTGATTGGAAAATAGTACACTTCTAGAAATTCCATCCATTTTCGTTGTCTCAAATTCAAGTTCTTCTGGGTGAAGATGTACTTTAGACTCTTGTAATCAGTGAACACTTCATATTCCACTTTGTATAAATAATGTCGCCATTTCTTTAAAGCGAACATAATGGTAGCCAACCCTAGATCACGCGTAAGGTAATTGACTTCATGAGGCCTCAACTTCCAAGAAGCATAGGCGATCACCTTTCGGTCTTACATCAAAACTGCTCCCAAACCTTCTTTCGAAGCATCAGTATACAGCGCGTAAAACTTATGTCCCTCTGGCAAACTCAACATCGGTGCTGTCATCAATCTTCGCTTCAGCTCTTGGAAGCTCTTCTCACATTTTTCACTCCAAACAAATGGTACATCTTTCCTCAGCAGTCGGGTCATAGGCGATGCGAGAGTTGAAAATCCTTTGATGAACCTCCTATAATAGCCAGCCAATCCCAAGAAGCTTCAAATCTCGGTGATATTCTCCAGTTGCTTCCAGTCTGATACTACTTCAACCTTTGCTGGGTCTACCTTGATTCCATCCTTGGTCACCACGTGGCCAAGAAATGCCACACTATCCAACCAAAACTCAAACTTTCTAAACTTGGTGAAAAGCTTATGCTCTCTTATTGATGAGACTTCGTTTCGTCATGAAGGTCAAGATCAAGAAGGGGGAGGCATGACCATGTAAGGACCAGGGATGGTGACGAAGACGAACGAAACTAGACCAAAAAAGAGGCCTCTAGAAGATGGCTGGAACCGGCTCCAAGCAGCCAAACCGGTGCCGGCTTCATTTTGCTCAACAAGAGTTTCATCCGATTTTTGACTGCTCAAAAGCAGTCCACAACTGGCACTGGTTGTAGTGTCCAAAATCGGTGCCAGTTCTACCCTAGGAAGCTGACGACTGCTCCGCATTTTTTGATGTTTTCTACGGTTTTTTTTTTTAATTTTACGTGTTTGTAAAGACTTATTATAACCCTAAACTGTAATAGAATATCAGGGATTACTTAGCTAGGGTTAGGATAGTATAAATAGCACCTTTAGTGATTTGGAAACACAATACACTTTACTTTAATTCAAATTTGAGAGAGAATCTTGAGAGGCCCTAGCCTCCTTGTTCATCTTGTTCAAGACCAAGCTTAAAGGTTAGTCCTCATTTTGTAAGAGTTTATAAATCTTTTGGATAATCTAATGTTGTTTTCTTTGAATGGGTCTTAGTTGTTTTGTTCTTCTAAAGTTTGTTTAAATTTAATATTTGGGTGCCTATTTTCTCTATTCTATTTGTTCTTGTTTGGCTTTGTTGCTTCAAGGATATTGGGGTGAGATTATAGTAGAACTTTCTACTCATCTTGAGGGTCTTTGAGGCTTTTTTCTTCAAGGGTTTGAAAGAGTGTAGCTAGTTATTTGGTTTTCTCCTTTTTGGTCACAAGAACCTCTGTTTTTGTTCCTTTGAGTTGAGCTGGAACATAGCCAACAAAAATCACCTACAGCTCCAAGAAAAGCCACCCAAGAATTCAAATCAAAGAGTTTAGTATCAGAGTAAGGAAAAGCTTGAAAACAAGAAAAAGGAGCCGTACAAAGTGAAGAAGAGAGAAAAACAGAAAATCCCATTACTCAAAACTTACTCCAAAAAAGGTCCTGAAAATTTTGTTATATCTTAAATTTTTTGTTGGGAAATTGCTCCTTGATGTTGTTATAATCCTTGGGTACAACTTTATCTTGTGATTGTGTTGAAAATTGGCTTGAATATGGGTGAAATTCTGGTTGCTAAGTAACGAGATTGCAGCCAAGGTTTTTGATAAATGTTCCATGAAAGTGTTTTTGGCTATAGTTGGGAGCTTTGATTCTTGATTTTCATTCCTTGGGTTTTTGTCACTTAGTATATCCCTCTAATGTTGAATTCTATGATCATTGAACTCAATTTCTCTATTGTACACTAGTGACCATCTTGTTATGCATCATCCTAGTTCTAGTCGTTCTTGTTTCTTTATTCTTGATAATTCTTGTTTTTTTCTTGCTTAGAAGTGTTTCTTTTGCATCTAGTGCTTGCTCTTGTGTTGATTGAGTCCACTTTTCTTGAAATTCTTGGGTTAAAAGTTGTTTGCTTAAAGGTGCCCAACAAGTGTTTGTTGAAATTCCCCTAAGACCCCCTAATTGGAAAATTCTTTTGATTTGTGTGATTCGCTAAGTTACACTAAAAATGTAGCCATTGGGGAGAATTAGGATTGAACAAGAAGGCTTGAGTGTTGAGAAAAAGGTAAGAGGGTGAGCCTATTATTAAAAGACCCTAAGAGAGTAAACACAAGGGTGGAGTGAACAACCTTGAGAGCCCACACGCAAGGAAGTGCAGTGAGGATCGATTTTTCTTTCTAATCTCTTGTTTTACAGGTATAGACAAGTAAACACTCTACCACCATAGCCCATGAACAAGAGATCTCTAGGCCTAACCCAAGTAGGCCTAATATACCTCAAGAAGAACAAATTGATACTAGGGGACTGTGTGGTGATTTGCAAGCTGTGATGAGGACAATGCAAAGTGAATTTCGAAACATGATAAAGGAGTTGATAAATCATCTTGGACAATCTTCTACTATTGCACAAAAAATAACAAAGTATGGGGTGCAAAAGAACTTGAGGGAGCATGAGTGTAGAAGGTGTCCAAGTTTGCTACAACAACTAAAGGGGAAGGAAGAGTCGCAAGGCAAAAGGCGAGAATCCCAAGCCTCTATAAGCATAGTACAACAAAGGAGTAGTAGAGGATTAACTTGTGAGATTTGTTGTAGTACAAGGCACACAAATGTTGATTGTCCAAATAAATTGGCATATGAACGATTTTATGGGGTGCACAATTGCAAAGGGGAGAGACCAATTGAGAAGCAAAAAAGCTAGACTTGCAGCTAAAGTGGCCAAGAAAAATGTTGTAGATGTTGAGGACCCAAGAAGGACAAGAAGTGAAGAAAAAATTGAGAGGGGTGAACAAGATGAATTACGTAGCTTTGAGAAGGAGGAGAAGCTAGAAAGGGAAGCCCAAGGCCAAGAAATGCTCAATCAAAATGATGAAGTAGTTAAGGAAAATGTTGATGAGCTTGATGAGTTGCTTAGTAATGATGAAAAAGAAGACGTAGATCCATTGAGTTCAACAAATAGGGTGACTAAGGAATATTATGACATTTTATTCTTTCTAGAGGATGAGTCAAACACATTAGAAGTGTTAGAGGAGAATGTGCAAGAAGAAGTTGAGCAAAAGAGTATGGAATTTGTTGAAGAGCTAAAGAATTCAAAAATTGAGATAAAGAATGAACAAATACGTGCTATAGATGAAGGTTTCCACAGTACTTCAAGTACTCATGAAGTGGAAAAAAGCTCTCATCCACAAGAGGAGAAAAAGAGGAGTTGGCTAAAGGTGGTGCAAAAGCAAATGAAAATGAGTGAAACTAGTAAGAATGAAGAATCCAGTTCAACTTCACAAAATGACATCAAATCTAGTGGAGGAGATAGAGTGAACAAACATGTTTTGGTGTCTTTTGAGATGGGGAAGTATAAGAATGATGTGCTATGTGATGTGGTACCCATGCAAGCGGGTCACTTGCTCCTAGGAAGGACTTGGCAATACAATAGGCATGTTGAGTATGATGGGAGGAAGAATACTTATTCCCTACTCAATGAGGGAACTAAGTTTACCCTCACCCCCATTGCCCCTAGTGAGGTGAACAAAGATCAAAGAATCATGAAGGAGCAAGAAAAGAAGAAGGGAGCGCAGAATGTTAATCCAAAACAAGAAATTAAGAGGAGAGAAAAAGAGAGACAAGAAAAAGAGTTTATTATGGGTGAGCAAGGTCAAGATTAGGGAGGTAAAAGAAGAGTGAATTTCTTTGAAAAAGAAAGTGAGGTCATAGCGGCTAAAGAAGCTAAGGAACCGGTTACTCTTCTTTTATGCAATTGTTCTTATGTTTCTACTAATATTTTTTAATTGTCTTGGCCTAATGAAATTGCACTGTCCCTCAAGAATTTGAAGTTATTTTTCAAATGAGGTAGTCAACTGAACACTAACCCAATTCTTACGGACCATAATCAAGAAGAACTTAACCAATTGGGAGGAATGCTGGCCACATTTTGAGTTTGATTGCAAAAGGGCTTTTCACTCTATCACTCTCTTATTTTCTTTTTGAAATTGTGCATGGTTTTATTCCCCTAAATCCTTTTGAATTGATTCCCTTGCCTAGAGGAGAACGAATGGACCTTATCGGAGCTAAGAAAGCATTCTATGTAGAAAATGGTAATGATTTTGAGACAAATCCTTTTCAAGGAGGGGGATATGATGAGACTTCATTTCATCATGAAGGTCAAGATCAAGGAGGGGGAGGCGTGACCATGCAAGGACCAGGGCCAGCGACGAAAACGGATTAAACTAGACAAAAAATGAGGCCTCTAGAAGACGGTAGGTGCTAGCTCCAAGCTGCCAAACCAGCGCCGGCTTCATTCTGCTCAACAAAGGTTTCATCCGGTTTTCGACCGCCCAAAGGCAGTCCACAACTGGCGCTAGTTGTAGTGCCCAAACCGGTGCCGATTCCATCCTGGGCAGTCGACGAACACTCCTCATTTTTTATGTTTTCTCCGATTTTTTTTAATTTTATGTGTTTGTAAAGACTTATTATGACTCTAAACTGTAATAGAATATCAGTGATTACTTAGCTAGGGTTAGGATAGTATGAATAGCACCTTTAGTGATTTGAAAACATAATACACTGTATTTTAATTCAAATTTGAGAGAGAATCTTAAGAGGCCCTAGCCTCCTTGTTCATCTTGTTCAAGATTAAGCTTAAAGGTTAGTCCTCCTTTTGTAAGAGTCTGTAAATTTTTCGGATAATCCAATGTTGTTTTCTTTGAATGGGTCTTAGTTGCTTTGTTCTTCTAAGGTTTGTTTGAAATTCAATATTTGGGTGCCTATTTTCTCTATTCTATTTGTTCTTATTTGCCTTTGTTGCTTCAAGGATATTAGGGTGAGATTATAGTATAACTTTCTACTCATTTTAAGGGTCTTTGAGCCTTTATTCTTCAAGGGTTTGAAAGAGTGTAGCTAGTTATTTGGTTTTCTCCTTTTTGGTCACAAGAACCTTTGTTTTTTCTTCCTTTGAGTTAAGCTGGAAAATAGCCAACAAAAATCACCTACAACACCAAGAAAAGCCACCCAAGAATTCGTATCACTTAGCTTCTCCAATACCAGCTTCAGATGTTCTGCATGCTCCTCCGGACTTTTGGAATAAATGAGGATATCATCAATAAAAACTATGACGAACTTATCCAAATAGGGTCAGAACACTCGATGCATCAAATCCATGAATACTACTGGTGCATTGGTTACCCCGAATGGCATTACCACAAACTCATAGTGACCATATCTTGTGTTAAAGGCCGTCTTGGGGATATCCTCCTCTTTTATCCTCACTTGATAGTACCCTTGCCTCAGGTCCAATTTAGAGTAACAACTGGATTCTTGCAACTGGTCAAACAGCTCGTCAATCAGCGGTAGTGGATACTTATTCTTGATCGTCAAGTTGTTGAAGCCCCAATAATTGATGCACAACCTCAGAGTCCCATCCTTCTTCTTCACAAACAGCACAGGTGCTCCCCAGGGTGACGTGCTTGGTCTGATGTAACCTTGCTTCACTAACTCTTTTAACTACTCCTTCAGCTCTACCGGTGCCATCCGATATAGAGTCTGAGATATCGGTTCTGCTCCTGGTACTAGATCAATGGTAAATTCAACTTTTCGGCTAAGAGATACAAAAGTGAGTTTCATAGGGAACACATCGGGAAAATCCTTTACTACCTTAGTATCCTCCAGAGTGCACTGGTCCTTCGACTTATTTATCACACAAGCCAAATATCCTTGACATCCTTACTTCAACAATTTCCGGGCTTTAGCCCCGTCTATCAAATACTTCAATTCCTTTACTCTCTTACCATTGAATTCCAACACATCACACTCTAGTCTAATGAATTGAACCGATTTATTCCTACAGTCTACCCTAGCCCCATGCTTTACTAGTCAATCCATCCCCAATATCAAATTGTAATCATCAATATCTAGTACTATCAGATCTCCCTCCATATTTTCTCTCCCCACTTCAATTTTACAATTTCGCATATACCGATCCGCTTGCACCATCTTCCCCAAAAGTGTACTTACCAACAAAGTAAAAGGTAGTTCTACTCCATCCCAACCCAAAAAATATGCACAGATCTTTTTTAAATAGGAATGGGTAGATCTAGGGTCTATCAATGCATTAACGGAACGTTGTTGGATAGTAAACGTACCTTCCACCACTGCCGCATCAGCTCCAACCTCCTTTCGATTGAGAACGAATACTTTTGCTTTCATTTGAGGCTTCGATGCTCCACTCCTGGATGGTCCCGCGGTATTGGCTCTATTGGCCCCCGAATTCTGACCCAAATTCTCTTACTTGACTCGGTGAAGCTTAGGAGAGGCTTCCGCAGGTGGTTCGGGTTCTCGCAATTGTAACATTTTTGCTCACCTCCTTTGGACCAACAGTTCTTCTCCATATGGCCTCTTTTTCCACATTGTTGGCATAACGGAAGATTCTGCATATGGCTAGCTGGTGTTTTCCGCACTTGTTTTCCCCGATTCTGCCATTGCTGGTTAGTGGGACGCTTGTGGGGATGCTGCCTCTGAAAAGTTCCTTGCAGTTACCTTGGCGGCTGGAAAGGTCTGGATGCCATTCTGCTGTGGTCTTTATTTTTTGTCCGGGTAGCTGCGTCTACGGTCCCTGAGTAGGTTATTGGTGGAGAAGGTGCCAACGCCCTTCTCAATTCCTGCCTGAGCCCCTTAACAAATTGTCTGGTCCTATTCTGCTTGGTGTCCACTAGCCACTTGTATTACTTTGATAGTTGGGTGAACCGTGCTACGTACAGAGCTACCATCATACCCCTCTGCTTGAAATTCTGAAAGTCTTCCCGATTCTCCACTATCCATTGAGGGATATACTTAGCTCTGAATGCTTCAACAAAACTGGTCCACGTCTAGTCTTGATCAATCATCTCCCAGTCGTCCTGAACCCACTGCCACCATGCTCGAGTTGGGCCCCTCAAACGGAATGCAGCAAACTTTACCATTCACTCCTTAGTGTACTGGAGCGTAGCAAATATATCTTCTATCTGCTCTATCCATTGCTCAGCTTTTTGATCCTGCTCAGCTTCTCCTAAGAAGACGGGCGGTTGAAATTTCAAAAACCGCTCCCATGCTTCATCCTCTCCCTTGGGGTTCTTCCGTTCTGTCAAGGTCTGTAGAATCTCGACCATCTTGCTGAATGCTTGCCCCATTGTCACTTCAACAGGTGCTTCAGACCCTATTTCCAAATCTGGCTCACTCTTAATTCCCTGATTGGGTGACTGCATTTAAGTCGTTTCAACCTCTGGTGCTACCGGTTCTGCCTCCAGGACTCTCTTGCCTGATGTGGATAAACGGCGCTTGGGCGCCATTCTAAACTATACCTAAATGATGAGTTTATACATTCAACGATTAAATCATTTTAGATGAGCATGCATTCACATTCAAGTTTAAGTGAACGAAAATCAAATGCAAGTTTTGTCTAAAGAATCGCATGTAAATTTCTGTCAAATCCTATAGTACTTAGGTACTCTTATTTGCATAAATTTGAAATTAAAACTGCAAATAAAAATGAAATTCCTTAACATAGAAGTTTACGGAAAGCAGTAAATAAAACATCCTGATCATAACAGCTCTTAGCCCCTCTAGTCCTCATCAGAATCTTCAAAGTCGGCCTCATATAACCATCCCCCAGAATTCTTAGTGAAGTCTATCCTAGCTCCACTTGCAAACCCCTCAATTGGCTCTTTCCCAGGTCACCTAGAACACTCCCCGATCTCAACCTGGTTGGGTAGAAGTAGGATGGAAGGTCTAGGTGGAGATTTATAATCTATCTCCCCCGGATCATCACTATCAGCTGACAAGTTAACTATGGAACTAGGAGGGTGGGGAACATATTCCATATCAATCTCCTCATCTTTACTGTCTGAAACCAAATCTATCACAGGTATTGGGGGTGGCTCATTGATCGGGACCTAAACGTTATTGCTATCTTCCATGGGAATAGTTGGCTGCACTGTAGGCTGAGGTGTAGGTTGAGGCACTGGAAGGTCTTCTGGGTAAATAGGGATAGAAGGATGCCACTTCTATCCTTTCCTTGCGGTTCTAAGCATTGTAACTATCGTACAGCATAAACAAGCTAGGTTAGATAAAAGATTTGCACTTAATAAGACAGAACATATACTATCAATATTTGCCTAATCCTAGTCTGTGATATCACTTGTAACACCCCACTACCTAGGCCTAATAGGGCCAGGGATGTTATCCCGTCCAAAGTACAAGGGGTCTTTATAACTAGGACACACAAACGAAAATAAAACAATACTTTAAAATTAAAACTTATTGCAACCAAAAAATTCAAGAACAAATCCAAAATAAATTATTCACTATCATCTCTCAAAACAACATATAAAATAAACAACAAGAGTCTTCAAGCAGGCAACATTCTAGCTACTCATCCCCACAGTAGGATCGACCTAAAACATGGCATAAAAGGCAATGAGATAAATATATCAGTAAGTTTGTGTGTGCTTTGAGTGTTTCAAGTAAAATAGTTCATGTATGCAAGTTGTAAAAACTTCATAAGAAAATGTAGTCGCAAGCATTAGACAATGTTAAAAATAATGAGTGACGTTTTGTTTTTCCAACCATACATGTTCACAATAAAATCAACCACTCGAAAGGGCGACCATGGGTTACCACATGTTGGGCCCCATGACCATAAAACGGACATAATGCCACACTTTGTGTAGACTAACAAAAAGTAGGTGTATGGCCTACCGAGTAAGATACTCCTCTTTCTCTATACCCAAACATACCGGTTGTCAACTCCGAAAACACACAGTCCACATGACTAAAACTTGCTAGCTCGGACCGACATGACTAAGTAGTACTATCGCTTTTCCAAGTTAAGTTCATCTTCTGGAGGTGGCCTCCTACCAGAAGACTCGCTCTTGCTCTTCAAAACTAGTACTACTAGCCTACCCTTATTGAGTACTCAATTTTGATTGTCCCACTTGGGAGAAAACTGATAAAACATTGCTTTATTTGGAAATAGTAATTAAAAGTTTCTAAAGTTCGTGTCAAAGTTGGTTTTAGAAAGAGTTTAGTGTTTGAGTGAAACAGCTTGTTGATTCCAAATGATTTGACTGAAACAGAAAGGAAATAGTCCTTAATTGCCTTTACCAAATGAGTGTTCATACACTTCGCGTTTGGCTTGCCATAGTAACCTTTTGTTATCAAATAAGTTTTATGCAGGAGCTTACCTAATCCTTTGCTCGAGCTAAATCAAAGATTTTCCAAAGCTGACATAACCCCGCCTGGGGTAAACACAAGCCATAATTATACTCAAGCCAAATTCGCTTACATAAATAATCCTAGCTCAACTTATTACGATCATGACCCTAATGTCCTAAGCTTAAAGGCTAGATGATAAAGGTTTTATAAAATAATAATAATAATAAGTTTATCTTGATAATAAAATAACTAGGGGTTGTAAAATAATTACTTAGAGGTTATAGGTTCAAATATAAATCTTTGTTATTAATAAACTAGGGTCTATTTGATGGTGGATCCTAAGTCCTAGATGATATTATTAAAATAAATAATAAATTATTACTAATCTCTTGATTAATAATTAATAGTTAGAAAATAATTAAATAAAATCAATAATAAATTTTATTAAGTTTTTATCAATAGAAAATGAATAAATTTCAATAGTATATATGAATATATAGCCTATAAGAGTAATATTTTCCCTACCATTACTATTTATATAAAAGGCTTTTATTTATTATCATTATTATAATTATTTATATATTATAAAAGATATCATTTATTTGGCTAAAATATTACTATTCCATTTAATATTCCAAATCCAACTTCCTAGGGTTTCGAAATCTTTAAAGGAAATCACGCTATCAATTTTAATTAACATAATAAAGTTGATAAATTAAAATAGCTTTGGATCAACAAGGTCATGATCATAATTCTCCTATTGCTAACAATAATCGCGAACATAAAATCCAACATCAATAAACAAACCATTCCATTCATGAATAAATGCTTAAATCCATACCTACTAGTATATAGCTAAATCACTACATAGCATAATCAAATACATGGCATCAACAAGAATATAAGAACATAAAACCCTATTCACTAATGGTGACATAATATCTATCATGCTTAATCATCCATACTTACACACCACATGAAGAGCATGCAACAAACCACAAAATATCATAACACTCAACCATGACAAAACATCCTCATGCTCCAATCTCCACTCCTTCATACAAACACATACTCAATCTCCAATCATATTCTATCCTTTTCTAATAACATCTAAGAGACATAAATTTTTGAATTGAAAATAGGGTTAAAGAGAAATACTTGGTTGATGACAATCTTGTTGAAGATCCAAGGAGATCCACACACGTAGGAGGCTTGAATCATCTAAGGAAGAAGAAGAGAAACGGTCATGGTTGAAACAACCATTTCGGCCGAGAGAGAGAGAGAGAGAGAGAGAGAGAGAGAGAGAGAACATTAGTACATTATGTTTAAATATTAAAGAAAAGAAGATGATCAAAATCGTTCTTGGTTCTCTTGAGAGAGTTCTTGAATTTTCAAGAAAAATTCTAGTTTTTAATCCGATAGTGGAATTTTGTTTTCAATGTTTGATGTTATAAAATATAGAAATGGACTCTAGAGGGTGAGTAGACATGATCTAAAGTTTTTGGAAGGGATTCGAGAGGTTTGGAGTGGTCTTAGGCTTGGAGGATGGTGGTGTGTGTTCTTGGTGTTCTTGGAGAAATGGAGAGAACAGAGAGAAAGCTAGATGAATTTTGCTAAAAGATGTTGGCCGAATGGTTAGAAGATTCTTGTGATTGAATTTTTAGATTAGGGAGAAGAGGAAAATCTGATCATTTGAATTTCAAAAGGAGTAATTTATAGAGTGAGTTAAGGTTGAAGATATGGTAGAGTGGTTTAATTGATGGTGGTTCTTGGAGCTGCTATGGCCGACTGGATTTTGCTGAGATAAATGAGGTTTGAAGAAGCTATAGGGTGGCCGAAATTTTGATTGTAAGGGTGGGAGAATTTCTGGTTATTTGAAGCTTAATTCATAGATGTTTTCATGGAATAATTTGCTGAAATTTTGAATTCTAATTAGGAACTTGATTGGAGTAATTGATAGAGGAGTTTAAGGAGTGGCTATGGTGTTCATTTTGTGTAGATCAATGGAGGAGGTGATGAAGTTCAGTTCATGGCTGACTAATGTTGGTTTCACAAAAACTTGAATTGAGTTTTGAACAAGGTTTGAAGAGGGGGCAAGGCTAGAATTTTTGGTTGTTCATTCGAATGGTTTGCTAGAATTTTTGTGCAGTTTTTTCTACAATGTTCCAGCTGACTTGCAGTGAGTTTGAAAAGGTATTAGAGGGTTCTTTAAGGCTGGTTTCTAGCCTTCTTTATGGAGGAAAGATAGGGGTGAATGACTGGTTTGAAGGGTAGAAGAAATAGCTTGGTTTTTGGCTTGCTAAGCTGCGAAATTGTCCAGGATTTTTTCCTGGTTTCCACTGCTTTGTGCAGTCCAATTTTTGGCCAAGGATTTCAGTCTTCAAGCTGAACAAGTTGGCTATTTTTCTAGCAGTATTTGACTGAGAAGAATGGCTGATGTTTTCAAAAGCTGGTCTGAGCAAGAAGTTGGAAAATTTCCAGATTGCTACCGTGAAGAAGATGAATACTTATGGAGTGAAGTTTGAAAATTTAACCATGGAGATTAATTCTCTTGGGAACCTTTCTTAACTCCTTCCCTATTTTTAGCCAATACCCTATCCTCTAAGAGTCATTTTTAAGATTCTAAGGTTAATAAACCTTGCTGAATTTTCTGGAAATAAAAATGCCTTTGGATAAATTGAACAACTTAATTGATAAGGAATTAAGATAAGCTAGAGAGTTAGAAGGACATGAATCCTTTAAGAATTCTTTTAAGGCACAAGAATAGGACTTGAACATTCCCTTCATGTCTCCCCTAGGACAACCCTCCTAGTTCTACTTATGGGATACAAAGGCCGAAAAGTCCAATCCTTAAACAAAATAAAATTACCCATGCTAAGTCTTAAATGATGGGATTTGAACTCAAGACCTTAAGGATTAATTCCAAAGTTCTAACCACTAAACCATAACAACTCTTGTTCTTATTTTTTTCTCCCAAATACTCTTCCTATTTAATCTTCAAGCTATCTCCCTATTTTTGACTTCAAGTAAAATTACTATTTTACCCTTCAATAAATACAACTAAACCTTTTAAACTATAAATCACAATCCTAAAGCACATAAAATCATTCAAAAATATATTTATGCATGCAAGAAAATATGATATACATCCCGACCCCCTTATTCTAGGGTTGATTTTAGTTGTGGTTTCACAACAATCATCTTGAGCAGATTTCTTGAAACACTGCCCTTTTAGCCATCCTAGTATTCTTGATTGCCCTAAGAACTTCTTGCCTCGTCGGCCGACTATTGTCAGCAAACATGGTACACAATGACAAATCCATGTCATACGTAGTGGCCATGTGCTCAAGCTTATATTGGAGCATAGTAGACATGGAAGTCAACATATAGCACTTAGCCATCTCATCGGCTATCTTCCATGCTTTCTCTGCCTCTTATTCCTAATCCCTGGGTTGTTCCCCAATCTCAGGGCAGGGATCCGTAAGAATATACTTGTAATCTTCGGCAGTGAGTACTATGTTTAGGTTCCTCTTCTAGTCCATATAATTTGGGCCGTCAACTTATTCTTCTTGAGAATGATTGACAATAGACTGAAACTAGACATTTCTGAAATATTGCAAAAAAACATTCATTTAGTTTGCAAGAAATAAGAATGCACATTCTTTATATTATTTCTTTTATAATAGATAACTCTTAAAACCATTATCAATAATATAAATAGCTTGGCTCTTAAAAAAAAACTAATAGTGCATAGGAAGATTAATAACATTCTAAGTTAACTGTATAACCATCACGAATCAAAACTTACTAAATAGGTAACGGTGAAAAAGTTTGACCGATAGGATGGCTATTAATTCATACCACCTACAGGTAATCTAGTGCTAAAAGCCTCCAACATACTCCAACATAGGTTGGTTGATCCTAGCAAATACCCTAGACTTTCAATTTTACTCTTCCATTAGTTCTAGATACTCGTAAAAATCCATCCTATAGGGGGTCATGCTCAGAATCGCGCGAGGAATGCACTATCTCTAATGCGAGTTGTGATGGAAGCCATGAGGTTGTTGAAACCCCTCTCCCACTTAATCTTTTATTTAAAATTGAGTTTGAGACCCAAAAACATTTTCTATAATCCTATGGTTTCATTAACTTTAGTCAAAAACTAAAATTCAATATTATTCTCTATGTCAAAGTTTCAATCATTTGAGAGAATAAACTATGAATTTATTTTACTATTCTAAATTAATAATCAAGTAAAATTTTATTAAATAATAATAAGTTCAACATTATTCTCTATATATTGGATTAAACCCTTTAAGAGAATAAACCATGTACTCTTTTATTTTAAAGTTTCTTAGATTAAAATATTTTATCAAAAACCTTTCTATCTAGTGAGACTCTGGTCTCAAAAGAACTTGTGCATTTGATCACAAAAATGAAATAAGTATGATAACAAAAGTAAACTTTTTTATGCTCAAACTATTCATTTATTTCTAAGTGACCAAACAATGGTTTAAACATCATGGATTAAAAATTAATGATCTTATTTAATCCTAAAGTGGTTCCATCCTTTACTACTAATTTTGATGCAAATTATTCATCTATAGGTAAACAAAAATATTGCAAAAAATTAACCTCATACAATGTCTTGAAAACATGATTATATCAAGCAAAAATTGAGGTACAGAACTTCAACAGTACTCTCCCTTTTCTTAGACAAATTTGCACGCGTCCGCCTCTGGGTAGAGTGTTCCAGGTACATGGTCTATTAGGCTGCCCTGGCACTGGGTCTACTCTGTTTCTCCAAAACCTTCGGCTGGGTAGAGAAAACTTGGCGCCTAGTCCGATCGGGCCACCTTGTGCCGAGTCCATTTTGGAGTTTGCCGATTTCTGAAAAAAAAAATCCTACTTTCAGCCATTTTCACCCCTCAACAATTCCAGCAATCTCATTTTTCATTCCCCAAAATTTACAAGCTAAAAAAAAATACAAAACCAGGCATAAAAACATGTCTTTACAAGAGCCTATACCTCTAACCATGAGGCGTACAACGAATCTACTTAAAACCAGAAAAAGTGATAGGAAAACTATTAGAATACATGATCCTAAGCCTTTAAGCGTGAGGCGTAAATGAACTTTAGAAACTAATGTATGAGGGATCACATGATATCACAAAAGATTCATTTTTAATAGTAAAGGAACCATATTTTCTAGTTTTTAACCCTAGTACATGTTCCTAGATGAAAACCGTGACTCCGATACCACTTGAAAGATCAAAGCGGAAAACATCAAAGAAAGCACAGTGGAGAATTTTTTAGTTTTTCAAGCCACATCTAGGAGAGAATACCTACTTTTCTTTCTTGGTCGTGAATTAACCAATAAGGGGTCGGGTTGCACTGGAACTTGCATTGGAAGGGGAAAAAGAGGCGCCTGCGATTCGATCGCATTCCTACCAATCTTTTACTCCTGCATATCAAGCGTCTCCAAGCTTCCTCTCTTCATCTTTCGGAGTATGACTCTATCTTACTCTTAGGTTAGCTTGGTGAAAGCTCCATCTTTGGATAATCAAGATACTCTCCAGTAGAGAAAGAATAAAAGAACGTGTAACAGAGAGTGAGAAGGTTAGACGGCACACCAGAGAGTGAAGAAAAAAACATCGTGTCTTTTTTTTTCCCTCCTATTTTTGGCCAGCCTTAAGGCTTCCTTAAGCCCTAATGGCCAAAATCATCAGGCCCTAATGGGCTTGGTGCTGTGCTCATAAGTCAGTCTAAGACTGGCCCAATCCTCTTAATTAATTAATTATCTTTTCTGAGCTTTATTAAAAACCCAAGACTAATTAATTAATTCTAATTGGACTCTTAATATATGTCAATATATATCAGCCTAATTAATTAATTTATTCCACTCCAATCTTCTTAATTAATTAATTATCTTTTCTGGACTTTATTAAAACCCAACACTAATTAATCAATTCTAATTAGACTCTTAGAATAAATTTTATTTATCTTCCAAATAAATATCTATCATGCCCATATTGTGCCTAAACAACACTAAGGTAATTTGAGCTACTCCAAGGACTAAGAGACATATTATTCATGGCTACTAAAATGACCAAAATGCCCTTACTATTAAATAGCTATATTTTACCATTTTAAATATTTTCATTTATCACCATATGAAAATATTGACTTCAAGAATAATATTGCTAAAGCAATGTCTCCGACCTACAGGTGAAATGATAAAAATACCCCTCTATGTAACACCCATCAGTAAGACAAGATAAATGTACTAACACCCATCTCAAAGATATCTACCATTCTTAGATCTCTAGTTCGATAATCCATGACTCACTCAAATGTACTTTCTTATCATTAGAAGCTATCCAAAAGCACACATTCTAGAGTCACGTTCCTAAGGCCCTGGATCATTAGATTATCCCAGGCAATCACAAAGGGGTAATTTAACTTCACTAAGTGAAGCATAAAAACTCTATTACATGAGTCTGTTTTAACTAACTAGAGTAATACACCCAATATACAAGGATATTGATCTCACTAAAGAAATCTCACCCAACATACATTAAAGTATAAAACCCTAATTTTGTCAAACCACCAACTCATACTCAAGTATGAAGGTATCCGTTCACGTTGTAGCAGTGATAGTCTGATCCCTACAATTATGGTATTTTAAGAGAAACCACTACTATAGGTCCAATTCTACGTTTTCAAAATGCACTTATACTAATGATGTGAGTGAACTACTCACTGAATCAAGGTAAACAAATCCTCATTAAAACTCATTGTACAATAGTCTTACCTTGATGAAATGCCCAGTTCCATCAAACGTCTAAGAACTCAATTTTACTTGTATGACAAGTACCCATGGTCTATACCTTATTGTGAAGAATGACCCAACATATAGACCATTACTTGTCGCACAAGGACCTTAAATGTGCAATAATATAAGAAACAAACTAAATTGAATGAATAAATATTTTATCGTAATATATTTACACAGAATATATAGTATTTGAGGGTATACTTTGTAATAAAGAAACAATCTCTCCAAGGTAGATTAGCTCCAAGAAAAGAGAAGTTATCCTTCAAAAAGTCAAAAGAAGCAGTGTCATCAACATAGGAGTTAAGAAACCTACAAAAAGAAAAATAAACACACCAAGTAAAAGCATAAAAAGGAATTGAAAGAAAATAAAATAAAAACCCACTAAAAATCAAAGAAAATAATAATAATAATAAAATCCAAGAACTTAAGAACCCCCTAAAGTAGAGCCTCCAGACGGACCACCAAATTATCATCTAAATAGACCACCAAATGGGCCACTATGACCTCCAAAATGGACCACGAGGTCCTCCTTGTTTCTTCCGAAAATGTTGCTAATAATCCCCCCTGAACATCTTGATTGAGCCTTAGGTTGCACAAAATATCATCTTCACATTGCTGGTGTGCTCAATCCTATCAAACATTTGATCATGCCTTACCCGCATATCAGCTATGTCTGCCCTTTTTCTAGCCATTTCATCCCTTAATTACTCCAAGGATATATGAATATTTGCTAGAATATTGTGACTAACACTTGATGGTCGCCCAGAATGCTTTTGTGGTTGGGGAGGTTCTTCTCCATGCTCAACTTGAAGCTCAAGAATGCTATTTTAGGGAACCTCCATTGGCCATGACCACGTAGATATTGTGGTATTAAACTTATAGCCACAATAAGTTAGTACTTATTTTGTGACCACATTACGTGAAGTAGTAGGTTCCACAAGATCATTCTCCATAGAAATATCAAAAGTATTCAAAACCTGTGAAATCACCAAGGGAAGAACAAAGCTTTGGTAGCAAAGCCATAAGCTTCCACCTTGTGCATAGAAATTAGTAACAAAGGGGCAAGAGGAATGGGTTCTCCACAAAGCATTTTAGAAAGTATATACATATCAATGACCCTAACTCATTTAAACTATTCGATCGAGGGCAAACATTAAAACACAAGAGATATAAAATAACCCTCAACTGAGGAGCAAGATCATTATTAGGGAGAAAGGAAGAACTATGTGTAGATACTTTTGGTTCCAAACCAAACTGGTGATAGGCAATATTAAAATTACAAGTTGGCTCAGAAGAGAGCATCGTATTATAATGGTCAATTTCTATCCAAGGGTCACTATCATCAACACTTAAAATAGTAGCTAATTAAGCCCTAGTCAAAATTATAGAGGTTTCAATTTGTTGTAAATGTACTTTCCTGTTATTTTTCATGATTGCATAAAATTCTTTCACAATGGTAGGACAAAAGTCACCTCGCAAGCCTAAAATTGAACCCCAACCAATCCTTCCAAATATCTCAGTTATATGCAAAGACCTATCAGGGGAAGGCTTGATTGTTTTTTTTTTTTTTTAACAGTGATTCTATTCAAGGCTATAGCATCATACCATTCCTCACATTTTTTTTCTTGTGAAATTTTTAGGATAGAAAGAAGGTAGCCCTAATGAAGGATCAAAATATGAGAATGGTCTAGTGTATTTGTGAGGTTTGAAAACTTGTTTTGTTTTAGGCATTTTGGCTCAAACAAAAACAAACACAATTTATAAAATTATGTTCTTTTCAGTCAAAAACTTTTTCCTAAGATTTTGTTTTTCAAATGCAATGTCATTAACAATTTCCAACTCTAAGAGCAAAAGCCCAATGGCAAAGTACAATTCCACCAACTTTAATCAATACACTAAAATATCACAAGTATGCTTACCAATTATCCAAAATTACCATATTTGCAAAAATTTTGAAAAAATATATACATAACTTTAGACGCAATCACAAGACTAATGACCCATTCTATGCATTTTTCTACCACCAAATAAACTCAACAAACATATTTCCAAGTTCAGTAAGTTTTTCCTCAAAAATAAACATGAAAAAAAAAATCCAAGAAATTCAAGAGGATAAAATCTACCATAATATGAAGAGAGTTTTTGCACCAATGTGTTACCCAACTTGTGAGCTTTAAAATTTTGAATTCTTGGGGGATATATCGTAGAGGAATCAGAGCATGCACCAAAGAAGAAAGATGAAGAAAGGAAATGATGAAGAATAGAGAAACGAAAATAGTATTTTGGAGGAATAGGGAAAGGAAAATCAAAAAAGAAAGAGAAATAGAAGAAAAAAGACATAAGAAGAAGAAAAACAAATAGAACAAAACACAAGGAGAGGAGTGGGGAGGAGGTCGTTGCTTAACAGGAACAAAACAAGAAAAAGACAAGAAATGCAAGAGAAAAAGGAATAAAAAGAAGAAAAGGACAAAACTGAAATTTGGGAAGAAAAAGGGAAAAGTAAACAAAAAGAAAAAGAAATGAAAATGGGGTTGGAAATGGCTTTAGTCAAGGCTGTTTTTTTTTTTTTTTAGTTAAAAAGAATGCACGCATGTACAAGAGAAATATTCATAGATATATACATTACACTAAGAATTATCACAGTTATTATTATTTTTATTGTTACATGTAATAGTTAAAGAATCACAATTATAATACAATAGCAGTAAGAAAACAATTACAACAATATATTATTAATATGAGGTGTTTAACAACTAATAAAAATACAACAACTATTTTTACAGTTCAACAATATATTGTTTAATTGCAAAATATTTTTTAAAAATAAATAAATATATACAAAACAACAAGAAATTTATTTACATGACACCAAAGAAAAACAAATACTAACATATTTACATGGCTAAATCAATAAATTCCAAGTTTTCTTGATATTGTTCCCCGACAACAGTGCCAAAAACTTGATGCGTAAGATTTGGGTACATAAAAATCATACAAATTGAAATCCATCCTTAGCCATGTTTTAATAAAACATCAATCCCGAAATTACATATATTAGCAAGTATATTCATTGCAAGCATAGTATAGGGAAGTAACGAGTTTTGATCCTCAAGGAACAACTATTATTTGTAACCTTTCATTCATTGTTTAACCAACCCAATAAAATGATAAGAGAATAAAAAGGAAAACAAAGAAAAATATACACAACTCAAAGATGAATGAATATGCAATTTAGACAAATATTCTTAAGGACATGAAAATAAATTACTTAGCAAGTATCACAATCAATTATTATATTGGTATCATGAAAGAATTAAAATAGATCCATTTCATTTGCAATCCATGAAATCGCTATCTTCTAGTTAAATTAGTGAACATATTCTGTCTCAACCAATTTACCCAAAAGATGCATTAAAATCACTCCTTACGTAAATCCCTATATTCTAGGTGATTTAAAGCATGGAATTAGTCAATGAATCTATATTCTAGCAATCTTCAACTAATCTTTGATTATCTAAGTTCTTAACAATTAACCCACTTTCAAGAAAGTTAAGAGATAACAAAAGCGAAATCAATTAAATTGAAACCACTATCAACCCCTTTTGCAAACAAGTTGACAATAAGAATCAATCAATCAATTCCTTAATAAAAACACGCAATCAAATACCAAGAATAATAGTCAATTGATCAAAAGACTAAATTAACTTAAGAATCAAGAATACCAAAATATTGTCAAATTAAAAAAAATATTAATCACATTATTATTCTAGAAAAAGAAATCAAATGTGAAAGAAAGAACTCATAGACAAACCCTCTTCTTCTTCTTTGAAGATCTTCTTGAACAATGCCCCTTTGAGTGATGAATATCCTCTTTTACGATTGATTGGTAGCTTTGATCCTTTGATTCATATGTTTCTCTTATGTTCTCCTTGCTCAAATAGGCTCCCTATGACAAATTTTGTTCTTTAAGAGTTCTAGGCCGAGTACAAGTTGGAAAATACCAAAACTCTTAGGAAATTCCCAAATCTGCGCATAGCAGAAAAATTCGCCGCCTCTGGATAGCATTGGGCTGGCGCTGGCCCAGTCCCTCATGGCCAGTGCTATGTTTGTGCTCGACGTGCTTTGTTTTTTTTAGCTTTTTCCCCTATTCCAGACTAGGGCTGGTGCCAGTTCTGTGAGACATGACCAGTGCCAGCCGTGCACTGATGGTGATGGTTGTTTCATTATTTTTTCCTATATTGTGCATAAAATCACAAAAATGCCTTTCCCAAGGTAAAATATCAAATATGAAATAATATCACTACTTATTATATCAAATGTATCCCAAAATAGCCTCAAATAATTAGAAAATTATGATGAATTTTACCCCTATCAGAGTGTCACTCTTATTTTACATCCATCTTCTTCCTTCTTTTTATTCCCACGTTTAGCACTCTATTGTTTTGAAAGCTCACTTGCCACTCTTTCTTTTCTCTCTTCATTTTTCCTTTCACTCTCCTTCTTTTGAGAACTCTCTTTAATACTCTTCTTTTTCTCATTGTCCCTTATACTTTTTTGCACTTCTTTCACCTCACTTGGTGGTAGGGGTAGAATAATATCAAACATGCTTCCTTTGATAACCGAATAAGAGTTTCTCCTGCCATCATGTAGCACCCTCCTATCAAATTGCCATGTCCTTCCCAATATTCAGTGGCTAGCTTGCAAAGAACCACATCATAAATAATCTCATCTTCATCTTTCCCTATCTTAATGGTCAAAAGCACTTGTTTGTTCACCATCAACTTTCCACTATCGGGGAACCATTGCAATCTATAGGGGGTTAGGGTGTCTCATAACATGTAAGCCCAATTCTTCAACAAAACTAGTACTTACAACATTTGTATAACTCCCTCTGTTAATGATAGCAACATATGGCCTTTGGTTGATAAGGCAATAGGAATAGAAAATATTATTTCCTTGCATGCTCATCTTCACTTTATTATCATAATCATCTCCTACATCACAAGTGCCCATCTCCTGAATTGCAATACCAGCTAAAGGATAAAGTGGTGGTACCACAACTCTATCATCACTAGAGTCATCATCACCATTGTGCTCCCCTCTTGTTCCTCTTCCACACAATCCTCTTCTCTAGATATTAACTCACCTTGGGCATTGGTAAACATCATTGTCTTTGTTGGACACTCATATGAGGTGTATCCATATCCTAATCATTTAAAGTATTTGATATCCCTAGTTCTTTAAGGTTTCTCAACTCCTTTGCCCTTCTTTTTAGCCCCCTCTTCTTTAGTTTTCTCCTTCCCCAATCTTCTCAAGGCTTGTAGGACTCTTTTGGTGGTCTTAGTGGTTCTTTGCCTATTTTAAGTTGGTGGTTGAAAATTGGATTAGTGTAGATGATAGTTTCTTTGGGATGCAACTTCTTCTTAAATTATCCCTCAATCTTTATGGCCAAGTGTACTCCAACTACATTTTCTATCTCAAAAAACTTTAACAATATCTCAAAAAAACTATATTTAACCCACTCAAAAAACTTACTTTGGTAGCCCTCACATCTTCAACAATATCGGCCCTCATCAATGTCATCTGCAACTTCTTATGAAAACCCTCTACACTTTTATTTTCATGTCTAAGTACGTGTAATTTTTGATGATTGGTGTCAAGATTGGGACCCCTGGCTTATGGTGGCAAGAGTGTGTTGCGATGCACTTGGTATGCTACGATATACCTATTGTTTATTCTAAGTAGTACGCTGTGGTGTACTTTTTCGATGATGCACGATTGTGTACTGTGGGCTACAGTATAAGTACTATGATATGTGCAAGTTGAGTACTGTAGACTGTGATCTTAGTACAATGATACATGGCTCCGAAGGCAAAGACTACAGGCTTTGCATACAGGCTGACCTTCTGTTGCAAAAGTGGAGGGCATTTGGAAATTGGGACAATGATTTTGAAGTAAAATACAGTTTTCTAAAAATAATTGAGTTCTAAATAAATTCTTTCTTAGAGAGTTTTGGAATTGTTTTCAATGAACAAACAAAATGCTTTCCTCACAAAAGTTTTTTGTGCTCTATTTCTTTCATAAAGCACTAGCACACATGAGACTCACTAGGTGATTTGTCACTCACACATGTCTTTTATCTTATGTTTTGTAGGATCAAAAATTGAGCAGACCTATAGATAGAAGGACGGTACCACGGTGTTAACGATATAGGTCTGGACAATTTCCTTTCTTGATTATGTACTTTATTATTGTTATAGTTAGAGTTAGCATATATGAGATTCTCTGATATATACATATGTGTGGCCATCAGTAAGGGATATTATATAAGTTTGAACCTTGTATGTATGTATGTATGTATGTATGTATGTATGTATGTATGTATGTATGTATGTATGTATGTATGTATGTATGTATGTATGTTCATTCCTTTGATTTTCGTTATAAAGACCCATTTTCTGGGTAACTGGATAGGATGATAGCTGGTGCTGATATGCTTCAGCTGTTATCTTAGTCGGGGTATTACATGCAAGATTGGAAGGTAATAGCTTATGCCTCTCAAAAATTGAAGACTCACAAAGTTAATTATCCGACGCATGATTTGGAGCTATCTGCCATTGTTTTTTCATTTAAAAATTAATGACATTATCTATATGGAGTCAAGTATAAGGTGTTCACAGACCACAAAAGTCTAAAATATATTTTTACCCAGAAGGACTTAAATTTGAGGTAGCGGAGATGGATGAAATTTTTGGAGAAATATTATTGTCCTATTAACTACCACCCAGGAAAGGCCAACATTGTTGCTGATACCCTGAGTCGTAAAGTCAAAATGGCTAGATTGAAAATTTAATAGATTCAAGCAGTCCAGATATGCTGGATAGGAGGACGGAAGTACAAGAAGAAAGGATTATCGTCATTAATCCAAGATTGATATCGGATCTAAGGTAGGAAATCGTCAAAGCACAGCGCAGAGTTTCAACTTTTCAAGGATAAAAACCTTAAGCGGAATGCAGAGATTTCGGGTATGACGAGCTAGGAGTAATATATTTTTGAGATTGCATATATGTGCCTGATGAACAACAACTGAATGATAAGATTTTAGAAGAGGCGCAAGGAAGTAAGTGTGCCATTCATCTGAAAGAAGTAAAAATGTATCAAGGTCTGAAGAAAGCCTATTGGTGGCCCAGAATGAAGGAGGACGTGGTGAAGTGTGTCTCCACGTGCCTAACCTGTCAGAAAGTTAAAGTAGAGCATAAAAAGTCAACAGGATTGTTGCCACCCTTACCAATACCAGAGTGAAAATAGGAAGAAGTGACTATAGACTTCGTTACCAGACTGCCTATAGTAAGGACCCAAAAGGACACCATATGGGTAGTGGTTGACAGATTGACTAAATCAGCACATTTTGTTCCCGTAAATGTAAGGGACTCAATGAAAAAGTTAGGTTAAACATATATGCGAGAGATAGTCAAATTGCATGGAGTACTTTCAAGTATCGTGTCAAACTGATACCTAAGATTTACATCCCAATTTTGGGCTAAGTTTCAGGAATCATTGGGTTCTAATCTGAAGTTCAGTATGATGGCACACCCCACAAACCGATGGTAAGTTAGAAAGGGTTATTCAGATATTGGAATATATGCTAAGAGTGCACGTATTCAACTTTGGGGATAAGTGGATTGATTGCGTACCGAATTCAAAATTGGCTTATAATAGTAGCTACCAATCTTTGATTAGAACGGCTCTGTATGAAGCATTGTATGGACGTAAATGTTAAGTGCCTTTGTATTGGATTTGGTTGGAAGATGGTCACGTAAGCAAGTCTAGAGAAGTCTACATTCAGGAAATGTCAGATAAGGTGAAGCTGATAAGAGAAAAGTTGAAAGCGACTCAAAGCCGACAAAAAAAGATATGTGAATAATAGACGAAGGGAACTAGATTTCCAGGTAGGAGACATTATGTTTTTTAGGTTGACATCGAGTCGAGGAATCTTGTAGCATCTAAAAGGTGGAAAGCTGAATCCTAGATATTTGGGACCGTTTCCAATCACAGAAAGAATTGGACTAGTTGCGTATAGGCTGGATTTGTCGGATAGTTTAACTGGAATACATGATGTATTCCGTGTGTCTCAACTAAAAATGTACAATGCCAATCCAGGACATGTTTTAAACAATGAACCGTTGGTATTATAACCCAACTTGAGATACATGGAGAACTCGTAAAAATCTTGAACCACAATATCAAGACTCTCCGGAATAAACAGATGCCAATGGTAAAGGTGTAGTGGGAGCATTATGGCACTTAAAATGCTACGTATCAAATGGAAGAATGTATGAAACGGAAATAGCCCGACTTGAGATAAAAGTACACCTGAATTTCAAGACAAAATCCTTCTAAGAAGGGGATGATGTAAAACCCCACCTAAACCTACCCTAGAGTAAGAGGGATGGGGTGCATATCATATCATCTTGCATAAAATATATTCATTGAATGATTTTGTATGCCTTAGAATTGTAGTATATGGGTTATATAGTTTATTTATGCTTGTTAAGTAGTAAGGGTAAAAAAGGAATTTTGCTTGAGGTTGAAATAGGAAAAAGGCTTGAGGCTTAGACAAGAAGAGAATTTGGTTGGGAAAATAAAAACAAGAGTTAGTGTGGTTTAGTGGTTAGAACTTTGTGATTTAATCTCTAAGGTCTTGAGCTCAAATCCCATCACTTAAGTTTTATTCATAATTATCTTGACCAATATTTGAAATTTTCTTTCTTAGAGTCCTTAAAGTTAGGAATGTTGTCTTAGGAAAGACACATTGGTAATATCCTAACCACGTGATCTTATCCTAATAGGAATTCTAGAAGAATTGGTGTCTCAATTATTTTGCAAGCCTTATCCTCACCTATTTAAATTTAAACCACTCATCTTTCTTTAATTCTTTTCAATATCTATAAACATACACAAAACACTCTAGACACACACAAAACACTCTCTCTCAATTTCCTCTCAAGGACACTAAGAACACCAAAAACACACACTAAGTTTCTTCAACCTTCAATCACCTCTATTCACCACAAATCACTCCAAGAACCCTTAAACCAACTAGGATTCAGTCTATACTCACTCATAGGCCACTCCATAACACCAAAAGCACCAAAGTTAATCTTTTATTCGGATCAAACACACTTTTCGATCAAGAACAAGAAGAACATCAAGAAGGTAAATTTAATCACCTTGAACCTTGTTTACTTTTTCAACACCATTTCATTATCATCTTAACTTCTCTCTTTCACTTTCTCCCCCCGCCCTCCCCCCCCCCCTCTCTCTTGGCCAAACCATTGGTGGCCATTCTTGGACATATTTCAACTAAGGTAGGACCCCTCAAGCACTCAAGGACCTTCATTGAACAAGGCTATATCTTCAACTAACTATCATCAAAACAAGTATTTCTTTCATGACATTCTCTTTAGATTTTGAACTCAAGGATTTAGATCATAGAAGTGATGGGTTGATTGAATAATGTGGGGTTGGAGATATGTATGTGGGTAAAGGGAATAGCTTTAAGACATGAAGATTGGAATGAGTGCTGTGACTTATGAAGTATGGATTGTGCTTTAATATCATTGCATGTTCATTATGGTTAAGGGCTTTATGGATGTTTTGATGTATGACACACATTAAACTACCATTATTGAGTATGCCTTCATGATATTATTTTTCAATCGATCCTTAGATAATATTATGAGTAGTCGAATAGTACCCTTGTTGTGATGTATGTTAATACAAGTCTATTTTTGGATATATCGACATGTTATTTGTTGGGCTATGTGTGTATGAATACGTATATGGATTTTCTCTAGCAATTCACTATGGTCATTAAAAATCATTGTGAGTACTACTTTTATTATTAGTAGTATTATTATTACTAACATTAATATAAATAATAGTATTATTTAATTTAATTTGCAAATTTTGGTAAGCATAAAATATTTTCGAAATTAATAGTTACTATAAATATTATTATTTTATTAGATAAATAATAAATATTATTTTCATTAAGCGCTATTATATAAATAATAATAGGAATTAATTAATATAATATTAATACCTTTTAAATTTAAATTATTTATAATAATAAATATTATTGGTAGTTATGCTCAAAATGATTTATTTACTTTATATTATTAGAAATTATTTAATTATTTATTATTAATACTACTTATTATTTATTATTAATAAATAGATAAATTTATAATTTATTATAACACCTATTTATTTTAACTTATCAAATTATTCTTATTCAATGAAATACTTTATCAACTAGTATTAAAGCTTACGGCATTATTGTCATAACAACATGTTGTTGTAACTAGTTAAGCCTAAGCATGTTAGGCTAAGAGTTATTTATTTAAGCAAGTGTTGTTTGGATATTAGGACTTTTGCCCTGTGTTTACCCCAGGCGAGGTTAGGTTGTCTTGAACTATCTTGAAAGGCTATTGTATCTAGGAAGATCAAGAATTCAGGTAGGTCCTTGAATAAAACTATTTGAATATCAAGGTCACTTTGGCAAGTCAATCACGATGTATACGTGAAGATGTATTGTGGATGCAGTTATGCGCAAATTTTCCTTTTCTGTTCCATCAATCAAACAATTTCAAGTTGAACAAGCAATTTTACACAATATGCTAAACTTTTTCTAAAACCAACTTTAACAAGAATTTTGGAAATCATAATTGCTATTTCAAAGAAAACATAATGGATGATCCTTCTTTTCCTAAAAGGAACAAAAACAACGTTGAGCACTCAATAAGGATAGACTACTAGGACTAGTCTTTACTAGGCACTGTAGCGTACTGTAGCGCACTGTAAAGTTGGTTGGTTTGCTCTCCTCTACTCTCCTCTCAAGAGGCCTTTTCCTCAGTTATTTTTCTACCTTCATAGCCATGTGTTCCATTTCTTCCAAGGTGTTATACGAATGCAACTTAACTATATTGGTTGTTAGCCCTAAAGGCCTTCTTTTATATTTTGATTTATGACAAACGTTGATATGGACTAACGTATCAATTTATTGTGATAGGATAAGATTGACCTTTGTTCTTCTAAAGTCTTCAGATAAGAATTGTTGGCGACTCCTTCATCACCGATTTCAAGAATGGAAGATCAATTAGAAAATTAAGTATAATGAGTTATACATTAAGAAGACTTTTTATGAAGAATATTAGACTAGGAAGTATTCATTAAGGTATACTTATTATTTCCTATGTCCTTTTATCTTTTGATTCATTTGGCTTTACCTTAAAGCTTCAAATGAGATGATTTTCAAAGTTTTTAGAATTCATAGAATTTTGGATGGTACAATTTGAATCCAAAAGGTTCATCCAAAATCCTGTAAACCGGGTTAAAAATTATCCGTCAGGGATGTGCCATTTTAGACTTAACTTTTGGATGCATCTTCATCCAAAACTCGAGTCCAAAACTCGGATGAGTTTAAATAGAAAATTTTATAGCCGTTTTTTTATGACCGTTGGCACTCCACTTTTTGGCTTTATAAATAGCCCTTAAAGCCAGATTACAAGTAAGATTTTTGAAACATCCATCTTAGAAACACTATTGCTCAATATCTTCAAAAATCTCCTTTTATCTTAGCTTCAAAGTGAGTTCATTGTGTATCAAAGATAAAAGTATTTTGTGCTTGTATCCGAGAGAATATCTGGTCAAGTAAGTGAGCTTATCTCTGTTGTATTGATTTTCAATTCTCAGCTTGTAATAGTAAGGTTGTGTGATAAAACCCATAGGGGTGATCCTTGTTGTGTGTATGTTCAAGGTTGTCTGGTAAAACACATAGGGGTGATGCTTGTTGTGTGATTGTTCAAGGTTGTGGTATAAAACCCATAGGGGTGAGCCTTGATGTGTTTGAGAGGTTGTGTAAAACCTAGTGTGGTGATCCTCTCTTGTATGTGGTTGTTTCATTAAGTGAGGTTAATGAAATAGGGTTGAAAAGCCTTAAGTGTGAGGTTTAAGGTAGTGGAATGTAGATCATTATTGATAGAACCATTATACATCTCTTGTCTCATTTTATTTCAGTGGTTCATGTATATTATTTTTATGATCTTTCACTGTCTAAATCTGAATACACATCTACAAGTGCTTGGACAGCTTTCAATGCATCAATAAAGTCAGTACAAGTACCTTTGTGATCATCCTTGTTAAGCATTTTAAACTCTTCGAAAAAATTATTTTTGCTTGCCAAAAACCTTATTCACCTCCCCCCGCCTCTAAGGTTTTTCATTGGCTATCTCCCAGTTCAATCCACTTAGAAATCTCGTTTTAGTGGCACGTTGATGTTCATTAATAACCGCCCTCATCATTAACACCTTAAGTTCTTTGTGATAATCTTCAATGCATTTATTCCTTTGTCTTAACACTTGAAGCCTCTGGTATTACTCGTTGTAGTAATGGTGTGGCAAAAACCTCGCCCTCTTGAGATTGTTCATCAATTCCCATGTACCAGCAGCATTTTCTCCCACTCTTCTTCTATTAGCTAAAGCTTGTTCCCAACATACCAATACATAATCTGAAAATCCTAATACTGCCAATTTCACATTATATCTCCCACTATAATCTTAACAATCAAATAGAATTTCCATTTTTCTTTCCTATTCAAAGTATGCCTCGGGATCACTTTTCTCTGAGAATTGCAGTACCTTCATTTTGATATTCTTCAATTCTCACTCTCCATCATTGTCATCTCTCCTCCTACCTCTCATCATGTTTTCCTGATATTGATCCCCATAGTCTTCCTTCGAGCATCCTTCTTCCCACTCAAATTATCTCTCAATATTGTTTTCAACTCCCCTCATAAGATTCTCACCAAATCTCCCTTGGCCTCTAACTCTACCGGCTCTCAACCAATTTCCTCCTCAATGTCAAAGGGTTTAGTTCATCTTGGTCTATCAACTCTTAGGATACTTCACTACACAAGGGTCTTAGGATGATAGTTTTGTGAACATTTAGAAGTTAAGAAACAAATAGAGTACAAGATGTTCACAACACTCAACAAAGGAAAAGACAATTTGAAGAATACAATGAAACAGTTATAGGAATAACACTATTGTTCAAGCCACATTCTTTCTTTGAGACATTTCATCAAACACATAGTATTCATAGAGTAAATGGTTATTGAGACTTTTTATCAAACAACTTATGTGCAAGATTTTCCTATAGAACTTTGCAAGCAAATTTCTTCCCAAACAAGCCTAATATAATCACAAAAACAAAAATTAATGTATTCCCAATGATCTTTCCTCAACAAATCATTCTCATTCTTTTTTTTTTTTTTTAATCCAAGAATCTTAAGATCAAACAACACTCTAGATTTGATAGATCCAAGCTAAGATGGAGATCTAAGCTTATCCTTCTTTGATACCAAATTTGATATGAGCTTGAGGGAGGAAGTCCTTCAAGCTCTAAAAGTGACTTTGCTTGGACTTGAACAAAGTAGATGGATTTCAAAACAAGCATAACAAACAAGTAAAGAACATAAAGAGATCAAGAAAAAAGACAAAGTAACACCCTTTTTCACAAAGAAAGAACCCTAAAAGATCTAGCTTTTAGAACCCCAAGTTTAGTAGATAAGGTCTACCACAACAACACCTTAGAACCCTTGGCTTAGCAAGAAATCAAGAACTAAATGGATAAAAAATTGTGGGCCTTCAAACAAGAAACAACAAGAACCATAAATAACATTCAAGAAGAACCCTTGTTGATTTGTTAGTTGAAGTATCCTTTGAGTTTATAGACATGTACTCAAGGGTGGACTAAGCCTTTAGGTTGGTCTTGGATTGAAGTTGAACAAGGAATCTCTCCATACTTCAAATCTTCAAGATGAATCTTCATTTATGTTTAAAATATAGAATATATGTCTTTTTGTTCATACAATACTAAAGCTTCTATAATGGTATTCTACTCCTAATCTAAAATACTTTTAAATATTACAAAAGAACCCTAAAAATAGCTAAAAATTGTCAGCGGTTCGGATCCAGAACATGGCCGACTACAAGTAGGGCTGTTATGTGAAACCCCAGCCAAAACCAACCTTAGAGTAGGGGGGTTGGGATGCATATAATATTTTATTGCATGTTTAAATATATTTTTATATAATTTTATGTGCATTGAATTTGTGTTTTATAGTCTAGAGGGCTTGATTATGATTATTGAGTGAGAAGGGCAAAATGGTAATTTTTGCCTGAGGTGAAAATATGGAGATAGCTTGGGAAATACATAGGAAAAGAATTTTAGAGAGGAAATAAGAACAATAGTTGTTGTGGTTTAGTAGTTAGGGCTTTGGAATTAATTATTGAGGTCTTGGGTTCAAATTCCATCGTAGGAGCTTTAACTTGGTTAAATTTTATTTTTGCTTGGGAAGTATCATTTTCGGCCTTAGTGGTGTTTGGAGTAGGGTAGAGATGTTGTCCTATAAGAGACATGGTAGGAGTCTTCAAATCCTACTCTTTTACTCTACTCGAAATATCTAAGGGGAATTCATTCCCTCTTGAACCCTAATCCTTCCTATTTCTCAATTCATTAGTTTGTTCAATTTGTTCAAACCAATTTTATTCTAGAAAAATTCCAACAATGTGTTGTGGCTTTGAAGGTTCAAAATGTCTTAGTAAAAGAAATCATATGGACCGAAACAATGGATGAGGGGGAAAGATTTCATGTGAATTAAATTCCTTAGTGAATTTTCTAAAAATTGACTCTAGCTAGGTTCATTTCCCTTTGTACATAGAACTGAAATTTTTCCAGCTTTGTGTGCCTTCAAGGTGTCAAAATTCTTGACTATTATTCCCTCCCAAATGCTGCCAGAAAATGGCCCTTTTGATCAGCTTAGAATCTAGATTTTTATGGGAATTTTTGAACTGCACAAAGATGGTGCAAAACCAGAAAAAAAAAATCCTGTACAAATCGCAGCTTTGGAGGTCCAAAACCAAGCTGTTTTCTTCCAGTTTTTGTACAGCACCCTAGCCATGTTTTTCCTCCATGAAGTAGGCTGGAAACCAGCCTTGAAAAACTCAGAAATTCCCCTTCAAAGCCTCTGCAAATCGCCTGGAAAAGGGCAGCCAAAAACTGCCCAGAAAATTCCAGCCTTGCAAAAATCTGTGCAGTGGTTTTTTTTCCAACTTTGTTTCCTAATTCTCTCCTAGCCGAAACTCCATCCTTCTTCTGCAAAAATCACCCTTAAACCTCCATTAACAGAAATCCATTGTCCTACCAAAAGTTCTGCACAAAAATCCAGCCATGGATGCCTAAAAGATTTCCAAAAAAATTCTGCAATCATTCCTTGATTTGGATACCAAAATTCCAGCTATCATGATTTAACAACTTTCTATAAAAATATACCTCAAACAACCAGACCTGCTCTCCACCATTATACTCCATAATTTTGACCACCCTAAGCCTCCTTCAACCAGCTTTCATTCAACCAAAACACTGCCCAGAAATTCGTCCATGGCAATCTCCAAAAGCTCTCCAATAATCAAAGATATTCTTGTGATATCTAGTTTCCAAATTTGCTTCCCAAAAATATTCTTCAAAGATTTTAACAACTAGCCTTTCCTTTTTTCCTTCCAAACCATAAAAACCATCTTCCTAAACCCTACAAACAGTTTGGAAGCCCTAATCTCTTCATAATTTTGGCAGCCTCCATCCAAGAACTCTCTATTCTCTTCAACCTTCAAGAACACATAGTACACTAAGAACACCTACTCCTTCCTTTCACCTAATACCTCTCCAAATCACTTCAAACTACCTCTAAAAATTCCAGATTTTATCTATTCATTGCTGTGAGTCCATCCGTACCATTTTTAACATCAAACTCCAAAATCTAACTTGCACTTTTGGATAAAAAACCAAAAATTTCTGTTAAGTTCAAGAACACCTTCAAGGTAAATTTATTCTAACAATGCCATCTTCTCCAATTTTGATCTCTAGTGAGAGCCTATGTGAATAAACATGCTAATGGTCTCTTTCTCTCTCTCTCTCTCTCTCTCTCTCTCTCTCTCTCTCTCATGGCCGAAAATTCCCCTCTCTTGGCCGGATGACTTTTTCTCCCATGAACATGCTTTCGCCATCTCCCATAGACAAAGTTAGACATCTAGGAGTTGAGATCTACTCTAAACTCCTTCAAGGCATTCATCAACCAAGTAAGTACCTTCAATCTTCCTTTTTAAACTCTAGATTCATGTCTCTAGGATGATGATGATAGTAGGTGGATGGCGATAGGATTTAAGTATATATATATATATATATATATATTGTTGAGATTGAAGCATCAATGTATGTATGAATATGAAGGAGATGGGATTTATGCATGGAAGGATTATCTTGGATGATTATATGATGATTTGAGGTTGATGCATGTCATAGGTAGTATTTGTGATGAAGTATGCTAGAGATTATGTCACATTTGGTGAATAGGATTTATATTCATGTCGGATTATTGAAGCCATGATCACATTTATGCTAGTAGGGGTTAGATCATGTTTTGATAAATTGAGATCTACGCTTGTATGCATGATTTGGATGATTTGATGAATTGAAGGGTTGTATATGTTCATGATTGTGGTTAGCTATAGGAATATGATCATGATCTAGTTGTCCCTAAGCTAAATTTTATTTCATTAATAAAATATTTAATAATATGATTTTTCTAGTAAAATTTTGAAAACCATGGGAAAATGTGGATTTGGTCGTGATATTTTAGTCAAATAAATAATAGTTTTTTGCTAGAAAAATAATATATATATATATTATTTAAAATAATAAAATCAATTAAAGCCTTTGATGGAAATAATTATAATTAATAAAATATTTATTACTAAAATTTTAATTATTATCTTTTAATCAAAACCCATTAAGGATTTGCTTATTATTTTTCGAGCAAAACTCATTAAATTTATTTTCAACAAATTCTAGCTATCAATTATTTTCTAATAACTAAATTATTAATAAATCATTATTGTACCTAATACCACCTTGGACCCTTTTTCAAATAAACCATAATTTATTTTTAGCAAGATTTAAACCGTCAACTTTTTGTACCTATTTCCCAAACTCTAGTTATTTTAATATCAAACTAGATTTATTTTATAAACCCTTTTTATTTATTATTGAGCCTTAAAGCTTGGGACACTAGGGATATGATTGTAGTAAGTTGAGTTAGTTTTATTTGAGAAAGTGAGTCTTTGGCTTGAGTTTGATTGTGGTTTCTATTTACCCTATGCAGGGTTAGGTCAGCTATTGGAGACCTTTGTTGTGGGCAAGGATCAGGTAAGCTCCTGCATAAAACCTGTTTGATGAAAAATGATTTTTTTTATGGCAAGTCAAATGTAGAGTGCATGGTCACTCATTTCTGTAAAGGCAATTGAGGATTATTTCCATTCTCATTTCAGACAAATAAATTATTTGTAAATCAAGGGGTGGTTTTACTCAAAACCTAAAATTCTTTCTAAAACCAATTTTGCCCCAAACTTTGGAAAACCTGAATTGCTATTTTCAAGTGGAACTGTGTTTTGTTCATTTTCTTCCCAAGTTGAGTACTTAATAGGGGTAGACTGGTAGTACTAGTTTTGAAGAGCAAGAGTGAGTCTTCTGGCATGAGGCCTCCTCCAGAAGATGAACTCAACTTAGAGAAACGTCAGTACTACTTAGTCATGCCGGTCCGAGCTAGCAGTTTTTATTTCAGTCAAGTGACTGTGTTTTTCCGGAATGGACACCTGGTTGTTGTTTGGGTATAGAGAAGGAGGAGTATCTTGCCCGGTAGGCCGATCACCTACCTTTAGTCAGTCTGCACAAAGTGTCGGCATTCTGATCGGCAGTTGCACAAAGTGTCGGCATACTGACCATCCAGTTATAGGGCCCAACGTGTGGTAACCCGTAATCCTTTCTTTCGAGTGGTTGATTTTATATATTATGTATGGCTGGAAAAGCCAAAAACGCCACTCTTGTTTTTGAACATCATTCATTGTTTACCAGTATTTCTTTTGTCAGTCTGCACAAAGTGTGGCATTCTGATCATTGTATGGTTATGGGGCCCAACGTGTGGTAACCCATGACCACCTTTATGAGTGGTTGATTTTATTGTGCACTTGTATGGTTTCAAAAAGAGGAAAACACCACTCTTGCTTTTGACTAATGTTTATTGCTTGCTAATATTTCTCTTATAAAGATTTTACACTTTGCATCCACGAACTATTTCCACTGAACACCCAAAGCACACACGGACTTACTGAGATTTCTGTCTCATCACCTTTTTACCATGATTTCAGGCCGATCCTGCTGTGGGGATGAGTAGCTAGTGTTATTAGCCTAGGAAGAGAATGTTGTCTTTTATTTTTATGTATTGCTTTGGGGAGTTGAGAGTGGATGATTTTATTTATGGTTTTGTTTTTCTTTTGGGAATTCATGTTTTTATTCGTGGATTTATTCTTGGGTTGTAATAAATTTTAAGTTAAATTATTATTTTCATTTTGCTATTTTAATTGTGTGACCTAGTTATAAAGACCCCTTGTCCTTTGGACGGGGCGACATCCCCGGCCCTGGTGGGCCTAGGTAGCGGAGTGTTACATGGTAGGGTTGGCGTCAGGTACATTTTGGACGAATAGTACCCTTCACAAAAAGGCAAAATCAAAACGAGGCTTCTTCCAGTACATTACTGGCGCCAAGTCATGTGAAACCCCACCTAAAGCTAATGCTAGAGTAAGTGGGATGGGATGTATATTATGCCATCAAGCATAAAATATACCTTTTGAATGATTTGTTTGCCTTAGAATTATGGTTTATAGGTTAAATGGTTTATTTATGCTTGTTGGGTAGAAAGGGTAAAAAGATAATTTTGCTTGAGGTCAAAATAGGAAGAGAGCTTGAGGTTTAGATAAGAAGAATATTTGGTTGAGAAAATAAGAACAATAGTTAGTATGGTTAAGTGATTAGAGCTTTGTGATTTAATCTCTAAGGTCTTGAGTTCAAATCCCATCACTCAAGTTTTATTCATACTTATCTTAGCTATGTTTGAATTTTCGTTTTCTTACATTCCTTAAAGATAGGAATGTTGTCTTAAGGAAAACATAATGGTAATATCTTGACCATGTGGTCTACACTTAATCTTGCTAGCCTTTAATCATCCCCTTTAATTTTGCTAGCCTTGTCCTAATATCTTTGAAATTTAAACTACACTTAATTCTTTGATTCATTTTAAATCATAAAAATTTTGAGATAATTCCCTAAGCTTAGAATTTGAAAATCCCAGCTCTTGTGGGATAGAGATGGCCAGAAGTAAGGAGGGGAAATAGGTAGAGGTTCAAAGAAAAAAGAAAATACCATAGCTAGTCTTTCAAACTCCATCTTCATCTTGTTCATATTTTGGTAAGAAAATCTGAAAATTTTTTCAGATTTCCTTCAAGGCTGTTTTCAAAAATTTCAGCCAGCTTTCCTACATAATTTTTGCAAGAAAACTAGTCATTTTATGTGAGGATAAAGGCTAGAAATCTATTGAATTTTTGAAGCTGTACAAACAGTCCCAAACCAGATTTTTTTTTTCCAGCAAGCTAGCAACATTAAACATGAAATTTGAAGCCACTGTTAGAACATATGAACAGCTAGAACTTCCTCTATTTTTCTTCAAGATGAAGGCTGGAAAACCACCATTAAAAGACCTTAAAAAACCCTTAAAATCTGGCTGCAAAATCGGGCCAAAGAGGACCAAAAATTCTGCACCAAAACCATTTCAATTCCAATTGGTCTTGAAGCATCAATTCCAAAAAATTTTCCAGCTTGTCTCTTCAAGGCTAAGGCCAAAATTCTTCATTAAAACTCATCGAAATTCAGACCTTGTACAGCCATGAACTGAACATCTTAGCTTCCCCACCAACCTTAAATATTAGGACTATATTATCAAACCTCAAAAAGCTCCTATTATCACTCTATGCAAAACTTATTCAAACTTCAAATTAAATTCCAGATTTGGTTCCATTAAAACACTCCTATAGCTAATTGATAAAACCAGAAAATCATCTACCATTATATGATCATTTTTTGCCAGTCTTAGGTCTGAACAACTCTTCATTCTTTGGCTAAAACCCAGCTAATTCAACCATACACCATTGAAGAACAAGAAACCTTCCAAGTGCAAACTCCATTAACTAAGCTTATACCTCAAACAACTCCACCCTTTTCTCCATTTGAAGTTTAAAAAAATCTGAAACCTTCATTCTTATTATTTCTAACCAAAAACTCCTTCTATACCAAGCCATTCGGCCATCATAATTCCAGCTATACTCGAAATTCATTTTCTCTCAAACTCTCTCAAAAAGCACCAAGAACACACACTTCACATCTTCAAGCCTAAACCAATCCTAAACACCTTCAATCACTCCCAAACACTCTAGATCATCCATATTCAACCTATAATCTTCATTTCTGAACTTTATAATGCCAAAACACACAAAGTTGAATTTCCAAACGAATCAAACCAACTTTTTTTACGAAGATTCGAAGAACACCAAAAGGCCATATAGCACTCGAGGATCTTGAGTAACCAAGGAGAATCCTTTATCAAACGATCATCAATCAAGTATGTTGATAAGATGATTGAATAAAGTAAGGGCTGAGGATATGTATGTCAGTGAATGGGATAGAGTTAGGACATGCTAGTTGGAATAAATGATTATGCCTTATAGACTTTGCTTTTGAATCACTATTTGTTCATCATGATTAAAGAGATTTATGGATATTTTGATGCATGTTAGATATTATGCCACCATTGGTGATTAGGCCTTTAAGATATTATTTTTCCAAAGAGCCATAGATAATGTTACGCTTAGTAGAAGATCATCCATGTTGTAGTATATGTTAGTTTAAGTCTGTATTCATGGATAGATTAACATGTCATTTATTATGTGAGAATATGATCACAGATCTTCTCTAACAATAGAAAATTATGCTAAGAACTATTTTTATTAATTCTAGAATTATTTTTACTAATATTACTATTATTAATTTAATTACAACTATTGATAGGGTCTAAATTAATCATGTTTTTCCAAGTTATATGAGACTATTTTGTGATACATTTTGTTCAATAACTAGTCATATTCCTTCATATTTGAGATTTTACCCTTGGTAAGATATTTTGTTCATTAGTTCAAATTTTAGGAGTAAAACAAAGTAAAAACATCATAAAACAGAACCAAGGCGATGCCGGATAGGGCAGAGGAACCGGCGCCGGCCATGAGCTGTTGACACGAACTCGAGGTGATGAAAAATTGTGAAACAGGACCGGAACAGAACCAAACCGGTCCGGCTCCAATAGCCAAGGTGGTACTGGCAGCACTTTGCACAACGTTGCGTGAAAATCAAGAAAAAATTGGCAAATGATTAAAGAAACGGAACACCACCAGCACTGGCTCTTGCAGCTAAGGCGGCGCTGGCTGTGCCCTGAGGATAAGACGGGATTTTGATTTTTGCACGCGATTTTTGGTAATCTATGAAATTTTAGTATCTTCCTACCTCTACTCGGCCATGAACCACACACTAATGAGTTTAGGCACTTCCTAAGCCTATAAATAGATGAAAAACACAAGAGAAAATAGGAGAATTCATAGATTATCATAGAAAATAACTCAAATCAAAGGAAGAATTCTTCAATTCAATGAGGGTTATGCAAGAAGGTCTTCAAAGGAAGAAGAATGAGGCTTGTCTATTAGTGCTTTCTTTTACTTTGTTTCTTTTTTCTTGAACAATGATGTGTTAATTGTTTTATTATAATTTGACGTTGTTTTAGATCTTCATGGTTTTATAGTTATTTGATCTATTGATTAATTTTTTATTTTTCTTGGTATTTAATTACTTGTGCTTATTACGGAATTAATTGGTTGTTTCTTTCTATTAACTTGCTAGACCAAGGGGGTTGATGGTGGTTGCAATTTATTAATTTCATATTTATTGGCTATTAATTTGCTAGACCAAGGGGGTTAATTGCTGAGGATTGAGTAATTAAAGATTAATTGATGTTTGCCAGACCAAGGATTCATTGATTAATTTCATGCTTTAAATTTTCCAGACCAGGGAAATTTAATCAAGAATTGTGTTTAACGCATCTTTTGAATGAATTAGTTGAGACAAACCAAGTGATACTAATTTATCTAGAAGATTGTGATTTCATGAATTGACCAAAGAAGTGAATCTACAATAATCCTTCATGATGCCAAGAGAATCGTTAGTTATGATAATGGTTAAGTACTTTAAGATCATGTTTGTCAGAATAATGGTTTGAGTTACATACTTCTCCATCCTTGACATGTATATATTTTTATTTTATTTTATTTTTCCTTTTAATTTCTTTTTCACTTTATTGAGTCAGTTAAACAATGAAAAAAAGTGATTAATGTATACTTGTTCCTTGAAGATCAACACTCGTTTGAACCTTATGCTATATTAATGATGAGTACGTTTGCTCATATGTATAATGTGGGATTAAAGTTTTAATTTAAACTTGATTGGAAATGTGCTTATTTTTATATGATTTTTATACCCAAATAAATACGCATCAAGTTTTTGGCGCCGTTGCCGAGGAACAATAGCATGAAAGCTTGGATTTTGTTTATTTAACCATGTAAATAGGTAAATATGTACAATTGTTCTTTTCGGAAAAATGTGCTATCTTTTGTATCTTGTGTATCTTTGTATACCCTTGTAATCTAACCTACTAACTTTGACTATGTTCTATTAACTAATTTTGTAATCTTTTAATTTTGTTTTAATCATGAATTCTATTACCTAACTTGCTTCTTGTTCTTTCTAGGTATTATCCTTGGTACATGACTCGAAAATCCATAGGCGAGATAGTCAATTTTGACCTAAAATCAAAATGACACTATCAAAGATCCGCCAGACAATCCAAAGGAACTTGATCATCGACATGGATGGTGCTCAAAATAACAATGCTGGGAACAATAGGAGGGTTATGGATGACTTTTTGAAACCTGCAATCTCAGGCACAGGCTCGAGTATCACTAGGCCTAGCGTGGATGCTAATAATTTTGAAATAAAGCCCAATATTATCCAGATGGTTCAAAATATGGTTCAATTTGATGGGCTACCTAAAAAAGATCCCAATGCTCATTAAGCTAGTTTCTTTGAGATTGGTGATACTTTTATGATGAATGGTGTTTCTGAGGATGCTATAAAGCTAAAACTTTTTCCTTTTTCATTGAGGGATAGAGTCAAATCTTGGTTAAAGTCTTTACCTATAGATTCCATCACTACTTGGAATGCCCTAGCTGAAAATTTTCTGACCAAAATTTCCCTCCGGCTAGGACAGCCAAACTTAGGAACGAGATATTTGTCTTCCAACAATTAGATTTTGAGCCCTTCTATGAAAGTTGGGAGAGATTCAAGGAGATGCTGAGAAAATGCCCACACCACGGATTTGTGCTAGGAATGCAGATGCTCATCTTTTTGAATAGCCTTACGTTCGCAACACTTCAAGTGGTGGACTCTTCTGCAGGGGGTTCCATCAATCATAAGACCCAGGAACAGGTATTCTATCTTATTGAAAATTTAGCTTCTAATAACTACTCTTGGGGAAGTATAAGGTCTAGAGGTCGTGTGCAAGGAGTGCACAAAGTGGATGTTGTGGCAGCATTGGAAGCCAATGTGGAAGCATTGACTCAGAAGATGGAACAAATGGTGATGCCTCAAGGTCAAGTATTAAATGTAAGTTGTGATTTCTATGGAGAGGTGCACCCAAATCATGAATATCAAAACATGGGTTCACTCCAAGAAAGCACGGAACAAGCGGCCTTTGCAGGTAATGTCCATCCAAGTAATAATCCTTATAGCTCTACTACTAATACGGGTTGGAGAAATCACCCTAATTTCTCTTGGAGCAATGGCAACCAACCTAGGCAAGGTTCTTTCAATTTTGGAGGCAATCAAAGGAATCAAAACCCCATGAACAATAATGCAGCACCTTTAAAGCCACCATTGGATGAATTGCTTGGCCAATTGCTAAGTACAATAGAGACTAAATTCCAAGGGGCCGATGTTACAACAAGGAACCTAAAGGCCTCCATGCGTAACTTGGAAAATCAAATTGGTCAACTAGCTAAAAACCGAGGGATTGTCAAGCCGGGTTATCACCAAGAAACACTGAGGAAAATCCATGAGACCAAAGTTGTGGAAAACATTGAAGCCATTTTTCTTTTACTTTACTTTCAGTTTTGTGATTGAGACAATTTTTACTTCTATCGTTTTGATTATTTTTCATGAATTAGAGTGCATTGTTCATCACTATTATGTGTTCATCATTTGTATTAAAAAAAAAAAGTTGAAAGCTGGACAGAATGGAGTCGGTGTCGACTAGGGCAGAGGGACCGGCGCCGGTTCCTGTCGGGCATCCCACTCGAAATAGGTCATTTTGTCTACTTTTGCTTTCAAAATCTCCAACTCCCTCTCAGATTCTCTCTAACCCGCACTGGCTTCACCTCCCCAACTTCCCAAATTTTGATTTTTCACCTCCTAATCACTTCTATAACATCTATCTACCTCTCTTTTGTTGATCATACGGATAAAAAATCTCAAAATCTTCCATTTTGCATAACAAACTCACCTTCAATCCACAAATAAAGAGCTTGGATTTCTGCAAAAAGCTTACATATTTTGCTTGTCCATATATACATAAGTACAAAGGTATGATTTTTATTCAATTCCCACGGTTAAAATGGTGTAGATGACTTTTTTTCTAATTTTAGGGACAATTTTGGCCGAAAATTGGGAGTGTTTTTGTTATCTTGAACTGTGCATTACGCCTTTAGCTTTATGATTTTAAATAGATTAGAAGTTAAGGGTTCTTGGATACTTAATTCTTGCATATGATCATTACGAACTTCATGCATATATCAAAGGTTAGAATTGTGGCTATTTATGACAGTTGAATAGTTGCTACATATGGACCTTGAATTAGTTTTCACGTAATGCCATGATAATGCCTTCATTCACATGATCATGTATACTTGAATGCATTGGGGATAGTCAACACATTTATTCTTTATAGTGAACTTTATATGGATTTGTGTAGGTTGTGTTGAGTTAATTGGAGGAGATCAAATTGGTTGTTGTTGAGAGTGTGATCTACATTGAAGGAGTTTGGGCATTGTGGTTGTGAGATTGGTTAAGGGTTGAGTGAGAATTGAGGATTGTGTTTGCAATAGGTAGCTACACCCCATTTTAATTCTTTGAGCTCATTTGTTATAGCCTCCTATTGCTACCACCAGTTACTTGGCAACATGTCTAGAACATGAGGACATTCCTCTAAAAGGGCGAGAGCTTCTTCTTCCTTAGCCCCGTCATCCATCAAACCCTTATTCCTTAGACCAACTAAGTTTATCGATCCATCATGTGAGGAATGGTACGATAGGAGAGCATCCAACAAAATCACTGTAGAGCGTACTTTCACACCTACCCTAGACCGTGGCCTTAAATTAGGAATGATGTTTAGGAGGCTAGGATGGGGATTGATAGTACAGCTAAAGAGGAAGTATTGTCCAATGCTAGTTAAAGAATTCTATGCCAACATAATTGACAAGGGCAATAAACACCTTCCCCACATTGAGACAAGAGTGAAAGGAATCCCCATTATCATCACACAAAATCATTTAGCTAATCTTCTCCAAGTGTTTGATGATGATTCTTGGCAAGGGATAGACATTAACAATCAAAAAATTCTTTTTGACCCGAATTGGGATGCCAATGTGACGAGAGCCACTCTAGGGTTGTATAACTATAATGCCTTCCAAGCTAACAGTTTCTATTCAAATAATGATCTTGCTGCCAACTTTAGAGCTCTAGTTTATATGTTTGGGTTCAATGTTGTACCCTGTGCCAGTGGTTTTAATGAGACCCGCCTTATTAACACCTATATTTTGCATAAGATGATGAACACCCTGCCTATCCCTCTTGCACCCTTGATTATACAATCCATTAGGGATGTGGTTCATCACCGTCTCTCTACCAAAGCCTTCATCTTCCCTCTAGTTATCATGAAAATTCTGAAAGACTTTGGTGTTATTACTGAGGGACAATTGATGGAGGCTACCACTGAGCACGATATGGTTACGGAACAAACTCTGATGAGTTACGGGTACAAGTACAACCAGGAGTTGAAAAAGTGGCTGACACCTCGCAGTCAGGTTAGGCTACCCGCGGTGGAGGAGGAGCACCCACCACACCATCACGCACGCACACTAGTGGGACAGTTAGCCTAGTAGACAAAGATGCTCCTATGCTTGCAAGGCTCAGTCGATGACATTGCAAGACGATAAGCTACTATAGAGCAGCAATTGGTTGAATGGAGGCACCATTTTCCTGGACAACATGGTGGTGTTGGCACTTTCGCATCAGCTGATGATGATGATGAGGAGGAGGAGGACTGATGCCTATTGTTCCATATTTTCGCTTATTGTTCATTCTTATTTTTCCTTTATCTTTTGAGGACTTTTCTAGTCAGTTTTTTATTTCTTTCCTTTGTTGTACTATTTTCTTTCCTTTTTTTTAAATTTATTTTCCTTTTCTATTTTTTATGCTTTGGTGTGTCTTTTGAATTTTTCTTTTTTAGGTACTTTACCAATGCCTCGTTCTTCAGGAATTCAGCTCATGTACAGCACATTACACAATCTATGGAATTATTGTCTTTCTTATCTCTTCTCCTTTATATTTTTGGTCCTATGGCATTCCTTATTTCTTGTTCTTTTTATTTGGCCATTGAGGACAATGTCTAATTTAAGTGTGGGGGAGTGATTCGATTGAAAATTCTTCTATGCATCATTCTTTTATACTTTATCCTTCTTGTGAGCAAAATTTTCAACTTTTTTTCTTATTTTCTTTGAGCTTTCAAACTGTATTTTTAATGCATGTCTTTATGATGGATCATAGGGCATATATTCTATATCGTTTATGGCTTATGCATGACTTTTTGAACGCACTTGGACTAAGTAGTTCTTGATCATATGCTTTACATTGTTCTTAAACCTGTTTTTCCACTAAAATTCATTGAGCATTCTAGAACATACTTGAATACCTCTCGAGGCAAAATAAGAAAGACATTCATGATTTAACTTAGGGATAACAATAATAGGCCTTCTTTGGATAGTTTGAGCTTTTCAAGCTTACCTATTTTGTATATTATCCCTAGTGCCTATTTTGAGCCTACATTGGTTAATTTCTTTCTTAAAACCCGTTATCATACTTTGTCCATAGTTTTCTTTCTGTGAGTTTGAATAAGTCTTCCAAATCTTTGATTGGTCTTGATGGATAAAAGTATATGTAGAAGAATGTTGAGGAAGAATACTTGGAGAAAGATCATGACTCGTTACTTTCAATCATGTATCAATAGTTGTGTTGAGCTAAAAGAAGAAAGAAAAAAGAAATAGAAGAAAGGGAGAAGAAAGATTGAAAACAAGAAAAGAAAACAAAAAGCTACTAAAAAATAAAAGGATGGAAAGAGAGAAACTAGAAAGAAAAGAAGAATAGCAGTGAAAGATAAAAGAAAATTGAAAAAGAAAGAGAGAGAAAATGCAAGATTTGCTTGAGTTGAATTGTAACTGCTATACAAGGTTATGGGTTTTGATTAATCTTGGAATAGGAGAGCAAGAAGAGTTTAGAAATTATTGATAAATTTTGTTTATCCTTTTCTTACGAACTCTCAGCTTCTTTGAAATTTAATTCTCCCATACCCTTTGTTTGACACACTACATTACAAGACTTTAGCCTTACATTACAAGCTTGAAAGTCCTACTTGAACTAAGTAGAATCATGATATATCTCGGATTAGTGGAGAGAGTGTATGAATAGTAAGCCTATGGAATGCATATTCTTTTTGAACTAAGTGTAGGGGAATATGATAAAGCCTAAATTAGTCATGTTTTTCCTAGTTATTTGAGGCTCTTTTATGATACATTTTGTTCAATAACTAGTCATATTCCTTCATATTTGAGATTTTCCCCTTCGAAAGGTATTTTGTTCATTATTTTAGATTTTAGGAGTAAAACAAAGCAAAAATGTTGCAAAACAGAACCAAGGTGGCGCTGGCCAAGAGCTGTTGACACGAACTTTGAGGCAATAAAAATTGTGAAACAGGACTAGAACAGAACCAAATTGGTCCGACTCCAGAAGCCAAGGCGGCGTCGGCTGTACTCTGGACAACGTTGCATGGAAATCAAGAAAAAAAAATCAGCGAATGATTGAAGAAATAAAACACAACCGGCGCCAGCTCCAGCAGCCAAGGCAGCGCTGGCTGTGCCCTGAGGATAAGACTGGATTTTGATTTTTGCACACGATTTTTGGTAATCTATAGAATTTTAGTATCTTCCTACCTCTACTCGGCCAAGAACCACACACCAACGAGTTTAGGCACTTCCTAAGCCTATAAATAGATGAAAAACACAAGAGAAAATAGGAGAATTCATAGATTATCATAGAAAATCACTCAAATCAAAGGAGGAATTCTTCAATTCTATGAGGGTTATGCAAGAAAGTCCTTAAAGGAAGAAGAATGAGGTTTGTCTATGAGTGCTTTCTTTAACTTTGTTTTCTTTTTCTAGAACAATGATGTGTTAATTATTTTATTATAATTTGACATTGTTTTAGATATTCATGGTTTTTATAGTTATTTGATCTATTGATTAATTGATTGTGTTTTCTTGGTATTTAATTACTTATGCTTATTACGGAATTAATTGGCTGTTTCTTTCTCTTAACCTGCTAGACCAAGGGGGTTGATAGTGATTACAATTTATTGATTTCATATTTATTGGATATTAACTTGCTAGACCAAGGGGGTTAATTGTTGGGGATTGAGTAATTAAAGATTAATTGATGTTTGCCAGACCAAGGATTCATTGATTAATTTCATACTTTAAATTTGCCAGACCAAGGAAATTTAATCAAGGATTGTGTTTAACGCATCTTTTGGATGAATTAGTTGAGACAGACCAAGTGATGCTGATTTATCTAGAAGATTGTGATTTCATGGATTGACCAAAGAAGTGAATCTACCTTAATCCTTCATGATGCCAAGAGAATCGTTAGTTATGATAATGGTTAAGTACTTTAAGATCATGTTTGTCAGAATAATGGTTTGAGTTACATACTTGTCCATCCTTGACATGTATATATTTTTATTTTATTTTATTTTATTTTTCTTTTTAATTTCTTTTTCACTTTATTGAGTCGATTAAACAATGAAAGAAAAATGATTAATGTATACTTGTTCCTTGAGGATCGACACTCGTTTGAACCCTATGCTATGTTAATGATGAGTGCGCTTCCTCATATATGTAATTTGGGGTTAACATTTTAATTTAAACTTGATTGAGAATATACTTATTTTTATATGATTTTTATACCCAAATAAATACGCATCAACTATTTTGTAATTTAAGCTATAAAATTCGAAAAACATTAGGTAGGAATAGTGTATTATTTAAAAATATTATTATTTTATTAGTTAAATAAATAAAATCTTTTATTAAAATTTAATAATAAAATATTAGAATTAATTAATACCAAATGACCTTGTAGACCATAGTAATAATATTAGTTAGCCTTACTAAAGCTTTTATCTATATCCAAAAATATTATTAATATTAAAATTTATTTATTATTTATTAATTAAAAATTATGTATAATTCAATTATAATTAATTTTACTGGTTGTTTATTATCTATTAATTATTAATTAAAAATAAGTATAATTTTTTATTTATAATAATACTATTTAAATATTACTAATTACCAATATTATTTAGAATTTATTATTATTCATTCTTTAACTCTAATTTTATTTACTAGCAATATTACTCAATATTTATTAATTGAAACTATAAATTATGATTATTTATTTTATAACACCCATTTATTTTAACTTGTCAAGCTAGTTTTATTTTATAAAATACTTTATCAACTAGTATTAAAGCCTAAGACATAGCAGTCATGGTTAGTTATTGATGTAGCTAGTAGAACTAGAAATTATTTATTTAAGACAAATATGGTCTTGATGTTATCTTATACCATGTGTTTATCCCAGGTGGGGTTAGATTGACCTTTAAAGACTTTTGAACTCAAGAAGAGTAAAAAATTAGATAAGTTCCTGCATGAAACCATTTACCAAAGTTATTGTGGCAAGTCAAACTCAATGTATATGAGTATTTGTACTCTAAAGACAATTATGGACAATTTTCCTTTTTGTTTCAGCCAAGCAAACCATTCAAAGCTAAACAAACAATTTCACACCAAATGCTAAACTTTTCCTAAAAACCTAAGTTTGTAAAGAATTTTGGAAACCATAATTGCTATTTCCAAGTGAATCATTGTATGATCTTTCTTCTCCCAAGTGGAACAAACAACATTGAGTATTCAATAAGGGTAGACTGCTAGGATTAGTCCTTGAAGGGTTAGGGTAAATCTCTCAGTAGGTGGCCAACTTTCAGAGGTGAGTCCTTCCTGGATGGGATGTCAGTCTTGTAGGTCATACCGGTCTGAGCTAACACGTCCAGTCAAGTGGACTGTATATTTTTAGAGTGGCCACCGTTAAGTTTGGGGGTAGAGATGGAGGAGTATCTCACTCGGTTGGCCATACACCTACCTTGTATCAGTATGCACAAAGTGTGGCATTCTATCGTTATATTGTCATGGTGCACAAAGTGTGGTGCTATGGTTACCTCGTTTGAGTGGTTGTATTTATTGTAACATGTATGGTTTGGAGAGCAAAACACCACCCTTCATTTGTGAAATTTATTTGAGACTTGCCAGCACTTTCTTTTATGAAACTTTTACAACTTATATACATGAACTATTTTACCTAAAACACTCAAAGCACATACAGGCTTACTGAGATTTATGTCTCACCACTTTTTATTCCATGTTTTCATCTCAACCCTGCTATGAAGGTTATTAGCTAAAGAATTGCCTATGTTTTGAAGACTCATTGTTATTTTTCCTATACATTTCTTTTGAGAGACTGTAGTAGACATTTATTTATGAGCTTGTTTATGTATTGCTTGGGTTGTAAGAAGCTCAATTTTGAATTATTTCTTTTATTTATTTTGTGTTTCCTAGTTATAAAGACCCCTTGTCCGATGAACAGGGTGACATCCTCAGCTCTAATGGGGGCATAGGTAGTAGGGTGTTACAAGTGGTATCAGAGCCAAGTTTAGGCAATTATTGATAGTATATACTTTGTTTCATTAGGGTTAAATTATTTTGACTAATCGAGCTTGTTTATGCTATAGGATGGTTAGAATGATTAGAACTGTGAGGAAGGGATAGCAATGGAATCCACCAATCCCTATAAACCCGGAAGATTTACCAGTGCCACAACCTGCACCACAACCCACATCTCAACCAGTTATACCCATGGACCAGAGCAGTATGATGAGGTTCAGATTATTAAGCCACCTCCAATACCTGTAATAGACTTAGTTTTCGATAGTGAGGATAAGGAAATTGACATGGAGTATGTCCCACTCCCACCTTACCCCGTGATTGACTTGACTACTGATAGTGATGACTCGAGGGAGATAGACTATAAATCTCTACCTAGACCTTCTTTTGTACCCCCATCTAACCATGTTGAAACTGGAGAGAGCTCTAGGAGACCCAGGAATGAGCCAATAGACTATGAGTTTATCAATGGGGCAGGGATAGATTTTTCTAGGAATACTGGAGGATGGTTGTATGATACTGACACCGAAGATTCTGATAAGGATTAGGGGGGGCTAAGTTCTGCTATGCTTAAGAAGTTTTTATTTATAGCTTCCAATAAACTCCTGTGCTAGGGGTCCATTTATGTTTAATGATTTATTTCAAAATTTATACAAATAAGAGTACTTGGTGTACTTTAATCTTGAAAATTGCACTTTTTTATGCAAAGCTTGCATCTGATTTACCTTTTTTTTTTAAGTCTGTATGTGAATGCATGCTCGATTTAAATATCTTAAACTTTGATGCATAAACTCATTATCTGGGGCATGGTTTAGAATGGCACCAAAACATCGTGCAGCAATATCTAACAGAAGGGTTCCTGGGGTAGAACCCATGACTTTGAAGCTTAATGTAACTCAACTGTCATCACTAAACTGGGGAAATAAGAATGAACCAAAGCAGGAAATGGGATCTGAAGAACCTATCAGTGTGACTATGGGGCAAGCATTCCATAAAATAACCCAAATTCTACAAATCCTGTCTGAGCGAAGGAATTCGAAGAGGGAAGATGAAGCATTGGAGAGGTTTCTGAAATTTCAACCTCCCAGCTTCTTGGGAGAGGCCGAGCAAGAGCAGAAAACAGAGCAATGGGTGGAGCAGATGGAGGGTATTTTTGCCACACTCTAGTACACTGAGAAGCAAATGGTGAAATTTGCTTTATTTAGGTTGAGGGGCCCAGTTCAGGCATGGTGGCAACGAGTCTAAGATGATTGGGAGATGATAGATCAAGATTAGACGTGGTCCAACTTTGTGGAGGCATTAGAGCAAAATATATCCCTCAGTGGATAGTGGAGAAAAGGGAAGACAAATTTCAAAATCTGAAGTAAGGGAGCATAACCGTGGCTTAGTATGCTGCTTATTTTACCCAGTTATCAAAGTACTGCAAAACGCTGGTAGATATTGAGTAGAACCGAACTAGGCAATTTGTCAAGGGATTAAGACAGGAGCTGAGAAGGGCTTTAGCACCTTCTCCACTAACGACTTATTTAGGGGTAGTGGACACAACAACTCGGACTAAGAACGAGGATCAAAGTAAGATGGTACCAAGACCTTTCTTTCTACCAAGACAACCACTGAGACCTTTTCAGAGGCAACAACCCAATAACCGACCTGCTATCCAGCAATGGCAGAACCGAGGGAAGCAAGCATGAATGGCACCAGTTGTTCCTACACAGAATCTTTCATCATGCAAACACTGTGGGAAGAAAGGTCATTTAGAGAAGAATTATTGGTCGAAGGGAGCGGAGCAAAAATGTTACTATTGCGAAGACCCGACTCATCTGTGAAATGCCTACCCAAAACTTCTCCGAATTAGGTAAGGAAACCTGGCCCAGATGGCGAGAGCCAATCGAGCCAATACTACGGGAGCCTTTGGAAATGGAACTCAGAAGCCGCAAGTGAAAGCAAAGGTTTTTGCTCTTAACCGGAAGGAATTTGGAGCAGATACAGTGGTGGTGAAAGGTAGGTTTACTATCCAAAGTCATTCCATTAATATATTGATAGACCCTAGATCTACCCGTTCCTATTTATACAAGAATTGTTCATATCATTTGGGTTGGGATGGAATAGAACTACCTTTTACCTTGTTGGTAAGTACATCCTTGGGGAAAATGGTGCAAGTGAATCGGTATATGTAGAATTATAAGATTAAAGTAGGGAAAAAAGGCTTGGAGGGAGATTTGGTAGTATTAGCTATTGACAATTACGACTTGACTTTGGGTATGGATTGACTAGCTAAGCAATGGGCTAAAATAGACTGTAAGAATAACTCCGTCCAGTTCATTAGACCGAGATGCGATGTGCTGGAGTTCAACAGCCAGTGGGTAAAGGAGTTGAAGTTTTTGATAGCTAGAGCAAATGCCTAGAAATTGTTAAAGTAAGGATATCAAGAATATTTAGCCTATGTAATAAACAAGCAGAAGGATCAGTGCACTCTCGAAGATACCGAGGTGTTTAGAGATTTTCCCGACGTGTTTCCTACGAAATTCACTTCTCTACTTCCCAACTAAAAAGTTGAGTTCACCATTGATCTGATTCCAGGAGAAGAACCTGTATCCCGAACCCCATATCGGATGGCATAGGCAGAGTTGATGGAATTAAAGGAGCAGCTAGAGGAATTGGTGAAGCAAGGTTACATAAGACCTAACACATCACCTTGCGGAGCTCCAGTGCTATTTGTGAAGAAGAAAGATGGGATCTTGAGGTTATATATCGACTACCAGGGGTTGAACAATTTGACGATCAAGAATAAGTATCTTCTACCATTAATTGATGAGCTGTTCGACCAGTTGCAAGGTTCTAGTTGTTATTCCAAAATGGATTTGATGCAAGGATATTATCATGTGAGGATAAAGGAGGAAGATATTTCCAAGACAGCTTTCAACACAAGATATGGTCACTACGAGTTTATAGTGATGCCTTTTGGGATGACAAATGCACCAGTAGTGTTAATGGATTTGATGCATCGAGTTTTCCAATCCTACTTGGACATGTTCGTGATGGTATTCATTTACGATATACTCATATACTCTAAGAGTCTCGAGGATCACACAGAACATTTGAAGCTGGTATTGGAGAAGCTAAGAGAGTACATGCTTTATGCCAAATTTAGCAAGTGCGGATTTTGGCTAGATAGTGTGTCATTCCTTGGCCATGTGGTAACCAAGAATTGAATCAAGATGGACCTAGCAAAAGTTGAAGCAGCTTCAGATCGGATGCAACCAAAGAACATCATAGAGATTCAAAACTTCTTGGGACTGGCTGGCTATTATAGGCGGTTTATTAAAGGGTTCTCAACGCTAGCATCACCTATGACCTGGCTGCTAAGAAATGACGTACCCTTTGTTTGGAATGAGTAATGCGAAAAGAGTTTTCAAGAGCTAAAGCAGAGGTTAATGATAGCACCCATGTTGAGTTTGCCAAAGGGAGATAAACCTTACACTTCGTATACTGATGCTTCAAAGGAAGGTTTTGGAGCAGTATTGATGCAAGAGAGGAAGGTAATAGACTATGCATCTCGAAAGTTGAAGCCTCATAAAGTCACTTATCCAACACATGATTTGGAGCTGGCTACCATTGTATTCGCTTTAAAGAAATGGCGGCATTACTTGTATCGAGCTAAGTATGAAATGTTTACCAACCACAAGAGCCTAAAACACATCTTCACCCAAAAGGACTTAAATTTGAGGCAACAGAGATGGATGGAATTTTTGGAAGAGTATCATTGCCCTATCAACTACTACTCCGAGAAGGCTAACATTGTTGCTGATGCCATAAGCTGTAAAGTCAAAATGGCCAAGCTGAGAGTGCCGGAGATTCAAGTAGTCCAAGAAGTATTGGATAGAAGGACAGAAGTGCAAGAAGATGGGATTATTGTTAGCAACTTGAGATTGATATCGAACCTAAGGTGAGAAATCATCGAAGCTCATCAAAGTAATGCAGAATTTCAACATTTCAAGGACAGAGAGCTTAAACGGCAAGGCAGTGATTTCCAATAGGATGAAGTGGGAGTTCTATATTTTTTATATCGTTTGTGTGTACCTAATGAGCACCAGCCGAAGGATAGGATTTTGGAGGAGGCACATAAAACTAAGTACGCTATTCATCCGGGAGAGGTAAAAATGCATCAAGACCTAAAAAAGGCTTATTGGTGGCCCGGAATGAAGAAGAACATGGTTAGGTATGTCTCCATGTGTCTGACCTATCAAAAAGTTAAAGTAGAGCGCAAAAAGTCTGCAGGATTGCTGCAACCATTACCAATAACTGAGTGAAAATGGGAAGTGGTGACTATGGACTTCGTTACTGGACTCTCTATGGCAAGAACCCAAAAAGACACCATATGAGTAGTGATAGATAGATTGACCAAGTCAGCACATTTCGTACCGGTACACGTAAGGGATTCAATGGAGAAGTTAGCTCATACCTATGTGAGGGAAATAATCAGATTGCATGGAGTGCTTTCGAGTATTGTGTCCGATCGAAACCGGAGATTTATATCCCGATTTTGTGGCAAGTTTCAAGAATTAGTGGGTTCTAGTCTAAAGTTCAGTACAACAGTGCATCTGCAAATTGATGGTTAGTCAGAAAGGGTTATTCAGATATTGGAAGACATGTTAAGAGCTTGCATATTAAATTTTAGGGATAAGTGGATTGAATATGTACCATATACAGAATTGGCTTACATTAATAGTTACCAATCTTCGATTGGAATAGCCCTGTATGAAGTATTGTATGGATGTAAGTGTCAAGTACCTCTATACGGGAGTTGGTCAGAAGAAATCCATATAAGCAAGTCTGGAGAAGTCTGCGTTTAGGAAATGTTAGATAAGGTAAAGCTGATCAGAGAAAGGTTGAAAGTGGCCCAGAGCCGACAAAAGAGTTATACGGACAATAGGCAAAGGGAGTTGGAGTTTCAAGTAGGAGACATTGTGTTTTTTAGATTGACACCGAATAGAGGAATTTTGAAGCATCACAAATGTGGGAAGCAGAATCTGAGATATTTGGGACCGTTTTCGATAAAAGAAAGAATTAGACCAGTGGCATATCAACTGTATTTGCCGAAATGGGTTGACGGGAATACACGATGTGTTCCGTGTGTCTCAGTTGAAGAAGTACAATGTCGACCATAGACATGTTTTGAATGATGAACCGTTGGTATTGCAACCTGACTTGAGCTATGTGGAGAAACTCGTGAAAAATTTGGACCGAAGTATCAAGACTCTCCAAAATAAGTAGATTCCTATGGTGAAGGTACAATGGAAACATTATGGCACTCAAGATGCCACATGGGAAATGGAAGAGTGGGTAAAGCAGAAGTATCCTGAGCTGAGATAAAAGTACGCCTGAATTTCAAGACGAAATTCTTCTAAGGAGGGGAGGATGTGAAACCCCACATAAAGCCAACCCTAGAGTAAGGGGGATGGGATGCATATCGTGTCATCATGCATAAACTATACCTTTCGAATGATTTTGCGTGCCTTAGAATTATGGCTTAAGGGTTAAATGGTTTATTTTTACTTGTTAGGTGGAAATGGTAAAAATGTAATTTTGCTTGAGGTCAAAATAGGAAGATGGCTTGAGGTTTAGTTAAGAAGAATATTTGGTTGAGAAAATAAGAACAAGAATTAGTGTGGTTAAGTGGTTAGAGCTTTGTGATTTAATCTCTAAGGTCTTGAGTTCAAATCCCATCACTTAAGTTTTATTCATATTTATCTTAGCTATGTTTGAATTTTCATTTTCTTACATTCCTTAAAGATAGGAATGTTGTCTTAAGGAAGACATAATGGTAATGTCTTGATCATGTGGTCTTGTCCTAAAAAGAATTCTTGTCTCCTTTAATTTTGCTAGCGTTGTCCTAACATCTTTGAAATTTAAACTACACTTAATTCTTTGATGCATTTTTAATCATAAAAGTTCTGAGATAATTCCCCAAGCGTAGAATTCGAAAATCCCAGCTCTTGTGGGATAGAGATGCCCAAAAGTAAGGAGGGGAAATAGGTAGAGGTTCCAAGAAAAAAGAAAACAACATAGCAAGTCTTTCAAACTCCATCTTTATCTTGTTCATGTTTTGGTAAGGAAATCTGGAAAATTTTCCAGATTTCCATCAAGGCTGTTTTCAAAATTTTCAGCCATCTTTCCTACCAATTTTTTGGAAGAAAACTACTCATTTTATATGAGGATAAAGGCTGGAAATCCATTGAATTTTCGAAGCATTACAAACAGTCCCAAACTGATTTTTTTTTTTTTTCAGCAAGCTAGCAACATTAAACATGAAATTTGAAGCCACCATTAGAACATATGAATAGCTGGAACTTCCTTTGTTTTTCTTCAATATGAAGTCTAGAAAACCACCATTAAAATACCTTCCAACACCCTTAAAATCCAGCCAAAATCGGGTCAAAGAGGACAAAAAATTCTGCACCAAAACCATTTCAATTCCAAGTGTTCTTGAAGCTTCAATTCCAGAAATTTTTCCAGCTTGTCTCTTCAAGGCTAAGGCCAAAATTTCTCATGAAAACTCACTGAAATTCGGACCTTGCACAACCATGAATTGAAAATCTTGGCTTCCCCACCAACCTTGAATATTAGGACTCCATTGTCATACATAAAAAACCTACTATTATCACTTTATCCAAAACTTATTTCAACTTCAAACTAAATTCCAGATTTGATTCCATTAAAACACTCCTATAGCTAATTGATTAAACAAGAAAATCCACGGCCATTTTATGATCATTTTCGGCCAACATTAGGTCTGAACAACTCTTCATTCTTTAGTTGAAACCTAGCTAATTCAGCCATACACCATTGAAGAACAAGAAACCTTCCAAGAGCAAACTCCATTAACTAATCTTATATGTCAAACAACTCCACCTTTTTCTCCATTTGAATTTTTAAAAAATCTGAAACCTTCTCTCTCATTCTTAATATTACACCTGGTAAAAGATCATCCATATTGTAGTGTATGTTAATTCAAATCTATGTTCATGGATTGATTAACATGCCATTTATTATGTGAGAATATGATCATAGATCTTCTCTAACAATAGAAAATTATGGCAAGAACTATTTTTATTAATTCTAGAATTATTTTTACTAACATTATTGTTATTAATTTAATTAGAACTATTATGCAATTTAAGCTATAAAATTCGGAAAACATTAGGTAGGAATAGAGTATTATTTAAAAATATCATTATTTTATTAGTTAAATAAATAAAATATTTTATTAAAATTTCATAATAAAATATTAGAATTAATTAATAACAAATGCCCTTATAGACCATAGTAATAATATTAGTTAGCCTTACTAAAGCATTTATCTATATCCATAAATATTATTTATATTAAAATTTATTTATTATTTATTAATTAAAAATTAAGTATAATTTAGTTATTATTAATTTTATTGGTTATTTATTATCTATTAATTATTTATTAAAAATTAAGTACAATTTATTATTTATAATAATACTTTTTAAATATTACTAATTACCAATATTATTTAGAATTTATTATTATTATTCATTCTTTCACTTTAATTTTATTTACTAGCAATATTACTCAATATTTATTATTTGAAACTACAACTTATGATTATTTACTTTATAACACCCCTTTATTTTAACTTGTCAAGCTAGTTTTATTTTATAAAATACTTTATCAACTAGTATTAAAACCTAAGACATAGCAATTATGGGTAGTTATTGATGCAACTAGTTGAACTAGAAATTATTTATTTAAACCAAATATGGTCTGAATGTTATTTTATATCGTGTGTTTACCCCAGGCGGGGTTAGGTTGACCTTGGAAGACTTTTGAACTCAAGAAGAGCAAAAGATTAGGTAAGTTCCTATATGGAACCGTTTCCTAAAGTTATTGTGGCAAGTCAAACTCAATGTATACGAGTATTTGCATTGTAAAGGCAATTATGGACAATTTTTCTTTTTATTTCAGCCAAGCATATCATTTAAAGCTAAACAAACAATTTCACACCAAACGCTAAACTTTTCCTAAAAACCCAAGTTTGGCAAAAATTTTGGAAATCATAATTGCTATTTCCAAGTAAATCATTGTATGATCTTTCTTCTCCCAAGTGGGACAAACAACATTGAGTACTCAATAATGGTAGACTACTAGGACTAGTCATTGAAGGGTTAGGGTAAGTCTCTCAGTAGGTGGCCACCTCTGTAGAGTGAGTCCTTCTCGGATTGGATGCCAGTCCTGTAGGTCATATCGGTCCGAGTTAGCATGTTCAGTCAAGAGGACTGTGTATTTTTGGAATAGACAACCGGTAAGTTTGGGTGTAGTGATGAAGGAGTATCTCACCCGGTAGGCCGTAGACCTACCTTGTGTCCGTATGCACAAAGTGTGGCATTCTGATTGTTATATTGTCATGATGCACAAAGTGTAGTACTTTGGCTATCTCATTTGAGTGGTTGTATTTATTGTACACATGTATAGTTTGGAAAGCAAAACACCACTCTTCATTTGTGAAATTTATTTGAGGCTTGCCAGAACTTTCTTTTAGGAAACTTTCACAACTTGCATACCTGGACTGTTTTACCTGAAACACTCAAAGGACACGCGGGCTTACTAAGATTGATGTCTCACCACCTTTTATACCATGTTTTCATGTCGATCCTGCTGTAAAGGTTATTAGCTAGAGAATTGTCTATGTTTTGAAGACTCATTGTTATTTTTCCTATGTTTTTCTTTTGAGAGACTGTAGCAGACATTTATTTTTAAGCTTCTTCATGTATTGCTTGGATTGTAATAAGTTCAAATTTGAATTATTTTTTTCATTTATTTTATGTGTTCTAGTTATAAAGACCCTTTGTCCTGTGGACGGGTTGACATCCCCAGCCCTAATAGGGACATAGATAGTAGGGTGTTACAGGTTGGGCTTGTAGGGCCAGCACCGAGTCTATCCTGTTCGAATAGTGCTCGCGTCACAAAATTGAGAGTTTGTCTAGTCTACACCTAGTGCCTAGTTGGGCTCCTGGGGCAGGCACAGGTACGCTCTGCTGGGCGTCGTTTCTGAGCGAACCACTTGGGGTTGACGTCCTTCGTACACTAGCAGTATGGTCCGTTCTCGATTCTCTTCCAACAATATCCATACACTATCCCACCTTAAATGAGCTTGTAGATATATGTGAAGATTGAGTTGGAATTGTTTGAAGCGGGCTCTCATCAACTAACCGAGTAAGCTCGACTTTGTTTCGGGTTTGTCTTCTCCCATTTCTTGAGCTTGATCCTTGTTACCGGATTGATTCCAATAACTAGTCTTGTAGCCTATACTGGTCTAAGCTAGCATGTAAGTCAAATGGACTATGTATTTTCAGAAAGGACAACTGATAAGTTTGGATATTGAGATGGAGGAGTATCTCACCTGGTAGATCGTACACCTACCATGTGTCAGTATACACAAAGTGTGGCATCCCGAACGTTCTTAGATTATGGTGCACAAAGTGTGGTGTGAAACCCCGGTTGAAACCAACCTTAGAGTAAGGGGGTTGGGATGCATATAATATTTTATTGCATGTTTAAATATATTTTTATATGATTTTTGCGCTTTAGATTTGTGATTTGTAGCCTAGAATGCTTAATTATGGTTATTGAGTAAGAAGGGCAAAATGGTAATTTTTGCTTGAGTTGGAATGAGGGAGATAGCTTGGGGATTAAATAGGAAAAATATTTGGGAGAGAAAATAAGAACAAGAGTTGTTGTGGTTTTGTGATTAGAGTTATGAAATTAATTCTTGAGGTCTTGAGTTCAAGTTCTATCATTGGGCTTTAGCATGATTAAATCTTATTTTTGTTTAGGAAGGCCATATTTTCAGCCTTGTGTGCTCTAGGAAGGAGTAGAGGTGTTGTCCTAAGGGAGACATGATAGGAGTATCCTAATCCTACTCTTGTGCCCTACAAAAATTTCTAAGGGAATTCATACCCTTCTTGATCCTTAGTTTTCTTACTTCTCAATTCATTAGAACGTTCAATTTATTCAAGCCAATTTCATTACAGAAAATTCCAGCAAATTGTTGTGGCTTTGAAGGTTAAAAAATGTCTAAGTGTAAGACATCTTGTGGGCCGAAAATGGGTAAGAGTTGTGAAAGGTTCCCAAGAGATTAATCTCCATGGTTGAACCTTCAAAACTCCACTCTAGCTATGTTCATTTTCTTCATGAAGTAATCTAGAATTTTTATAGCTTTTTATGCATTCAAAGTGTTGAAATTTTCAGCCATCATTCCCTCCCAAATGCTGCCAAAAAAATAGCCCTCTTTACCAGCTTGAAGTTTGAAATTATGAGGCCAAAATCGGACTGCACAAATGCTGTGCAAACCAGAAAATTTTCTGGGCAAATTCGCATCTTTGGTGATCCGAAACCAAGCTGTTTTCTTCCAGTTTTCATCCAGCACCTTAGCCACGTTTTTCCTTCATAAAGAAGGCTGGAAACCAGCCTTGAGAGACCTCTAAATTCCCCTTCAAATCCTCTACAAACTGACTGGAAAATGGCAGCAAAAGCTGCCCATAAATTTCCAGCAACTAGCAAAAATCTGTACAGGAATTTTTTCAGCCTTGCTCTATCTTCAGCCTTGTCCAAAACCTTCCTCCTTTTTGCATGCAAACTTCCCTTGAACAGTCATGAACTGAGCTCCATCATCTTCTCCAACCTTCGGCTCGAAAAACCAGTCCATGGCTGCCCCTAAAATATCTCCATCAATTACTCCAATCAAGCTATTGATTGAAGACCAAAATTCCAGCAAATGTATTTAGTAAACTTCCATAAAACATCCCTTAAACAACCAGACATTCCTTCACCATTGTACTCCCTCTTTTTCGCCACCATTAAGCCCTTCAAACAGCTTTCATTCCCGCAGAATCCCTAGCCATCCAATCGGCCATTAGAGCTTCCAAAAGCTCTCCTCCATTGAAGATCTTCTTACCATATTTTGTTTCCAAAATTGATTCCCTAAAATATTCCTTTTTGGATTCCAAATAATTAGCATTCCTTTTCCTCTCAAACCAGAAAAATCAACCACCAAAACCTCTCAAACAATTCGGGCACTCCAATCCCATAGAATTTCGTCCAACTTCAATCAAATCCTCTTCATTCTCTTCAACCTTCAAGAACACCAAAAACACCTACTAGCATCCACACACCTAATACCACTCCAATCTTCTCCAAAAACTCCAGATCACACCTACTCCACCCCTTGAATTCACTTCTGCAATTTTTAACATCAAACACCAAAATCAAAATATCACTTTTGGATCTAAAACTAGAATTTTTCGTGAAGGCTCAAAAACACCTTCAAGGTGAGCATGATCAATCATCTCCATCTTCACTCATCTTCAACTTCTAATGAATATATATATATATATATATATATATATATATATATATACTAATGGACTCTCTCTTTCTCTTTTCTCTCTCTCTTTCTCTCTCTCTCTCTTAGCCGAATGGTTACTTCAACCATAGCCATATTTTCTTCTTCTCTCTTGGACGGATCAAGTCTCCTAAGAGTAAGGATCCCTTTGAACCTACTCCAAGGTACTCATCAATCAAGTAAGCCTCTTCAACCCTCTCCTTAAGTTCTAGATTCATGTCTCTAGGATGATATTGGAAGGAGATGGATTATGATTAGGATTTTAGCATGTGTTGTTATGATGAGTTGAGATTGAAGCATGAATAAATGTGTCTATATGATGGAGATGGGATTGATATATGAGTTGATTGTCTTAGTTGATTGTATGGAATTTTTAGGGTTTAATGCATGTCTCCATGTCATGAGTGGTATATGTGAACAAGCATGTTAGAGATTATGTCACCTTTGGTGAATAGGATTTATGTTCATGCCATGGATATGTTTATGTCGGTAGATGTTGGATCATGTCTTGGTAAATTTAGATCTATGCCTTTATTCATGTTTTGGATGATTTGATGAATTGGAGTGGAGTATAAGTTCATGATTGTAGTTGGCAATAGAAATATGATCATGACCTAGTTGTCCCTAAGCTAATTTTATTTCTTCAATAAAATGATTAATGCTATAATTTCTTCTAGTAAAATTTGAAAACCCTAGGAAAGGTGGATTTAGACTATTTTATATAAAATAGTGATATTTTAGTCAAATAAATAATGGCTTTTATTAAAGAAATAAAATATATAGATTTTATATAAAATAAAATATATAGAAAATAATAATAAAGCATTTCATATGAATATTCATAATAGGTAAAATATTAATTTTGTAAGTCTTATATTTATAAATACTATTAAAATTTATTTATTATCCTTCAATCAAAGCCCATTAAAATTTACTTACAATTAGTTTTAGTTACCAATTATTTTCTAGCAATAATTACTAATAGATTATTATTTTACCTAATACCACCTAGGACCCTTCATCAAATAAACTCTAATTTATTTTTAGCAAGATTTAAACTTTCATCTTATTAGTACCTATTTCCAAAACCCTAATTATTTTAATATCAAACTAGACTTAGTTTTTAAATTCTTTTATTTATTATCTGGCCTTAAGCTTGGGACACTAGGATCATGGTTGTAGTAAGTGAAGCCAGAATTATTTGTAAAGGTGAATCTTGGCTTGAGTTTAATTATGGCTTTGTTTACCCCAGGCGGGGTTAGGTCAGCGGTTGGAGACTTTTATTTTGAGCAAGGATCAGGTAAGCTCCTGCGTAAAACTTGTTTGTTGCAAAAAGTTATTATGGCAAGCTAAATCCGAAGTTTGTGAACATTGATTTGGTAAAGACAATTAGGGACTATTTCCTTTCTTGTTTCAGTCAAACTAATCATTTGAAAATCAACAAGCAATTTATTCAACCATCAAACTGTTTCTAAAACCGATTTTGACAAAGATTTTGGAAACCCTTGATTGTCATATTTAATTAAAGCTATGTTTTATCAGTTTTCTCCCAAGTGGGATGAACTATGTTGAGTACTCAATAAGGGTAGGCTAGTAGTACATGATTTGAAGAGCAAGAGTGAGTCTTCTAGCAGGAGGCCACCTCCAGAAGATAAACTCAACTTAGAGAAACGTCAGTAATACTTAGTCATGCCGGTCTGAGCTAGCAATTTTAGTCATGTGGACTGTATGTTGTTGAAATGGATAATTGGTTTTGTTTGGGTGTATAGAAGGAGGAGAATCTTACCCGGTAGGCTGATCACCTACCTTTTGTCAGTCTGCACAAAGTGTGGCATTCTGACAATTGTATGGTTATGGGGCCCAACGTGTGGTAACCCATGGCCGCCTTTTTGAGCGATTGATTTTATTGTACCTGTATGGTTGGAAAAGCCAAAATCTCATTCTTGCTTTTGAACATCATTTATTGCTTGCCAGTATTTTTTTTTCAGTCTGCACAAAGTGTGACATTTTGACCGTTGTATGGTTGTGGGGCCCAACGTGTGGTAACCCATGACCACCCTTTTGAGTGGTTGATTTTAATATGCACTTGTATGGTTTGAAAAGAAGAAAACACCACTCTTGATTTTGACTATTGTTTATTACTTGCCAGTATTTCTCTTATGAAGTTCTCACACTTTACATTCACGAACTGTTTTTGCCTAACACTCAAAGCACACACGGACTTATTGAGATATTTATCTCATCACCCTTTTTACCATGATTTTAGGTCGAACTTGCTGTGGGGATGAATAGCTAGTGTTGTCTGCATTGGAAAAGATTTTGTTATCTATTTTATGTAATGCTTTGGGGAGTTGAGAGTGAATAATTTTTGTTCTGGATTTGTTTTGAATTTTTGGTTTGTAATAAGTTTTAAGTTTAAGATATTATTTTTATTCTATTATTTTCATTGTGTAACCTAGTTATAAAGACCCCTTATTCTTTGGACAGGGCGACATCCCTGGCCCTGTTGAGCCTAGGAAGCGGGGTGTTACATGTGGTACCATAGCTACTTGTTTTGTATGGTTGCTTTTATTGTATACATGTATTGATTTTGAAAGGAAAAGACCACTCGTCACTTGTGATATTTATTTAAGACTTGCCAGTACTTAACTTTTATGAAAATTTCTCAACTTGCATACATGAACTATTTTACCTGAAGCACCCAAAGCCCACACAAGCTTGCTGTGATTTATGTCTTACCACCTCTTTATACCATGCTTTCAGGTCGATCCTACTATGAAGGTTATTAAATAGAGATTGCCTTTGTTTTGAAAACTTGCTTCTTTTCCTATGTATTTTATTTTGAGAGACTTTAGCAAGCATTTATTTCTTTTGGGAATTGTTCATGTATTGTTTGAGTTATAATAAGTTTAAATTTGAATCATTTCTTTCATTTGTTTTGTGAGTCCGAGTTATAAAGACCTCACGTCCTATAGATGGAGAGACATCCCCAGCCCTAATAGGGTATGTAGATAGTGGGGTATTACAATACAGACTTTGTAAAATATGTTGAGGGTATGTATCCTAGATTTAGGAGATGCTTGGATAAACTCAATACTGTATGCCAAGTTGGCATATAATTATAGTTATCAATCTTCAATCGGGATAGCACCTTATGAAGCCCTATATGGATAGAAGTGCCAAGTACCTTTATATTAGAGTTGGTCAGATGATGGACAGATTAATAGAAGTGGAGGAATCTGTATTCAGGAAATGAGAGATAAAAAGAAGCTAATCAAAGAAAGATTGAAACTGACACAGAGAAGACTAAAGAGTTATACGGATAATCAAATGAGAGACATTGACTTTCAAGTGGGGGATCACACATTCTTGAAGTTGACTCCAAGTAAAGGGATACTGAAACACCCAAAAAGAGGAAAGTTGGTCCAAGGTATTTATCACCTTTCCGAGTGATTGAGAGAATCAAACCCGTAGCATACAAGTTAGACTTACCAAAAGGCCTAATTGGGATGCACAATGTATTCCACATATCTCAACTGAATAAATATATGCCAAACCTAGAACATGTGCTCATTGATGTGCCATTACAATTGCACCCGGATCTGTGTTATGTGGAAAAGCCAATTAGAATTGTGGATTGTTGTATCAAAGAGCTTAGGAATAAATATGTTCCAATGGTGAAGATGTTGTGGGAACACCATAGAGCACAAGGTGCGACTTGCGAGATTGAGGAATAGGTGAAAAAGAAATACCCCGAACTACTTTGGATGTAATACTTGCGAATTTCAAGGCAAAATTCCTTTAAGAAGGGGATGAAGTAAAACCCCACCCTAAGTCATTCTAGGTAGTATAGGAACATGCATTGCATTACTAATATGCCAGTATAATTTTTAAAATTTTATGTATTTTGTATATGTAGCTAATGATTCAACATACCCTAATCAGTTTGTGTGTGATATGTGTATGCATGTTGGGTTGTTAGGTTATTTAGTTTTACCTTAGGAGGAAATTAGAGGAAAAAGGATTTGGGATATAAAGATCATGATGTTTGATTATGACACAAGGATATGGTGGTTCAGTAGTAAGGGTTTTGGGATTTGAATGGAGAGGTTGGGGGTTTAAATGTTACTTTTTGCTTAGATATCATTTATTTTTTCTTTTCCATTTTTCTACCTTTTTTTCTTGGTTGGCTCTATTGGGTTAGCTGCCATTACCATTTTTTGAAACCCTGAATTAGGGAGAATTATTTAATAGAGAATTTATTCCAAATTCGACACCAACTAAATAATCCTACTTCCTTATTTCCTTAAAATTTCCATATTTTTCATACTTTGATTATATTTATTTCCATTAGACAATATTCCTATGATTATTTTGGACTCCTTTCCATAAGAACTTCTAGCGGCCACTTTCTTTATGAAGTCAGCAGAATATTATTGGAATGTATGCCCTCAAAGACTATGTATTCTGTGTAAATATATATTGCAATAAAATGTTTATTCATTCAATTTAGTTTGTTTCTTATGCTATTGCAGATCTAAGGTCCAAGTATGATAAGTAATGGTCTATATGTTGGGTCTTTCTTCACAGTAAGGTATAGATCATATGTACTTGTCATACAAGTAAAATTGAGTTCTTAGTCATTTGATAGAATTGGGCATTTCATTAAGGTAAGACTATTATGCCATGTGTTCTAATGAGGAATGGTTTACCTTAAATTAGTGAGTAGTTCACTCACATAACTGGCATAAGCGTATTTCGAACACGTTAAATTTGACCTGTAGTAGTGGTCTCCTATAAAATACTATGATTATAGAGACCGAACTATTACTGCTACAGCGTTGATGGATACCTTCATACTTGAATATGAGTTGGTGGTCCGGCGAAGTTAGGGTTTTATTTGATATATGTTGGGTGAGATTTCTTTTGTGAGATCAATATCCTTGTATGTTGGGTGCATTACTCTAGTTAGTTAAGACGAACTGATGCAACAGAGTTTCTATGCTTCACTTAGTGTAGTAAAATCACTCCCTTGTGATTGTCCAGGATAATCTAATAATCCAGGGCCCTGGGAACGTGACTCTAGAATGTGTGCTTTTGAGTAACTTCAAATGATAAGCAAGTACATTCAAGTGAGTCATAGATTATCGGACTAGAGATCTAAGGATTCTAGATGTCTTTGAGATGGGTGTTAGTGTATTTATCCTGTCTTATTGATAGGTGTTACATAGACTGGTATTTCTGTCATTTCACCTGTAGGTCGGAGACATTACTTTAACAAAATTATTCTTGGAATCAATATTTCCATATGGTGATAAATGAAAATATTTAAAATGGTAAAATGAAGCTATTTAATAGTAAGAGCATTTTGGTCATTGTAGTAGCCATGAATAATATGTCTCTTGGTCCCCGAAGTAGCTTAATTTACCTTGGTGTTGTTTAGACACAATCTGGGCTTGATGGATAATTATTTGGAAAAGGAATAAAATTTATTCTAAGAGTCCAATTAGAATTGATTAATTAGTCTTGGGTTTTATTAAGGCCAAGAAAAGATAATTAATTAATTAAGAAGATTAGGTTGGAATAAATTAATTAATTGGACTGATATATATTGACATATATTAATAGTTAAATTAGAATTAATTAATTTGACTTGGGTATTTAATAAAGCCTTAAAAAACATAATTAATTAATTAATTAAGATATTGGTCCATCCTTGCACTATTTTTTTAGCACAATACCTCACCCAATTGGGCTTGGTGATTTCGGCCATTAGGGCTTTGGAAGCATAAGGCTGGCCAAAATATGTAAGAAAAGAAAAACATAAGTTGTTCGGGTGAACTAGAGTGTGCCATCTCTTCCTCTCTCTCTCTGTTCCACGTTCTTCTCTTCTTTCTCTCTTGGAGAAAATCTTGATTATCTAAAGAAAGAGTTTTCACCAAGCTAACCCAATAGCAAGGTAGAGTCATACTCTGGAAGACGAAAAGCAAAAACTTGAAGACGCTTGATGCGTAGGAGTAGAAGATTGGCAGGAATACCGAACATACCACAGGCGCCTTTTTTCCCCTTCCAACGCAAGTTGCAGTGCAACCCAGCCCCTCGTTGGTTAATCCATGACCAATAAAGAAAAGTAAGTACTTTCTTCAAGATGTGGCTCAAAAAACTAAAACTTTTTCGCTACATTTTCTTTGATGTTTTTCATTTTTGATCCAACATATGGTATTAGAGCAATGGTTTTCATCTAAAAGCATGTACTAGGATTAAAAATTGAAAAATGTGGTTCTTTTACTATTATAAAAATGAATCTTTTGTAAATTCATGTGATCTCTCATATACGGGTTTCTAGAGTTCATATACACCTCATGGTTAGGGTATGGGATCAAATATTCTAATGGTTTTCCCATCATTTTTCTAGTTTTAAGTAGATTCGTTGTACACCTCGTGGTTAGAGGCATAAGCACTCGTAAAGTTATGTTTTTATGCCTTATTTTGCATTTCTTTTAACCTATAAATTTTTGGAGATTGAAGAACGTGATTGTTGGAATTGTTGAAAGGTGAAAAATAGATGAAAAGTAGGATATTTTCAGAAATCGGTAAACTCCAGAACAGACCCGATGCCAGGTGGGCAAATCGGACTAGGCGCCAGGTCCACTCTGCCTAATCGGAGGTTTTGGAGAAACAGAGCAGACCCGGTAATGGACTAGGCGCTAAGTCCACTATGCTTAGAAGCAGATGGGCGCAATTTTGTCCAAGAAAAGGGAGAGCATTGCTGAAGTTCTGTACCTCAATTTTTCCTTGATATAATCATGTTTTGAAACTATTGTATAAGGTTAATTTTTTGCAATAGTTTTATTTATCTATGGATGAATAATTTGCATGAAAATGAGTAGTAAATGATGGAACCATCTTAGGATTAAATAAGATCATTAATTTTTAATTCGTGATGTTTAATCCATTGTTTGGTCACTTAGGAATAAATGAATAGTTTGAGCATGAAAAAGTTTATTTTTGTTATCATGCTTATTTTATTTTTGGGATCAAATGCGCAAGTTCTTGTGAGACCAAAGTCTTACTACATAGAATGATTTTTGATAAAACGTTTTAATCTAAGAAACTTTAAAAATAAAAGAGTTCATGGTTTATTCTCTTAAAGGGTTAAATCCTTAACATAGGGAATAATATTGAACTTAAGGTTATTTAATAAATTTTTATTTGGTTATTAACTTAGAATAGTAAAATAAATTCTTAGTTTATTCTCTCAAAGGATTTAATCCTAGATATAGAGAATATTATTGAATTTTAGTTTTTTACTAAAGTTAATGAAACCATAAGATTATAGAAAATGTTTTTGGGCCTAAAACTCTATTTTCAATAAAAAGAAATTAAGTGGGAGAGGGGTTCTAACAACTCCATGGCTTCCATCACAACTCTTATTAAAGATAGTGGATTTTCTCGTGTCATTCTGAGCATAACCCCCTATAGGATGGATTTCAACAAGTATCTAGAACTAGTGGAAGAGTAAAATTAAAAGTCTAGAGAATTTGTTAGGATCAACCAACCAACGTTGGAGGTGTTTAGCACTAGATTACCTGTAGGTGGTATGAATCAGTGGCCATCCTATCGATGGAACTTTTTCTAGACCATTACCTATTTAGGAAGTTTTTATTCGTGATAGCTATACACTTAACATAGAATACTATTAATCTTCCTACGAAGCTCTGGTAGTTTTTCTAAGAGCCAAACTATTTATATTATTGATAATGGTTTTAAAAGTTATTCTATTATCAAAGAAATAATATAAAGAATGTGCATTTTTATTTCTTGCAAACTAAATGAATGTTTTCTCGCAATATTTCAAAAATGTTTGTTTTCAGTCCATTGTCAATCATTCTTAGGGAGAATAAGTTGACAGGCCCAAATTATGTGAACAGGAAGAGGAACCTGAATATAGTACTCACTGCCGAGGAGTACAAGTATGTTTTTACGGATCCCTATCCTGAGATTGGGAAAGAATCCACTAATCAGGAGAGAAAGGCCGAGAAGGCATATAAGAAAGCCGATAAGATGGCTAAGTGCTATATGTTGGTTTCCATATCTAGTGTGCTCCAATCTAAGTATGAGCACATGGCTACTGTGTACGACATGGATTTGTCATTGCGTACTATGTTTGCTGATAAGAGCTGGCCCGCAAGACCGGAAGCTCTTAGGGCAATCATGAACAATAAGATAGTTGGGGGGGCATTGGTTCGAGAGCATCTGCTCAAGATGATTGCTTACTTCGAGGAGGCTGAGATCCTAGGCACAACGATAAATCCTAAGAGCCAAATTAACATGGTTCTTGAAACTCTGTCAGATTCATATTCTCAGTTCAAGTTGAACTATAACATGAATAAGTTGGATATGAATCTCACGGAGCTTATGAAAGAGCTCCAGGTAGTAGAGAAAAACGTGAAACCCGTGTCAAAGGTTTTGGTCTCTCGTTCTGCTTCTTCTTTAAGAAAGGGAAGGTCCAGAACAACACAGTGACCCAACCCAAAGTATCTGATCCGGCCAAGCCCAATGGGAAGCCTAAAGGCAAATGCTTCAAGTGTGGCAAGAGAGGGCATTATTAGAAAGATTGTCCAGATTTCTTAGCCAAGTCAACTTCAGGTATGGCTCTATACCTAGAGTATATTTTGATGCTTGGATTAACATATTCCTAAACAGTTGATTCTAGAGCCATCGACCATGTCTGTAACTCTTTGTAGGGGTTCAAAAAGATAAGGAGACTCAACAAATATGAAACCCCACCTAAAGCCAACCCTAGAGTAAGGGGGTCGAAATGCATATCATATTATTCTGCATAAAAATATATTTTTTGAATAATTTTATATGCTTTAGAATTATGATTTATAGGTTAAAAGGCATAGCTATGCTTATTAAGTAGGAAGGGCAAAATAGTAATTTTTCTTGAGGTCAAAATAGGAAGATGGCTAGAGGTTTAGATAAGAAGAATATTTGGGTGAGAAAGTAAGAGCAAGAGTTGGTGTAATTAGGTGGTTAGAGCTTTGTGATTAATCTCTAAGGTCATGAGTTCAAATCACATTACTTAGGTTTTATTCATGATTATCTTAATTATGTTTTTTGTTTTTCTTACATTCCTTAAAGATAGGAATGTTGTCTTAGGGGAGACATGAAGATAATATCTTGATCATATAATCATGTCCTAAAAAGAATTCTAGAGGAATACTTGTCCTTTTTATTACCTCTAGCTTTGTCCTAACATCTTCATAATTTAAATTATTCAAAATCTATTAAATCTCTTCCTTTAATTCCAAAAATTCTATGATAATTCTTCAGCCTTGAATTTTAAAAATAAATCTTGAAAGATAGTGGATTGGCCAAAAATAGGAGAGAAAGGAGGAAAGGATCCCAAGAGAAATAAATTACCATGGTAGAACCTTCAAACTCATGTCCATGTTGTTCATGTTTTTTATGAAGAAAATCTGGAAATTTTCCAGAATTTTGGATTGTCCAGCATTCGAAAAATTCAGCCAGTACCCTTCCTTATTTGCTGCCAGAAAAATGGTCATTCCATGTAGCTTGAAGACTAAAAATTCTGTGCAAAATTTAGATTGCATAAACTGCACAAAACCAAAAAATTTCCTGTGTAAATTCGCTGCACTCTAAGCTGAGATTGAAGCTGTTTTTTTTTTTTATTATTTTGCATCAATCCAGCAAGAACCTCCTCTATTTTTTTTCCAGAAATAAGGCTGGAAACCAACCTTAAAAGACCCTCAAACACCCCTCAGAATCAGCTGCAAATCAGACTGAAGAAATGCAGAAATTCTGCACAGAAAAATTAGCAACCTTTGAAGCTTTGAACAACTTTGAAACCAGGAAAATTCCAGTTCTGTCTTCTTAGGTCTAGACTGAAAACACCCCTTCAAACCTCTACAAAATGGACCTTGTTCACCCATGGACTGCACACCATTAACCTCCATACTTACCTTGAGTACTTGGACTCCATAATCATGCCTCAAAAACCTCCTAAGATCACTCTACCCAAAACACATTTGAACTTAAAAAAAATTCCATAATTTTGCTCCAAGAAAACACTCTTGTATCAAGCAACAAAACCAAAAATTCCTCTGCCATTAAACATTGAATTTTGGCCAGCAATAAAGCTAGAACAACATTCATTTCCTTGCCATAAGTTTGACTAGTCCAATCGGCTCCATTGAAGAGCAAAGAAACCTCTCCTAATCAAACACCATAAGCTAATCTCCTACCTCAAACAACTCCACAATTCACTCCATTTGAAACAAAATCAGATTATTCTCTCTCCTTCTAGCTAAAAACCAAAACTCCTAATCACCCTAGACCATTCGGCTAACATCATTCCAGATTTCATACAGCTTTTCTCTCAAATTCTCTCAATTCTCACCAAGAACACACACTACACTCCTTCAAGCCTAAACCTACCCTAAACACCTTCAATCACTCTCAAATACTCTAGATTACTCCTACATAGTCCCTAGTGTTCATTTCTGGTATTTATAATACAAAAACACGCAAACAAGAAATTTCAATCAGATCAAAATCAGATTTTTCTTGAAAGTCTCAAGAACATCATCAAGGTAAATCAAGAACAACCTTCTTGTTCACCCTCTTCCATTCAATCTTCAATAGACCGTACTAATGCTCTCTCTCTCTCTCTCTCTCTCTCTCTCTCAACCAAAGTGGTTGATCAACCATCAACCATGGCTGTTTTTCTTTGGACCACTCAAGACTCTCAATCGCGTGTGGACCTTCTTTAGCCTTCTTCAAAGTAATCGACAATCAAATATTTATTCTGAATTTATGTCTCTTAGATGTTGATAGGAAGAATAGAATATGAATAGGGGATTGAGTGTATGTATGTGGATGAAGGGGTTGGGATTAGGACATGGGGATTGTTGTATATGGCTAAGCTATATGAATTTTCTTGGGAATCAATGTATGTTCATTATGCTTAATGAATTTTATGGATGTTTGAAGCATGTTAGATATTATGGCACAAAAGGTGATTAGGCTCTTATGTTCTTAGATTCCATTGAAGACATGATTGATGATTATGCTTAGTAGAGATTTGGCCATGTGCTAGTATGCGTTGGTTTAAGCATATGTTCATGAATGGATTAGTTTATTGTTTGATGTTGGAGAATATGTTCATGAATCTTTCTCTAGCAATAGGAAAATCATGATTATTTTCTTGTTAATCCTATGTTATTTTTATTAACAAATTTTATTACTTTAATTAGAATTGTTGCTATATTTTTCCAAAGAGTTTCGAAATTCCTAGGAAGATTTTGAAATGGAATATTAAATGAAATATTAATATTTTATTAGTCAAATAAATAATATATTTTATTAAAAAATAATATATATAATAATAATAAATAAAACCTTTTATATAAGTAATAATAATAAATAAAATATTAGAATTAATTAATGACCTTGTAGACCTTAGTTAAACTTTTACCTATATACATAAATATTATCTATATTAAAATTTATTTATTATTTATTAATTAAAAATTAAGCATGATTCATTTACTATTAATTTAATTATTTATTATCTATTAATTATTAATTAAAAATTAAGTGTAATTATTTATTTATTTATTTATAATAATACCATTTAAATATTACCATTTACTAATATTATTTAGAACTTAGTATTATTCTATATTTAACACTAGTTTATTTACTAACAATAATACTCAAAATTTATTATTTGAAACCATAACTTTTTAGTAATTACTTTAGAACACCAAGTTATTTTAACCTATCAAGCTAGATTTATTTTATAAAATCCTTTATCATCTAGCCTTAAAGCTTCAGATATTAAGGTCATGGTTAGTCATGGTTGTAACTAGTTGAGCTAGGAATTATTTATGTAAGACAAGTATAGCTCGAATGTAACCATATGCCCTGTGTATACCCCAGGTGGGGTTAGATTGACCTTGGAGGATTTTTTGAATTCAAGCAGAGCAAAGGATTAGGTAAGCTCTAGCATGGAGTCATTTGAAGATCAAATTATTGTGGCAAGCCAAAATTCGATGTGTATGATCATTCGTTTTGTAAAGGCAATTAAGGACTATTTTTCCTTTTTATTTCAGTCAAGTAAATCATTTGAAAACTAAACAAGCAATTTTACACAAAACTCTAAACTCTTTCTAAAACTCAACTTTGATAAGCATTTTAGAAAACCTTAACTGTTATTCCCAAGTAAACATTATATGATTAATTTTCTCCCAAGTGTTGTTAGCGTTGTGCCCTAGAGGCAATCACTTGTACATTGTATATGACATATTTTATTTTAATAAAAGGCATTATTTATCTTACAATTTCTTTTTTGTTTACTTTAAGTAATATAACTGTTCGATAAAGTCTCTAGTACAACACTGTGTTAAGGAAATCATGATATGAGATTCCTACTACACTAGATGGTGTTAGTACTTAAATAGTCCCTAGTCATAGTATTAATGAGACAGGACATCATTAATGCGTTAAGACTAGCATATGTTAGACTTCCTGATTTGATCAGGCGTTGGTTCTCATAACTATGAGTATTGAGACACTCAAAGTTAACACATGGATGCTTGTTAATGGAACAAGTTCATTGGATGACCTAGCTTTGAGATAATCATATGGATAACTATTTAGTGCCAGTGATATAATCTCAATATAGCAAACGTGCAAGTATCTTTAGACTTGAGATCTCCATGGTACTTTGTTTGCTGAGCTTTGTTTGATTCCAATCTCCAGAGCTCGATCGAGGGCCGCCTATGAGATGGATATTGGATACATTATGAGGTAAACGAAAGTAGTTAAGAGGGTCAATAAAGGATTCACCACTCCTAATAGTAGGGGCGAATATCTCATGGCCACTTGTAGGAATTACTACTCGGAAAGTCCTTGGCCAAGGCGATTGTGTATTAGAAACAATTCCAATTGATATATATCTAGAGTAGTGGGTTCCTGGTACAAGTACTATTGTATTCGGGCCAGAATTAATTTTGGAGGGAGTTGGCACTAATTCCGTACTCTAAACCGAATGAGATATTGTATGGTGAAAGGAATTAATTGCACTAAAGTTTGTTATTGAAGGGTTTATGTCAAACCACTTGACTTCCTGGACTCTTGGGTGGTCATGATGTGTTGCTAGATACCGCTCATGATCTGGGAATATGGGTTTATTAATTGATGAATTAATAAACCAATCCTGATTAGAATTAATAGGATTAATTCTAATTAATTATGGATTATTAATCTAAAAAACGTTTGGATTAATTCATATTCTCTACCAATTGACTAGGAAACCTAATAGGTCACACACAATAGAGGATTATATACTCAAGATGTTATTTGATAACATTGTGGGATTAATTGGGAAAAAGAGAAGTTGTTGTGGACAAATTATAATTAGTTATAATTTGTGGTACAAGTTGTAATTGTGATAATTTGATATTTCCAAATACAATTAGGGAACTCTAATTGTTTTAGAATTCCATATTTTCAGTGATTTTTTGGTTTTATGATGATATAACCGAAAAACCATAAGGGTGATTTCACGTGAGAAAAATAGCAGCTACCTAAACTTTCTCTTCTTCTTCATTTTCTCTCTCGATTTGATCTTGAGGAGGAACCCTAGCTGCCACTTAGAATTTCTGCTACCACAGAAAGCTACGTTCTTGAGTATTCCTTTGTGTGGATTACTATTAGAGATAATCACACACTGTGATTATAGTGGGTAGACGTTCAACTCACATGGATCACGAGGATTGCTGGATCACACATGAACTTGAAGAAGAAAATTTTGTTCTTTGCACGATCACCCAAAGGTAAAAGCTGTTGCCTTTATTGTCGTTATGTCTTGTTTTCCACACATAGAAAAGTCCTGGGAGGGTATCCCAATTTATTTTCCGCTACTCCGTATGGGATACGAGCCTGAGATACCCAACAGTGGTATCAAAGACATGCTATGTGTGGTCTACAGACATTGTTTTGGCATTAAAAATTGTTTTCGTGTTTGTCTTTGTTTGCTGTGAAAATCATTTTCACTCGAGTCGAAATCGTTTCGATCTTTATATGTTGGATCCGTAGCATAATATGATTGTGTAAAAGTCACAGCGTATTTCGAAAAGATACTTTCTTTAGTGCTGTAAATTTCTGCAGGAAAAATGTTTTCTTGCAACATGGATGTTGCCCTCCATTTCATCTTAATTTTCCATTTTGATTTTGTTTAAACTAACAAATTAGTTGTTGTTTAGAGCTTCAAAATAGAAAATACTGCTGAGAATTGTTCTCACTGAAAATTTACAGAAGAAGAAAGCACAAGAAATTGTTTCTGGAATTTTTTGAAAATCACCGCCATTGTTGCAGAACACAGGCGGCGGCGTTACTAGCCTCCAAGCCAGCGCCAGTCCATTCTATTCGTGATGTTCGAAAATCATTTTTTTGGAGGATAAAAATTTTTGGAAACCAGAACAGAGCCGGCGCAGGCTCTAGCTTCCAAATCGGCGCCAGTTCTGCTTTGTTTGCGACTTCTAGCTATTTTTTTTTTAAAAAAAAAAAATCGGAACAAAATTTTGAATGGGAAAAACCTCATTTGATGAGAGACGGGACCTAAAAGCATTTTCTCAAAATTAATTTTGAGACAATCAATTTTGTTCTTCAAAATAATGATTTTGAAAATCTAAAATTGAGGTATTCTCTAAAATGGTAATTTTAGAATTTGTTTTATTTTTTCAAAAATAGTGATTTTGGAATAATAAAACTATATGTTTATTTTGTTTAAGCATAGTCAATGGCATGGTGGATGGTTATGGACTAAAACCAATTATATCAGTTCATGCATTTTACAGTTTTAGTTTTTATGAGATAGGGCCTGCGTGTCCGGCCTTCTCTAGAATTCTTGTGTAATTCTCTTCTCATCTAACTCCCCTCGAATGTAACTCAAGGTTTTATCTCTTTAGCAAATTATGTAATTAATTTACATAGGTTAAATAGGAGTAGAATTATTTTATTCTGGAGATGGCAACCAAAACAAGGCGAGAAAGTAAGACCTTCTACTTAAATCATGCATGAACACATAGGGTTAACTATATTAATTTCTTTTATGGCTCAAAGAAATTAATTTAGGAAAAGTCCATAGCCATACCACGTAATCGCTTTATTACAATGATTATCAATTATGTGATTTATTGAATAGTATGCATGTCATTCAACGAAATTACTAAAAGGAACAAATCCCTCAATTAATATTAAACATAATTCCTTCTGTTAATATAGTAAGAACGAGAGTCCTTTTTCGAGACCAAGTTGTTGGGCAAACCCAAGCCTACTTGACATTGGGCATGTTCAAGCTATGGAATTAAATTCCTGATTAATGGGTCAGGTTTAACTAAATTCCTTATCCTGGTTGGGCAAACTCAAGCATAAAGAAATTTAGAGGAAAAGTTGGGGTAGCCCAAAAGGCTTTAAGATTAAAAGTTATTAATCACCCAATGATCTGGTAGTTATATACGATGTAATTGGTATTGGATACCTACCAATGAACTCAAGGGTGGCTTGTTGGGCAGATCCAAGGTTATTCTTGAGGAATTTGGATACCGGTCCACTAGGAAGTTCCAATGGGCTTTCCCGAATCAGTAGTGGGGGCTATTAATTTGAGTAAAATAGTAGAGTAAAAATGTGTTTAATTAAAGTCCTAATTATTTGCATATAATGTGCATATACAAGTAGTTAATGCTCTCTATCTTTACATCTAGGTCACTTGCATCATGTCAACGAACTTGAACTTACGTAGCATTTTGGAAACCAACAAGTTAACCGAATCAAACTATCTCGACTGGTATAGAAATTTGAGAATCGTTCTCAAATTGAAAAAGTTGCTCTACGTGCTAGATGGTCATATTCCACCACTACCAGCCCAAGATGCTCATGCTGATGAGCATGCTGTCCACAAGAGGCACAAGGAGGATAATGATACATCATCATTTATTATGTTGGCATTCATGACTCCTGAGTTGCAAAAACAACACAAGCATATGGATGCTCAATTGATCATTTTACATCTATGAGAGCCATTTGAAGCCTAAGCCAGAACTGAGAGATATGAGATCTCAAAGCAACTATTTTGTTGTAAAATGGCAGAGGGTTCTTCTGTGGCCACTTATGCGCTGAAGATGCTGGGCTTGATAAAGAAGCTTAGATCTCTCGGGTTTGCAATAGATCATGGCTTAAATGTTGACTTAATTCTACAATCTTTGCCTAATAGTTTCTCAAAATTTGTGATTAACTATCAAATGAACAAGATTGAGTCCACCATTCCTGAATTGATCAATCTTCTCAAAATTACGGAGTCCTCCATGAAGAAGGATTCCAATGCGGTTTTAATGGTAGAATCTTCCTCTTCTAAGAAGAAAGTCCAAAAGAAGAAGAAGAAGGTTGCCATGAAGCCTAAAGGTGGTGTGAACAAGAAGTGCACAGCTACCAAGGACCCATGCCATCATTATGGGAAGATGGGCCACTAGCGGTGCAACTGCAAGCCTACTTGGAGACCATCAAGGACAAGAAGTAGAAGGAGAAGCTTACAAGCACTTCTACTTCTTCTCCAGGTATGTTTATGATTGAGATAAATACTACCTTTAGAAATGAGATATGGGTATTAGATACTGGATGTGGATCTTATTTGTACAATAACTTGCAGGGACTAAAGAGCAGTAGAAGGCTAGAGAAAGACGGCATGGACCTACGTACTGCAAATGGGGCAAAGGTTGCTGCACTTGTTGTAGGGACATACGAGCTGAACCTGCCTTCGAGATTGATTCTAAAACTGGAAAACTGTTATTATGTACCAGTTTTAATGAAAAACATTGTCTTAGTTGCGTGTTTAGACTTATGTGGATTTCATTTAATATTTAAGAATAAATGTTGTTCTTTTTCATTGAATGATATTCATTATGGTTCAACAACATTAGTTAATGGTTTATATGTTCTAGACTTGGACAATCCAATTCTCAATATAAACAATAAGAAACCTAAAATAGATAACTCTAACACCTCTTACTTATGCCATTGTCATTTGGCCCATGTAAACGAAAATCGTGTTTCTAAGTTACACAAGCTTGATAACTTAAGGTCATTTGATTATGAATCACATGGCACATGTGAGTCTTGTTTACTAGGTAAAATGACTAGAACTCCTTTTCTAGGAAAAGGAGAATGGTCCAAAGAGTTATTAGAATTCATACATTCTGATGTATGTGGCCCAATGTCAATACAAGCAAGAGGAGGTTATAACTATTTCATAACCTTTATCGATTATTTCTCACGATACGGGTATTTGTATTTAATGAAATACAAATCTAAGGCATTTGAAAGGTTCAAAGATTTCAAGAATGAAATAGAGAAATAACTTGGCAAAAGTATTAAGATTCTAAGATCTGATTGAGGAGGAGAATACTTAAGCCAAGATTTTCTAAGTTATCTTAGAGATAATGGGATATTATCTCAATGGACTTCACCACATACACCTAAACATAACGGTGTATCTGAGAGAATGAATCTAACCCTTATAGACATGGTACAGACCATGATGGCTTCTGCAGACTTACCAAAATTGTTTTGGGGGTATGCACTAGAGACTTCTATTTATATACTAAATAGAGTTCCGACAAAATCGGTTGATACTACCCTATTTGAGATGTTCTTTGGTAAGAGACCAAAGTTATCTCACTTGCGAGTATGGGGTTGTCCTGCCTTTGTCAAAAGGCTACAGTCAGACAAACTTGAAAGTAAGTCTAACAAGTGTTTGTTTGTGGGATTCGGATATTACTTCTATCTACCCTCTGAAAACAAATTGTTTGTTTCGAAGTATGCCATCTTCTTAGAGAAGGAGCACATGCTCAAAGAAGACAGTGGGAGTAAGATTGAACTTAGTAAAGTTCATGAAGATCAAACAAACGAGGATCAACCGTCTAACCCCACATCTATTAAGAGAATAATTGAACCTTCTAATACACAAGAACCTCGTAGATCTAGTAGGATACGTGTGGCACTTGAGAGATATGGATTTCTCATTACTGACCACAGTGATGTATTGCTCATAGAAGAAGATGAGCCTACTACCTACAAGGATATTCTAGTTCAGAATCTAGCAAATGGCTTGAGGCCATGAAGTCAAAGATGGATTCTATGTACAACAACCAAGTATGGACTTTGGTTGATCCACCCAAAGGAATTAAACCTATTTGGTGCAAGTGGCTTTTGAAGAAGAAAACGGACATGGATGGTAACTTAGTTTCCTATAAAGCACGACTAGTGGCGAAGGGTTATCGTCAACAATATGGTATTGACTATGATGAAACCTTCTCGCCAGTAGCCATGTTGAAATCTATCAGGATACTCCTAGTCATTGCTGCTCATTATGATTACGAGATTTGGCAAATGGATGTGAAAACAGCTTTCCTAAATGAAAATCTGACTAAGGAACTGTATATGACACAACCTAAGGGTTTCACATCCAGTGATGGCACAAAGGTGTGTAAGCTGTAAAGGCCCATTTATGGACTTAAGCAAATTTCTAGGAGTTGGAATATCCATTTTGATGAAACAATCAAAGAGTTTGGTTTCATTCAAAACTTGGATGAGCCTTGTGTATACAAGAAGGTTAGTGGAAGTGCAATCGTTTTCTTACTACTTTATGTAGATGATATATTGCTAATAGGAAATGATATACCTGTCTTGCAAATAGTTAAAATTTAGTTGTCCAAACAATTCTCCATGAAAGATCTTGGAGAAGCAAGCTATATTCTTGGAATAAGGATCTATAGAGATAGATCCAAAAAGGTTGCTTGGTCTTTCACAGTCTACATACATAGATAAAGTGCTAAAGAGGTTTAACATGGATCAATCCAAAAAGAGATTCTTGCCCATGTCACATGGTGTAAGCCTTTCAAAGTCGATGTCTCCCATGACACAAGTTGAAAGGGATCACATGAGTAAGATTCCAAATGCCTCGGCAGTTGTATATATCATGTATGTTATGATATGTACTAGGCCCGATGTATCTTTTGCTCTCAGTTTGACGAGCAAATACCAATCCGACCCTGGTGAGGGTCATTAGGCGGCTGTAAAGAATATCCTTAAGTACTTACGAAGGACTAAGGATATGTTCTTAGTATATAAAGAAGGTGATTTGAAAATAAACGGGTATATTGATGCCAGTTTTCAATCTGATAAATATGATTTTAAATCACAATCCAGCTACGTGTTTACGTTGCGCAGAGGGGCAATAAGTTGGAAAAGTTCCAAACAAGAGATTATTGTCAACTTTACGACAGAAGCTGAGTACATAGCCGCTTCTGAAGCAGCTAAGGAAATAAAGATAGAAAGAGTTCCCACGGATGAGAACATAGCTGACCCACTTACGAAAGCACTATCCCAAAAGAAACATGATTGTCATGTTGAGTCATTCGGTATTAGATACAAGAATGATTGACTCTAGTGCAAGTGGGAGTTTGTTAGCGTTGTGCCTTAGAGGCAATCACTTATACATTGTATATGACACATTTTATATTAATAAAAGACATTATTTATCTTACAGTTTTTTTTTTTGTTTACTTTAAGTAATATAACTGTTCGATAAAGTCCCTAGTACAACACTGTGTTAAGGAAATCATAATAGAGATCATGATATAAGATTCCTACTATACTGGATGGTGTTAGTACTTAAATAGTTCCTAGTCATAGTATTAATGAAATAGGACATCATTAATGCATTCAGAGTAGCATGTGTTAGACTTTCTGATTTGATCAAATGGTGGTTCTCATAACCGTGAGTATTGAGATACTCAAAGTTAACACATGGATGCTTGTTAATGGAACAAGTTCATTGGATGACCTAGCTTTGAGATAGTCATATGGATAACTATTTAGTGCCAGTGATATAATCTCAATATAGCAAACGTGCAGGTATCCTTAGACTTGAGATCTCCAAGGTACTTTATTTGCTGAGCTTTGTACTTCGATTCCAATCTCTGGAACTCGATCGAGGGCTGCCTATGGGATGGATATTGGGTACATTGTAAGGTAAACGAAAGTAGTTGAGAGGGTCAATAAAGGATTCGCCACTCCTAATAGTAGGAGCCAATATCTCATGGCCACTTGTAGGAATTACTACTCGGAAAGTCCTTGGCCAAGGCGATTGTGTATTGGAAACAGTTCTAATTGATACACATCTAGAGTAGTGGGTTCCTGGTACAAGTACTATTGTATTCGGGCCAGAATTAATTCTGGAGAGAGTTGGCACTAATTCCGTACTCCAAACCAAATGAGATATTGTATGGTGAAATGAGTTAATTGCATTGAAGTTTGTTATTGAAGGGTTCATGTCAAGCCACTTGACTTCCTGGACTCTTGGGTGGTCATGATGTGTTGCTAGATACCGCTCATGATCTGGAAATATGGGTTTATTAATTGTTGAATTAATAAACTAATCCTAATTAGAATTAATAGGATTAATTCTAATTAATTATGGATTATTAATCTCAAAGACATTTGGATTAATTCATATTCTCTACAAATTAACTGGGAAACCTAATAGGTCTCATACAATAGAGGATTATATACTCAAGACGTTATTTGATAACATTGTGGGGTTAATTGAGAGAAAGAAAAGTTGTTGTGGACAAATTATAATTAGTTATAATTTGTGGTACAAGTTGTAATTGTGAGAACTTGATATTTCCAAATACAATTAGGAAACTCTAATTGTTTTAGAATTCCAGATTTTCAGTGATTTTTTGGTTTTATGATGATATAACCGAAAAACCATAAGGGTGATTTCACGTGAGAAAAACAGCAGCAACCTAAACCTTCTCTTCTTCTTCTTCTTCTTCTTCTTCTCTCTCGATTTGATCTTGAGGAGGAACTCTAGCCGCCACTTAGAATTTCTGCTAGCACAAAAAGCTACGTGCTTGAGTATTCCTCTATGTGGATTACTATTAGAGATAATCGCACACTGTGATTATAGTGGGTAGACGTTCAACTCACGTGGAGGTTGATCACGAGGATTGCTAGATCGTGCCTCAACTTGAAGAAGAAAATTTTGTTCTTCGCACAATCACCCAAAGGTAAAAGTTGTTGCCTTTATTGTCGTTATGTCTTGTTTTCCACACATAGAAAAGTCCTGGGAGGATATCTCGATTTATTTTCTGCTGCACCGTATAGGATACGAGCTTGAGATACCCAACAAGTGGGACAAGCAACGTTGAGTACTCAATAAGGGTAGACTACTGGGACTAGTTATTGAAGGGCTAGGGTAAGTCTCTCAATAGGTGGCCACCTCTGAGGGGTGAGTCATTCCCGGATAGGATTCCAATCCGAGCTAGCGAATTTTAGTCATGTGGACTATATGTTTCCAGAGTGGACAACCGGTAAGTTTGGGTGTAAAGATGGAGAAGTATCTCACCCAATAGGTCATACACCTACCTTATGTCAACATGCTCAACGTGTGGCATACTGACCATTATATTATCATGGGGCCCAATGTGTGGTGCTATAGCTACCTCTTTGGGTGGTTGTATTTATTGTGTACATATATGGTTTTGAAAGCAAAACACCACTCTTCATTTTTAACGTTTATTTAATGCTTGCCAGCACTTTCACTTATGAAACTTTTACTACTTGCATACATGAACTGTTTTACCTGAAACACTCAAAGCACACACGGGCTTACTGAGATTTTTATCTCACCACCTTTTATACCATGTTTTCAGGTTGATCTTGCTGTGAAGGTCATTAGCAAGATTATTGCCTATGATTTTGAAAACTCTATGTTATTTTTCTTATGTATTGCTTTTAAGAGATTGTAGCAGACAATTTATTTTTGATTTGTTCATGTATTGTTAGGTTATAATAGGTTTAATTTTAAAGTATTTATTTTATTTTATTTTATGTGATCTAGTTATAAAGATCTCTTGTCCTATGGACGGGTCGACATCCCCGACCCTATGGGCCTAGGTAGTAGGGTGTTACAACAAGGGTGAGCATGGACTTCAAGTATGCAATTGAACAAGAATATGGGCTGAAGTAGTAGGAGATCTTCAGCTATTTTTTAATTGTAATACAAAGTTAATTTTAAAATATATTTTATATATTTCTTGTTTTAAACGAAATTTGATTTTAGTTTCCAAATTAATGAATCAAGGATATTCTACTTCTTTCCATTCTGGTATTTCCATCAGGAGAAATGGTAATTCAATTTGTACAAGAAACATGTATGGAAATCTCTTTTATATATATCCTATTGGAAATTAAGTAAACAATACTCAAACTGAACCTGATAATAAAAATAGAAAGGCCATAACAAATGACTCGTATTTGTGGCATCTAAGATTAGGACATATAAATCTCAATCGGATTCAGAGGCTAATCTATGATGGCCTTTAGGTTCATTAAGATTGGAAGAATTGCCTGAGTTTGAATTCTGCCTTAAATGTAAAATTACCAAAAGGTCCTTTACCTAAAAGGCGGATAGAGCCTTAGAAATACTAGCACTAGTTCATACGGATGTTTGTGATTCGATGACTAAACTAACTAGGGGAGGCTACGAGTACTTTATCACTTTCATAGATGATCACACTCGTTTTGGTTATATTTATCTGATGAGGCACAGGTCTAACTCTTTTGATAAATTCAAGGAGTTTAAGGCTGAAGTGGAGCGTCAAATAAGTAATTAATTAAAACTTTGAGATCGGATGGTGGTGGAGAGTACCTCTTTCGTGAGTTTAAGGATTACTTAGTACATCACAGTATAGTATCTTAATAAACTACGCCAGGGACTCCCCAACAAAATAGAATAGCTGAGAGAAGAAATAGAACTTTGATGGAAATGGTCAGAAGCATGATGAGTCATGCGTCTCTTCTTATTTCTTTTTGGGGGTATGCCTTAGAAACAGTGGCATATATTTTGGATTTGGTGCCTTCCAAATCAATACCTAGGACACCCTATGAGATATGAACTGGATAAAAGCCCAATTTGAACCATCTCAAGATATTTGGTTGTCTAACTTATGTGCTAACAAAAGGAAGTAAGCTAGAACCAAGATTAAAGTTATGCTACTTCGTTAGGTACCCAAAAGGAACAAGAGATGGATATTTCTATTATCCTTAAGAGCATAAAGTACTTGATAGTACTAATGCTACATACTTAGAGGATGAACAAGTTACTTCCATCAGGGGTTCAAGTAGAATAGAGTTAGAAGAGAAGTTGGTCACTGATTCAACTTCAGGTACTTCTAACACCCCGATCGAGGAACCAAGAGAAGCACTACTGGATGTTCCTATACAAACTGGGCCTCGTTCTAGTAGGAAGATTACAAGAGTTCCAGAAAGGTAGAGTGGATAGAGCTATGATCTAGTCTCTGATCATCAGGAAAACAATCCCACTAGATACGAGAAGGCAATTGTTGATGCTGATGCAGACAAATGGCAGCTAGCCATGAATGCTGAGATTGAGTCCATGTGCCTCAATTAGGTCTGGGATCTTGTCACTACACTTGATGAGATAAAACCTATTGGGTGTAAGTGGGTATACAAGAGGAAGAGAGGTGCGGATGGAAAGATTGAAACCTATAAAGTAAAGTTAGTTGCTAAAGATTATACTAAAAAAGAAGAGATCGATTATGAGGAAACCTTTTCACTAGTAGCCATGCTTAAGTCTATTCGAATTCTCTTAGCCATCGCATGTCATTATGACTATGATATATCGCAAATAGATGTTAAGACGGCCTTTTTAAATGGCTATCTTAGCGAACACATTTATATGTCCCAGCTTGAGGGTTTTGTTGCTAGAGGTCAAGAACAAATGGTCTGTAAGCTTAAGAAGTCCATCTGTGGACTTAAGCAAGCGTCACGAGCATAGAACATATATTTTGATGAAACTGTAAAAGCTTATAGTTTTATTCAAAAATGTGGATGAACCATGTATGTATAGAAAATCAGACAGTGGCAATGTAATATTCTTGGTACTTTATGTAGATGACATTCTACTCACTGAAAATGAGGTAGGGACATTATCATCCCTTAAGGTTTGGCTATCTAGTCAATTTAGCATGAAAGACATGGGGGAAACTAGCTACATTCTAGGTATTAAGCTTCCTAGAGATAGGAAGGAGAGAATGTTAGGCTTATCCTAGTCTACTTATATTAACAAGATATTGGTCAAATACAGCATGGATCAATGTAAAGGGGCTATACTTTAGACATGGATTATCCTTATCTTCCAAGTAGTATCCTTAGACATACAAAGACAAGAAGAAAAGAACAAAATGAGCAAGATCCCATATGCTTCGACTATGGGAAGTCTTATGTATGCTATGCTTTGTACTAGGCCAGATATCTGCTTTGCAATAAGCATGGTTAGTAGATATCAGGCAAATCTAGGGTATGCTCACTGGCAAGTCGTCAAGTATATACTTAAATATCTCAAGGAAATGAGAGATTTTATACCTGTATATCGTGCTGATGATTTGGTTCCTACTAGTTACCTAGACGTAGACTTTCAGACTGATAAAGATAAAAGAAAATCACTAGTGGATATGTCTTCACTTTGTCTGGAGGAGCTATCTTATGAAGAAGTATCAAGCAATTTGCATTTGCTGATTCTACCATGAAGCTAAGTGCATTGCTGCTTCAAAAACTTCTAAAGAAGCTGTGTGGCTCAAGAAGTTCTTCACAGAACTTGGAGTAATACCACACATGGATAGGCCTATCAAGATTTATTATGACCACACTAGAGTGGTGTCACAATACAAGGAACCTAAAAAACATACGAATGTCAAGCACATAGAGAAGAAATATCACCTCATCTAGGAGATTATCCAGAAATGAAAAATTGTGGTTGATCAGATTTTCTATGTCAACAATATGGCGGATCCCTTTCCCACTCCTTTAACAGAAAAAGTGTTTTGCAGACACCTAGATATCATAGGGGTAGGTACTTGTGGACTTTCTTAGTCTTTGTAGTGAAAGTGGAAAATTGTTGAAAAGTATGCCCTCAAAGACTATGTATTCAGTGTAAATATATTGTAATAAAATATTTATTCATTCAATTTAGTTTGTTTCTTATGTTATTGCACACTTAAGGTCCAACTATTACAGGTAATGGTCTATGTGTTGGGTCATTCTTCATAATAAGGTATAGAACAAGGGTACATGTCATACAAGTGAAATTGAGTACTTAGTTGCTTGATGGAGTTGGGCATTTCATCAAGGTAAGACTATTATGCTATGAGTTCCAATAAGGAATAGTTTACCTTGAATCAGTGAGTAGTTCACTTACATCATTGGCATAAGCATATTTCGAATACGTAGAACTGGACCAGTAGTAGTGGTCTTTTATAAGGTACTATGATTATAGAGACTGGACTACTACTGCTACTACGTAGACGTATACCTTCATACTTGAGTACGTGTTGGTGGTTTGGCAATGTTAGGGTTTTATACTTTAATATGTGTTGGATGAGATTTCTTTTGTGATATCAATATCATTGTATGTTGGGAGTATTACTCTAGTTTGTTAAGACAGACTCATGAAATAGAGTTTTTATGCCTCACTTAGTGAAGTTAAATCACTCCCTTGTGATTGTCCAGAATAATCTAATAATCTAGGGCATTGGGAACGTGACTCTAGAATGTGTTCTTTTGGATAGTTTCCAATGATAAGCAAGTACATTTAAGTGAGTCATAGATTATCGGAGTAAAGATCTAAGGATTGTAGATGTCTTTGAGATGGGTGTTAGTACATTTATCCTGTCCCATTGGTTGGTGTTACAAAGAGGGTATTTTCGTCATTTCACCTGTAGGTCAGAGACATTGCATTAGCCATATTATTCTTAGGGTCAATATTTTCATATGGTGATAAAATGAAAATATTTAAAATGGTAAAATACAGCTATTTCACAGTAAGGGCATTTTGGTAATTTTAGTAGCCAAGAATAATTTGTCTTTTGGTCCCCGGAGTAGCTCAAGTTATCTTGGTGTTGTTTAGATACAATCTGGGCTTGATAGATGATTATTTGCAAGAGAAATAAAATTTATTCTAAGAGTCCAATTTGAATTGGTTAATTAGTTTTTTATTTTAATAAGGCCCAAAAAAAATTTAATTAATTAAGAAATTAATTTGGGCTGATATATGTTGACATATATTAGAAGTCTAATTAGAATTAATTAATTAATCTTGGGAATTTAATGAAGCCCATAAAAGATAATCAATTACTTAAAAGGATTGGGCCGGTCTTGCTTTTTTTTTTTTAGCGCAATACCTAGCCCAATTGGGCTTGGTGACCTCGGCCATTAGGGCTTTGGAAGCCTAAAGGCTAGCCAAAATATGCATTAAAAAAAAAACAGACGTTGTTCTGGTGAACTAGAGTGTGCTGTCTCTTCCTCTCTCTCTGTTCTACGTTATTCTTTTCTTTCTCTCTTGGAGAGTATCTTAATTATCCAAATAAGGAGCTTTCACCAAACTAACCCAAGAGCAAGGTAGTTTCATACTCCGGAAGACGAAGAGAGAAATCTTGAAGACGCTTGATAGTAGGAGTAGAAGATTGGCGGGAATAACCGTCGAACCGCAGGCGCCTTCTTCTCCCCTTCCAATGCAAGTTCTAGTGCAACCTGGCCCCTCGTTGGTTAATCCGTGACTAATAAAAAAAGTAAGTACTCTTTTCTAGATGTGCCTCGAAAACTAAAAAAAATTTCACTGCGTTTTCTTTGATGTTTTTCATTTTGATCCTTCCATCTAGGAGTATGTACTAGGTTTAAAAACTAGAAAAGGTGGTTCTTTTACTATAAAAAAAAAATGAATCTTTTGTGAATTCATGTGATCCGTCATACACTAATTTCTAAAGTTCATGTACGCCTCATGGTTAGAGGCATAAGATCATGTATTCTAATGGTTTTCGCATAGTTTTTTTTTTTCTAGTTTTAAGTAGATTCGTTGTACGTCTCGTGGTTATAGGCATAGGCCCTTGTAAAAGCAAGTTTTTATGCCTAATTTTGTATTTCTTTTAACGTATAAATATTTGGAGACCGAAGAACGTGATTGTTGGATTTGTTGAGGGGCAAAAATTTACTGAAAAGCAAGATTTTTCCAGAAATTAGCAAACTCCAGAACGGACCCAATGCCAGGAGGACCTAATGGACCAGGCGCCAGGTCCACTCTACCAAGAGGCAAATGAGCGCAAGTTTGTCTAAGAAAAGGGAGAGCACTGCTAAAGTTCTGTACCTTAATTTTTCCCCGATGGAATCATGTTTTGAAACCATTGTATGGGGTTAATTTTCTGCAGTAGTTTTACTTATCTATAGATGAATAATTTGCAAGAAAATAAGTAGTAAAGGATAGAACCACCTTAGGATTAAACAAGATCATTAATTTTTAATTCGTGATGTTTCATCCATTGTTTGGTCACTTAGGAATAAATGAATAGTTTGAGCATGAAAAAGTTTACTTTTTTTATCATGCTTATTTTATTTTTGTGATCAAATGCGCAAGTTCTTGTGAGACCAAAGTCTCACTAGATAGAACGGTTTATGATAAAATGTTTTAATCTAAGAAACTTTAAAAATAAAAGAGTTCATGGTTTATTCTCTTAGACAGTTTAACACTTGACAAGATGATTGCCCACTAAAAGGAGGCCGAGGTCCTAGGCGCAACGATAGATCCTAAGAGCTAAATTGACATTGCTCTTGAAATTCTGTTAGATTCATATATTCTCAGTTCAAGTTGATCTACAACATGAACAAGTTGGATATGAATCTCACGGAGCTTATGAAAGAGCTCTAGCCAGCAAAGAAAATCTTGAAGCCCGTGTCAATGGTTTTGGTCTCTCATTTTGCTTCTTCTTCTGGATTTAAGGCAAAGCCTAAGATATTCACGAAGAGGATAGCCCAGAACAACACAGGGGCCCAACCCAAAGCATCTGGTTAGGCCAAGCCCAATGGGAAGCCCAAAGGAAAATCCTTCAAGCGTGGTAAAAAAAGGCATTGGAAGAAAAATTGTCCAGACTTCTTAGCAAATTCTACTCCAGGTATTGCTCTATGCCTAGAGTCTATTTTAATGGTTGGATCAACATCTCTAACACCCCTACTAAAGATAACAGTGGAAGTATATCAACACTAGGTGTCGCCCCATCCTATTTCCCAGACAAGGGGTCTTTATAACGAAACTAACAGAGTATACACGGTCTAGACCTATACAACAACCCATACTGATGGTCACATACACATATATAACAAAAAATCTCATACATGAAAATTTTCGCTTCACATCAATAACAAGGCACATTATCATAAAGGAAACGTTCGGACCTAAACTGTTGTCACAGTGGTATCGTCCTTCTATCCGTAAGTTTACTCATTTCTAGATCCTAAAAAAGGGTAAGATAACAGATACGTGGAGTGAAAAATCACCCAGTGAGTCCCGCGTGTACTAGTGCTTTAGTAAAAAAGACAGAGTACATAAAACCTTTGTGGGGGAAGCATTTCATTTTCCATACATTTTCAAACTGGAATCAATTCCAAAATTCGTTAAAGAAGAGCTTATTCAAAACTCAATCATTTTTGGAAAACGGTGTTTCAGTTTCAAAACATTACCTCAATTTTCAAATCACAAGTACTTCTCCCACAGAAGGTCAGCCTATATGCAAGTCCTACAGTCCTTCCCTTCGATGCCATATATCATTGTATCGAGACTGCAGTCTACAGTACTCAATCGTGCATCGCCAAAATAAGTACATCGCAACGTACTTCTGCTCAGGTATACCGCAGCACACTCTTGCCGCCATAAGCCAAGGGTCCCATGCCAACCTTACTCACCATAAGCCAGGGTTCCCCATACCTACCTTACTCACCATAAGCCAGGACAACTCATTTTAATATTTTGTCACCCCATTCGGAGTAAGACAATCCCTAGAACTAGGCCAGGTTACTAGGGCCGTCTAACTCTATCATGGGCTAGTACAAAGATTAAAGTCTTTGCTGAGTACTCAATGTTACCAATACCAACCCCTTCTGACTGATCAGGCCAGAGGGTTATCTGATCCCATAGAATTTTCAAAACAAATATTTTTTGGCCAAAATAATATTTTTCACAATTTGATCTTACTGACTCACAAGTCAGATCATAATTCCTATAGGCGCTACAGGCCAATCAATTCATTCCATAGGCATATCAAGCCAATAAAATAATTTTTGGGATCAAAATGTTATTTTCCAAAAGTCAATCTCATCACGAGAGATCATTTTACAAAACCATGTCAAAACATGTTAAAGAGTTCTTTTCACACATCAAAACAAGTTTCCAAGAGTATTTGGGTCATTTTTCCTATACTCAATCACAAAAGTCATTTCCAAGGGCATTCGGGTCATTTTATCCATACCCGATTCTAAAAGACTTTCCGAGAGTATTTAGGTCATCTTACCCTTACCCAATTTGAAAATTATTTACAAGAGCTGTAATAAGGTTATTTCAGTCTTTTATCGAATACCTGATTTCAAAGGTTTTCATAAATTTTCCAATAAGGTCATTTGCATCATTTTTCCAAATACCTGATTTCAAAAGGAACTCATTTCAAGAAATTCAGAATTCTAATCCCAAAAAAGGATTAAATTCAATGTTTCCAAACACATTTCCATGAAATGTTCCAATAAAGGCATTCCAGTCAATTTATGAATACCCTATTTCAAATTTTATCATTTTCTGAAAATCCCAACTATTTAATCCAAAGAAGACTAAATTCACAAAATTCATGCTTTAATCAACCGTTAAGGTTTCCAAGCTAATTATGAAGTTCATTCATTCCATTATTCCTAATAATGTTATGGTATGTTTATCAGGGAATTCTATAGTACAAACAATATTGAACAAGTTATTTGTCCTATATTTTCCTAAGTGAAACAAGCATGAGTTTATATACTGAGCTGAACTTCAGAATTCGAACACGTTGTATGGTGTAAGGTGAAATAATGCATGATGAATATGACCCCCTTTTGGATGTTATTACTATTCTTTCCCATCATCATCCTCTTGTTTAGTTCCTATATAATTGCTGAACCTAGTGCTAACATTTCCTTCTATGTCAGTATAATACTGAGCAGTAGTTGGAGTTCATAAAACCAATCTTGCTCAAATAAAACTTAAACATATGGAGGGATTTCCAAAATGGTATGTAACATAGCATTCCATGGAAAAATAAAGCACACTAGCTTTCAAAAAGGTTTTACAACTCCAAGGGACTCACCACGTGTCCTAATTAACTTCTTTCCGTTTATCACCATTCAATCACCATTTCTACCGTTTTCAACATTCCGCTGGTTGTTTACTGATAAACCTACACCAAACATCCTTTTTGGGTCAAGTTGTGTTTGGCTAAAAAATAGTCGAAGTTAGCCAACGTCTAGCCGACATGCCTGACAGGTAGCCGACGTCCTACCGACATTTAGCCAACGGTTCCCCGTCGGGGACGACGGTTAGCCAATGGTTAAGGAAAACGTTCAACTTTCGTTCACATAATTTTTTTGTCATTTGATCAATTCTTTCATTTTCTTTTTTCCACATCCTTTCTCCCTTCATCTACAAGGGATTCACTTTATAATTCACATTCATTTCATCCAAAATCACACAATTAATCATCATTAAGTTCATCCATTTTCGGACTAATTTTCTGGAATTTTACTATTTGACACAATTTTGTTTCGCACATAACATTCAATCTACAACTTTGATTTCGCTCAATGATATACCAAAATGACCGTAAGACTCTTAACTTTAATTCCATATAAGCTCTTTTTAGAGTTCTAGTTCCTGTGACATGCTACAGAGCAAAAATAGCCCCAGTAGTTTTGTAACACCCCGCTACCTAGGCCTGCCAGGGCAGGGGATGTCACCCCGTCCAAAGGACAAGGGGTCTTTATAACTAGGTCACACAATTAAAATAGCGAAATGAAAATAATAATTTAACTTAAAATTTATTACAACCCAAGAATAAATCCACGAATAAAACCATGAATTCCCAAAAGAAATACAAATCCATAAATAAAATCATCCACTCTCAACTCCCAAAGCAATACATAAAAATAAAAGACAACATTCTCTTCCAAGGCAGATAACACAAGCTATTCATCCCCACAGCATGATCGGCCTGAAATCATGGTGAAAAGGTGATGAGACAGAAATCTCAGTAAGTCCGTGTGTGCTTTGGGTGTTCAGTGGAAATAATTTGTGGATGCAGAGTATAAAAACTTTATAAGAGGAATATTGGCAAGCAATAAACATTAGTCAAAAGCAAGAGTGACGTTTTGGCTTTTCCAGCCATACACAATTTATAAGATCAACCACTCGAAAGAAAGGATTATGGGTTATCACACGTTGGGCCCCATAACCGGATGGTCAGTATGCCGACACTTTGTGCATACTGCCGGTCAGAATGCCGACACTTTGTGCAGACTGACTAAAGGTAGGTGATTGGCCTACCGGGCAAGATACTCCTCCTTCTCTATACCCAAACAACAACCGGGTGTCCATTTCGGCAAAACACAGTCACTTGACTGAAATAAAAACTGCTAGCTCGGACCGGCATGACTAAGTAGTACTGACATTTCTCTAAGTTGAGTTCATCTTCTGGAGGAGGCCTCTTGCCAGAAGACTCACTCTTGCTCTTCAAAACTAGCACTACCAGTCTACCCCCATTGAGTACTCAACGTAACATATCCCACTTGGGAAGAAAATGAACAAAACACTGTTCCACATGAAAATGGCAATTTATGGGTTTTCCAAAGTCTTTAACAAAATCAGTTTTAGAAAGAATTTGAGTTTGAGTAAATTTGCTCATTAGTTTTTAAGTAATTCAAATGTTTGAAATAAGAAAGGATTTAACCCTCAATCGCCTTTACATAAATGAGTGTCCACGCACTCTACACTTGGCTTGCCATAATAAACATTTTACATCAAACAGGTTTTATGCAGGAGCTTACCTGATCCTTGTCCACAACAAAGGTCTCCAACAGCTGACCTAGCCCCGCATAGGGTAAATACAAACCACAATCAAACTCAAGCCAAGATTCACTTTCAAAAATAAAACTAACTCAACTTACTACAATCATGTCCCTAGTGTCCCAAGCTTTAAGGCTCGACAATAAATAAAAGGGGTTTATAAAATAAATCTAGTTTGATATTAAAATAACTAGAGTTTGGAAAATTAGGTACAATATGTTGAAGGTTTAAATCTTGCTAAAATAATTTAGAGTTTATTTGATGAAAAGTCCTAGGTGGTACTAGGTAAAATAATAATTTATTAATAATTAATTGCTAGAAAATAATTGATAGTTAAAATTAGTTGAAAATAAATTTTAATGAGTCTTGCTTGAAAAAAAAATAAATTTTAATAGGTTTTATTAAAAGATAATAATTAAATTTTAATAATAAATATTTTACCTATTATGATTATTTTCACAAAAGGCTTTATTTGATATTATAGTATCTATATATTTTATTTTTCTAGCAAAAAATATTATTTATTTGACTAAAATATCACTATTTTATATAAAAGACCAAATCCACATTTTCCCATGGTTTTCAAAATTTTACTAGAAAAATCATATTATTAAATATTTTATTAATGAAATAAAATTTGGCTTAGGGACAACTAGATCATGATCATATTCCCATAGCTAACCACAATCATGAACATATACAACCCTTCAATTCATCAAATCATCCAAATCATGCATACAAGCATAGATCTCAATTTATCAAAATATGATCTAACCCTTACTAGCATAAATATGATCATGACTTCAATAATCCAACATGAATATAAATCCTATTCACCAAAGGTGACATAATCTCCAGCATACTTCATCACAAATACTACCTATGACATGCATCAACCTCAAATCATCATATAATCATCCAAGATAATCCTTCCATGCATAAATCACATCTCCTTCACAATCATACATATATTCATGCTTCAATCTCAACAATATATACACACACACACACACACACACACACACACACACACTTAAATCCTATCGCCATCCACCTACTATCATCATCATTCTAGAGACATGAATCTAGAGTTCAAAAAGGAAGATTGAAGGTACTTACTTGGTTGATGAATGCCTTGAAGGAGTTTAGAGTAGATCTCAACTCCTAGATGTCTAACTTTGTCCATGGGAGATGGTGAAAGCATGTTCATGGGAGAAAAAGTCATCCGGCCAAGAGAGGGGAATTTTCGGCCATGAGAGAGAGAGAGAGAGACCATTAGCATGTTTATTCACATAGGCTCTCACTAGAGATCAAGATTGGAGAAGATGAAGTTGTTTGAATAAATTTACCTTGAAGGTGTTCTTGACCTTAACAGAAATTTCTGGTTTTTTATCCAAAAGTGCAAGTTGGATTTTGGAGTTTGATGTTAAAAATGGTACGGATGGACTCACAGCAATAAATAGATGAAATATGGAATTTTTAGAGGTAGTTTGAAGTGATTTGGAGAGGTATTAGGTGAAAGGAAGGAGTAGGTGTTCTTGGTGTACTATGTGTTCTTGAGGTTGAAGAGAATAGAGAGTTCTTGGATGGAGGCTGCCGAAATTCTGAAGAGATTAGGGCTGCCAAACTATTTGTAGGGTTTAGAAGATGGTTTTTATGGTTTGGAAGGAAAAAGGAAAGGCTAGTTGTTAAAATCCTTGAAGAATATTTTTGGGAAGCAAATTTGGAAACTAGATATCACAAGAATATCTTTGATTATTGGAGAGCTTTTGGAGATCTGCCATGGACGAATTTCTGGGCAGTGTTTTGGTTGAATGAAATTTGGTTGAAGGAGGCTTAGGGTGGCCAAAATTATGGAGTATAATGGTGGAGAGAAGGTCTAGTTGTTTGAGGTATATTTTATAGAAAGTTGTTAAATTATGGTAGCTGGAATTTTGGTATCCAAATCAAGGAATGATTGCAGAATTTTTTTGAAAACCTTTTAGGCATCCATGGCTGGATTTTCGTGTAGAACTTTGGGAGGACAATGGAGTTCAGTTAATGGAGGTTTAAGGGTGGTTTTTGCAGAAAAAGGATGGAGTTTTGGCTATGAGAGAATTAGGAAACAAAGCTGGAAAAAAAAACCACTGCACAAATTTTTGCAAGGCTGGAATTTTCTGGGCAGTTTTCAGCTGCCCTTTTCTAGGCGATTTGTAGAGGCTTTGAAGGGGAATTTCTGGGGCTTTCAAGGCTGGTTTCCAGCCTACTTCATGGAGGAAAAACACGGTAGGGTGCTGTACAAAAATTGGAAGAAAACAGCTTGGTTTTGGACCTCCAAAGCTGCGATTTGTACATGATTTTTTTCTAGTTTTGCCCCATCTTTGTGCAGTCCGAAAATAGCCATAAAAATCCATATTCTAAGCTGATCAAAAGGGCCATTTTCTGGCAACATTTGGGAGGGAATAATGGTCAAGAATTTCGACACCTTGAAGGCACACAAAGCTAGAAAAATTTCAGTTCTATGTACAAAGGGAAATGAACCTAGCCAGAGTGAATTTTTAGAAAGTTCACTAAGGAATTTAATTCACTTGAAATCTTTCCCCCTCATCCATTGCTTCGGTCCATATGATGTCTTTTACTAAGACATTTTGAACCTTCAAAGCCACAACACATTGCTGGAATTTTTCTAGAATAAAATTAGCTTGAACACAATGGACAAACTAATGAATTGAGAATTAGGAAAAACTAAGGATCAAGAGGAAATGAATTCCCCTTAGAAATTTTGTGTAGAGCAAAAGAGTAGAATTTGAAGACTCCTATCATGTCTCTCATAGGACAACATCTCTACCTGACTCCAAACACCACTAAGGCCGACAATGATACTTCCCAAGCAAAAATAAAATTTAATCATTCTATAGCTCTAATAATAGAATTTGAACCCAAGACCTCAAAAATCAATTCTAAGGCTCTAACCACTACACCACAACAACTCTTGTTCTTATTTCCTCTCTAAAAATATCTTCCTATTCAATCCTCAAGCTATCTCCCTATTTTCACCTCGGGCAAAAATTACCATCTTGCCCTTCTCACACAATACTCACCATCAAGCCCTCTAGACTATAAAACACAAATTTAATGCACAGAAAACCAGATAAAAATATATTTAAACATAAAATAAAATATGATATGCATCCCAACCCCCTTACTCAAAGGTTGGTTTCGACTGGGGTTTCACAAGTTTTGCTTCAATTCCACTATTCATGCTTTCCTTTATTTTCCTATAGCCTTTGACACCTTAGTCCATTAATTCATTCAATTTTCCTTCAAATCATCTTTAATTCAGTGATTTCCAGATTCTAAAGACTCACAATGATCACACTTATTCAACACAAATTCATCTTTTCTAATCAAAAGCTAGCACAATCCATTTCCCAACCAAGTAAATTCCATTTTTACTCTAGTTTTGTCATCATCTCCTCAACTGAAAACAACCGCTCAAACTACCATAATTATTCTATTCTTCTTCACACAAAATATCATTCAAAAACCCTTAGACAGTCGGCACACACATGTGCATATATAAGGTTCATACACAAAAGTCACAAACCCTAACTTTAATCCAAAATCAAGACATAAAAATCATGTTTTAATGTTAAAATCCATATCAACATAATCATCTTTCGCCTAACAACAACTTTAACTCTAGCAAGGTGAGCTTTTACCTTGTATTTAAGGCTATTTGAAGTGATTTTGCTCCAAGAACTTCTCAAACTCACATAGAACACCAAGAACACACACTTGCTTTTTCTCTCTCTTGTTTAATCTCTTTTTCTCTTGGTTTTCTTTCCTCCTTGCTGTTGAAATTCAGGCTGTATAACAGCCCCTTCTCACCACTATTCATCATCAAATTTTGGCCAAGAATATTTTAAATCAATTAAGCATATTGTGGAATTCATGTAGGTGTGTTCCAATCACAATTTTACACACCAACCACTAAATTTCCTCCTCAAATATTTCCCTTCATTTCTTCTTGCATGGCTGCTGGTTTCTTGGCCAAATTTCAGCCATTCAATCACCTCCTCATGGTCTATGTATTGGCCAATCACAATGCACAAGACCTTAATTAAAAGAACCCACAAACGATGTGTTCCAATTACAAAATTATACATCATTCTTAATTATTTTGTAATTCTTTAATTCCATTCATCTTGCATGAACTCTTCATGCAACCTCTCTTAAATTGGCACATGTCCATAAGCTACCAATCACAAAATGCCACACGCACCTTTTTTAACAGTGATTTCCAATTTTCTTCAGAAATGACTAAAATCAGGTCTGAAACGGAAAAATATTTTATCTCACCATTCATCCCCAAAAATTCTACTGAATCCGTTGGTAATACTTAAATTCTTCAATTCTTATCTATTTGGTCAAATTCGAGATCAAATTCGCGGGCTCAGTCAAAATGACTAAAATGCCCCTGGTGACCCGGATAGCATAATTCACATCAAAACGTATGTTTCATCGCACTGATTAATTTCTCTTCTCAGCGTACCCTCAAATTTTTATTTTATTAATAATAGCAGCCTTCCGAAGATTTAGGGTACGGGTAGATCAAATCCAATAATTACATCTAGGTCCCATCAAAATATTATTATACTAAAATATTCGTCTCATTACACCGATCATCGTTTGTTCAGCCCATTGATACAAATTGTCATCCTTTTAGAAATAGTGGCTAATCAAAGGTATAAAGGTGGGGCAGTACATTCTCCACTCCTTACAAAAAATTTCGTCCTCGAAATTGGCTTACACCTAGAATAGCTATGGATGCTTTTTCAACATCTTCACTTCCGTTTTCCTAAGCTACATCTTGTACTGGATGATGATTCCACAATACTTTTACAAGTGAAATTTTCTTTATCCTGCACTCACTTTTCATTACACTCTAAGATCTTAATAGGCTTTTCCTTATACTTCAAGCTTGGAGTTATCTTAATAGGCTCTTCATTCAAAAAGTGTGTTAGATCAGCTACGTATTTTTGAAGTTGGGTAACATGGAACATATTGGGAATACTTTAAAGCTCTAATGGTAACTCTAATCGATACATCACTTTCCTAATCCTTTTGATAATAGGGAATGGTCTAACGTACCTAGGTGCCAATTTCTTCCCTTGTCCTTTGATTCCTAATTGTCGTTGTGAAGTCAACTTCAAAAATACATGATCTCCTTCTGTAAATTTCAAATCTCTCCTACATCGATCCGTGTAACTTTTTTGTCTACTCTGTGCTGCCTCCAAGTTAATTTTGATCATCTCCACAGCCTGTCAAACTTTTCAAGATCAAAGGCATCTTATTCACCCGTCCTTCATTTTAGACTACACTTCCTTTCATATAGAACTTCAAATGGGGCCATTCTAATCATTAATTGATAACTATTGGTGTATGTGAATTCTTCATACACTATATTATCAATCCACTTAGTTTTAAAATTCAAAACGCAAGCTCGTAGCATATCTTCCAAAACCCTATTCACTCGTTCTCTCTGTCTATTTGTTTGTGGGTACGCTATTGTTCTGAACTTTATTATGGTCCCATACCACTACGACAACTTAGTCCAGCTCCAAGATAAGTCTAGAATCTCGATTTGACAAAACACTAGAGGATACTCGTGTAGTTTGATTACTTCCTCCATATAGATTTCATTTAACCTCTCAAGGGAATTCTGTTAGTTAATGGGATTGAAATGAACAAACTTAGTTAGTCGATCCACTATCACCTATATAGTATCTCGATATCCTACTACCATAGGTAATGCCATAATGAAATCCATAATAATTTCATCCCATTTCCACGATGGAGTAGGTAATGGTTGTAGTAATTCTCTAGGCTATTGCTGATCAACTTTCACTTGCCGACAAATTAAGCATCGAGCTACAAAGTTTGAAACATCCTTCTTCATAGCAATCCATCAATAAGGCCGTTTTAAGTCCTGATACATCTTTATGCCTCCTGGATGTATAGTATACTTACTCCGATGTGCTTCTGTTAAAATATTTTACTTTATCACCAACCGTTTTAGGATATAATACCGATCTCGGTAATAAATAATTCCATCATTTTTCCTTTGAAACTCATCTCCTTATTTATTTACCTCCTTTTTCACTAACCTTTGCAACTCTTCATTCTTATCTTGTTCTTCCTTTAATTATTGTAGAAAAGCAAGTTGAATTGAAATATTACTCAGCCTTATTCCTCCGTCTACTGCAAATATGGCCAATTTTGGAATTCATATCATCTGAAGAGCTGATAAATTCGCCTTCCTACTAAGCGCATCCGCTACTGTGTTTGCCTTTCCAGGATGATACTTAATTGGACACCGAGATTACTTCAAAAATTCTATCCACTACCATTGTTTCATGTTCAGTGAAAACTTCAAACTCAATCCTATTCAAATAATGTCTCCACATCTTAAGGACAGACATAATACCGTCTAACTCCAAATCATGTGTAGGGTAATGCTCCTCATAGGATTTCAATTTCCTAGAGATATAAGCTATCACCTTTATCTCATGCATCAACACTCCCCCCAATATTTCCTTTGACACATATGTGTACGCCTCATAAGGTTTATCCATTATTGGCATTGTTAGAACAGGAAAAAAACTTAACCTTTCCTTCAGTTTTTGAAAACTTTTTTCACACTGCTCAGTCCACACATAAGGAACTTTCTTTGGATAAGTAGAATCAAATGTGAAGCTACTTTAGAAAATCCCTCAATAAATCTCCAATAATATCTTGCTAATCCCAAAAAAAAACTTCGTATTTTAATTGGAGTCTCGGGACGTTTCCAATTAGTCACCGCTTCAACTTTTGCATGATCTATTGTAATTCTGTCTTTAGATATCACATGTCCCAAGAATGCTACTTCTTGTAGCCAAAACTCACACTTACTGAACTTTGCATACAATTTGGCCTCTTTTAACTTCCCCAACACTTTCTGAAGGTGCTATTTATGTTCTTAGGGGTCTTTGGAGTGCACCAGGATATTATCTATGAATATAACCACAAAATTATCTAAGTAAGGCCGAAATATTTGGTGCATTAAGTTCATGGAAATAGCAGGAGCATTAGTAACACCAAAGGGCATCACTACAAACCCAAAATACCCATATCATGTGTTAAATGCAGTTTTCGGTTTGTCTTCTTCCCGAATCCAAACTTGGTAATATCTTTACCTCAAATTCTAACTTTGAGAATCATCGTGCTCTTTATAACTGATTAAACAATTCATCAACCATGGGTAATAGGTAGTTATTATTTACCGTTACTGCATTCAATTCTTGATAATCTCTACAGATCCATAGTGACTCTTCTTTCTTTCTAACAAACAATACAGATACTCCCCAAGGTGAAGTACTAGGCCGAATAAAAAGAAGGCATAAAAGGGTCATAATGCATTAATTCCTATACTTATTTCTTATGCTCCTGTAATTTTGTAGGTGCCATTTTATAAGAAGTTCTTGAAATTGATTTTGTCGATGGCACCAAATCAATGGAAACTTCAACTTCTCTTTCTGATGGTAACTCCTTCAATTTCACTGAAAAAACATCAAAATACTCATTCACTATAGGGACATCTTCGGGTTTCTTAACCTCTCCTGGCTTATTAATTTTATAAGCCAAATATCCAGTATACCATTTCCTAATCATCTTTCGGGCATTGAGCTCCAATTTGAAAGCATTACTTTTCTTTCCAGCCTTATCCACAATTCCAATATAAGTTTCTTAAGCTAATGAAATTGTACTACCTTGCGTCTACAGTCAACTTGAATATGATGCTGGGATAGCCAATCCATGCCCAAGATAGCATCATAATCCTCTATGGGCAAACATATCAAATCTCCTCCCAATAACTCATCTCCACCAAAGTCTTATATTCCTTATGTACTTTCTCACTATTCATTTACTTTCCCAATAGGGTACTAATAATCATTTCATAATAAAGTTTCTTCCCCTTCTATCCCCATAGCATTAAGAAATGAATTGGCAACAAAAGAATGCATAGAACCGGGATCTAGCAATATTTTAGCATCATTATTCAAAATAAGAAGAGTACTTTCCACTACTATGGCATGATTATCTGTTTTTTTTTTTCCAATGCAACCACTCGAATATTCACTTGTGGTTTAGTAGGTCCAGGTCTAGAGATAAAAGCTTGTCCTAGGTTCTCTCTTTCTAGTCCTAACCTCTGCCACTGATTACTTCTTTCCCGGTCGACTCCATCCTTCTATCCTTCGAGGGTAAGGGCAATTAAATCTCTTATACCCTATCTTCCCATAATTAAACCATCTAAAAGATTGTTGTCCTTTAGTCAGACCTCCCTTCCTTTGCATCTTTCCTTGCTTTAGCTATCGGGGTCTCCAAGTCTTTTCTGACTCATACTTTGAAGTCCACTTTAACTTCTCCTACTCATATTCTCATTTATTCCAACATTCTCATTAAATCTAGTAGTAGTCTCAGTCAACTATTGAATGATACCAACCATTTTCTAAAAATTTTGGAACATAGAGTTGTCCAAAGTTACAAGGTGGAAACCTTCCACATGCGGTTCCTCCACCATTGGCATATTGTTATTTCAAGTAGTTCGCGATGATTGTCCAAAAAGTTTATTTAGGAGACATCTGTATAGTTCATACGATTTTGCTAGTAAAACGATATAACATAACTCAAGAGCAGGCATAAAAAGGCCATAATGCACATAGCAAGATCATAACATCTATTCGTTCTCTTCAAACGCAAAGTCAATACATAATTCGTGTGCCGAACATATAGTCATATATACTGGTTGAACTGTACATATCCTACTATATATATCCACATCTCATCCTCCTGCTCATCATCATCGCTATCTAAAACGGGGGGTCCTGAATCAGTAGAAACCATATAGGACTCGACTGCATTAAATCCCTCATCTTCATCCACATCAGGGTGCTACCAAGCTAGTATCTCTGGGTCTATCTCCAGTTCCTCGTCTAGTTCCTCAAGCTCGAGCATAGGTATCACTACCTCATGTACTTCTTGATCCCCTCTTGCCGCAGCAGCCTCCAATCCTGGCAACTCTCCCTCTAATGCTCTCGAAATATCCCTGCCAAATACGTCATCATCATCCTCAGACAACACCGTACCGTTGGGGATACTGTCCTCCTTATCATCATCCTAAAGGTGTGGTTTAATATCGCCATCAACCTTATCAGAAACGCCACCTACCTTCTCTATCTAACTATATGGCATCTATGTCCCTTTAGGAGTAAGTGTCCTCTCCAGATTAAGGTTTCGCAAAAATGGAGTAACAACAGATACTGCTGGGTCAATGAGCTCTTGGTAAGATGGGGTGCATGACAGTGGCCAAGGTCAAGTCCTGTCAAGATAAAACGTCCCGACACGCCTGCTCGGTAAATCGTCCTAATCTTTTCATATCTTTTTACACTTAAATTCTCACCTATCTTTTTCTCCCCATCACCGCTACACTCATCCATTGGGTGCTTGCCCTTATCACTCCTATTTGTCATACCTCCACAATAGAAGAGTTCTATTAATCCCTATGATGATACCATAGTTCCATAAGACTAGGCTCTGATACTAATTGTAACACCCTTACTAAAGGTAACAGCAGAAGCATATCAATACCGGGTGTTGCCCTGTCTAGTTTCCCAAAGAATGGGTCTTTATACAAAAAACAATAGAGTATACAAGGTCCAAACTCATACAACAACCTATATTGATGGTCACATACACATATATAATAAAAAATCTCATACATGAAAATTTTCACTTCGCATCAGTAATAAGGAGCATTATCAATAGGAAAACATTCGGACCTAAACTGCTATCACTGTGGTATCATCTTTCTATCTGTAGGTCTGCTCAATTCTAGATCCTACAAAAGTGTAAGATAAAGGACACGTGTAAGTGAAAAATTACCCAATAAGTCCCGTGTGTGCTAGTGCTTTTGTAAAAAAGACAGACTACGTAAAACCTTTATGGGGAATCCAATTCATTTTTCATACATTTTCCAACTGGAAATAATTCTAAAACTCTTTAAAGAAGAGTTTATTCAGAACTCAATCATTTTTGGAAAATGGTGTTTCAATTTCAAAGCATTACTCTAATTTTTAAATCATAGGCATTTCTCCAACAAAAGGTTGGCATGTATGCAAGTCCCATAGTCCTTGTCTTCGGCGCCATGTATCATTGTACCGAGACTGTAGCTTACAATACTCAACCGTGCATTGGCAAAATAAGTACACCGCAGTGTACTTCTGCTCAGATATACTGCAGCATACCTAGTGTACTACTGCACACTCTTGACACCATAAGTCAAGGGTTCCCATACCAACCTTACTCACCATAAGCCAGGATGACTCATCTCAATGTCCTATCACCCCGTTCAGAGTAAGACAATCCCCAAAAATGGGCTAGTACAAAGATCAATGACCTTGTTGAGTACTCAACGTTACCAATACCAACCCCATCTGACTAATTAGGCTAGAAGGTTATCTAATCCCGTAGGATTTTCAAAACAAATATTTTTAGGGCAAAATAACATTTTTCAAAATTTGATCCCACTGATTGACAAGTTAAATCATAATTCTCATATTCTTCACGGGCCAATCAATTCATTCCATAGGCACATCAGGCTAATAAAATAATTTTTGGGATCAAAATGTCATTTTCTAAAAGTTAACTCATCACAAGAGATTATTTTTCAAAACCGTGTCAAAACAGGTTAAAGAGTTCTTTTCACACATCAAAACAAGTTTCTAGGAGTATTCGGGTCATTTTACCCGTACTCGATCACAAAAGTTATTTCCATGGGCATTCAGGTCATTTTACCAATGCCCGATTCCAAAAGAATTTTCGAGGGTATTCGAGTCATCTTACCCTTACCTGATTTGACAAGTGTTCACAAGAGTTCCAATAAGGATATTTCAGCTATTTATTGAATACTCAATTCCAAAGGTTTTCATAAAACATTCCAATAAAGACATTTGGATTATTTTCCAAATACCCAATTTCAAAAGGAACTTATTTCATGAAATCAAGAATTCTAATCCCAAAAAAGGTTTAAATTCAATGTTTCCAAACACATTTTCAGAAAATATTCTAATAAGGGTATTCTAGTCAATTTATAAATACCCAATTTCAACCATTTTCTGTAAATCTTAAGTATTTATTCAAAAAAGGACTAAATTCACAAAATTAATTCTTTAATCATCCGTTAAGGTTTCCAAGCTAATCATGAAGTTCATTCAAGCCCAAAATGGCCTAAAACTAATCTTACTCAGATAAACCTTAAACATATTGAAGGATTTCCAAAACGGTATGTAACATAGCATTCTATGGAAAAATAAAACACAGTAGTTTTAAAAATGTTTTAGAAGTCCAAGGGACTCACCTCGTGTCCTAATTAATTCCTTTTCGTTTATCACCGTTCAATCACCGTTTTCAACATTTCGTTGGCCGTTTATCGATAAACCTACATCAAACATCGTTTTCGAGTCAAATTGTGATTGGCCAAAAAATAGCCGACGGTTAGCCAACATGCCTGACGGGTAGCTGCCATCCAACCGACATTTAGCCGACGGCTCGCCATTGGGACCTATCGTTAACCGACAGTTAAGGAAAACGTTCAACTTTCGTTCACATTATTTTTTTGTTTTTTTCTTCAATTCTTTCATTTTTCTTTTTCCACATCCTTTCTCCCTTCATAAAAAAGGGGTTCACTCCATAATTCACATTCATTTTTATCCAAAATCACAAAATTAATCATCCTTAAGGTCATCTATTTTCGGACTAATTTTTTGGAATTTCACTGCTTGACACGTGATTTTGTTTTGCACATAACATTCAATCCACAACTCCGATTTGGCTCTATGATATACCAAAATGACCATAAGACTCTTAGATTTCATTATTTATAATCCTTTTTTAGAGTTCTGGTTACCATGACATGCCATTGGGTAAAAATAGCCCCAGTAGTTTTGCTTCAATTCTACTATCATGCTTTCCTTTGTTTTCCTCTAGCCTTTAATACCTTGGAACCATTAATTCATTTAATTTTCCTTCAAATCATCTTTAATTTAGTGATTTTATGAGTATTACATTTATTCAATATAAATTCATCTTTTCTAATCAAAAGCAAGCATAATCCATTTTTCCCAACAAAGGAAATTTCATTTTTACTCTACTTTGGTCATCATCTCCTCAACCGAAAAAAACCCTTCAAACTACCATAATTATTCTGTTCTTCTTCACACAAAACATCATTCGAAAATCCTTAGGCAGCTGGTGCACACATGAGTATATATAAGGTTCATACACAAAAGTCACAAACCCTAGCTTTGATCTAAAATCAAGACATGAAAATCATATTTCCATGTTAAAATCCATATCAACATAATCATCATTCACAAAAAACAACTTTAACTCTGCCAAGGTGATCTTTTACCTTGTATTTCAGGCTACTAAAGTGATTTTGCTCCAAGAACTTCTCAAACTCACATAGAACACCAAGAACACATACTAGCCTTTTTCTCTCTCTCTCTCTCTCTCGTTTAATCTCTTTTTCTCTTGGTTTTCTTTCCTCCTTGCTGCCAAAATTCAGGCTATATAACAGCCCCTTCTCACCACCATTCATCATCAAATCTTGGCTAAGAATATTTTAAATCAATTAAGTGTATGGTGGAATTCATGTAGGTGTGTTCCAATCACAATTTTACACACCAACCACTTAATTTCCTTCTCAAAATTTTCCCTTCATTTCTTCTTTCATGGCTGCCAATTTCTTGGCCAATTTTCAGCCATTCAATCACCTTCTTGTGTTCTATGTATTGGCCAAACACAATGCACAAGGCCTTAATTAAAAGGACCCACAAATGATGTGTTCCAATTACAAAATTGTACATCATTCTTCATTTATTTTGTAATTCTTTAATTCCATGCATCTTGCATGAACTCTTCTTGCAACCTTTCTTAAATTAACACATGTCCATAAGCTACCAATCACAAAATGCCACACAAACCTTTTTTAGCCGTGATTTCCTATTTTCTTCAAAATGACTAAAATCATGTCCGAAATGAAAAAATAATTTATCTCACCATTCATCTCCAAAAATTCTATTAAATCCAGTGGTAATACTTAAAATCTTCAATTCCTACTCTATTTGGTCAACTTTGCGGTCAAAATCGCTGACACAAAATGATGAAAAGGCCCCCGGTGACACGAATAGCATATTTCACACCAAAACTTGCGTTTTATCGCACTGATCAATTTCTCTTCTCAGTGTACCCTCAAATTCTTATTTTATTAATAATAATAGCCTTCTGAAGATTTAGGGTACGAGTAGAGCAAATCCAATAATTACATCCAGGTCCCGTTAAAATATTGTTATACCAAAATATTCGCCTCATTACACTAATCATTTTTTGTTCTGGCCATTGATACAAATTCTCATCCTATTATAAATAGCGGCTAATCAAAGGTAAAAAGGTAGGGCATTACAACATCTTCCTAGATAGTTGATTTTGGTGCCACTGACCATGTCTATAACTCTTTGTATGGGTTTAGAAAAACAAGAAGACTCAGCAAGGGTGATCATAGGCTTCAAGTAGGCAATGGAGCAAGAATATGGGCTGAAGTAATGGGAATCTTGAGCTTATTTTTTTATTGTAATTGGAAGTTAATTTTAAAAATATTTTATATGTTTCTTATTTTAAACAGAATTTGATTTCAGTTTCCAACCTGATAAATCAAGGATATTCAGTTTCTTTCCAATTTGGTGTTTCCATCAGTAGAAATGGTAATTTAATCTGTGCAGGAAACATGTATGGAAAACTCTTTTATATACATCTTATTAGAAATCAAGTAAACAATATTCAAACTAAACTTGATAATAAAAAGATAAATGTCATATCAAATGACTCGTATTTGTGGCATCTAAGAATGAGACATATAATTCCCAATCGGATTCAGAGGCTAATCCATGATGAGCCTTTAGGTTCATTGAGATTGGAAGAATGGCCTCTGTGTGAATCCTACCTTAAAGGTAAAATGACCAGAAGGTCCTTTACCAAAAATGAAGATAGAGCCTTGGAAATACTAGCACTGGTTTATACGGATGTTTGTCGTCCGATAACTACAACAACTAGGGGAGGCTACGAGTACTTTATCACTTTCACAGATGATCATACTCATTTTGGTTATATCTATCTGATGAGACGCAAGTCTGACTCTTTTGATAAATTCAAGGAGTTTAAGGCTGAAGTGTACCATCAAACCGATAAATTAATTAAAATTTTAAGATTGGACCATGGTGGAGAGCTTCTCCTCGATGTGTTTAACGATTACTTAGTACATCACAGTATAGTATCTCAGTTAACTGTGCCTGGGACTCCCCAGCAGAATAGAGTAGCAGAGAGAAAGATAAAACTTTGATGGAAATGCTTAGAAGTATAATGAGTCATGCGTCTATTCCATTTTTTTTTTTTTTTTTTGGGAGGGGGTATACCTTAGAAACAGCAGTATATATTTTGAACTTGGTTCCTTCTAAATCAGTACCTAGGATACCCTATGAGATGTGGATTGGAAAAAAGACTAATTTGAACCATCTCAAGATATGGGGTTATCCAGCTTATGTGCTAATAAAAGGAAATAAGCTGGAACCAAGATCAGAGATATGATACTTCGTTAGGTTACCAAAAGGAATAAAAGGTGGATATTTCTATCATCCTCAACAACATAAAGTACTTGTTAGTACTAATACTAGATACTTAGAGGATGAACAAGTTACTTCTACCACGGGTTCAAGTGGAATAGAGTTAGAAGAGAAGTTGGCCACGGATTCAACTTCAGGTACATCTAACACCTCGATCGAAGAACCAAGAGAAACACTACCGGATGTTCCTATACAAACTGAGCCTCGTCGTACTGGGAGGATCAGAAGAGTTTCTGAAAGGTGGACCTAAGAGATCTACGATCTAGTTTCTGATCATCAGGAGCAACATCCCACTAGATACGAGGAGATCATTGTTGATGCAGATGTAGACAAATAGTAGCTAGCTATGAATGCCGAGATTGTACCTCAATCAGGTTTAGGATCTTGTCACTGCATCTGATGGGATAAAACCCATTGGGTGTAAGTGAGTATACAAGAGGAAGAGAGGTGCGTACAGAAAGATTGAAACCTATAAAGTAAGGTTGGTTGCTAAATATTATACTCAGAAAGAAGGGATTGATTATGAGGAAAGCTTTTCACCAATAGCCATGCTTAACTCTATTCAAATTATCTTAGCCATCGCGTGTCATTATGATTACAAGATATAGCAAATAGATGTTAAGCCAACCTTCTTAAATGGTAATCTTAGCAAAGACACCTATATGTCCCAGCCTGAAGGTTTTGTTGCTAGAGGTGAAGAACAAATGGTCTGTAAACTTAAGAAGTCTATCTATGGACTTAAGCAAGTATTACAAGTATAGAACATACATTTTGATAAAACTGTGAAAGCTTACGGTTTCACTCAAAACATGGATGAACCACATGTGTTTTGAAATCGGATAGTTGCAAAGTGATTTTCTTCGTAATTTATGTAGATGACATTCTCCTCATTAGAAATGAAGTAGGGACATTGTCATTAGTTAAGGCTTAGCTATCTAGTCAATTTAGCGTGAAATGCTTTTCTGACCGAAAAGCATGAGGTAGGGACATTGTCAGCTGGCTCATTATGAAAATACTTTTCTGTAATTTTATGCAAAAATAAGAGAAAATTAGAGCTAATTGTATAATTTTTCAGAACAAGACCAGCACCAACCAAGAAAGGACAGCCGGCACTAGTTAGCTACTGGATGCACAAAAGAAATTAACGGAACAGAGGACAAATTGCAATTGAAATTGGAAATTAAAGAAGGCGGCTTCACGGCTCACAAAAGGAGAACAAAGAACAAAAGCAAAGGAAAAAGGAAGCAAACAATTCAGTCAGCAATCAGCAAATTAGAAAGTTGAATTCCAGTCAGCAAAGGACAAAAAGCCAACAGAGGAATTAATGAAATTCAGTGGCTTGGTTCACGGCTCCAAGCAAGCCGACAGAAATTGCAAGAAAGAAACAGTTTCGGTGGGGCCCAGATGCAAATCAAAGTCAACAAGCTGAAAAAGAAGTAGCCGAAATAAGAAAAGAGAACAAAAGGAGCAGCAAAAGAAGCAGCTTCAATGGTCAGCAATACAAGAAGAAAAAGGAAGAAGTGGTAGGCTTGGCTGTGCGGTTGAGCATAAAAAGGAAAACAGCTCAATTGACCCGACACTACAAAGAGAGAGATTTTCGATGGCTTCAAGTAGATTTCACATGGCTCAATTAGAAGCCAAATCAGACAATTCCAATTACAAAACAACAAAAGCAATTCCAATTCAATGAATTCCACAAACTTTCAGCACAAGAAGACAAAATCCTAAAACAAATTCAAGTCCAATTCTCAATTCAATTTCACAAAGTCAATGGTGGTTTCCTTAGTGTTTTTTTATTTAGTTTTTCTTAGGTTTTTGTTTTAGCAATTTCTAATCCTTTTTGGTTTTGGATATTTTTAGGTAATTACTTCTTCTTTATTTAGGACTCTTTTAGGAACTTTGTAAGCCTATAAATAAAGGCCAATGCACATAGAAAAAAGGGGGTGCACAATATAGAAACTTAGATTTATTTTAGAGTGCATCACCAATATTTTCCGGAGATAAATAGTTCAAGAAGGATTGTACAAGAAGGTCTACGAAGGAAGAAGAAGAAGACTTGTCTATGAGAATCTTCTTCTAATTATCCCCCATAGATTAAATTTTTTTTAAAAAAACTTATAAGTTAGGGAAGTCATTGGTGGAACAACTCTCTTCATGACATCTTAGAATAAAGAACCTCGTTGTGATATTTTGTTGTGATGATTGATGATTGATTGCCATTGTGCTTGTTCTATCTACGTTAGATATTCTCCTTGTCTTGTGTTTCTTGAGAATCAAAAGTTTGAAAACATTCTTTGCTGAAAAGAGCACCAATTGCAAAGTGTGAGATAAAGAGGATCTTGTGAGCCTTTGGAGGTTGTGGTGGTCTATTTGGTGGTGCTATTGGATAATTTGGAGACAATCTGGAAGACTCTACTTCAAAGGGGACTTAAAGGCTTTGACTTTCTATCTTTCATCTCCCTTGATTTTTATTTTGTTTCAAATTACTTTTTATACTTTTACTTGTGTGTTTATTTATCTATTTATAGGTTGAATTTCGCTGGAAATAATTCTTCCAACTTCTTGTAGAATGAACTTCTCATATCTTGGAGCTAATCTACACTTGGGAAGTATTACTTAAACTTTCTACCCTTGTTCAATTGTGGTCCCATTGGAGATGCTTTATTGTGTTTATTTTTTTCCATTGAGGATAATGTCTAGTTTAAGTGTGGGGGAGTGTTGTGTTGATATTCTTGGTCCAAGTTTTTTATCAATTATCTTCATGTTTTCTTGTTGTTGAGTTTGAAATTTGAAATTTGGATTTTTCATGGAGCTAATCTGCCTTGGGGAGTATTAGTTTCTTTTCCCTCTTTACATTCTTGGTCCCTAGGTTATGCTTTAGTGTGCTATTTTAGGCCATTGAGGACAATGTCCAATTTAAGTGTGGGAGAGAGATTTAACGTTTTCTCAAGTGCATCTTTGTGATTTCCAATCAATGATTTATGTTTGAATTGTTTTGAATTGTTGAAATTGTTGATTTTTTTTTTAAATCAAGAGAAAACAAAAACACAAACAGATTTGGAGCTAAATGGATTTTATTTGTTTATAATGAAGATATGATTTCCTTTTTAACTTTGGATATGGATTTGTCATTTAGTATGGTAAGATTTTATTAAAAAAGTAAACTTGTGTATTAAGTTAGATTTTGCTAAGTCTTAAGAATTTAAATTAACCTTGGTTATATTTGGTATTTGAGTTTTATTTTATTCTTTGAGTTTGAATATGTATGATATAATGATATATGGGTAGAGTTGTTAATTAATTCTTGTATTACGGATTTAAAATTTTCTTAACTTTGAGTTTTGAGTAAGGAATGCGAGAAAAAAAAATTTGATAAAAAATTTTAGCTGGAAAAAATTGTGAGATGAAAAAAAGAAAAAATGTCGTATTGTTTTTATTTTTGAAGACTTTTTGCTGAAAAGGGGGTTAATATGGGGAGAAGTAGCAAGTGTATCCAGTGCACTCTCATGAGGCTATCCCGAAGGCAAAAGGAAAAGGAAAAAAAATATGTTAAAAAATTGTTAGAGAAAAAATGATGACTGATGACTATAAGGGAGGCTAATACGGTGTGTGAAGAGAAATTCATGCACTTGAGGCTATGAATTCCCAAAGTCATAGAAAAACAAAGAGTTGAGTGTTTTCCTTATTTCACTAACTCGAGTTGGTGTATTTGAGTTTATAATGCTTGAATGGGTTAAATGACTTGACTTATATGATTTATGTTATCTATGTTTTTGCTTGAAGAGTGAAAAAATGTTCATGTACTAGATATAAGCTTGTTTAACTTAACTTTGATGGCCTTAGGATTATTTGATTTAATATATGAGTTTACAAATGTTTTTAAAGGGTGAATGGATGACAATTTTGTATCTAAGGCTGGAAAGGAATTATGGCATTGTTATGGATGAGTATGAAAAGAAATAAATTATTTTGAGTGCTTTGGTTAAGTGTTTACTTGAGAACAAGTAAAGATTTAAGTGTGGGGGAATATGATAGGGCCTAAATTAGTCAAATTTTTTCTAATTATTTGAGGTTATTTTGTGATGCATTTTGTGAAATAGCTAGTCATATTCCTTCCTATTTGATATTTCCCTTATAAAAATGATTTTCTATAATTTTATACAAAAATAAGAGAAAATTAGAGCTAATTGTGTGATTTTCCAGAACAAGACCAGCACCAGCTAAGAAAGGACAGCCGGCGCCAGTTAGCTACTGGATGCACAAAAGAAATTGAAGGAAAGGAGGACAAATTGCAATTGAAATTGGAAATTAAAGAAGGTGGCTTCACGGCTAACAAAGGAAGAACAAAGAACAAAAGCAAAGGAAAAAGGAAGCTAACAATTCAGTCAGCCAAGGAAACTCGGTCAGCAATCAACAAATGAGAAAGATGAATTTCGGTCAACAAAGGACAAAAAGCCAACAGAGGAATTAATGAAATTCGATGGCTTGGTTCATGGCTCCAAGCAAGCCGACAAAAATTGCAACAAAGAAACAGTTTCGGTGGGGCCCAGATGCAAATCAAAGTCAACAATGTCAAGCTGAAAAAGAAGTAGCCGAAATAAGAAAAGAAAACAAAAGGAGCAGCAAAAGAAGCAGCTTCGGTGGTCAGCAATGCAAGAAGAAAAAGGAAGCAGCAGTAGGCTTAGCTGCATGGCTGAGCATGAAAAGGAAAACGACTCAATTAAGCCGACACTACAAAGAGAGAGATTTTCGGTGGCTTCAAGCAGATTTCGCACAGCTCAATTAGAAGCCAAATCAGACAATTCCAATTATAAAACAACAAAAGAAATTCTAATTCAACAAATTCCACAAACTTTCAGCACAAGAAGACAAAAGCCCAAATCAAATTCAAGTCCAATTCTCAATTCAATTTCACAAAGTCAATGGCGGTTTCCTTAGTGTTTTTTTATTTAGTTTTTCTTAGGTTTTTATTTTAGCAATTTCTAATCCTTTTTTATTTTGGATATTTTTAGGTAATTACTTCTTCTTTATTTAGGACTCTTTTAGTAACTTTGTAAGCCTATAAATAAAGGCCAATGTACATAGAAAAAGGGGGTGCACAATGTCGAGACTTAGATTTATTTTAAAGTGCATCACCAATATTTTTCAGAGATAAATAGTTCAAGGAGGATTGTACAAGAAAGTCTACGAAGGAAGAAGAAGAAGGCTTGTCTATGAGTATCTATTTCTTTCATTTGTTTTCTTTGTCTTGGACAATGATATGTTAATTGTTTTATTGTAATTTAACATTATTTTAGGTATTCGTGGTTTTTAGAGTTATTTAATCTTTTGATTAATTGATTATTTTTCTTGGTATTTAATTACTTGTGCCTATTACGAGATTAATTGTTTGTTTCTTTCCATTAACTTGCTTGGAAAGGGCGTTGATGATGGTTTCAATTTATTGATTTCATATTTGTTATCTTTTAACTCGCTTGGAAAAGGGGTTAATTGCTAGGAACAATGTAATTAAAGGTTAATTGATGTCTGTCATGAATGAATTCATTGGTTAATTTCATATTTTAAGTTTGCCAGGAATGGAAATTTAATCAAAGGATTGTGTTTAATGCATCTTTTGGGTAAGACTGGTTGAGACAGGAGTGTTATGCTAAGCTATCTAGAAGATAGGGATTCATGGATTGGAAAAGAAGTGAGTCTACTTTAATCCTTCATGATGCCAAGAGAATAATTTGTTGTGATAAATATTAGGTACTTTAAGATTACGTTTGTCTAAACATGGGCTTGAGTTACATATTTCTCCATCCTTGACATGTATATATTTTTATTTTTATTTTATTTTGTTTTATTTTTTTCTTTTTCACTTTATCGAGTCGGTTAAACAATGAAAGAAATGTGGCTAATGTATACTTGCTCCTTGAGGATCAACACTCGTTTGGATCTTATACTATGTTAATGATGATTACATTTGCTCATATGTGTAATTTGGGGTTAATATTTTAATTTAAACTTGATTAGGAATGTACTTATTTTTATATGATTTTTTATACCCAAATCTGGACACATCAGCTACGTTCTTGGTATTAAGCTTCTTAAAGATTGGAAGTAAAGAATATTAGGCTTATCCCAGTCTACTTATATTAACAAGATGTTGGTCAAGTACTACATGAATCAATGTAAAGAGGCTATTATACCCTTTAGACAAAGATTATCCTTAACTTCCAAGCCTGTCCTTAGGCACAGGAAGACAAGCATAAAATGAGCAGGATCCCTTATACTTCAATTGTGGGAAAGTCTCATCTATGCTATGCTTTGTACAAGGCCAAATAACTACTTTGCAATAGGCATGGTTGATAGGGGCTAAATTAGTCATATTTTTTCAAGTTATTTGAGGTTCTTTTGTGATACATTTTGTTTAATAACTAGTCATATTTCTTCATATTTGAGATTTTATCCTTGGAAAGATATTTTATTCATTATTGCAGATTTTTAGGGTAAAACGAAACAAAAACGTAGCAAAACAGAGGAGAGGCGGTGCCGGCTAGGGCCCTAGAATCGGCGCCAGCCATGCACTATTGATATGAACTTCGATGCGATGGAAAATTTGATGAAATAGAGCAAAATAGAGTAGAACCGGTGCCGGCTCCAAAAGTCAAGGCAGCGCCGGCTGCATTTTGGTCTTCATTGTGCAAAATTCGGGGAAAAAAAAATCGGTGAACAAGATGAAAACCATAACACAATCAGCACTGCCTCTGAAAGCCAAGACGGTGCCGGCTGTGCCCTGAAGTTAAGGTAGTGCTTGATTTTTTTTTTTACGCGGGTTTTGGTAATCTATGGAGTTTTAGTATCTTCCAACTTCTACTCGGCCAAGAACATTGTACCTACGAGTTTAGGTACTTCCTAAGCCTATAAATAGATGAAAAACACAAGGAAAATTTGGAGAATTCATTGATCATCATAGAAAATCACTCAAATCAAAGGAGGAATTCTTCAATTCAAGGAGGGTTGTGCAAGAAGGTCTTCAAAGGAAGAAGAATGAGGCTTGTCTATGAGTGCTTTTTTTTTACTTTGTTTTCTTTATCTTGAACAATGATATGTTAATTGTGTTATTATAATTTGACATTGTTGTAGATATTCATGATTTTTAGAGTTGTTTGACCTTTTGATTAATTGATTTTTACTCTTGGTATTTGATTACTTGTGCATATTACGAGATTAATTGGTTGGGTCTTCCCATTAACTTGTTTGGACAAAAGAGTTGATGGTGGTCTCGATTCATTAGTTTTATATTTGTTGGCTTTTAACTTGCTTGGACAAAGGAGTTAATAGTAAGGACAAAGTAATTAAAGGTTAATTAAAGTCTGTCAGGATATGGATTCATTAGTTAATTTCATGCATAATTTGTCAAGAATGGGAATTAAATCAAGGACTATGGTTAATGCATCTTTTGGCTAAGACTAGTTGAGACAGGATATGTGATGCTAAGTTCCCTAGAAGATAGGGATTCATGGATTGGACAAAGAAGTGAATCTATATTATCCTTCATGATACCAAGAGAATAATTAGTTATGATAAAGATTAAGTACTTTAGGTCATGTATGTCAATATAATGGTTTATGTTACATAATTCTACATTCTTGACATATATATATTTTTATTTTCTTTTCTTTTCCTTTCCTTTTTATTTATTTTTCACTTTATCGAGTCAGTTAAATAATGAAAGAAATGTGATTAATGTCTACTTGTTCCTGGAGGATCGACACTCGTTTGAACCCTATGCTCGGTTAATGATGAGTACGCTTACTCATATGTGTAATTTAGGGTCAACGATTTAATTTAAACTCGATTGGGAATGTGCTTATTTTTTATATGATTTTTATACCCAAATCTGGTCACATCAATGGTTAGTAGATATCAGTCAAACCCAAGAAAAGCTCACTGGCAAGCCGTCAAGCATATACTTAAATATCTCAACAAAATTAGCGATTATATGCTTGTATATCATGCTGATGATTTGGTTCCTACTGGTTACACAGACTAAAACTTCTAGGTAGATAAAGAAGAAAGAAAATCCACTAATAGATACGTCTTCACTTTGTTTGGAGGAGCTATCACATGGAGAAATATCAAGCGATTCTGTATTGCTGATTCTACTATGAAAGCTAAGTACATTGTTGCTTTAGAAGCTTCTAAAGAAGTTGCATGGCTCTAGAAGTTCCTCACAGAACTTGGAGTAGTACCACACATAGATAGACATATCATGATTATTTGTCACAACACTGGAGCAGTGTCATAATACAAGGAACATCGAAACCATAGGAAGGGCAAGCACATTGAGAGGAACTATCACCTTATCCGAGAGTTCATCTAGAAATGGGAGATTGTGGTTGATCAGATTTCCTCTATCAATAATCTGGCGAATCTCTTTATCAAGCCTTCGACAAAAAAAGGTGTTTCACAGACACCTAGATGTCATAAGGGTAGGCACTTGTGGACTTTCTTAATCTTTATAGTGCAAATAAGTGATTGTTGAAACGTATGCCATCAAAGACAATGTATTCTATGTAATTATATTGTAATAAATTATTTATTCATTTAATTTAGTTTGTTTCTTATGTTATTTCACATTTATGGTCTAAGTATAACAAGTAACGGGCTATGTGCTTGGTCGTTCTTTAGAGTAAAGTGTAGATATTAGTGTTGTGTCGTAGAGGCAATCACTTGTACTATGAATATTCCTTAATAATTAATAAAAGAGACATTCTTTATCTTTTAGTTTGATTGTTATATCCATATATGCATATAAACTGTTTAATAAAGTCCCTAGTACAACACAGTATTAAGGAAATCATTATAGAGATTATGATATGAGATTCCTACTAAACTATGTAGTGTTTGTGCTTGATTAATCCCTAGTCATAGTATTAATGAGATGGGATATTATTAATATGCTAAGACTAGTACATGTTATTTCTCTTGATTGGATCAAACGGTGGTTCTCATAACCATGAGTATTGTGATACTCAGGATTAATATGTGGATGCATATTATATAAACAAGTTCATTGGATGACCTAGCTATGAAATAATCACTTGGATAAGCTATTGAGTGTTAGTGATAGAATCTCATTATAGCAAGTGTGCAAGTATTCTTAGACTTGAAATCTCTAAGGTACTTTGTTTGTTAAGCATTGTACTTTGATTCCAATCTCTGGAGCCAGATTGAGGGCCACCTATGGGATGGATATTGGGTACAATGTGAGGTAAAAGAAAGTGGTTGAGAGGATCAATAAAGGATCCACCACTCCTAATAGTAGGAGAGTATATCTCAAGGCCATTTGTAGAAATCATTACTTATAAAATCCTTTGCCAAGGTGACTATGTGTTGGAAATAGTTCTAAATTTGATACACATATTAAGTAATGGATTTCTTGACCAAGTACTAAAATATTCAGGCCAGAATTAAAAATATTATGGATGGAGTTGGCACTAATTCCATGCTATAGACCGAATGAGATATAGTATGGCGAAATGAGTTTATTGCACTGGTTATTTGCTATTGAAAGGTTCGCGTCATGCCACTTGACTTTCTAGACTTTTGGGTGATCAAGAGTCATTGCTAGATGTCGCTCTTGATCTTCTAAATGTGGATTTATTAATTAGAAAATTAATAAATTAATCATATTTTATTTAGGATTATTAATTTTAAAGCTGTTAGAATTAATTCATATTATGCTACCAATAAGACCAGAAAACCTAATGGGTCACACACAATAAAGGTTTGAATGCTTAATATATATTATTTGATAATATTCTAGGGTTAATTAAGAGAAGAAGATATATTTATAGGTAAACTATAAGTTTGTTATAATTCAAGGGACTTAGTTGCAATTATGTAAACTTCAAGGGCCCAATTGTAGACATGGATCTTGGAGGACTTGATTGCAATTAACACAAATCCTAAAACCTATAAACATGGGAAACGTTCCCTGTTGCTACGAGAAATAGTTGGGCAAGCAAAATAGAGGCGGACAATCCTTTTCTTCTGTTTTCTTCTCCAATTTAAACCTGGCCACTTCACTTCTACTAGCATAGATTTGAGTGGGCTTGTAAGCAATTCAACCTTGCGTGGATTACTGCTAGAGACAATCCTACTCATGGATTGTAATGGCACAAGGTGGATGATTAAAGCAGAGGATTTGGCGCAAGAAAAGTTTTTGTTTTCTGCTATACAAGGTAATCTTTGTTTCCTTCCTCTATTCCCAATTTAATTACAAACACGTGATCTTTGGGCATGGATTTCATAGTTATTTTCACTGCGTTCTTTTTTATAAGTATGATGAAATCCCAACTGTGGTATCAAAGCCATCGTGTTTGTGTTTAAATGGATCTTTAATCGCTTTGAAATCGTTTCTAAGCATATAACTATATGATCATGGTGATTGTATGTCTACTACTTTGTATGGCGCGTCTGGGTTTTCTGGTTTGAAGAGTCTCTGGGTCATTGAAAATTGGTGGGAAGTTGTTTCCCTATGGATCTCTGTTTTGGCATAAGATTTTTTGCAATCAAGATTTTAATTCAACAATTTGGATTGTTGTTTAAATTATGCTGTAGATTACTGTTGGTTGTTAATATTAATTAACAATGCTTGAATCGAAATTGTTTCAAGCGGTATGAAAATCATGTTGCTGTTCATTGAAAATTTACAGCAAAATTTAGGGAAGAAGATGAATAGTTAATTTTTCCACCTCTGGAGCCTGCCTGGCACCGGGTACTTCAACCCGCCTGGCGCCAGGTACAATCTTTTATTCCCCTCTATGCATGCCTCCAGAGCAAACCTGGCAAAGGGTACGTTCGACCAACCTGGCACCAAGTGCACTCTGTTCCAATACTGTTTTATAAAAAAAAATTATATTTTTTTTTCTTTCCTAATTTTGAGAATAGGTTCTAATAATGATTAGAATTATTTGAAACCCATAATGTTGGATACAAATATTTTCAAAAATTACATATAGGACTCACAATTTTCTAAAAATTTAATTTTGGCCCAGAACTTTCCAAAATTCAATTTTAGACCTTGATTTCTTCAAAATACTGATTTTGGATGTTTGTGCATTGGATGCTTTATATGCTATATTTTAAGCACATTTTGTTGGCATGATGGATAGTTATGGACTAAGACCAAACTTATTTGTTCATGCATTTTTATTGCTTTGTTTTATTTAAATAGGGTCTGTGCGTCTTGCCTTATCTCAAAATTCTTGTGTAATTCTCTTCTCATCTAACTCCCCTTGAATGTAACTCAAGGTTTCTTCCTTTTGAAAATTATGTAATTAGTTTACATAGGTTATATTGAGGTCGAATTTAATTTTACAAGATTTTGAAGATGGCAATCAAAATGAAGTGAGATGGTAAGACGTTTTACTTAAATCATGCATGAACACATAGGGTTGACCATATTAATTTCCTTGATGGCTCGAGAAAATTAATCTAGAGAGTCCACAACCATGCCACATAATTGTTTATTACTATGTTTATCAATTTATGCTGCTTACTGATAAATTGAATGCATGCCAAACGATGAGACAAGTAAAAGAAATAAACCCCTCAAATAATTCAAATCTAATGCCTTCCATTAATATAGTAAGAACGAGAGCTTTTTTTTTAGACCACGTTGTTGGACATACCTAAGCCTACTTGACATTGAGTATGTTTAAACTATGGAATTTAATTACTGATTAATAGGTTGGGTTTAACTAATTTCTTTATCCCAGTTAGGCTAACCCAATCATAAAGAATATTAGAGGTAAGGTTGGGATAGTATGGAATACTTTAATGATTAAGAGATGTTAATCATCCAGTGATACAGTAGTTACATTTGATGTAATTGGTATTGGATACCTACCATTGAACTTAAAAGTGGCTTGTTGGGCAAACCCAAGGTTAATCTTAAGGAATTTGGATACTGGTCTACTAGGAAATATTCCAACGGGCTTTCCTGAGCCAATAATAGGGGTTATTAATTTGAATAAAATAGTGGAATTAAAAATTATTTTTAATTAAATACCTAATTACTTACATATTGAAGTGTTTGAATTTGGGTATAAAAAATCATATAAAAATAAGCACATTCCCAATCAGGTTTAAATTAAAACGTTAATCCGAAATTACACATATGAGCAAGCATACTTATTATTAAGCATAGCATAGAGTTCAAACGGGTGTCGATCCTCCAGGAACAAGTATGCATTAATTACTTTTCTTTCATTGTTTAACTGACTGAATAAAGTGAAAAAGGATAAAAATAAAAATAAAGTAAAATAAAAGAATATAAACATGTCAAGGATGGAGAATTATGTAACTCATACCATTATTTTGACAAACACGACATGAAAGTATTCAATCATTATCATAACTAATCACTCTCTTGGTATCATGAAGGATTAAGATAGATTCACTTCTTTTTCGATCCATGAGATCACTATCTTCTAGACAAATTAGCATAACATATCATATCTCAACTAATTTACCCAAAGATGCATTAAACACAATCCTTGTTTAAATTTCCATATCCTGACAAACTTAAAACATGAAATTAACCAATAAATCCATATCCTATGAGACATCAATTAACCTTTCATTACCTAATTCTTAGCAATTAACCCCTTTGTCCAAGCAAGTTAAGAGACAATAAATATAAAATTAATGAATTGAGACCACCATCAACCCCTTTGTCCAAGCAAGTTAATGGAAGGAAACAACTAACTAATCTCATAATTAGCATAAGTAATTAAATACCAAGAATAATAATCAATTAATCAAAAGATCAAAGTAACTCTAAAAGTCATGAAAACCTAAAACAATGTCAAATTACAATAAAACAATTAATACATCATTGTTCAAGAAAAAGAAAACAAAAGTAAAAAAAAGAACTCATAGACAAGCCTCCTTCTTCTTCCTTTGTAGACCCTATTGCACAACTCTCCTTGAATTGGTAGAATTCCTCCTTGATTTGAGTTTTTTTCTACTATGATCTCTGAATCCTCTCCTTTCTCTTGTATTTTCCCTTTATTTATAAGCTTTAGAAGTGCCTAATTTCGTTCCTCTAAGGTTTCTAGCCAACCAGAAGTAGGAAAATACTAACACTCTGTAAATTACCAAAAATCACACATGAAAATCTAGGCACCACCTCAGCATCAGGGCACAACCGGCACGTCTGTCCTGCCTAAGGCTAGCGCCAGCTGTGTTCTATCTCTCCAATCATTCACTGAGTTTTCTTGATTTTCGCTCCAACCTTTCCAGACAGCCGGCGCCGCTTCTAGCCTCCTAGCCCGTGCGAGTTTAGTTCTGTTCAGCTCTACTCCACTGATTTTTTGTCGCCCCAAAGTGCGTGCCAGCAACACATGGTTGGCGCCGATTCCTCTATCCTATCCGGCGCCGCGTCTGTTTTGTTTTACGACTTTTATGTCTTATTTTACCCGTAAAATCTGAAATAAAGCACAAAATACCTTTCCAAGGGTAAAATCTCCAATATGAAGGAATATAACTAGTTATTGAACAAAATGTATCACAAAATAGCTTCAAATAACTAGAAAATATATTACTAATTTAGGCCCTATCACATATTATGAGCATATACATGTTCTAATTACTCTATCTTTACATCTAAGTCACTTGCATCATATCGACAAACCTAAACCTACGTAACATCTTGGAAACAAATAAGCTCACGAATCAAACTATTTGGATTGGTATAGAAACTTGAGAATCATTCTCAAGTCAGAAAAGTTGCTTTACGTGCTAGATGCTCCTATTCTGCCACTTCCAGCCCAAGATGCTCCTGTTGATGAGCATGCTATCCACAAGAAGCATAAGAAGGACAGTAACATTGCATCATATATTATGCAGGCATCAATAACTCCTGAGTTATAAAAATAGTATGAGCATATAGATGCTCAAACCACTATCTTCCATCTTAAAGTGTTATTTAATAAATAAGCTAGAATTCAAATATATAAGATCTCTAAGCAATTGTTCCATTCTAAGATAGTTGAGGGTGCTTTAGTAGCCACTCATAGGCTGCAGATGTTGTGCTATATTGAAAAACTTGGGTCTCTTGGTTTCGTAATGGATCACAATTTAAGTGTTGACTTAATTCTACAATCATTACCAAGTAGTTTTTCACAATTTGTGATTAACTACCACATGAATAATATTCAGACCACTATACTTGAGCTTATCAATTTTCTAAAGACTGCTGAATCATCCGTGAAGAAGGATGATAAGTCGATCTTGCTAGCAGGTTCTTCGTCTTCTAAGAAGAAAGTTCCCAAGAAGAAGAAGAATAATCCTATCAAGCCCAAATGAGGTGTGAAGAAGAAGGAAGCAGCCATTAAATGTCCATGTCATCATTGTGGCAAGATGGGCCATTGCAGATGCAATTGCAAAGCCTACTTGGAGACTATGAAAGAAAAGAAGGAGAAGAAGAAGCTTGCAAGCACTTCTATTTCTACTCTTGGTATATTTATGATTGAGATTAATACTACCTTTAGTAGTGAGATATGGGTATTGGATACTGTTGGATTGTATGCCCTCTTAGACTAGGTTTCTGATGTAAAATCGAATTGTTTAATAAAAGAATTTATTTTCAGAAATTGTTTGTGAATTTACTTTTTGTTTGTGCATGATTTTTGTTTGGAACAGACCCATTGTGTTTAAATAAGTGATCCATGTGAATGGTGGTCTTTCACAGTAAGGTATGGATCACGGGTTATTTAACACATAAACATTTGTTCTTAACCTATTGATGAGACTGGGAACCTTATCATGTTTAGGTTATTATGTTATGAATTCCAAATGGGGAATGGCTTACCTTTAGCCAGTGGGTAGTCCACCCACTTCATGACATAAGCGTATTTCGAATACGTAGAACAGGACCTGTAGTAGTGGTTTCTCAAAGTACTATATGATAGAAACCTAGACTACTACCGCTACAACGTGGACTAGTACTCTACGACTTGAGTATGAGTTGGTGGTCTGGCGAAGCTGGAAGCATATACTTTGATTTGCTATAGTTGAGGTTCTATAGTAGGGCCAATATACTTGCATGTTGGGTATGTGTGACTAGTTAGTTAAGACAGACTTATACAAGATAGTTTCTGCACTATATCGCCCCTTGTGGCTGTCCGAATGGTCTAAATTATCCAGGGCCCTGGGAAACATGACTCGGATGTTTGCTTTAGGGTAGCTCCCTTGGAAAGCGGAAACACTCCAGGAAGTCGTGGATCATTGGACTAGAAGCCTAAGGATGGTAGATGTCATTTAGAGGGGTGTTAGTACGCTTCTTCCTCTCTAAATGTACGGCGATGTGTGGAGGGGTATTTTAGTCATTTCACCTATAGGTCGGAGACTTTGCGAATGCAGCATTGTCCTTGGGGTCAATATTTCCTTATGGTGATATTAGGAAATATTTAAAATGCAAAATACAACTATTTATATTGCAGGGGTATTTTGGTCATTTTAGCAGCCAAGGCGATGTGTCTTTTTGGTCCTCGGGATAGCCCGTAAGTCCTAACTATTTTTGGGTTGAGGATTTGGTCTCAGTTGAAGAGGATTTTATTTTATTTTATTCAGGAAGTCTAATTTATTATTGGACTGGAATAAAATAAATAAATAAATAAATAAAATAGGAGTTGAGAGAAATTAATTATCTAGTTTATTTGGTTAATTAATTATTTAGGGCCTAGGTCCAGTATGAATAATTAAGAAATTAACCTGAGCTTAAACTAGGGGAAATAATTAATGTTTAATTATTTATTGGGTTATTTATGTAGGCCCAAGAAATAAATAATTAGAGGTTAATTATTATGGTTCATTTGGGCTCATTAATTATTTATTGGGTTACTTATGTAAGCCCAGAAAATAAATAATTAATATTTATTATTTTGGGCCTTTTGGGTCCAAGAAAAATAATAAATATTTATCTGGCCCAATAGCTTGGACCTTAGGGTTTTTCCAGATACGGTTAAGAGGAGTTTAAGGTTAGGCCAAACTGTTTCTCAGGATAACATCCGGATATTTCGAAATCTCGGGGATATGTTTATCAGAGATTGAGAGACCTAATTTTGGCTAAACATAAACAACTCTTTGAAAGGAAAAAAAAACTTTAATTTTTCCCTTCCCAAGCAAAGACTCACGTGAGTCTCTCTCTCTCACAAAACTCTCTCATTCTTCTTGTTTTTCCCTTGTTCTTTGCTAACCAATAGCGAACGAACCAAGGAGAATTGAGACCCTTCCTCTTCACCATAGTGTTCACCGACTAGAGGGTAGGCTGAGGAATATCCCGAGAGTTGGAGAGCTAAGCGTTAATGCAAACAAGACGAAGTCGAAGGCTAGCGGGTGTTCAACCGGAAGCTCCTTCAACCGTTCAAAGCGAGGCGATTCCAGCCGTTCAATCTGTTCCTACGCAACCTAGGAGAGTTAAGGAACGCAAAGGTATGATCTTCACGCTTCCGCATGGCCTTTATGGCCCGCGTTTAATTTTTTTTTATCTCTGTTTTCCCGTCCATGGCTTCCTGTTACTGCATTCACCATCAAAGTGGTATCAGAGCCATTGGTTTTGATCAATATAGGGAGCATGGTAGTTAATAAAATGGAGAAGATGATTATACCTGTGATCCTTCGCTGTTTTGGTATGGGATAGATGGTTTTGTAAGCTTCACCGTGAAGCATATGAGCTACTGTAAATTTTTTGGCTTTGGTGTTTTAATCGTGTAAACCCAATTTTAATGGGTATAGGCGGTTGTGGTTATGTTTTGGATGAGTTTTTATAAGTAAAAATTTCCAAAGAAGCCAAAGAAGACAGAAAAAATCAAAGGAAAAATGCTCTGCAAGTCGCGCGCGAAACTGAAGAAAAAAACGAAGAAGATGCACTGTTCCTAAGCCGTTTAAGCCGAGCCGAGCCTTGAGCCGAGCCGCCACTGTTTCTGTGTGAAGAGCCGTGTCGCACGAGCCGCTGGAGCCGAGCCGTGACTGTAGCAATCCAAGCTGAATTCATTTTGAATGTTGAATTTGAATTGCAATTGATTCCGGGTCGAGCAGCGAATCCGGTAAAACACGAGGGTCGCGTGCAGAGGAGAAGCGGTTCGCGGGCGGGCGGGTCATGGCTTGGCGGGTTGGAAGCTTCAGGAGATCTGGTGTGGCTGGTTAACAGCGGCCGCTGTGGACCACAGGCCAAATGGGCCCGAATCCGGTGCGGCCGGTGCAGTGGACCTCCAGTCAAATTTTTTTATGTTTTTTCTTTTTCGTTTTGGGTCCCATACCAGGCGAAGTTAATATTTTTGCAATATTTATATATTCTTGGAATATATTTGCATGAAAAATATTAGTAAGGGATTTTAGGGTTAAACAAGATCATTAATTAATGAATTAATGTGTTTAATTCTATTATTTGGGCACTTAGGTTTAAAAAAAAAATAGAAAAGCATGAAAACGTTTATTGTTTTCTAGCATGCTATTTTTTTTATGTACCTATGTGTGCTTTTTCTCAAAGACCAAAGTCTTTGGGAACCTTTTATTTTGGCAAGAAAAAATATTTTTCTTTAAAAACTAAATGGTTATTTTAATTGGTACAAAAATTAATCCTTAAATATTTTCTTAAAGGATTTAATCCTTGACATAGAAAATATATTGTATTTAGATATTTTTGTAAATTAAAATGGAGAGCCATTTTGTTTTGTTTTGGACTAGAAAAATGATTTTGTCAAATAAACTTGAGACCAAAGTCTCTAGAAAGTTTTAATTGGAAATTTTTGAAATCATTAAGTTTTAACTTATATAAAATTAGTCCATGGAGGAAATCTCTCAAAGGATATAAGCCTTGACATAGAGATTTTATTGGACTTAGATATTTTTGAGTTAAGAAAAACTTAATGCAAATTTCAAAAGGATATTTTCCAGAAAACCTTTATTTTAAAAGACTAAGTGGGAGAGGGGTTCCAACGGCCCCACGGCTTCCATCACGGTCCTCATTAGAGATCGTGGATCCCCTCGCGTCACCCTGGGAGTGAACCCGTATAGGATGGGGATACCACAAGGATCTAGATCTAATGGAAGGATGTAATTAATAACCCGGGGCACGTACTATGATCGGCCAGCCCACGTTGGAGGTTATAGTGCGAGGTATGTCCATAGGAAATGAGAGGAAACGGCCATCCCACGATGGAGTTATTCTCTAGACCATTGCCTAGAAGGGAAATTAATTTGTGGTGGTTAATACACTTAGCTTAGGAAACCGTTAATCTTCCCAAGAAGCTATGTCGCTTTTCCTAAGAGCCAAATTATTTTCGTGCACAAATTTCATTTTGTTTTCACAAACTAATTTCTTTCTTTTATTTTCGATTTTCAGAAATGGTGGGAGGTTCTTTTAGTCCATTGGCCGTTATTCTCAGGGAGAATAAGTTAACGGGTCCAAACTATGTGGACTGGAAAAGGAACCTTGATATAATACTCACAGCCGAGGACTATAAGTATGTCCTTTATGAAACCCGCCCCGTTATCGGGGAAGGTTCCACCGCCGAAGAGCGAGAGGCCGAAAAGGCATGGAAGAAAGTCGACGAAATGGCACGTTGCTATATGTTAGCTTCCATGTCTAATGTGCTCCAACCAAAACACGAGCACATGGCTTCTGCATATGACATTAGTCAATCGTTGGCAACTATGTTCGCGGACAAGAGCCGGCCCGCAAGGCAGGAGGCTCTTCGAACAATTGTAAACACTAAGATGGCTGAGGGAGCATCAGTCCGAGAGCATATGCTCAAGATGATTGCTGCTTTCGAGGAGGCGGAAATCTTAGGGGCTGTCATTGACCCCGAGAGCCAAGTGGACATGGTTCTCGAATCTCTACCGGGCTCTTTCACTCAGTTTAAGTTAAACTATAACATGAACAAGTTGAACATGAGTTTGACTAAACTGATGAAGGAGCTCCAGATGGCGGAGAAGGTCATGAAGCCGCAGTCTAAGGCCATGATTGCTAAGGCTTCTTCTTCAAGAACTGGGCCTAAGCCCGTAAAGTTCAAGAGGAAGAAGGGGAATGCAAGAGTCTCACCTCAAGAACCAGCCCAAGGACAAACCAAAGGGCAAGTGCTTCAAGTGTGGAAAGAAGGGACACTGGAAAAAGGAGTGTCCAGATCTTCAGGCCAAGAAAAACCCCACATGTAATGTTTACTATCTAGAGTCCATATCAATGGTAGGATCAACTTCCACTTGGATTGTTGATTCAGGAGCCACTGATCATATCTGTAACTCATTGCAGGGGTTTAGGAAGATAAGAAGACTCAAGAAGGGCGAACATGGGCTTCGAGTGGGTAATGGAGCACAAGTCTGGGCCCTTGCAGTGGGAGAGCTGGATCTTAATTTTGATTGTAATAAGATAGTGGTTTTAAAAGACATTTTATATGTACCTGGTTTTCATCAGAATTTGATTTCAGTTGCAAAACTTATTAATCAAGGATATTCTGTATCTTTCCATTCTCGGTATTTCTATCGGTAGAGATGGAGAAATTTTATGTACTCGGGCACATGTATGGAAATTTGTTCTTTTTAAACCCTATTAATAACCAATCAAATAACGCTCCGTCCGAACCTTTAACTAAGAAGAGAAAGACCAATATCAATGATTCATACCTTTGGCATCTGAGGTTGGGTCATATTAACTCAACCAGGATTCAGAGGCTAATCCATGATGGGCCTTTGGGCTCATTGAGATTGGAAAGTTGGCCTTAGTGTGAATCTTGCCTGATGGGAAAAATGACCAAAAGGTCTTTTACACCAAAGGCGGATAGAGCCAAGGAGGTGTTGAGTCTTGTTCACACTGATATGTGCGGTCCATTGTCTACACCAGCCAGGGGAGGTTTTGAGTACTTCATCATGTTCACGGATGATTGTACGAGGTATGGTTACATTTACCCGATGAGACGCAAGTCTGACTCTTTTGACAAGTTCAAAGAGTTTAAGGTCAAGTGGAGCGTCGGACATGTAAATTAATCAAAACCTTACGATCGGATCGTGGTGGAGAGTACCTCCTAGGTGAATTCAAGGACTACATGGTACATCATGGGATAGTATCCCAGCTCTCTGCGCCGGAACCCCCAGCAGAACGGAGTAGCTGAGAGAAGGAACAGGACGTTGATGGAAATGGTCCGAAGCATGATGTCTCATGCTACTCTTCCAGTTGTCCTTTCGGGGATATGCCCCGGAAACAACGGCATATATTCCGAACTTGGTGCCTTCCAAGTCAGTACCTAGGACTCCCTATGAGATGTGGACTGGGCGTAAGCCAAGTCTGAATCATCTCAGGATTTGGGGGTGTCCAGCTTATGTACTGATCAAGTGAGACAAGTTGGAACCAAGATTAGAATTATGCTATTTTGTTGGGTATCCAAAAGGGACAAAAGGAGGCTATTTTTATCATCCTAATGAGCAGAAGGTACTAGTCAGTACCAATGCTAGATACTTGGAAGATGATCAAAGTACTTCCACTAAAGGTTCAACGAGGTTGGAACTGCAGGAGAAGTTATCTATGGAATCAACTTCTACTGACCCGATTTTGGAACAAGAAGAGGCACAGCCTCAAGAACCTATACAAATGGAGCCTCGTCGTAGTGGGAGAGTGTCTAGGGTTCCGGATAGATGGACTGGAGAAGCCTTTAAGCTGGTTTCCGACCATCAGGAACAAGACCCCGCTAGGTACGAGGAGACTATTGCTGATGCCGATGCAAATCTGTGGCATGAAGCAATGAAAGGCGAGATTGAGTCTATGTACCTCAATCAGGTTTGGGATCTTGTAGCTTCACCTGAAGGGATAAAACCCATTGGGTGCAAGTGGGTATACAAGAGGAAGAGAGGAGCGGATGGGAAGGTGGAAACCTTCAAAGTTAGGCTTGTGGCGAAAGGGTATACTCGTAAAGAGGGTATCGACTATGAGGAAACCTTTTCCCGGTAGCCATGCTTAAATCCATTCGCATCCTCCTTGCCATCGCCTCGTCACTATGACTACGAGATATGGCAAATGGATGTCAAGACGGCATTCTTAAATGGCCATCTTAGCGAAGACATCTATATGTCCCAACCGGAAGGCTTCATTGTCGAAGGCCAGGAACACATGGTTTGCAAGCTTAAGAAGTCCATTTATGGACTTAAGCAGGTATCAAGAGCATGGAACATTCGTTTTGATGAGACTGTAAAGTCTTATGGTTTTATTCAAAACAAGGATGAACCATGCGTGTACAGGAAACTTGAAGGCATCAATGTGGTTTTTCTTGTCCCGTATGTGGATGACATTCTACTCATTGGAAATGATGTAGGGACATTGTCATCTACAAAGGTTTGGCTGTCTAGTCAATTCAAGATGAAGGACTTGGGAGAAGCCACTACATTCTCGGGATTAGGCTTCTTAGAAATAGGAAGCAGAGAATGTTAGGATTATCCCAAGCGACATACATTGACAAGATACTGGCCAAGTACAGCATGGACTCATGCAAGGGAGCTCTAATACCTTGCAGACATGGGTTGTCATTTTCTTCGAAGGACTGTCATAAGTCTCAAGAAGAAAAGGATAGAATGAGTAGGATTCCCTACGCTTCGGCGGTGGGAAGTCTCATGTACGCCATGCTGTGTACTAGGCCGTATATCCGCTTTGCCATGGGCTTAGTTAGCAGATATCGCTCAAACCTGTGGGAGGTTCATTGGCAAGTCAGTAAAGCATATTCTCAAGTACCTCAAGGGAACGAGAGATTATATGCTGGTTTACAAGGCTGATGATTTGGTTCCAACAGGATACACAGACTCAGACTTCCAGGCGGATAAGGATGAGAGAAAATCCACTAGTGGATATGTGTCCACCTTGTCTGGAGGAGCAATTTCCTGGAGGAGTATCAAGCAATCTTGCATTGCTGACTCAACCATGGAAGCTGAGTATGTGGCAGCTTCGGAAGCGTCCAAGGAAGCAGTCTGGCTCCGGAAGTTTCTTTCAGAACTTGGAGTCGTACCACATATGGACAGGCCGGTTGTGATGTATTGCGACAACACTGGAGCAGTGTCGCAATCTAAGGAGCCTCGGAACCACAAGAAGGGGAAACACATCGAGAGGAAGTACCACCTGATCCGGGATTTCATCCAGAGACGGGAAGTCGTGGTGGAACATATTACCTCAGAAAACAATCTAGCAGACCCATTCACCAAGCCTTTGGCTGAGAGAGTCTTCAAGAGACACTTAGACGCCATAGGGGTGGGCACCTATGGACTTACCTAGTCTTAGAGTGCAAGTGGGAGATTGTTGGATTGTATGCCCTCTTAGACTAGGTTTCTGATGTAAAATCGAATTGTTTAATAAAAGAATTTATTTTCAGAAATTGTTTGTGAATTTACTTTTTGTTTGTGCACGATTTTTGTTTGGAACAGACCCATTGTGTTTAAATAAGTGATCCATGTGAATGGTGGTCTTTCACAGTAAGGTATGGATCACGGGTTATTTAACACATAAACATTTGTTCTTAACCTATTGATGAGACTAGGAACCTCATCATGTTTAGGTTATTATGTTATGAATTCCAAATGGGGAATGGCTTACCTTTAGCCGATGGGTAGTCCACCCACTTCATGACATAAGCGTATTTCGAATACGTAGAACCGGACCTCGTAGTAGTGGTTTCTCAAAGTACTATATGATAGAAACCTAGACTACTACCGCTACAACGTGGACTAGTACTCTACGACTTGAGTATGAGTTGGCGGTCTAGCGAAGCTGGAAGCATATACTTTGATTTGCTATAGTTGAGGTTCTATAGTAGGGCCAATATACTTGCATGTTGGGTATGTGTGACTAGTTAGTTAAGACAGACTTATACAAGATAGTTTCTGCACTATATCGCCCCTTGTGGCTGTCCGAATGGTCTAAATTATCCAGGGCCCTGGGAAACAAGACTCGGATGTTTGCTTTAGGGTAGCTCCCTTGGAAAGCGAAAACACTCCAGGAAGTCGTGGATCATTGGACTAGAAGCCTAAGGATGGTAGATGTCATTTAGAGGGGTGTTAGTACACTTCTTCCTCTCTAAATGTACGGCGATGTGTGGAGGGGTATTTTAGTCATTTCACCTATAGGTCGGAGACTTTGCGAATGCAGCATTGTCCTTGGGGTCAATATTTCCTTATGGTGATATTAGGAAATATTTAAAATGCAAAATACAACTATTTATATAGCAGGGGTATTTTGGTCATTTTAGCAGACCAAGGCGATGTGTCTTTTGGTCCTCTGGATAGCCCGTAAGTCCTAACTATTTTTGGGTTGAGAATTTGGTCTCAGTTGAAGAGGATTTTATTTTATTTTGTTTTATTTTATTTTATTCAGGAGGTCTAATTTATTATTGGACTGGAATAAAATAAATAAATAAATAAATAAAATAGGAGTTGAGAGAAATTAATTATCTAGTTTATTTGGTTAATTAATTATTTAGGGCCTAGGTCCAGTATGAATAATTAAGAAATTAACCTGAGCTTAAACTAGGGGAAATAATTAATGTTTAATTATTTATTGGGTTATTTATGTAGGCCCAAGAAATAAATAATTAGAGGTTAATTATTATGGTTCATTTGGGCTCATTAATTATTTATTGGGTTACTTATGTAAGCCCAGAAAATAAATAATTAATATTTATTATTTTGGGCCTTTTGGGTCCAAGAAAAATAATAAATATTTATCTGGCCCAATAGCTTGGACCTTAGGGTTTTTCCAGATACGGTTAAGAGGAGTTTAAGGTTAGGCCAAACTATTTTGAAATCCCGGGGATATGTTTATCAGAGATTGAGAGACCTAATTTTGGCTAAACATAAACAACTCTTTGAAAGGAAAAAAAAACCTTTAATTTTTCCCTTCCCAAGCAAAGACTCACGTGAGTCTCTCTCTCTCACAAAACTCTCTCCTTCTTCTTGTTTTTCCCTTGTTCTTTGCTAACCAATAGCGAACGAACCAAGGAGAATTGAGACCCTTTCTCTTCACCATAGTGTTCACCGACTAGAGGGTAGGCTGAGGAATATCCCGAGAGCTGGAGAGCTAAGCGTTAATGCAAACAAGACGAAGTCGAAGGCTAGCGGGTGTTCAACCGGAAGCTCCTTCAACCGTTCAAAGCGAGGCGATTCCAGCCGTTCAATCTGTTCCTACGCAACCTAGGAGGGTTAAGGAACGCAAAGGTATGATCTTCACGCTTCCGCATGGCCTTTATGGCCCGCGTTTAATTTTTTTTTTATCTCTGTTTTCCCGTCCATGGCTTCTTGTTACTGCATTCACCATCAGATACCGGTTGTAGATCTCGTTTATGCAATAATTTACAGGGACTAAAGGGCAGTAGAAGGTTGGAAAAGAGCGATGTGGACCTGCGAGCTACAAATGAAGTAAAGGTTACTGCACTAGCTGTGGGGACTTATCATCTTAATCTACCTTTTGGATTAATTTAGAACTTCAAAACTACCATTTTGTACTAGTTTTATTGAAAATCATTATCTCAATTGCTTGTTTAGACTTATTAGGATTTCATTTAAATGAATAAACGTTGTTCTTTTTCATTAAATAATATCCATTATGGTTTTGCGACTTTGGCTAATGGTTTATATGTTCTAAACATGGATAATTCAATTTTTCATATAAATGTAAAGAAATAAATAAAATATAACTTAATCTCATCTTACTTATGGCATTGTCATTTAGGCCACGTAAATGAAATATGCGTGTCTAGGTGGTAAGGCATAAATTAATCATATATTTCCTAGTTATTTGAGGCCATTTTGTGATACATTTTGTTTAATAACTAGTCATATCCCTTCATATTTGATATTTTATCCTTGGAAAGGTATTTTGTGTATGATTTCAGATTTTAGGAGTAAAATAAGATAAAAACATCGCTAAACAGAGCAAAGGCGACACCGGCCAGGACAGGGGAACCGACGCTGGCCACGTGCTGTTGGCACACACTTTGAAGCGATGAAAAACTAATGAAATAGAGGTGAACATAACCAAACTAGCACCGGCTAGGAGGTTAGAGACGGCGCCAACTGCAATCGGGAAGAAATTGCGTGAAAGTCAAGAAAAAGTAGCGAACGGATAGAGAAACAGACCACAACTGACGCCAGCTAGGGGGCCAAAGGTGGCGCCGACTGTGCACTGGTGTCGAGGCGATGCCTCAATTTTTGTGCGTTTTTTTTGATAATTTACAGAGTTTTAGTATTTTCCTACTTCTAGTCGCTAGAAACCCTAGAGGAACGATTTTAGGCACTTCTAAAGCCTATAAATAGAGGGAAAACACAAGGAAGAATGGAGGATTCACATATCAAAATAGAAAATCACTCAAATTAATGGGGGAATTCTTCAAATCAAGGAGGATTGTACAAGAGAGTCTACAAAGAAAGAAGAAGGAGGCCTGTCTATGAGTGCTTTCTTTTAAGTTTGTTTTCTTTTTCTTGAATAATGATGTATTAATTTTTTATTACAATTTGATATTGTTTTAGGTATTCATAATTTTTAGAATTACTTTGCTCTTTTGATTTGTTGACTGTTACTTTTGGTATTTAATTACTTATACTAATTACGAGGTTAATTTGTTGTTTCTTCTATTAACTTGCTTAGAAAAGGGATTAATTGCAAAAAAAAAAAAAAAAACTGGGTAATTAAAGGTTAAGTGATGTCTTTCAGGATATGGATTCATTGGTTAATTTCATGCTTTAAATTTGCCAAGATATGGGGATTTAATCAAAGATTGTGTTTAATGCATCTTTGGGTGAATTAGTTGAGACAGGATATGTGATATTATTTTGTCTAGAAGATAGTGATTTCATGGATTGGAAAAGAAGTGAATCTATTTTAATCCTTCATGATGCCAAGAGAATAATTAGTTATGATAATGATTGGGTACTTTAAAATCATGTTTGTCAAAATAATGGTTTGATTTACAAAATTCTCCATCCTTGACATGTATATATTCTTTTATTTTATTTTATTTTATTTTCCTTTTTATTCTTTTTCACTTTATTGAGTCGGTTGAACAATGAAAAAAAATAGAGTAATGTATACTTGTTCCTTGAGGATCAATACTTGTTTTAAACCCTATACTATGCTTAATGATGAGTACGCTTGCTCAGATATGTAATTTGGGGTTAACCTTTTAATTTAAACTTGATTGGGAGTGTGCTTATTTTTATATGATTTTTATACCCAAATCAAAACACATCAAGTTTTTGGCGCCGTTGCCAGGGAGCAATATCATGAAAGTTTGGATTTCATTGATTTAACTATGTTTATATGTTCATATGTCTATATGTAAATATGTATATATGTTCCTTGTATGAAAAAGTGCCATATTTTGTTGTTTGTATAATTGTATTTTAATTTCACTATATGTTGTAAATAGGTAAATAGGTAAATACATGTTCATAATAACTACTTTGTCTTTGTATGTTTGTATATACTATATATTTAGTTATTTAACTTTACTAACCTACTGTTAATGTGGAATATGTGTAATCTTTGTATTTTGAATTGGATGATTTTTACGTCTATAAGTTTGAGTCAATACTAACTCTTCTTATTTTTAGGTTTGGACTTTTGGCTAACACGATATTTTCGATCAACTGAATTTATTTGTTTCTTTATTTACAATTTTTAATCTTAGTTTAATATTTAATTTATGAATTCATGGTCATGGATTCAATTAGGATAGTTTTTAGTTGTCAAAAAAAGTTTAAAAAAAAGCATCAATGTATTGGTAAAATTACAAGCTCACAGTGATGTTTTTAGTATTAGAAGCATTGGTGAAATCTTTTGTTGACAATACAAATTTACCTATTCAAGGGCATAAAGAAGCTTCCCAACGATTATGCGATCAAAGGAAATAATTATTTAAGATTGTTGAGAAGATTCATGAGTTCAGGCAAAACCGTACAATTGACCATGGAAAAAAAAAAAAAAGAGAGGCTATGAGGGACAATTGCCTGATATGGCAGGAGAGGTATTTGATTCTACTCTATGTGCTTATAATTCTAATATTTCTTTGTCACATGATTTCTTAGATTCCTCTCACTTCTTGGAGAACAATGGTCCCAATGATGATGTATGGAGTTTAACAAGCCTCAAGAAGTTGGATTTATCATTCATTCCAAGAAACCCTTTGAAGATGTTGACGAATTCTAACCTTCACCCCATTCAATGGGAGGTAACTTAGTTTTTGTAGAAGCATTGAAAAGTAAGGATTTCCCTGTCCCATCTTTAAAAACTCAAATACTAAGTTTAAAGGGGAATTTTAATTGTAAAAATTCTTTTGAAGGGTTAATTAGTGATTTCAAAGTTGACGCATCCGTTAGATACCATGTGCACTCATATGTTGAAAAATATATATATGTGTCTAAAGGCATGTTGGAGAATGAGGATCATGTGCTTTGCTTTGCTGAGACAAATCGTTTTCATGAGTCCTCCATTTTTCAAAAGCCTCTATTCTTTTACATTCATTATACCTATCTTCTACTTGGACATTTAATCTCTTTTCCAAAGGTTTGATGAGGACGCATGATGAGTGGAAAGATTTTGTATCGTTGTTTTATGTTTGGTTTTGTTAAGTTTTTTGTTTTTTCTCTCTCAAATAAGGAAAATATTTTTCATCTTCAGTGTGGGGGAGTGAGTCACATCTCTATTTGCTTTCTTAGGATTTTTAGTTTTGTTTTCTTTTATTTTTATGCGTCTTTATGTTGTTATTATTTTTCTTGTACTTTTCTTTTTTGTACTATCTTCTTTAATTTTTTTTTTCTTTTCTAGTTTTTATGCTTTGGTGTGTTTCTTTTGTATTTTTCTTTTTAGGTACTTCGACAATGCTCCTTTCTGCTGGACTTCCACTCTTTTGTAGAAAAATGCCTACGGTAATGGAAGTATTTTCTTTCTTATCTTTTCCCCTTTATTTTTAGTCCCATGGCAATATTTTCTTGCTCTATTTGTTTGGCTATTAAGGACAATGTCCAGTTCAAGTGTGGGGGAGTGGTTAGAATGGGAATTCTTCTATACTTTATTTATCTTGAAATTCTTCTTTGAACCAATTCTTCTTGAATATGTCTTATTTTTATTCTTCTTGCAATTCTTTAGAATAGGAATTTGAGCAAATTTTTCCAAATTTTTCCTGAATTGGTTGATTTTCAAGATGTATTTTTAATGCATGTCTTTGTGCTAGATCATAGAGCATATATGCTATATCATTTGTGGCTTATGCATGACTTTTTGCACACACTTGAACTAAGTAGTTCTTGATCAAATGCTTTACATTGTTCTTAAACCTGTTTTTCTGCTAAAATTCATTGAGCATTCTAGAACTTACTTAAATACCTCTCGAGGCGAAATAAGAAAGACATTCATGATTTAACTTAGGGATGACAGTAATAATCCTTCTTTGGATAGTTTGAGGTTTTCAAGCCTACCTATTTTATATTATCCCTAGTGCCTATTTTGAGCCTAATTTGTCAATTTCTTTCTTAAAACCCGTTATCTTGCTTTGTCCATTACTTCTTTCTGAGAGTTTGATTTACTTTTCAAATCTTTGATTGCTCTTGATGGATAAAAGTATAAGTAGACGAATTGTGAGGGAAAATACTTGTATAAATGTCATGACTTTTTACTTTCAGTCATGCATCATGTGTTGAGTTAAAGAAAGGAGAAAAGAAAAAAAAAAGAGGAAGAAAGAGAGAGAGGAAAAAAAAGGTACTAGAAAAGGTTGATGAAAAATAAACAAAAGCAGCATTTAGAAAGAAAGAGAAAGAAAAGAAGAGCACCAGAGGAATGTGATTGAGAGCTGGAATAAAAATTACTAAAATTTTTTATGATCTTATGCAATACGAATGATGAGTTAAGAATAGTTGAGGAAAAGAAAGCAAAATTTGCTTGAATTGTACTATGATTGCCATACAAGATTATGGGTTTTTGATTGATTTTGTGATAGGAGAGCAAGAAAAGTTTGGAATCTATTGGTACATTTTGTTTATCCTTTTTTTGCAAACTCTCATCTTCTTTGATATTTGATTTTCCTATATCCTTCGTTTGATAAGCTACATTGCAAACCCTTTAACCTTATATTATAAGCTTAAAAGTCCTACTTAACCTAAGTAGAATCATGATATGTTTCAGATTAGTGGAGAGACTGTATGAAAGTAAGCTTATGGAATGCATATTTCTTTTGAACTAAATTCTTTCCAATGGTTTGAAAATGATATAAGGTGGTTGGGATGGTTCTACTAGTCATTCTTCACTTACACAAGTCTTGCATTTGTTATGAAAGGTATAGGAGCATATGTTTTGTTGTCTTGAATAAAGAAAGCATTGGGAATATTATTTTGAAATTGATTGAGTGATTTTTGTGAAAACTTGTGTTTTCCTACTTGTCTTTGATACTTTGCTTGAGGACAAGCAAAGAGCTAAGTGTGGGGGAATGTGATAGAGCCTAAATTAGTCATATGTTTTCTAGTTATTTAAGGCCATTTTGTGATACATTTTGTTCAATAACTGGTTGAATTCCTTCATATTTGAGATTTTACCCTTGGAAAGGTATTTTTTGTATTATTTCATATTTCAGGGGAAAAATAAGACAAAAACATCGCTAAACAGAGTAGAAGCTGCATCGGCCAGGACAGGGGTGTTGGGGATATGCCCTAGAGTCAATTTGTACTTATACTATTGTATTATGTTTTATATAATAATATGAGGCTTTCCTTTCCATGAATAGTGAGTTTTGTTTTGTGGTCATCAAGTACGTGACTTGATAGTAAAACCCTACAATGAATACAATGACTATTCTAAAACTGTCCTTGATCAATTATTATTATTATTGGAATAATAATAAATTAAGGTTAGTATGTTTGTGACTTGATGGCTTATGTTTTACTGGCCATGGATATTTGTGATATCGAGTTAAAACATAAATAAATATTAGAGAACATTGTATTGGACATGACCCACTGTGAGAGTACTTCATGGAATATGTCATAAGTACTCTCTAGCCATAATAATATTGAAAGTCCTTCGACCTAAATTCATCATAGTTTCCTACTTGATAAATTCTATATTTTGACATTGTCTAAAATTGCCTTTAACCAGATAATAAATTAGAGTACTGTTGGATATAGAATAAATCAAGAAGAGGAATATGATTGATTGTGAAGGAATTTGTCCCTCTCAATTATGGGAGAGATATCTATGGGCCCCTTGATAAATTAGACTATTGAAAATGCATGGCCGTGCTCAAATATATCAATCTAAGATATTGATATCATTTGTTTGAACAGTCTACTATGAAATCAAGAAATAATTGATTAAACTTAATAAGGATGACATGCTCCGTGCCCTATGCTTAATCTGGATATCGTGTGACAAAAGGACTAAATATAAAATTATGGTTTGGTTCAAAGAGATCACCAGTCTTCATTTAACCTGGATAATTATAATGTTTTGCTAGAAATCGCTTATAACTTGTGGGCCATTTAAATATGATTTAGGCACATTGTCAGTGTTAAACGAACCTATAGGGTCACACAATAAACGAACTTGTTAGGTTATCTGGTGACCAGATTCGATGAATCTGGAAATATGTCTAAGTTAATCGTACTTAGAAAATTTACCAGATACAATGAATCTGGAAATATGTCAACATTCGATGTATCTGGATGATGTCCAGATTATAAGAATCTGACTCGGTAAATTAATTAGTTAAATTACCGAGATAATGGCAGAATCTTATCATATCAGTTTTAATTTAATTTGAATTTAAATTAGAATATGATAAGATATTATTAGGGTTGGACTCTAAGAGGTTCGGGGGTTTTTAAGAAAACCCTAGCCGTCTTTTCTATAGTCCAATTTTTCGGTTGAGAACATTCGTGTCATTTTCTACCAGAAGAGGAAAGAAAAACTTCTCAAACCCTAGGTGCCAGCACTCCCCGGGCATCGAGTGAGTTCGCGGTGTGTATCTGACAGAGGACGTTCGCATACTGCAGCGTCTGGTGATTGTTTGGGTTAAACGTACAACAGCGCAATCAGAATCGAAGGATTTTGATTACAGCAACCAGAGGTAATTCTTAAACCTTAGATCTTCTTAATCGTTTACTTGGGTCCTCGGGAGGAATTCGTGGATGTCTTCTGCGTTTAGGAGTCCACGAATTCCAACAGTGGTATCAGAGCAACTTGCTAAACGATTAGGTTGATTCATCTGTGTTAATCGTATTGTTGAATACATGTATGATATGTATATGTGAATTTAAATGGTATGTATCAGCATGTTTGCATGATTATGATTTTAGAATACTTACCATGCAGACTGCCTGAATTAGGTTTAATATGTGCGTCTTAGTTGCCTGATCAGACCAGATTAGTTGCCGATTGTCTGTAAATTGGTCTGTTTTAATATGATATGGTATCGTAAGCATGCTATCCGTGGTTCTATATTTGCGAATTGTTTGTATTAATCAGCCACGATAATATGTTATCTGTATAAATATAATTAAAAGAACACATATTGTCTGTAATATGAATTTTCACGGCGATGGTTACTTAGGGGTCCGAACGTTAATTTGATTAATATTCGAAAATCGGAAGGCAAAATCTCATTCAATGAGAGAAGGAAAAATCGTTTTTCCCCCCGCCCGCTGACCGGCCAGCGGGACCTCCGCCAGGGGCGTTACCCCTTAACCCCGCCAGGGGTGTAACACCCCCGAAGCCTAGGCCTGCCAGGGCTGGAGATGTCGCCCTGTCCAAAGGACAAGGGGTCTTTATAACTAGGTCACACAAACAAATTGCGGAATAAAAATAATATTTAACTTAAAAAGTTATTACAACCCAAAGAAAACTTCAAGAATAAATCCATGAATTCCATAACAAAACCATAAATAAAATTATTCACTCTCGCCTCCCCAAAGCAATACATAAAATCAAAAGACACATTCTCTTCCCAAGCAGATATTACTAGCCACTCAACTCCACAGCAGGATCATCCTGAAATCATGATAGAAAGGTGATGAGACAGAAATCTCAGTAAGTCCGTATGTGCTTTGGGTGTTTAGTGAAATCAGTTCATGGATGCAGAGTGTGAAACTTTTATAAGAGAAACATTGGCAAGCATCAAGCATTAGTCAAAAGTAAGAGAGGCATTTTAGCTTATCTAGCCGCACATAAGTAATGAAATCAACCACTCGAAAGAAAGGGATATGGGTTACCACACGTTGGGCCCCATAACCGGTCAGAAAGCCGACACTTTATGCAGACTGACAAAAGTAGGTGATCGGCCTACTGGGCAAGATACTCCTCCTTCTCTATACCCAAATAACAACCGGGTGTCCATTCGTGCAAAACACAATCACTTGACTGAAAACAAACTGCTAGCTCGGACCGACACGACTCACTGGACTGACATCTTATCCAGGAAGGACTCACCCCTCAGAGGTGGTCACCTGCTGAGAGACTTACCCTAACCCTTCAAAGGCTAGTCCTAGTAGTCCACCCTTATTGAGTACTCAACGACGTTTCCCACTTGGGATAAAATGAACAAAGCATTGCTCTTCACGAAAATAGTAATTTGAGGGTTTCCAAAGTTTTGGGAACAATCAGTTTTAGAAAGATTTTTAAGTTTGGAAAATCTGCTCAGTAATGTTTAAATAATTTAAGTGTTGGAAATAAGAACAAATTCAACCCTCAATTGCCTTCAAATAAACGAGTGTCCATACACTCCATATTTAGCTTGCCATAAGGAAAACATTTCACATCGATAGGTTTTATACAGAAGCTTACCTGATTCTTACTCACAACAACAAGGTCTCGAATAGCTGACCTAATCCCACATGGGTAAATACAAATCTTAATCAGATTCGAGCTACAATCCACTTCCTCAATTTTAAATCAATTCAATTCACTACTACCGTGATCCTAGTGTCCCAAGCTTTAAGATAAAATAATAACTAAATAGGTTTATAAGCTAAGTTTAATTTGTTATTTAAAATAATTAATGGTTTGGGAAATAAATTCTAATTAGTTGAAAGTTTAAACCTTGTTAGGAAAAAATTAGAGTTTATTTGATCAAGAGTTATAGATGGTACTAGGTAAAATAGTGATTTAATGATAGTTTAGTTGTTAGAAAATAATTGATAGCTAAAACTAGTTGAGATTAAATTTAATAAGCCTTTCTTGGAAAATAATAAGTAAATCCTTAAGGGTTTTGATTTAGCAAATATTTTACTAATTATGAATCATTCTCATAAAGCTTTAGTTGATCTCTTTATTTTAAATAATATTTATTTATTTTATTTTCTAGCAAAATTATTATTTATTTAACTAAAATATCATTTATATATAATAATTCCAAATCTACCCTTCCTAGAGTTTTTTCAAAAATACTAGCAATAATATTTTATTGAGTATTTTATGCATAAAGTGAAAATTAGCTTTAGGGACAACTAGATCATGATCAAATTTCTATGGCCATCCTCAATCAAGAACATGCACAATCCTTCAACTCATTAAATCATCCAAATCTTGCATATACGTATAGATCTAAATTTATTAAGACATGATTTAACCTTTACTAGCATAAATATGATTATGGCTTTAATATTCTAGTCATGCATATAACTCTTATTCACCAAAGGTGACATGATCTCTAGCATACTTCATCACACATACTCCCTATGACATGCATCAATCTCAATTCCACATACAACCAACCAATATAATCCTTCTATGCATAAATCTCCTTCAAAACCATACATGTACTCATGCTTCAATCATCAACAACAAATACTCAATCCCATCGCCATTCATCTTTTAACAACATCATCCTAGAGGCATGATTCTAGAGTTTAAAAGAAGGATTGAAGGTACTTACTTGGTTGATGAATGCTTTGAAAGAGTTTAGAGTAGATCTCACTCCTAGATGGCTAATCTTGTCCAAGAGAGTTGGCGAAAGCGTGGTCATGGGAAAAGAGACCATTCGGCCAAGAGAGGGAATTTCGGCCATGAGAGAGAGAGAGAGAGAGAGAGAGAGAGAGAGAGAGAGAGAGAGAAGAGATCATTAGTATGTTCATTCACATACGTTCTCATTGGAGATCAAGTTTGAAGAAGACGAAGTTGATAGAGTAAGTTTACCTTGAAGATGTTCTTGACCTTCACAAAAATTTCTGGTTTTGATCCAAAGTAGCAAGATGATTTGCGGAGTTTGATGTTAATAAGGGTGTTGATGGATTCACAGCAAGGAGTAGATCAAATCTGGAGATTTTCGTGAGGGTTTGAAGTGGTTTGAAGGTGTATTGGGTGAAAGAAGGTAGTAGGTGTTCTTGGTGTAGTGTGTGTGTGTTCTTGGTGGCTAGAGAAAATGGAGAGATAGAGGTTGGAAGCAGCTGCCGATTTTCTGTGGAATTAGGGCTGCCAAAATTCTGTAGGGTTTAGGAGAATGTTTTCTCTGCTTTGAGATGGAAAAGGAAAGGTTAGTTGTTACAATCCTTGAAGAATATTTTTGGAAAGGTTAGAATGTTATCCAGCATTTCTTGGACACAGACCTCTCCGGTTTTGCTCACATGTCCATCTTCTGTCCAACTCCAATACAACGGTACCTGACACTTGCGCCCATACAAAGTCTCGTACGGTGCCATCCCAATCGAGGCCTGATAGCTGTTGTTATAAGATAGCTCGGCATATAGTACACACTCGATCCACTTATCCCCGAAATCCAAGACACATGCTCTCAACATATCTTCCAGTATTTGGATTACCCTTTCTGATTGCCCATCGGTCTGCGGATGCGCCGTCGTACTGAATTTCAAATTCGATCCCATTGCCTCCTGGAATTTTCCCCAAAAATGAGAAGTAAACCTCGGGTCTCGGTCTGACACAATGCTCGAAGGTACTCCATGGAGTCGGACTACTTCTCGAACATATGTCTGAGCCAGTTTCTCCATTGAATCCCTTACATTTACCGGGATGAAGTGGGCCGATTTGGTCAGTCGATCCACCACCACCCATATGGCGTCCTTCTGGGTCTTTGACATGGGAAGTCCGGTGACGAAATCCATAGTCACCTCCTCCCACTTCCATTCTGACACTGGCAATGGCTACAATAGCCCTGCTGACTTCCTATGCTCCGCTTTAACTTTCTAGCAAGTAAGGCAAGTCGACACATACTTGACCACATCTCACTTCATTTCAGGCCACCAGTATGTTCTCTTCAAATCCTGATACATCTCGACCTCTCCCAGATGAATGGTGTACTTGCTCTTGTGCGCCTCCTCCAAAATCCTGTCCTTTAATTGCTGCTCCCCGGGTACACACAATCGGTCTCAGAAATGAAGAGTTCCCGCCTCATCATGACGAAATTCGCTATCCAGTCGCTTAAGTTCCTTATCCTTGAAAATTTAAAACTCGGCGTTGCTTCACTGAGCTTCCACTATTTCTTGCTTCAAACCCGGCACCAACTTCAAATTGCTGATGACTATTCTTTTGTCTTGTACCTCTGCCCTTCTGTCCAATACATCCTGAACTACTCGCATTTCTTGCACCTTCAGTCTAGCCATTCCAACTTTTCTACTTAGGGCGTTTGCCACAACGTTGGCCTTCCCGGGATGGTAGTTGATCGGGCAACGGTATTCCTCCAAGAATTCCATCTACCTTCATTGCCTCAAGTTCGAATCCTTCTGAGTGAAGATATACTTCAGACTCTTATGGTCGGTGAACACCTCGTACTCCACTCCATACAAGTAGTGTCGCCATTTTTTTAAGGCGAACACTATAGCTGCCAACTCCAAATCGTAAGTGGGGTAGTTCACTTCATGGGGTCTTAGCTTCCGAGAAGTATAAGCAATTACTTTCATGTCTTGCATCAACACCGCTCCCAGTCCTTCTTTCGAAGCATCGGTATATAGCGCGTAAGGTTTGCCTTCCTCCGGTAGACTCAACACCGGTGCTGTCATCAGCCTCTTCTTCAGTTCTTGAAAGCTTTTCTCGCATTTTCTGTCCCATACAAATGGAACATCCTCTCTCAACAAACGGGTCATTGGCAATGCGAGCGTCGAAAATCCCTTAATAAACCTTCGGTAGTACCCCGCCAACCCTAAGAAACTCCGGATCTCGGTAATATTCTCCGACTGCGTCCAGTCTGCTACCGCTTCAACCTTAGCCGAGTCTACCTTAATTCCCTCCTTGGTCACCACATGACCAAGGAATGCCACACTGTCTAACCAGAATTTGCACTTGCTAAATTTGGCATACAGCTTGTGCTCCCACAATTTCTCCAACACGAGCCTCAGGTGCTCCACATGCTCCTCCGGACTCTTGGAGTAAATCAAAATATCGTCGATTAAGACCACCACAAACTTATCCAGATAGGGTCGGAATACTCGGTGCATCAGGTCCATGAATACCGCTGGGGCGTTAGTCACCCCGAACGGCATCACCACGAACTCGAAATGTCCATAGCGGGTGTTGAAGGTTATCTTGGAGATATCTTCCTCTCTTATCCGCACTTGGTAGTAACCTTGCCTCATATCCAACTTGGAATAGCAGCTGGACCCTTGCAGCTGATCAAACAGCTCATCAATCAGTGGGAGGGGGTACTTGTTCTTAATCGTCAAATTGTTCAGCCCTCGGTAGTCGATGCATAGCCTCAAGGTTCCGTCCTTCTTCTTTACAAATAGCACAGGCGCTCCCCAGGGCGACGTGCTCGGTCTGATATAGCCTTGTCCTACTAACTCTTCCAACTGCTCTTTCAACTCTTTCAACTCTGCCGGTGCCATCCGGTATGGAGTCCGTGATACTGGTTCCGCTCCGGGAACTAAGTCTATTGTGAATTCCACTGCTCGGCCAGGTGGTAGCGAATTAAGCTCCGCTGGGAATACATCGGGAAAATCCTTCACCACTTCCGTGTCCTCCAGAGTACACTGGTCATTAGGCTTGTTCATCACGTAAGCCAAATAACCCTGACATCCTTGCCTTAACAATTTCCGGGCTTTAGCCCCCGCAATCAAGTACTTCAGCTCTTTCACTCTCTTGCCATTAAATTCTAACACATCATAACCCGATCTAACAAACTGAACTGACTTATTTTTACAGTCTACTCTAGCCCCATGCTTGGCTAACCAGTCCATCCCCAAAATCAAGTTATAGTCCTCAATGTCTAGCATAATCAAATCTCCCTCCAGAATTTCTCTCCCCACCTTAATCTTACAATCCCTCACATACCGATCTGCTTGCACCATTTTCCCTAAAGGGGTGCTTACCTCTAAAATGAAAGGTAGCTCCACTCCATCCCAACCCAAATGATATGCACACAACTTGTTTATATAGGAATGAGTAGAGCCAGGGTCAATCAAAGCATTAACGGAACGTCCTTGAATAGTGAACCTACCTTCTACCACCGCTGCATCAGCCCCAACTTCTTCTCTGTTGAGAGCGAATACCATGGCCTTCACTTGCAGCTTCGGTGATCCACTCCCGGATGCTTCAGTGGCATTAGCTCGATTGGGTCCCGGGTTCTGAGCCGGGTTTCTTGGCCCGACCCGGTGCAACTTAGGGTAGGTATTTCTCAGGTGGTTCGGGTCACCACAGTGGTAGCACTTTCTATCTCCACCCTGGGACCAGCAATTTCTCTCGGTGTGGCATTTCTTCCCACACTGCCTGCATGTCGAGAGGTTCGGCGCAGGTCCAACTAGTGCTGTCCGGGCTTGCTTTCCCCGGTTCTGCCATTGTTGGTTAGCAGGGCGCTTGTGAAGTTGCGGCCCCGAGAAATGCCCCTGCTGCTGCCTTGGCAGCTAGAAAGGCTTGGCCGCCATCCTGCTGCGGTCCTCATTCTCCGTGCGAGTAGCTACGTCCACCGCCCCCGAGTAAGATGTTGGTGGAGCAGGTGCCACTCCTCTCCTCAGCTCCGGTCTTAACCCTTTAACAAACTGCCTCGTCCTATTCTGCTCAGTGTCGACCAATCTTCGGCAGTATTTCGACAATTGCGTAAATCGCGCCGCATATTGAGCCACTGACATGCTCCCCTGCTTCAGATTCTGAAATTCGTCCTCCCGCTTCTCCACAATCCACTGAGGGATATACTCAGTCCTGAAGGCTTCAATGAAGTTGGACCACGACCATTCTTGCTCATCCATCACCCAATCCTCTTGGACCCGCTGCCACCATGCCCGAGCTGGCCCTCTCAATCGAAAGGCTGCGAACTTAACCATCCGCTCCTCCGAATACTGGAGCATTACGAATATGTCTTCCATTTGTTCGACCCATTGCTCAGCCTTCTGGTCTTGCTCAGCTTCACCCACAAAGATGGGTGATTGGAATTTTAAGAATTTCTCCAATGCCTCGTCCTCTCCTCTAGGGTGCCTTCGCTCGGTCAGCGTCTGAAGAATCTCGGCCACTTTGTTAAGTGCCTGGCCCATTGACACATCTACTGGGGAATCAGACCCCACGCTCTTCTCAGGATCACCTTTCCCATTATCCAGATGGGGTGTTTGCATCTGTTCGGTTTCAACTTCTGGTGCTACCCGATCTACTTCCGGAATCCTTCCGGCTGAAGAAGCTGCACGTCTCTTGGGTGCCATTCTATACCATACCCCCAGATGTTAAATGTATGCACTCAAGTATCAAATTATTTTAGTGGTGCTAGCATACACAGCCAAGGATGAGTAGAAAGAAGTCAGATGCAACTTATTTAAAGGATTGCTCATAAACTTTGATTTCAAAAATTGACTTGCATAAAACCAAAATTGTAAATAGAACATAAAATTGAAAATCTTTGACAACTAGTTCTCAAAAGACAGTAATTAAATAATCATCCAAGCAAAATATCACCTAACACTCTAATCATCATCCAAACCCTCATCATCGGCCTTGTACAACCAACCGCCAGTGTTCTTAGAAAAATCTACTCTATCCCCGCTAGCAAATCCCTCTATTGGCTCCTTCCCAGGGTGCATAGAACTCTCTCCGGCCTCAACTCGGCTGAAGGAAAGGATGAAAGAAGGCCTAGGTGGAGACTCATAGTCTATCTTCCCCGGGACATCACTAGGTGCTGCTAAATCCACTTCGGGATTAGGAGGGTGGGGTTCAAGCTCCATTATCTTCACATCATCCTCACTATCAGAGCTTATGTCTATCACCGGGATTGGAGGTGGCTCTAGGATTTGGACCTCGTCATTACTGCTATCCTCCATAGGGATAGCCTCGACATCATGGTTACCCTCTATAGGGACAACTGGCTGAGGGGCAGGTTGGGGAACTGGAAGGTCCTCCTGGTCTAGATAATAAGGTGGGTGCCACTGCTGCCCTTTCCTTGCCGTCCTAAGCAGTCTAACCATCCTACAACATCAACAAAACAGGCTCGATAAGATTTAAACTTAAATAAATAAATCATAAATCATTAATATTTGCCTATAACCTAGTCTCTGATACCACTTGTAATACCCCCGAAGCCTAGGCCCGCCAGGGCCGGGAATGTCGCCCCGTCTAAAGGACAAGGGGTTTTTATAACAAGGTCACATAAACAAATTGCGGAATAAAAATAATATTTAACTTAAAAAGTTATTACAACCCAGAGAAACTTCAAGAATAAATCCATGAATTCCAAAAAAAAACCATAAATAAAATTATTCACTCTCGCCTCCCCAAAGCAATACATAAAATCAAAAGACACATTCTTTTCCCAAGCAGATATTACTAGCCACTCAACTCCACAGCAGGATCATCCTGAAATCATGATAGAAGAGTGATGTGACAGAAATCTCAGTAAGTCCGTGCGTGCTTTGGGTGTTTAGTGAAATCAGTTCATGGATGCAGAGTATGAAACTTTTATAAGAGAAACATTGGCAAGCATCAAGCATTAGTCAAAAGTAAGAGTGGCGTTTTGGCTTATCTAGCCGTACATAAGTAATGAAATCAACCACTCGAAAGAAATGGATATGGGTTACCACACGTTGGGCCCCATAACCAGTCAGAATGCCGACACATTGTGCAGAATCACAAAAGTAGGTGATCGGCCTACTGGGCAATATACTCCTCATTCTCTATACCCAAAAAACAACCGGGAGTCCATTCCGGCAAAACACAGTCACTTGACTGAACACAAACTGCTAGCTCGGACCGGCACGACTCACTGGACTGACATCTTATCCGGGAAGGACTCACCCCTCGAGGTGGCCATCTGCTGAGAGACTTACCCTAACCCTTCAAAGGCTAGTCCTAGTAGTCCACCCTTATTGAGTACTCAACGACGTTTCCCACTTGGGATAAAATGAACAAAGCATTGCTTTTCACGAAAATAGTAATTTGAGGGTTTCCAAAGTTTTGGGAACAATCAGTTTTAGAAAGATTTTTAAGTTTGGAAAATCTGCTCAGTAACGTTTAAATAATTTAAGTGTTGGAAATAAGAACAAATTCAACCCTCAATTGCCTTCAAATAAACGAGTGTCCATACACTCCATATTTAGCTTGCCATAAGGAAAACATTTCACATCGATAGGTTTTATGCAGGAGCTTACCTGATTCTTGCTCACAACAACAGGGTCTCGAACAGCTGACCTAACCCCACATGGGTAAATACAAATCTTAATCATATTCAAGCTACAATCCACTTCCTCAATTTTAAATCAATTGAATTCACTACTACCATGATCCTAGTGTCCCAATCTTTAAGATAAAATAATAACTAAATAGGTTTATAAGCTAAGTTTAATTTGTTATTTAAAATAATTAATGGTTTGGCAAATAAATTCTAATTAGTTGAAAGTTTAAACCTTGTTAGGAAAAATTTAGAGTTTATTTGATCAAGAGTTATAGATGGTACTAGGTAAAATAGTGATTTAATGATAGTTTAGTTGTTAGAAAATAATTGATAGCTAAAACTAGTTGAGATTAAATTTAATAAGCCTTTCTTGGAAAATAATAAGTAAATCCTTAAGGGTTTTGATTTAGCAAATATTTTACTAATTATGAATCATTCTCATAAAGCTTTAGTTGATCTCTTTATTTTAAATAATATTTATTTATTTTATTTTCTAGAAAAATTATTATTTATTTGACTAAAATATCCTTTATATATAATAATTCCAAATCTACCCTTTCTAGAGTTTTTTCAAAAATACTAGCAATAATATTTTATTGAGTATTTTATGCATAAAGTGAAAATTAGCTTTAGGGACAACTAGATCATGATCAAATTTCTATGGCCATCCTCAATCAAGAACATACACAATCCTTCAACTCATTAAATCATCCAAATCTTGCATATAGGCATAGATCTAAATTTATTAAGACATGATTTAACCTTTACTAGCATAAACATGATCATGGCTTCAATATTCTAGTCATGCATATAACTCTTATTCACCAAAGGTGACATGATCTCTAGCATACTTCATCACACATACTACCTATGACATGCATCAATCTCAATTCCACATACAACCAACCAATATAATCCTTCCATGCATAAATCTCCTTCACAATCATACATGTACTCATGCTTCAATCATCAACAACACATACTCAATCCCAACGCCATTCATCTTTTAACAACATCATCCTAGAGACATGATTCTAGAGTTTAAAAGAAGGATTGAAGGTACTTACTTGGTTGATGAATGCTTTGAAAGAGTTTCGAGTAGATCTCACTCCTAGATGGCTAATCTTGTCCAAGAGAGGTGGCGAAAGCGTGGTCATGGGAAAAGAGACCATTCGGCCAATAGAGGGAATTTCGGCCATGAGAGAGAGAGAGAGAGAAGAGATCATTAGTATGTTCATTCACATAAGTTCTCATTGGAGAACAAGTTTGAAGAAGACGAAGTTGATAGAGTAAGTTTACCTTGAAGATGTTCTTGACCTTCACAAAAATTTCTGGTTTTGATCCAAAGTAGCAAGATGATTTGCGGAGTTTGATGTTAATAAGGGTGTTGATGGATTCACAGCAAGCAGTAGATCAAATCTGGGAATTTTCGTGAGGGTTTGAAGTGGTTTGAAGGTGTATTGGGTGAAAGAAGGTAGTAGGTGTTCTTGGTGTAGTGTGTGTGTTCTTGGTGGCTAGAGAAAATCGAGAGAGAGAGGTTGGAAGCAGCTGCCGATTTTCTGTGGAATTAGGGCTGCCAAAATTCTGTAGGGTTTAGGATAATGTTTCCTCTGATTTGAGAGGGAAAAGAAAAGGTTAGTTGTTACAATCCTTGAAGAATATTTTTGGGAAGTTAATTTGGAAACTAAATATTCTAAGAATATCTTGATTGTTTGGACACTTTGAAGTCTCCTATGGCCAACTGTTTGTGTAGCTTTTCTGAGGAATTGAAGCTGGTTCTATAAGGCTTATGATGGCTGAAACTAAGGGGTACAATGATGAAGAAGAAGTCTGGTCAATTGAGCAAGATATCATGAAAGGTTGCTAAATAAGATGGCTGGAATTTTGGAAAGTAATCAAGCTAAATTGTAGAGATTTGTTGGAGAGATTTTCGGACAGCCATTGCTGCCTTTCGTCCAGAAGCTCAGGGGAACCATTGGAGCTCTGTTAATGGTGGTTTAAGGGAGGTTTTGACAGAAGTGGGTTGGTGTTTTGGCTGGAAGAAGAGCAGGAAACAAAGCTGGACATTTGACTGCCCAGAATTTCGCTGCACATAATTTTCTGGGCAGAATTTCGTCTGCCACTTCTAGCCGATTTACAGCGAGCTGCGAGGGGGGTTTTAGTGGTATTAAAGGCTGGTTTCTAGCCTTCTTCATGGAGGAAAAACATGGCTAAGGTGCTGCACAAAATCTGGAAGAAAATAGCTTGGTTTTGAGCCTCCAAGGTAGCGATTTGCCCAGAATTTTTCACTGGTTTTGCCCAGTCTTTGTGCAGTCCTAAAATGGCAGAAATAATTCATGTTTCAAGCTGATATTAAGGCCATTTTTCTGGCAGCATTTGGAAGGAAATTTCAGCTAAGAAGTTCGACATTTTGAAGGTACACAAATTGGAAAATTTCAGCTCGTTCCAAGAAGGAAGGTGAACTAGCTATAGAGTGAAATTTCAGCAAGCTTTCTAGAGGGATTTTCCTCTTGGAATTTCCCAAAATTCATCCACATTTTCCAGACCATGAGAATCCTTTTACTAGGACATTTTGATCCTAAAAGACCTCAGCACTTTACTGAATTTTCTGGAAAGAAAAAGGATAGAACACCTTGATCAAACTAAGGAGTTGAAAATTAAGAAAAACAAAATATCAAGGGAGAATGAATTCCCTTTAGGAATTTCGGGAAGAACAAAGGAGTGAAATGAGAATTCTCCTAACATGTCTCTCCTAGGTCATTATCACCACCTTGATCTAGGCCCTTAAGGCCGAAACCAACTCCCCCCAAGCAAAAATAAAATTTAATCTAGCTAAAGCTTCTATGATGGAATTTGAACTCTAGACTTCAATAATTAATTCTAAGGCTCTAACCACTAAACCATAACAACTCTTGTTGCTATTTTTACTAGAAAATTAATTCATATTCCTTCCACAAGCTATCTCCCTATTTTCACCTCGGGCAAAAATTACCATTTTGCCCCTCTCACATAATACTCACTAACAAGACTTCAAAACAGTAAAACTCAAATCCAAAGCACATAAAATCATATGAAAATATATTTATCCATGAAATAAAATATGATATGCATCCCAACCCCCTTACTCTAAGGTTGGTTTTGACCGGGGTTTCACAAGGGGCGTTGCCTCTTGGAACCCCAACTAACTGTTCGTTGTGTGTTATTCGTTAGTGTTTTTTATTGTAGTTGTGGATTATTTTGAATAGTCCATAGCATGGCCCGTTTTATCCCAATGTGATTGACTGGTTACATTATGGTTGTTTTAAGTTGTAATTTTTTAAATACGGCCTGCGTGTCGTTTTTCATTGTTATAAAATTGTACTGCTTTCCTAGAATAGGAATTATTTTAATTTTACTATCCAATGTAATAGAAGACGGCAGCCAACATTTACAACCAAGAAGGAGTATGTTCAAGGCATTAGAGAATGCTTAAGGAGTTCGTATACCTAGATTGACCACCTTGATCTTCATTTTGCTCGTGATGATCAACATAGGTTATGGGCCATGCTATGTCACTTTTATTTATGTCTTACATGCATATTTGATATGTTTATTTCCTGCTTACTACAATGAATTTTTTTTAAAAAAAAAAAGAAAAAAAATTGAAGTGTTAAATGCCTTCCAAAATCAAACACTTGTTATTACTTGGATCATCATATGGTCATTCCTACCAAAGTAGGATGCTTTTGATTATCTAAGTGAGATAAGATGGAAAATAGTTTTCCATATGTTTGATATGGTTTGACTTAACTGGGCTATCAAAATGGTTTTGGGCCTAGGGCATCATATGAGATATTTTTAGCGGGGACATTTTATGTCTATCTCATTTAAAATTTGAGTTTTATTTAATTATAAGATTAAAGCCAAAGCTTACTTATGATTAAAATAAAATATTTATAAAAAAATATATTTTTTCCCACTACGAAACATCAAAATGTTGAAGTTTCAAAAAGTTTAAATGCTTTTAGTGGGAGTTTTTCGTTAAAGTCTCAAAAAAAAATTGATTACTTTGCATATTTTTGTATGTAGATAATGGCAACAAACAGTTGGAATAATTCATTGCGATCTGTGCTTGAGAAAGACAAGCTTAGTGGGACTAACTTTCTTGATTGGGCACGAAACTTAAGAATTGTTCCTAAGCAAGAAAAAAGGCTCTATGTTCTTGAAAATCCTATTCCCCCTGCTCAAGCAAATAATGCCTCAAAAGCTAAAAAAGATGCTTATAGTAAGCACAAAGATGACTCCAACGATGTTACTTGCCTCATGCTAGCAACCATGAACTCTGAACTTCAAAAACAGTTTGAAGAAGTAGAGGCATATGACATGATTGTGCATCTCAAGGAAATGTTCCAAGAGCAAGCACGACAAGAGAGATTTGAAACTCACAAGGCGTTAAATGCATGTAAGATGGTTTATGGCACCTCGGTAAGTGCTCATGTCCTTAAAATGAAGGGCTATCAAGATCATCTTGATAAGCTTGGTGCTCCTGTTAATCATGACATGGCCACGGATTTGCTCTTGGGCTCTTTACCTGCTGAGTATGACCAGTTTGTCATGAATTTTAACATGCATAATATGGAGAAATCCATTACTGAATTGCATGGGATGCTAAAACAAGTTGACCTAAATATTAAGAAGAATACTCCTAGTGTTCTAATGGTTCAAAAAGGGAAAGGCAAAAAGAACAACCAAAAGGGCAAGGTCATGGATAGTAAGGGTAAGGACAAGGCAAAGTCCAAGTTCAAGCCTAAACCTAAGGCCAAGACACCAAATGAGGGAGCTTGCCACAATTGTGGAGAACAAGGACATTGGTTAAGAAATTACAAGCTCTATTTGGAAGCAAAGAAAAGAAGGACAGTGAGACTGCCACTTCGAAGGTTGTGTTCTGTTTGTTCAGACGTTCGCCAATTTTTTCTTTATTTCCACGCAACATTTCCTAAAGTACAACCGGCGTCACCTTGGCTGCTAGAGCCGGCACTGGTTTGGTTCTGTTTTGGTCCTATTTCAATAATTTTGTGTCACCTTAGAGTGCGTTCTAATAGTGTGTGGCCGGCACCGGTTCCTCTGCCCTGGCCGGCGGTGCCTATGTTCTATTTTGCGAAATTTTTTCCTTGTTTTACTCCTAAAATCTGAAATAATAAACAAAATACCTTTCTAAGGGTAAAATCTCAAATATGAAGGAATATGACTAGTTATTGAACAGAATGTATCACAAAATAATCTCAAATAACTAAGAAAAATGTGACTAATTTAGTCCTTATCAAGTAAAAAATTGGCAGGAATCCCGATCGAACCGCAGGTGCCTTTTTCTCCGCTTCCAACGCAGGTTCCAATGCAACCCGGTCCTTCGTTGGTTCATCAGCGACCAATAAAGGAAAGTAAGTACTCTCTCCTAAATGTGGCTCAGAAAATTGAAAAATTTTTGCTACATTTTCTTCGATGTTTTCTGTTTTGATCCTTCAAATATGCCTTCAAATACTCGTGTTATAAATTCATTTCAAAGCTGGAATTTATTTCCTTATGGAGTTCAAAAATTGTGGTCTCTAGGAGAGAATATATATATATATATATATATATATATATATACACACACAGTCTACCCAGCTAGCCTCCCCAAACTCTAGCAATCATAAAAAAAATATAGAGAAAAAGGCATCTAAGACTCTTGCATACCATGGTTGTAATATTTTCTTCCTTGCTTGATTTTCAACATCCCAAACTTTACCCATTCATTGCAATTCAATCAGCCTAAAATAGGAGTTGAATAACTCCTTGCTCAACCAGCAATTTTTTGGAGGAATTCTTTTTTTTCTTCCCTTGATTGGTTCGAGCGAATTGGAAGTAAGAAGAGAAAGTTTCTCGAGGTGCAAGGACAAATAATTCTCCTTCCCTTTTTCCCTCTAAAGTTTCAATTCCAAACCTCCATAGTACCTATCTTACTTGAGCACCAATAATCCTAGCCAAGATCTCACTTAGCCACCCTATATTTCGGCCAAGACCAAATTGTACAGCTTTAGTCTTTCCTCATACAAGCCCCCAAATTTGAGGAAAGGGAACAAGAAAGGAAATTCATTGGGCCAACAAGTAAGATAATCTTCTTACCTTCTACAACCATGGAAACTACCATACATATTTTATTCTCCAAAATTTCAGCAATCACCATTCCTTTTCTTTTTTCCATTCTACACGAAACACACACAAGTCTCACAACTAGGGATTTTGGACCCCTTCCTTTAACACAAACTGAAATAGCTTGGATAGTAAAACCTTTGGTTTCAGCCTTTCTCAAGCATATACAGGTAGTCAAGCATATACAGGTAGTCATTCTTTGCACTAAGGGAGTTCGAACTTCTTTCCCTCGTTCCTCCTCCAACACCACGAAAGTATACACTGCTCAAGACCATTCAGCCCTGCTATTTTTCCAACACAAACAAATCTATTTTCCCCCACTCTTTTCTCACCCTATTCTCTCAAAACTGAGGCAACAGAGTAATCAAGGCCATTCGGCCACTTCAAACATAGCAATACTGAAAATAGTCCCCTCCATCACTCACCCTTATTACTCCATCAAAGGAACCAAATCCTCACACTAATCTTCTTCCCAAACAAAGCAACCAACCGAGCACATAAGAATGTCCCACTCAGCCTCCCTACCCTCTCTTTTGCTTTCACTCCACCAAAACCCCAAAAAACACACACTCTCCACTCACTTACTCCATTCGACCAAAAAATAAGAGACTTCCTCTTGTAAGGTTTTCTCTCGGCTCAATCACACTCAAGGTAAGGCAAACATCATACTTCCTCCTTCTTTTTCTTCCCTCGATCTCACCTTTATAATGCTCCTCCATTTTGGACAAAATTGAGACAACGCTGGTTACAGGTTCTATTTCTTTTGCTAACATCTACAGGCTTATTTGATAAGTGCAAACCCCCCCCCCCCCAAGTATTGAAAACCTTGGATCCTTCAAGGACAACTAAGATCATCCTTTCCTTTTAAGTAAATCTCTTGATCTTAATATCTTCTTGTTCTGAAATTGCCAGGTGTAGGTTAGATTTTCAGAATCATGCAGAAAGGGGGCATTCATTGAAATGATATTTGTGTTAGATTGATTTCCAAATACTATAATATAACTATTGAGTAAGATTATGCCTAATACTGTGACGGATGTAGTATTGTGCATAATTGGTGGTGTGATATTGGAATCACTTGATGCTATCCCTGTGATGATTTTTGTCCGCATCTATTGGTTTGTCAAAAAGAATTAGTTTGTTGTCAAAGCATATACAGGATTGAGCATCAAATTATTTATCTCTTATTGTTGTTAGTTTTGAAACCCTAATGGTTTATGGGTTGTTATATTAATAATTAATGTTATACATAATGATGTTATCCAAATATTCATTGTTTTGATATATACATTATTTTAACTAGGGAGTCATTTACTCTATTAGTTATTTATTTTGACTAATTTATTTAAATATCTATTATCAACAATATTCTGGTGAAACAAGGAATCATTTACACACACACTTAATTAATCATTAATTCATTTACTTTACTGATCATTTTAAATATATTAATGAAATAATTCTTCACCTATTTAAATATTGTACTGAAAATTATTATTTGTTATTTGTTTACTAACTAGTAACCATTAAATATAATTATTTTTTATTAGATGGCTTGTTTTAATGTTACATAGACTTCTTTTTATTCGTTGCATATGCCTACTTATTTATTAATTTATTTACTATTTTGTTTGCTAAAGTGTGTGTGTGTGTGTGTGTGTGCGCGCGCGCGCGTGCGCGCATAAGTATATGTAAATCATGAATTATTGGGTATTTCTGATCAATTGATTTAATCAAATATTATTGAGACTGCTATTTTAACTATACTCATGGACCTATTTTTTTATCATTTAATATTAGTTATAGATTATTCATTAAGAAATATTTATTTGTTTGACCATAAGATTCGTAGTTAGCTATGTCATTTGCGTGGGTCATAGATTGTCATGGATATGATAATAGATTATTTAACTGGGTGATTAAGGGTTGTGGATGTTTTGTTGAGATTATTATCAATACAAATTGTATGAGTTGAATAGATGGTAACCTTTGGCTTTTAATTTCTGATTAGGCCAAGTAGCACATCAAACCCCTGCAACCTTATAGTGCACTTTGCCCAGTGAATCCGACAAGTAAGTCCTTGCATAACTTCTAGATAAATATTGCACTGATTGCAAGTCATGTCTTCCCATGTGATGTTATCTCTGAAATGCAACTTTGTTGATCAAATATGGACAAACTGTTTTTTTGTGCACTAAAGCCAATTATGATCAAGCAAAAGTTTTAAAAGATGAGAAAAATACTTTCAAACTTATTTTGAGTAGATTACTCTTCCATGTTTCAATAGATGTGCATTTCTAATTAATTAATTATGCATACCCTAAATCAGGTAATAGATGCATTGAGTACTCAATTAGGGTAAGCTTGTAGTACTAGTTTCTGAAAGTTAGGGCTAGTCGCCCGGTAGGCGATGACCTCTTGGAGATGAACTCGTGGGGGGAAAAGGCGTCAGTACTAATGAGTCAGGCCAGTTCGCGCTAGCATCTAGTCATGGTAAGACTGTTATCTAGAGATGGACGACCGGTAAGTTTAAGTAGGAGAGAGAGGAGGATCCTACTCAGTAGGCTGATCACCCACTTCATTTATTATGTAAGGTTTCACTGTGGTTGGTCATGATGCAGGGTTTCATAACCCTTTCTTTAACTTTGATGATTGAATTGTGATTTTATTTGAGTGGCTTGCCTTTATACTGATTTATGAAATATTGAAATGAAGTCACTCAACAATTATACTTGGACTTATGAGTTGCAATTATTTCTCTCTTAATATCTTTGCAAATGGCATCATGAAGCATTGTAAAATAGTCATGTGCACATACATGACTTGCTGGGAAAGTCTTTCTCACATGATTTCTATGTCATGTTTTAGATCCAAGGCAAGGAATTATGAGAGCCAAGAATTGATGTTGCTTCACTACTTTATTTAGAGTTGTTGACTTTTTCTTGGGTACACCATTAAGTTTTATTTTCGAGACGATTGTAATTGTTTGAATGGATTGTAATATTTTGTGTGGATTTTATCTTATGTCTGCTCTTGCCTAGTTATAAAAATACCCCCGGTCCTAAGAATGGGGCGACATCGCCAACCTTATTGGGTCAAATATCAGTAGGGTGTTACAATATCTATATATTTATTTTTTGTATGTGTTTGGTGTGTGTGTGTGTGTGTGTATTATTGTGATATTATATATATATATATATATATATATAAATATATATACACTAAAATAGTATACTAATTGTATATCTATATGTATATTATTATATATATGTATGTATATAAATGTATATATATTTATGAATATATTTAAAAAGTATATTAATATACATATGAGATAGGAGCTAAATTCATCATTATTTTCCTAATTATTTGAAGTTTTTTTTGAGATACTTTTATTCTAATAACTAGGCATATTCCTTCATATTTGACATTTTACTTGTAAAAAGTATTTTTGATAAATTTGTGTAGATTTGAGTTTATTTCAAGTGAAAATGTAAAATTTCCATAACAGACTTGGCGCTAGGCCCAGCCAAGAGACCAAGCGTCGAGTCCATTCTGGTTAAACAGCAAAAACCGAGAAGAACAGAACAGACTAGGCGCCAGGTGGCCCGACTTGACTCGGCACAAGGTCCACCTTAGAAGGTGAAAATCCTATGCACGAATTTGGTATTTTTCAAAAAATTTTAGTATTTTTCAAATTCTACTTGAACTAGACTTCTCAAGCAACGAATTTTGGTATCAAGAAGGCTTATAAATACAACAAAAAAAAACACACACACACACACACAAGAGAAATGTGTGATTTAAAGGATCCAAACTAGCTATTCAATCACCATTCAAATGAGCATTGTTCAAATGAGGTTTTCTAGAAAAGAAGAAGTGATTGTCTATGAGTTTTATCTTTTATCCTTTATTTACCTTTTAGAACAATGATGTGCTTATTGTTTTGATTGTAATTGGATATTATTATTTTGGAGATTATTATTTTGAATTAATTGGAACTTTTGATCAATTGATTCTTGTTCTTGGTATTTGATTACTTGTTTTTCTTACGAAGTTGGTTGGTTGATTTTTGTTATTAACTTGCTTGAAAAAGATGTTGGTAATGACTTCAATTAATTAATTTCATATTCGTTATATCTCTTAACTTGCTTGAAAAAAAAGGTTAATTGTTTAGAACATTAGTAATCAAAGGTTAGTTGATGATTGCTAGAATATAGATTCATTGACTAATTTCATGTTTTAAATCACCTAGAATATAGAAGTTTATACGAGGATTGATTTTAATGCATCTTTTGAATAAGTTAATCGAGATTGAATATGTTCAATAATTTAACTAGAAAATAGTAATTCCATGGATTGCAAATGAAGCGGGTCTATATTAAATCATTCATGATGCCAAGACGACAATTGATTGTGATGAATGCTAATTGATTACATCTTGTGTTTTCAAGATAATTGTTTAGTTACATGAAATTGCATCCTTGATTTATATTTATTTTTCTTTTTATTCTTCTTATTTTATTAGCTAAACAATAAATATTTAGGTAAAGTAAGGTGGGAGCCTATGTTCTTGTGGATTCGATACTTGCTATTCTCTATACTATACGATTGGTATACTCATATGTGTGGTTTTAATGGTTAGCATTTTAATTAAAACTTAAGTAATTGTGTTATTTGTTGGTAATATATTCTACACTAAAAAATACGTATCAAGTTTTTAGCGTCGTTGTCGGGGATGGGCACTATCAAAAACACTCGAGTCATGGTGATTTAGACGTTATTGTCTTTGTAAATATCACTAACTTTTGTATTTTGGTAGTTTGTGAATATTTCTATTTTGTGTATTTTTCTATTATTTTTGTTTGTTTTTATTTTTATTTTTTATTTGATTTTTTTTCTTTGAGTGGGAGATTTAAAACTTCATCATGGACAATTATTCTTGGGCACAGTAACGAGGAGTTATAATGATGATACGTTAGCAAGTTTGCAAGCTCGGATTACAACTTTTAGTGAGACGGCACTTGAAACTTCAATCAAATCCTTTGTTGCCAACACAAACATGTCCATTAGGTGGCATGAAGAAGCATCCCAACAAATGAGCCATCAAAGAACACAACTAGCCAAGTTGGTTGAAGATGCCATAAAAGTCCATACATTTGAACAAGAGATTCCCCAAGGAAAGGAAAAAGGATATGAGAAACAATTGCCCAATATGGAAAGGGAGGTATTTGATTCTTCTCTATATGCTAATACTTCTAATCTCTCTTTGTCAAATGATTTCATAGGTTCCTCTCCATTCTTGAATGACAATGGTCCAAATGATAATGTATGGAGTTTAACATGTCTCAAGGAGTAAGATTTATACGTGATTCATCATAAGAAGCCCCTAGAAGATGTTGACAAAATCTACCCTTCATCCTAATTTCAGGGAGGTAACTTGGTATTTGTAGAAGCATTGAAAAGCAAGAATTTCTTGATCCCGTCTTTAAAAACTCAAATACTAAGTTTTAAGGAGAATTTCAATTGTAGCAAATCATTTAAAGGGTTAAGTGGTGATTCTCATATTTACATACTTTTTAGACATAATTTACATCTTTGTGTTGGAAACTTGATTTGCATGTCTAAAAGAGTGTTATGGAAGGGAGGTCCTGCATGTATATTCATTGCAACTAATATTCTCCAATAACCCTCTATTTTTGAAAATCGTCTCTTATTTCTACTTTCACCATGCCTATCTTTTTTAATAAGCATTAATTTCTTTTCAAAGGTTTGATGAGGAAGCATGATGAGTGGAAAGAGTTTTTATCTTTGTTTTGTGTTTGAAGTTGTTAGGAGTTATTTTCCCTAGTAATAAGGAAAATATTTTCCATCTTAAGTGTGAGAGAGTGGGTCGTGTTTTTATTTGCTTTCTTAGGATTCTAGTTTGTTTTCTTTTATTTAGTTGTGTCTTTCTTTTATTATTATTTTCTTTATACTTTTATTTGTGTTTCCTTTTGTAGGTCGGAATAAAGTCCTCTTGGACAAGCTCATCTCACATTTTTATATCTATTGGAGCATTATTGCACTTGGGGAGTATTGCTTAACTTTCTATGCCTCATTTATCATTTTTGATCCCTTCAAAAATGCTTTATTATTAAACTTTTCACCAATGAGGACATTGTCTAGTTTAAGTGTGGGGGGTGGTTTAGTAATATTCTTTGTCCAAGTTTTTATCTATGATTTTGGTGTTTTCTTGGTATCAAACAGTTTTGTTGAAAAATTAAAAAAATAAAAATTTTGAAAATTTGAAAGTTTGGAGATTTTGGAGATAAATTGAGCTTATTTATCTATAATAGAATGATGATTTTCTTACTAATTTTGGATATGGATTTGTCATTTATTATGGTTAGATTTTTATTTAAAGGTAAACGTGTATATTAAGTTGAATTTTACTAAGTCTTGAGAATTTAAGTTAACCTTGGTTATATTAGGTATTTGAGTTTTATTTTATTCTTTTAGTCTGAATATGAATTATATGATAAAATATGGGAAGAGGTGTTGACTAATTCTTGTATTGTAGATTTAAAATTTGCTTGACTTTCAGTTGTGAATAAGGATGTGTGGAAACAAAATAATATATATATATATATATATATATATATATATATAGTTGAGTGAGTTGGAAAGAATATGAGTTGAAAAAAATTGCTTCATCGGTTGAAAAGAGAGAGAGAGAGAGAGAGAGAGAGAGAGAGAGAGAGAGAGAGAGAGAGAGAGAGAGAGAGAGACCTTTTGTTGAAAAGAGGGCTAATATGGTGAGTGGAAGAGAAGAAACAAATAAGTGTCACACTCTCTTGAGGCTATCTCGAAGGCAAGCCGGTAAGGAAAGAAAAAAGGCAAGAAAGAGAAAAGAGAGGAAAAAATGCTAAAAAGAAATGATGACTAAAAGAGGGCCAATACGGTTCGTGAAGAGAAATCCATACACTTGAGGCTATCAATTCCCTAAGTTATTGAAAAAACTTTTAAGAGGAAAAAAGATAATAGAGTGTTTTCCTTAACTCATTACTTGAGTTGAGTAAATTTGAGTTTATAGTGCTTGAATTGGTTAAATGGCTTGACTTGTATAATTTATGTTATCGATGTTTTTGCATGAGGAATAGGATGATTTTCTTGTACTCGATATAAGCTTGTTTAACTTAACTTTGATGGCCTTGGGATTGTTTGATTTAATACAAGAGTTTATAAGGTTTTGAAAGGGTTGAGTGAATGACAAATTTGTATTTAATGTTGGAAGAAGGTTGTGTCTTCATTATGGATAAATTTTATAACGGAAAATTTGCTAAATTATTTTGTCTTGTTCTAAATGCTTAGTATTTTAAATCATGTTTGCTTGAGGACTAGCAAATGTTCAAGTGTTAGGGTATGTGATAGGAGCTAAATTCATCATTATTTTTCTAGTTATTTGAAGTTGTTTTGATATACTTTTGTTGTAATTACTAGGCATATTCTTTCCTATTTGAGATTTTGCTTGTAAAAAGTATTTTTGACAAATTTGTGCAGATTTGAGTTGATTTTAAGCAAAAATGTGAAATTTCCAAAATAGACCTGGCACCAGGCCTAGCTAAACGACCAAGTGTCAGGTCTATTCTGGTTAAACAGCTAAAATCGAGAAGAACATAACAGACCTGGTGCCAAGTGGCCCGCCTTGACCTGACACCAGGTCCACTCTGGAAGGCAAAAATCCTGTGCACCTATTTGGTATTTTTCAATGGATTTTGGTATTTTCTGAGTACTACTCGGACTAGACTTCTTAAGCAACGAATTTTGGTATCAAGAAAACATATAAATACAAGAAAAACATAAGAATATTTTGTAATTTAAATGATCCAAGCTAGCTACTCAATCACTACTCAAAGGAGCATTGTTCAAATGAGGTTTTCAAGAAAAGAAGAATGGCTTGTCTATGAGTTTTATCTTTTATCCTTTGTTTACTTTTCTATAACAATGATATGCTTAAGATTTTTATTGTAATTGGATATTATTTTGGAGATTATAATTTTGAGTTAATTAGAACTTTCGATCAATTGATTGTTGTTCTTGGTATTTGATTGCTTGTTTTTCTTACAGAGTTGATTGATTGATTTTTGTTAGTAACTTGCTTAAAAAAAAGGTTGGTAATGACTTCAATTAATTAATTTCATATTCATTGTCTTTTAACTTGCTTGAAAAAGTGGGTTAATCGTTTAGAATATTGGTAATCAAAAGTTAGTTGATGATTGTTACAATATGGATTCATTAACTAATTTCATGTGTTAAAACACCTAGAATATAAGGGTTTATATGAGAATTGATTTTAATGCATCTTTTGAATAAGTTAGACAAGACAGAATATGTTTATTAATTTAACTAGAAGATAGTGATGTTATGGATTGCAAATGAAGCAGATCTATATTAAATACTTCATGATGCCAAGACGACAATTGATTGTGATGAATGCTAATTGATTCAATCTTGTGTTTTCAAGATAATTGTCTAGTTACATGAAATTGCATCCTTGAGTTATATCTATTTTTATCTTTATTTATTTTCATTTTTATTCTCTTCTTGTTTTATTGGCTAAATAATAAAGATTTGGATAAAGTAAGGTAGGAGTCTAACTTCTCGTGGATTCGATACTTACTATTCCCTATACTATACGATGGGTATACTTGCCCGTATGTGTGGTTTTAGTGGTTGGCATTTTAATTAAAACTTGAGTACTTGTGTTATTTGTTGGTAATATTTTCTATACTAAAAAACACACATCAATATACATATATTTCTATTTATACACACACACACACACACACACACACACACACACATATACATATATTTTTGGTATGTATTTGGTGTGGGTGTGTGTGTGTGTGTATATTAATATATTATAATAGTTTATTAATTGTGTGTGTGTGTGTGTGTGTATACATATATGTGGGTGTATATTAGTATATATTTATATATATGTAGGTAAATAAATGTATATGTATTTATTAATTTATTAAAAAAGTATACTAATGTATATGTACATATATATACATATATATATATATATTTGCTTTTGGTATATATTTGGTGTGTGTATATATGTATATATATATGTGTGTGTGTGTGTGTGTGTGTGTGTGTGTATATCTGTATATATACATATACATACACACAAGTATATATGTGTGTGTGCACGTATATGTATAGACATTTATGTTATGTGTTGTATATATAAGTGTGTATGAATATATTTATGTGCATGTATATGTTTGTGTGTGTATACATATATGTATATATATGTATGTGTGTGTATGTGTATATGTTGTATATTATTTATGTTTATATATGTGTGATATATAAATTATATGTATATGTATGCATGTGTATATGTATATATTGTATATAATTTATGTTTATATATGTGTGATATATACATATATATATTTGTTTAAACTATGATGTATAAGACTTTTTTTCTCATTGTTCTATATGTATAATCATTTAATAAAAATGATGACATAAATAATAGAATATAAACTTTAACATTATATAAATGTGCAAAATAATTTATTATTTTGAATAATATATTTTGATTGAAATAATCTGATTATTATATTTTGTCACTACAATAATGTTTTAAAAAAGTATAAAAAGTGGTGTGAGAATTGTTTAAGTAAAAGGGGGGGGGGGATATAACCAGACAACTCAACTTGGCCAAGCGGTTGACTTCTTCATTCTTTCAATCGAGGTTGCGTGAATGAAGCCCACCACATCGTGTAACTCTCTAGAATTATAATTAGGGTGCAATCAGGTGTGCTTAGTGTACGTGGACCAAGCCAATAAGAAGATATTAGTGTGGTGGGTGAAATTAGGTATGCTTGGTGTAGGTGGACCAAGCTAATGAGAAACAATTGAACGAGGGTCTAACAGTTTTAAAATTTTAATCACTGATAGGGGCTAAATTCATCACTATTTTCCTAGTTATTTGAGGTTAATTTGAGATACCATTGATGTAATAACTTGGCATATTCCTTCTTTTTTTTATATTTTGTTTGTGGAAAGTGTTTTGGATGAATTTGTGCAGAATTTTAGGAGATTTTGAGCAAAAAGAGAAAATTTCCAGCCTTGACTTGGCTCCAAGTCCAGCTAGTGCACTAGCTGCCAGGTCCACTCATGAAAATAGAGCAATGCCCAAGAGCCAACCCGAATGTACCTGGTGCCAGGTGGTTCGAAGTTACCCGGCGCCAGGTCCGATTTGTACACACACAATTTTGTGCACAAATTTGGTATCATCCAAATTATTTTGGTATTTTTTGAATTCTACTAAACCAAGACAACTCAAGCCATGAATTTTGGTATCAGGGAAGCTTATAAAGACAAAAAAAAACACAAGAGAAAGTGGTGAATCGAAGGATTAAAATTTCCAATCACTCAAAGAATGAGAGATTCATCATTCAATGAGTACTATTCAAGAAGGTTTTCAAAGAGAAGAATGAGGGCTTGTCTATGAGTTCTTTATTTTAGTCATTGTATTCTTTTTCTAGAATAATGATGTAATTAATGTTTTCATTGTAATTTGAAACTATTTTGTGATTCATGATTTTTGGATTAATTTAGCTATTGGATCAATTTTTTTTTTTATCATTCTTGGTGTTTGATTACTTGTAATTATGGAAGAGTTGATGAAGTCAGATTTGCTTTTAATTGACTTGGGAAATGATGTTAGGAGTTAATTTAATTTTATTAATTTTATATTTGTTATTTCTTAACGAACTTGGGAAATGAAGTTAAGACGAAGAACCAAGGTAATCAAAGATTAGTTAATTTCGCTTAGAGAATAGGGTTATTGGCTAATTTTATATTTATTATCACCTAGAGTATTTTGGTTATGTTGGTTTGATTGAGAAATCTGCTAATTTAATCATGAGATAGTGAGTTTATGACTTGGGAAACGATTGAATTCTATTTTAATTCCTTCATGATGCCAAGCAAATGATTAATTGAAATAGTTGCTAAATGGTTCATTATCATATTTTCTAGGATAGTTGTCTAAATTGCATATTCCTACATCCTTGAGTTGTACATATTTCTTTATTTTTCTTATTATTATCTTATCACTTTATTGGGTAGTTAAACAATGAATGAAAAGTAATTAGTGTGTATTTGTTCATTTGAGAATCGATACTCATTAATTCCCTATGGTATGCTTGCAATGAGTATACTTGCTCGTATGTGTAATTTGATATTAATTAAAACTTGGATAAGGGATGGATTTAAATTTAATAATTTTTATACATCCAAAATTTACGCATCATGTTTTTTGTGACATTTTTGGGGAACAATATCATGAAAGTATGGATTTTGTTGATTTAACCACGTTTATATGTTTATATGTCTATATATAAATATGTGAATATGTATATATATTCCTTGTATGATTAGATGCCATATTTTTTATTTTTATAATTGTAATTTAATTTCACTATATGTTGTAATTTTCCTAACTTCATTCGTGAGTATATAGGAATTGATTAACTTGTACATTCTATAATCTTACTGTCTTCTCTTCTTTGTAGATCTTCCCTGTGTATGACCGAATGATCTAAAGGCAACATAGTAGATCTTGATCCTGAGATTGAGAGGACCTTGATGAAGATTCAAATGGTGGTTAGACAAAGGGTGAGAGACGACCTGGAGGTTAACCAACCAAACAATAGTGGTAATAGTGGAATTAACACGAGGACTATAGATGATTTTGTGAAGCCTGCAATCTCAAGTATAGGCTCAAGCATTACAAGACCTAGGATTGAAGCTAATAACTTTGAGATAAAGCATAAAATCATCCAAATGATTCGAAACATGGAACAATTTGATGGGCTACCTGAGGAAGATCCTAATGCCCACCTTGCAAGCTTTATAGAAATCTGTGACATATTTAAAATGAATGGTATTTTGAAAGATGCTATTAAACTAAGACTTTTCCCTTTTTCCTTGAGAGATAGAGCTAAATCTTGGTTAAAATCTTTGCTAGCCAGATCCATTACCACTTGGAATGTTTAGGTTAAAAAATTTCTAGCAAAACATTTTCCCCTAGCTAGAACATTCAAGCTCAGGACCAATATTTTTGGCTTCCAACAATTAGAATCTGAAAATCTCTATGACTGTTGGCAGAGGTTCAAAGAGATGCTTAGAAAGTGTCTTCATCATGGGTTCAAGCTAGGTATGCAAATGCAAATCTTTTATAGTGGATTAAGCTTTGCTACAAAGTAATTGGTTGATGCATCTACAGGAGGTTCCATTAATTCCAAGACTCCAGAGGAGGTGTTTGATTTGATTGAAAATCTTGCAACAAATAACTATGTTTGGGGTATTTCACGGTCAAAATCTCGTGTTCATAGAATGCACAAGGTGGATGCAATGGTAGCATTAGAAGCTCACTACTAAATTGTGGGGCAAATACAACGGCTCCATAGCCGTCGTATTTGACACACCTGCCATCGTATTAGCCAAATACGACAGCTAAACGATGGTTTCATAGCCATCATAATTAATCTTGTCGCTTTTGTTTAGCAACGGTTACAAAACCATCGTATTAGCCTAATACGACGGCTTAGAAGAAGAGTCATTTTTACTTGCACCGATGGTTTTTGGACACGATTTTGACAAACCGTCATTTTTTATAGACAAATACCATGGCTTATAAGCCGTTGTATTTGTTAACCTATCAAATACGATGGCTACTAGCCGTCTTATTTGTCTATCAAATACGACGGCTCTATTAGCCGTCATATTTGAATGTTCCACATCAAATACGATGGTTGCAGCCATCGTCTTAGGCCTTATTTTGTTTGTAAATCATTTTTTATTTGTACGGGATCCTGTACATGTACAATTTAATGCCAAACACAATAAAATCAACTCATTCAACACCAAATATAATAAAATACAATCTCCTCATTGCCAAACAACTCAAAAGCAATATCCTCAATACACAAATCATAAATATAATCTACCAAGTCCCAAAAAAAAATAGTACTACATGTATGAGAAATAAGAAATATCAAGAAATCGAACAAAAGCAGTAGTACAAATAAAAACAACTAGAAAATCAAAATGTCACTCATCATGACGGATAAGCTCATCAGGATCACACGATCTAACAGGTAGAGAAGTGGAACCAACACCAGGAGATGCCGTAGAAGCACTAGATGGAGGTATAGGCGCTACATCAAATGTGCCTGCATCCAATCTACGCGATAATGCTTCCATGGTAGTCTGAAGCGCAGCTATATGTGACCCGTAAGCCTCTCGCTCATGCTGCATCTCAGCTTGCATAGTATCTTGCATACTCTGCATACGTGCCTCAACCTCAATCCTGATGACCTCATTAACATTTACTGCAAAACTTGATGATTAACTGACTGACGTTGGTGTTAGACCCTTTCCTTTACACCTAACACGACCCCTTGCTTCTGGACCGAACAATCACCAAAATATATGATCCTTCGCTTCCTATGTGCGCTCAGTCTCAGGTAATGCCTGCCCCTATGTCTCTAATTGGTCATACAAAATTAAGAAACATTATATCAAATTTATATTAGGTTAATGTAATATCATTATCATATTTTAATAACTCAGAAAAATTAACATTTGAATATAACTTATAATCATCTCTGCAGTCAAACCATCAGCCTACCGACCGCGCCACCTTCATGTCGGAAGGAACATATCATATTGTGATATCGGTTGGCCTTGCGAGGCCATCTGTAAAGACGTGTGAGAAATTTCAAGCAAAGTAGATAAATCTCAAATGAATAGTGTATAACATAAACTGAATACCTGATCCTGTATAACAAAATGTGGCATTCTTCCTGTGACCAGTGGATATGCCAAATGCGATCAATTTTGTCTATTCCACTCGGCCTCCATCTTTGATTATTTAAAATCGTTAACATATAAAAAAATTAAACAAGTTTTGAGACATAAAAGTAGTCAACTTCTATGGTACGACCTGTGTATTCTCCAAATGCCAATAATCAACTAACATCCTCCATTGATTTTCGTCAACCCGTTTAACTTCACAAACAATAGGCTCCGTACTTTGCTGGAAAGGAACGTAGTATTTTTGTTTTAACTTTGACTTAAAATCCTTCCATGCTGCGCATATCATCTTCATTGTGACACTACGTCCTTCTGGTGGCATCGTGGTATTGTCCTTGTACGAATTTTAACAAATAATTAAATAAACAAAATGTTAAATTTTGAAGAAAACACTCTTAGCTATGTTAGAATAAAATTAGTTACCTGTATTTCTTGCCAAACTTCGTCTTTAAGTCTCTGAGGTATGGAATGCCAATCCCTATAATTCAGAGAGAACCTACTACTCATGCGTGTAAAACAACCCACCACTGAACTATAGCGAGATGCATCTAACCCTGCAAGTCCTCCGTGTTGGTTAACACCAACTTCGTACTTTCGAAACCCTAACTCACCCTATCCGGAAGGTAACTTTCCACCCTCGCGAGAACTCCTCATTGTGGAACCTACAAAATATCAACAGACTTATTAATTGAAATATAGTGAAGAAAGAAAAAAAATAATACTATTTCAACAGCCACATAAATCAATTTCTCGTAATATTTACTTCATATTAACTTAGCACACCTGAGGCACTAGTATAAAACTCTAGTTGAAACCAACCTTAGAGTAAGGGGGTTGGGATTCATATCATATTTTATTGCATATTTAAATATATTTTTATATGATTTTATATGTTTTATATTTTTGATTTGTAGCCTAGAAGGCTTAATTGTGGTTATTGAGTAAAAAGGGCAAAATAGTAATTTTTGATTGAGGTGAAAATAGGGAGATAGCTTGAGGATTAAATAGAAAAAATATTTGGGAGAGAAAATAAGAACAAGATTTGTTATGGTTTAGTGGTTAGAGCTTTGGAATTAATTCTTGAGGTCTTAGGTTCAAACTCCATCATTGGAGCTTTAGCATGATTAAATTTTATTTTTTTTTGTTCAGGAAGGCTATAGTTTCGGCCTTGTATGCTTTAGGGAAGAGTAGTGGTGTTGTCCTAGGGGAGACATGATAGGAGTATCCTAATCCTACTCTTGTGTCCTACAAAAATTTCCAAGGGAATTCATACCCTTCTTAATCCTTAGTTTTCTTACTTCTCAATTCATTAGAATGTTCAATCTATTCAATCCAATTTCATTCCAGAAAATTCCAGCAAAGTGTTGTGACTTTGAAGGTTCAAAAATGTCTAAGTATAAGACATCTGGTAGGCTGAAATTGGGTAGGAGTTGTGGAAGGTTCCCAAGAGATTAATCTCCGTGGTTGAACCTTCAAAACTCCACCCTAACTATGTTCATTTTCTGCATGAAGTAATGTGGAATTTTTCCAGCTTCTTGTGCATTCAAAGTGTCAAAATTTTCAGCCATCATTCCTTCCCAAATGCTGTCAGAAAAATAGCCCTCTTGACCAGCTTGAAGTCTGAAATTATGAGGCCAAAACCGGACTGTACAAATGCTGTGCAAACCAGAAAATTTTCTGGGCAAATTCGCAACTTTGGTGAACCTTCACCAAGCTGTTCTTCCAGTTTTTCATCCAGCACCTTAGCCACATTTTTCCTCCATAAAGAAGGCTGGAAACCAGCCTTGAAAGACCTCTGAATGCCCCTTCAAATCCTCTACAAACTGACTAGAAAATGGCAGCAAAAGCTGCCCAAAAAATTCCAACAACTAGCGAAAATCTGTACAGGAATTTTTCCAGCCTTGCTGCATCTTCAACCTTGTCCAAAACCTTCCTCATTTTTCTGTACAAACTTCCCTTGAACAGCCATGAACTGAGCTCCATCATCTTCTCCAACCTTCTACTCGAAAAACCTGTCCATGGCTGCCCCTAAAATATCTCTATCAATTACTCCAATCAAGCCCTTGATTGAAGACCAAAATTCCAGCAAATATATTTGGTAAACTTCCATAAAACATCCCTTAAACAACCAGACATTCCTTCACCATTGTACTCCCTCTTTTCGGCTACCATTAAGCCCCTTCAAACAGCTTTCATTCCAGCAGAATCCCTAGCCATCCAGTGAGCCATTAGAGCTTCCAAAAGCTCTCATCTATTAAAGATCTTCTTACCATATTTTGTTTCCAAAATTGATTCCCTAAAATATTCTTTTTGGATTCCAAATAATCAGCCTTCCTTTTTCCTCTCAAACCAGAAAATTCAATTGTCAAAACTCCCTCAAACAATTCGGCCACTCCTTCCTACACAGAATTTCGGCCAACCCTCTCCCTACTCTCTCTATTCTCTCCAAACCAAGAACACTACTAACCCTCTCATGCCTAAGACCACTCCAAACCACTCCAATCTTCTCCAAAAACTCCAGATTACACCTACTCAACCCCTTGAATCCTCTTCTACAATTTTTAACATCAAACACCAAAATCGAAGTCTCACTTTTAGATCAAAAACTAGTATTTTTGTGAAGGCTTAAGAACATCTTCAAGGTAAGCATGATCAATCACACCACCTTCTCTCATCTTCAACTTCTAATGAATATATATATATATATATATATATATATATATATAATCATACTAATGAACTCTCTTTTTCTCTTTTCTCTCTTTCTCTCTCTCTTAGCCAAATGGTGACTTTCACCATGGCCATGTTTTCTTCATCCCTCTTGGACGGATCTAGTCTCCTAAGAGTTAGGATCCCTTCGAACCTACTCCAAGGTACTCATCCATCAAGTAAGCCTCTTCAACCCTCTCTTTAAGTTCTAGATTCATGTCTCTAAGATGATATTGGAAGGAGATGGATTATGATTATGATTTTAGCATGTAGTGTTGTGATGAGTTGAGATTGAAGCATGAATAAATGTGTGTATATGATGGAGATGGGATTGATATATGAGTTGATTGTCTTGATTGATTGTATGGTATTTTTAGGGTTTTGTTGCATGCTTTCCATGTCGTGAGTGGTTTATGTGATCAAGCATGTTAGAGATTATGTCATCTTTGGTAAATAGGGTTAATGTTCATGTATGTTTGTTAAAGCCATGGATATGTTTATATTGGTAGAGGTTGGATCATGTCTTGGTAAATTTAGATCTATACCTTTATTCATGTTTTAGATGATTTGATGAATTGGAGTGGATTATATGTTCATGATTGTGGTTGGCAATAGAAATATGATCATGACCTAATTGTCCCTAAACTAATTTTATTTCTTCAATAAAATGATTAATGCTATAATTTCTTCTAGTAAATTTCAAAAACCCTAGAAAAGGTGGATTTGGACTATTTTATATAAAATAGTGATATTTTAGTCAAATAAATAATGGCTTTTATTAAAGAAATAAAATATATAGATTTTATATAAAATAAAATATATCGAAAATAATAATAAAGCCTTTCATATGAATATTCATAATAGGTAAAATATTAATTTTGTAAGTCTTATATTCATAAATACTATTAAAATGTATTTATTATGTTTCAATCAAAGCTCATTAAAATTTACTTACAACTAGTTTTAGTTACCAATTATTTTCTAGCAATAATTATTAATAGATTATTATTTTACCTAATACCACCTAGGACCCTTCATCAAATAAACTCTAGTTTATTTTTAGCAAGATTTAAACTTTCAACTTATTAGTACCTATTTTCAAAACCCTAATTATTTTAATATCAAACTAGACTTAGTTTATAAACTCTTTTATTTATTATCTGGCCTTAAGCTTGGGACACTAGGATCATGGTTGCAGTAAGTTAAGGTAGAATTATTTGTAACGGTGAATCTTGGCTTGAGTTTAATTATGGCTTTGTTTACCCCAGGTGGGGTTGGGTCAGCTGTTGGAGACCTTTATTTTGAGCATGGATCAGGTAAGCTCCTGCATAAAATTTGTTTGTTGCAAAAAGTTATTATGGCAAGCTAAACCCGAAGTTTGTGAACACTATTTGGTAAAGGCAATTAGGGACTGTTTACTTTCTTGTTTCTGTCAAACTAACTATTTGAAAATCACCAAGCAATTTTGTTCAAACACTAAACTATTTCTAAATCTGATTTTGACAAAGACTTTGGAAATCCTTGATTGCCATTTTCAAATAAAGTTATGTGTTATCGATTTTCTCCCAAGTGAGATGAACTACGTTGAGTACTCAATAAGGGTTGGCTAGTAGTACTAGTTTTGAAGAGTAAGAGTGAGTTTTCTAGTAGGAGGCCACCTCCAGAAGATAAACTCAACTTAGAGAAACGTCAGTACTACTTAGTCATGCCGGTCCGAGCAAGCAATTTTCAATCATATGGACTGTGTGTTGCCGGAGTGGACAACCGATTTTGTTTGGATGTAGAGAATGAGGAGAATCTTACCCGATAGGCCGATCACCTACCTTTTGTCAGTCTGCACAAAGATGGCAGTCTGACCGACAGTATGCCCATCGTGTGGCATACTGACCATCTGGATGTGGGGCCCAACGTGTGGTAACCCATGGCTACCTTTTGAGTGGTTGATTTTATTGTACCTGTATGGTTGGAAAAGCCAAAACGCCACTCTTGCTTTTGAACATCATTTATTGCTTGCCAGTATTTTTTTTTTGTCAGTCTGCACAAAGTGTGGCATTCTGACCATTGTATGATCGTGGGGCCCAACGTGTGGTAACCCATGACAACCCTTTTGAGTGGTTGATTTTAATGTGCACTTGTATGGTTTTGAAAAGAGGAAAACACCACTCTTGATTTTGACTATTGTTTATTGCTTGCCAGTATTTCTCTTATAAAGTTCTCACGCTTTGCATTCACGAACTGTTTTCGCCGAACACTCAAAACACACACAGAGTTACAGAGATTTTTATTTCATCACCCTTTTTACCATGATTTCAGGTCAATCCTGCTGTGGGGATGAGTAACTAGTGTTGTCTGCCTTGGAAGAGATTTTGTTATCTATTTTATGTAATGCTTTAGGGAGTTGAGAGTGAATAATTTTTGTTCTAGATTTCTTTTGAATTTTTTGTTTGTAATAAGTTTTAAGTTTAAGGTATTATTTTTATTCTATTATTTTGATTGTGTGACCTAGTTATAAAGACCCCTCGTCCTTTGGACGGGGCGACATCCCCGGCCCTGTTGGGCCTAGGAAGCGGGGTGTTACAACTAAGGTCTGAGGAAAAAGGTCCTGTGCAACTGGGACCTACATCAGAAGTGGGTATAGTTGTCGCTTGATTAGACTCTTGATCTGTGGAACCTGTCCAGACACTTGTATGTGATCTCTGTCTAACCATGTATGCTGGAGCTGGTGTCTCTGTACACCGTGAGGAACTAGCGCCTGATCTTGAGGCATCTATGGCATCCTGCATCGATCCACGTCGAGAACGCTTGTTTACCATCTGCAAAACAAAAAGATTTAACATTTAGTAAAAGATTTTAACAACTGCAACACATTTAGTAAATAATTAAGTGATTTAAGTACATTTAAATTACAAGTTGTATTCTTCTTCCATCTAAATCTACTTCCTCCCCAGAAATCCCATCTCTAACCCATACGGCATCTACTTCGAGTGAAACAGGAAGAGAATCTAACTGTTGTGCAGGAAAAGTTTCTAGATCATGGTCCCTTGAATACACATCATAATTATCTCTTCTCATCATTGGCATTACCACATGCTAGTCTTTTTCTTTAGGACAGCGAGAAAACCAAACTTGTTCCGCTTGGTTTGCTAGTATGAATGGCTCATCCATCTCTCTATTTTCCCAGTACAACAAACGGTCTAGATTCACTAAAGTAAACTTTAGTTCGTCAACTCTAACACCTCGATGTACATCAACCCAATCACATTTGAATAACAGAAATTTTAGTTCACTACTATATCGAATCCTTATAATATCAGTAAGCACTCCATAGTAATTGACATCAACTGCTACAGGATTCATATCTCTTGGACTGGAATAACTCGTAGTATCAGCTTTACACATGACACCAGAATTTTGGGTTAACTTGTTAGCCTCGTATGTTATTGTACGAAATCGAAAGCCATTCACATTGCATGCATTGTAGCGCAATCCTTAATTGAAAGAACCATTTGCAAGCATTTTAACTTCAATAGGAATATCAGGGCATTCTTCATTCTCATCAACCTATAATAAATATAAATGTTATAAAGACTAAATGTTCTAGAGGAAAACTTACTATATTGTTTGTGTTTTGTTTACATAATGACTAAGCCAAGTGTAAAATGTTTGAGAATGAATACGTTGTCTGTCATGTAACCAAGATCTTGGATGTTCTCTATTTATGACAGACATATGAAGACTACAAATAGACCACACGTGAAAATTTAGAGGTTATAATAAAAGAAGCATAAAAAATGAAACTTAATGATTCAAAGGAAAACTGACTCTTTATAAGGTTTAAGGATGTCAGTGTTAGCTAAAACCCACCTAGCAATGGCTAATGGGCTGGCCCGCACGATTTCGGGCCGGGCCCGAGGACCGGCCCACCATCCAGGCGGGACGGTCTGGGCCGGTCCCTGGGCCAGTGGCCCTGGGACCGAACCGGCTTGGGCCCTTGGCCCGTAGGCCGGTGCGGGCCAGCCCGTAGCTTATTCTTTTTTTTTTTCTCCTACTTAACATAATTTTTTAAAATTATAAAAAGTCACCTTGAAGTGGTGGGGGTTTGGCTTGGACCCCTACCTGTTTTATTAATTAATAAAATAAAGATTACATAAGAGAGGGACTTGATGCCTAAACCTCTTAAAAATATTACAATGATTAAAATTTAAAAATATAATAAATGTCCTAAAAATAAAATTAAATACATAATATTACTTATTCTAAATTCCTAATTACAAAAATACTAAACTAACTATTTGGTTCACCCCATTCATCATCTGAGTCATCATTAATAATCCACGAATTAGTCGTCCTATCTTCGGCTGCAAACCAACTACTACAACACATTAACATCTCTAAAGTTTAAGGAGCCAATCGAGATCTTCTTTCATCGATTGTTCGAGCACTCTCATTGAAGACGCTTTCCGATGGCACTGTAGAGACTGGTGGTGTCAAAAGTTCACGTGCCATTTTAGATAAAATGGGGTATTGGCTTACATGAGCCTTCCACCAACCACAAATATCAAAATGCTGATCTTCATTTTCTACCAAGGGTCGCATCTCGTAAATTGCCATCTCGTTGTAGGTAGTAGTAGTCGATCTTTTTTGACGTTTTATAATTCCCCATGGATTAAATACTGATGAAATTGAAGAGGTAGATTTTCACGGAGGTTGAAAGTGACTACTAGATGATGAAGCTTGCCTACTTAAACTAGGATAACTAGAACAAGAAGACTCAAACGCATACAAATTATACATGTCAGATAAAGTTTTAGCTGTTTTATCTTTTATGTCTTTTATCATACATTGTTTAAGTGCTTGTGATTCATCAAAATCTAATATTTCATATAAATATTCAATAATACTATAAAAACCAGGCATCTTTACTCTAGGATCCATACACAATGCCTACAATATAAAATAGGAATATCTTCATAATATTTTTTATATTTTTCAAACATATTTCTCATAAAAAAATCATATTGGAGATGATACATATATTCACCAAAAATATGTGCTACCTTAGCAAGTGTTGGAAGAATATGATGAGTAGTGGGATAATAGGATCCCGATAAAAGTTCAGTAGCTTCTTTGAAAGTAAATAAAAATGTTGAAAGTGCAGTACAATTTTCAAAATGAGTTTCAGTTAGTGGAGGTAGAAAATTATTACTATTACAAAATTCAATAAGTTGGTTTTGAAAAGGTATAACACTTTCAAACATATCTAAAGTTGAGTTCCATCTAGTTTTACAATTTAATCTAAATTTTTTAAAAGATACACCTTGTTCTCGGCATAATGCCTTAAAATTTTGTTGCCTAGTTGGGGAGGTTTTAATAAATAAAACAACATTTCTAATTATATTAACAATATCATCAATATATTTATATCCTTCTTTAACACATAAATTAAGTATATGACAAGAACACCTAGTATGAAATAAAATACCATCTAACATAGGATTCATAGTATTTTTTAAAATTGTTATGGCAGAATCATTATTTGAAGCATTATCTAAAGAAATAGAAATAATTTTATTTAAAATCCTATATTCACGACATGTTTGAGTAATCATTCTAGCTATACTACTACATACATGAGGATATTCAAATAATTTAAAATAAATAGTTCTTTTTTATACTAACCAATCATGATCTATCCAATGACATGTAATGCACAAATAAGATTCATTAGTAATTGCAGTCCAACCATCACAAGTAAGAGCAAATTTCCAATTACAAGAATCAAACATAGTAATTAGATACTCTTTCATTTCTTTATATATCTTTATTATATCATTTTTTAATGTTGTTCTAGGAATTCTTTTCCATGCTGGTTGACAATTATTTTGCATATATTGTTCATAATATGGATTTTCTGCAAAATTAAAAGGTAATTTAGTTTGAACAATCATTTTAACAAATGCATTTCTATTTTTTCTATGATCATATTAAAAATTACCAACCATTGGACCTCCTATAGTACGTATTTATTGTTGTTTAAGTAAGTTTTCTAACCAATCATTATGTGACATTTTCATATGTCTAACTAATGTTCCCATCCCTCCTCCCTTCTTATGTGCATATACCGCTCTACAAATTTTACATGTTGCCTTATCACTATCATTATCGTTTTCAAAAAAATTCCAAACCATAGATGTTTTTGCTTTAGTTGTAACACCTGTTGTTTCAACATCATCCTCACCTATATTAGATTCGTCAGGATTAATTATTGGAGTTGGTTGTGATTGTGAAACACTAACACTAGGCATACTAGGACCTTCATCTTCATTACCTATTTCAGTATTTATTAAATTCAAAATTGAATCTATATTAAAATCAAAATGTGCAGATGATTGGGATGAAGAAAAATAATGATATTGATTTGGATCCATTATTTCTTTAAAAAAATAAGCAATCAAAATTCAAATAAAAGTTCAAAAAAATAAAGTATTAACAAATAATGAAATAAGAGAATTGATAAATATAAAAAAATAAATTAACTTAAAAATTAAACAAATAACTAAACACAAATAAACAATTAATAAAAGTCAAAATATAAGAATGTAAGATTAAGAAATACTAACTCATTGATGACCAAGATTCAAGAAAGAATAACAATACTTTATGGAGCTTTTTACTTCTTGTATCCACTATTCCGCTACTCAACAATCTTCCAAAATATGAAGACTTTCTTGAAGAATTGAAAAAAATATAACACAAAAATAAATTCTATTCTAATACTTTTTGTAGAGAAATAGAGAATAGGAGAGAGTTTGAGAGAATGAGAGAGTGTTTGATGAGTTTTGGGTTGAATTGGGGGTATTTATAGAGTTTTGGGGGTTAAAAAAGAAAATATAACCGTTAGGAACCAAAATGTAAAAAAAAAAAACATTTCAACCGTTTGGGGGCTGAAATGCAAAAAGAAAAACTTGGAGAGTCGTTGCCAACGGCTCTCCCCAGGTGGGCTAGCCCGCCGGGCCGTGGGCCCAAGCGAACTAGGCCCGGACCGGCGCACAGTGCACAGTTTACCGCACGGGCCCGGCCCGGCCCAGCCCACTTGCCATTGCTAAACCCACCGATATGCTTGCATCAATGTTAAACGATTAAATATTACATCAATCCCTTTTCCAACTAGTTTACCCATCGGGTTGTTATCATCAACATATCTTGGAGGTCTATTCTCTTTGCTCTCAACATCATCTAAATATCTCAATACAAATGTCATACATTCTTCCATTAAATATCCACTGGCTATCGAACCTTTAGGTCTAGCACGATTGCGCACATAACACTTAAGAGTTTTCAAGTATCTTTCAACCAGAAACATCCATCGACATTAAACTAGACCAGCTAACAATGCATCATCGGCCAAATGTATCGGTAAATGTTCCATTATATATAAAAAAAAACTAGGGATGAATGTCTTTTCAAGAAGGCAGAGTGTACTACGAAACAGCCTTGAAGATTCTCGAAATGCCTCTTTTTGTTGACTTTAGAACATAATTGCCTAAAACATGAAGCAATCTCAATCAAAAGTTGCACTACATTCTTGGGCAAAGTTGTGTGGGCTACTAATGAGATTAATTACTAGAGTAAAATGTGGGAATCATGACTCTTCAAACCTCCCAAAGTCTTTCTCCTCATGTTTACTCGTCGAAAAATATTAGAACAATAGTCATCGGAAACTCTCAATTCCTTCAATACTATCAAAAAAACTTCAATTTTCGATCGACTCATTGTATAAGGAGCTGGTGGCAAACTGTATCCAGTTCCAGACGGTTTTAAAATTGGATGTAAATACTTTCTAATATTCATTACCTACAGGTCTTGACGAGCTGTGAAGTTATCTTTTGAAAAAGTACTATCACCCAATATTATTAACAACAGATTATCTGTAAAATTTTTCTCAATATGCATCGGGTCTAAGTTATGCCTTATCAAATTACTCTCCCAATATGGAAGCTCCCAAAAAATACTCTTCTTCTTCCAATAATAAAAATTTATGCCAAACTTCCGTTCGTAGTCAGTCTGCATTGTAATTCTCATATTATCTACTGCATATTCTATTAAATAACCCTGGAGTTGTGTCAAAATTTCTGTCCTTGTACACCATTTTGGTGCTTGTCATAATTCCATTCCACCATAGAAAGAAACTTTGTCCCTACGGAGTTTATGTGATGGTTGAAGAAATCTACGATGATATAAGAAGCAATATTTACCACCATTAGGCAAATGGTAAGACAAACAGTTATCACCGCATATCAGACAAGCTCTCTGGTTATGAACACTATAGCTAGAGAGATTACCATACGCTGGGAAATCACTTATGGTCCACATAATAGCTGCACGCAAATGGAACATCTCTTCTACCTCAGCATCATAAGTAAGCACACCGTCAAGCCATAATTATTTCAACTTCTCGATCAATGGTTGTAAAAATACGTCAATCTTGTTTCTCGGACTCTTTAGGCCATTTATGAGAGTTGACAGAATAAAATAAGATTTCTTCATGCATAGCCAGTGCGGCAAATTATATGGTATTAAAACAATAGGCCAAGTACTATGTACTATGTGCATATTTGAAAACGAACTAAATCCATCCGAAGCCAATCCAAGTCTAACATTTCGGCAATCACTTGCAAATTCCAAATGCGACTCATCAAACTTTCTCCAAGCCTTAAACTCAGCTGGGTGTCTATAGACTCCATCTTTCACATGACATTCCTGATGCCATCTTATAAGGGATGCAGTTTTGCAAGACATGAACAATCGCTTCAACCTCATAGTCAACAGAAAATACCAACACGCTTGCATGCAACTGTACTACCCTCTTTCTTGTACCTCGGAGCATTGCATACCTCACAAAGGTGTGTGGCCTCATTTTCCTCTCTGTATATTATGCAATTATTTTGACAAGCATCTCAGACTTTGCATTTCATTCCTAACACATTCATTATCTTACTAGTCTCGTAGTAATTCTTGGCAATTTTCACTCCCATCTCACTAAAAGCATCTATTAGAAGCTCAAGTAGCATATCAACTGACTTGTTTGACCACCAATTCAAGACTTTTAAATGTAATAATTTTATAATGAATGAAAGTGAAGAAAATTTAGTACAACCTGGATACAATTCTATATTAGCCTTTTCAAACAATTCATGTATCTCTCTCAAATCATCAGGCTCTTCAGTTGCATTATCGAAGCCACTAATTCCACTAATATCTTAAAGCATCCCAACTATATCATCCCCTTGTTCGTTTTCAGTTGAAGGGATGTTGCTAGGTGTATTGCGAGAAGATAAGTATGTTTCCCCATGAACACTCTACTTTTTGTACCAACGCATGAAACCCTACATTTGGCAATGCTGTTTGATATCTATTGTACTATAAAGATACCTATTCTGGCACTTCATACAAGAATAATGGATTTTAGATCCATTAGGTTTGTCTCCTAATGCAAATTCTACAAAGGACTCCAAACCCTTATTATATTCATCACCTAAACGGTCTTCTAAGTCAATCCACGATCGGTCCATCTTCCTATTCATTTATCCATATTTTCAGTTAATCTACAAGTTTCATTATGATAAACATATTCAAGAATAAATGGAAATGAAGGAAAATGAAATTTCATTTAGTAAACATATTAAAATATTTCTTAAAAAAAATATTCTCATGGGGTAAGAATTATTTGTAAAAAAATCTCTCATAAAACTATTTTTTTAGATTCTTTGTAAAAAAAAAAAAAATTGAAAAAATCTTGATAGTGTTTTCCCTATAAAAAGAATATTTTTCAGGCACTAGGCCACCTCAAAATGCGCAATTATGCAATTCAACCAACGAAAAACTCATAAAACCATCAAACCATTCAATCATGTTTATAACAAATTTCCAAGTAAACCTCCATCTCATCCAACTTGTTCCACTTCCAAAACACATAATTAAGTTGCATTTTCTACATAATTAACACTTGCATTCACCCATGCAGTTGCTAAACACACTGAACTTTGTATCAACATCATTTCAATGCATAAACCTCTATGGAAGTACATTGAAAAAAAAAATCAGAATCTCCAAAAATAGTAGCAAAAAATGAACGAAAAGTATTAAATAGTGGTTGACTTCTTTAAATAATTAGTTAGGAAAAGACAATTAGGACAATTAGTTCAAGAATTTTGCACACTAGAATAGCAAAAACAAGGAGTGTCGTTAGGTTTTTTATGGAGAAATACAGAGGTATGCATATGGAGAAACAAAAGGACTAGCTGTTATTGCAACTATTTTCGGCGGAGAAGCTAATTTCAGTAGCCAAATGAGCAGAAGATCTACAATGGAAGAATATGAAAATATCATTAGCCTCTATTAAAAACATCATTAAACTTCAAGAACCTCTATGGATACCATTTTAATATCATATTGTTTTCACTCTTAAAAGCACACATTGATCATCACATTCATAATTCTAAATATTTGAAAAAATTTTGACAGAGTTTTTCCTATAAATTGAATATTTTCTAGGCATACCACCTCAAAATGCGCAATTATGCAATTCAACCAACAAAAAACTCATAAAAAATAATTAGGCACTCCTAAACGGTCCCAATATAATTGTCACTCCTAATATGAAAATAAAATATAAGGTATGTTTTCAGACATATGATGAATTTTGACACTATGAATCATTTACTTAAAAATCATTGAATATACAAAGATTATATTTTCATAAAAAAAAATAATTAGGCAGTTTGGAATTCTTTTTTTTTTTCATTTTCATTATATTCTATTCTTGCTTTTTGTTTCATATATACAAAAGGGCAATACAAACATTTGGATAGAAAATAGAGAGAACTTGCTCATAAGAATCTTGTTAAACTCCTACAATATCAGAAATATATCAAGTTTTCCATGCAATTCATGAGCATTACCACCAAAATGGCAAAAAATCAAGGTTGACGAGAAAAGATGGTCACTTCTGCAACCAAAACACTTATGTAATAGTCCAAAGCATTTAAATACATGACCTATGAGTTATAGACTAAAACTTTTCGTCATCTGAACATATTCTTTCAATTGTGTACTATGGCATATGCCTTTTCAACTCTACTATAGGAGAAAAGAATATTGATAAATATCTATTCATTAAAAGAAGAATGCATGATAGTGTGTGAACTTTGATACATCCCTGCATTTTGCTTTTAACTTAAAATTTAGGAACTTGGTTGAAGTCATAGCATTTTTTTTTTTCTTCCTATACAAGATTCTGAAGTCCTAACCTAAACATATTTTATTCCTATTTAGGAACTTTGAGCCCATTATTTGTTTAAATCAAAAACACTAAAATTCCCTGTTAATTGAACATTTTACTTCTATTACAAATGGACTTTAAATGAACTTATTGCTACAAATCCTCTAGAAGAATCAATTTAAGAATAATTGAGACTATTACAAGAAAACAGGGGGACGAGAGGACAAGAACAAGAGTTGGAGTCACTAATCGTACCTGTAGACAACCCCAAATGCAAAATGCAGTAGCCCAAATTAGCAATTGAAGTTGGCACTGGGGACGAGGGGGAGCTTTACCTGTGACGAAGAAGAGATGAAGCTTTACTGGCAACGAGGAAGAGAGGGATCTTTGGCCGCAACGGAGAAGAAAGGGAGATTTGCCAGTGATGGAGAAGAGAGGAAGCCGGAGTGATTTGACAGTGACGGAGAAGAGAAAGAGGGAACTGGAGTGACTTGCACCAGACCGCCGCAGAAGAAGGAGGAGGAAGAATAAGGCTGAAATCAACCAAAGCAGGGTTTATTAAGACTAAATACGATGGTTAATAATTAGCCATCATATTAGGTTCATTTAATGCGATGGCTAATGATTAACCATTGTATTAAATATGTAACAAAAACGACGGTCAATCATTAACCGTTGTCTTAAAGGTCACTAAACACGATGGCTATGCTGAAACTGTGGTATTTAAATGACACTAAATATGACGGCTATGTTGAAACCATCATATTAAGTGCATTAAATACGACGGTTCCATCATGTATGTATGTATGTATGTATGTATGTATGTATGTATGTATGTATGTATGTATGTATGTATGTATGTATGTATGTATGTATGTATGTATGTATGTATGTATGTATGTATGTATGTATGTATGTATGTATGTATGTATGTATGTATGTATGTATGTGTGTGTGTGTGTGTGTGTGTGTGTGTGTGTGTGTGTGTGTGTGTGTGTGTGTGTGTGTGTGTGTGTGTGTGTGTGTGTGTGTGTGTGTGTGTGTGTGTGTGTGTGTGCACATATATGTAAGTTTGCAATTAAACTTCTTTATATTATGTAACATACTACACACACACACACACACACACACACACACACACACACACACACACATATGTATATATACACACACAAACATATGTACAGTAGAATAACTAATAAAACGAAATTCAAACTCTTTAATAGAAATATACAAAAACTTAGGATGTAAACAAAAATTTATTTGAAAAATCAATGATCCAACCATTAGATATATTAATACAGTTAAAACAATTTTATATATTTGTTAAAATCATTACAAAAGTAGTATTGTGACTAAATTTGAAAATAATCAAATAAAATTTACACTACTTTTGATTGATTTTGTTATAATTTGAAAAAAAAAAACAACGATGACTATAACGATGGTTGAAAAAGTGTGGTATTTTTAAAAAGTCATAATTTAATTTCAAGAAATATTATTAATTCAACCTAATACGACGAGTTCCCTTGAACCGTCGTAATATATCAAACTAATACAACTGATGTGTACGAATTTGGATATAAAAAATCATATAAAAATAAACACATTCCCAATCAAGTTTAAATTAAAACGTTAACCCCAAATTACACATATGAGCAAGCGTACTCATCATTAAGCATAGCATAGGGTTTAAAATAAGTATCGATCCACAAGGAACAAGTATGTAGTAATCACTTTTCTTTCATTGTTTAACCGACTCCATAAAGTGAAAAAGAATAAAAAGGAAAATAAAATAAAATAAAAGAATATATACATGTCAAGGATGGAGAATTATGTAATTCAAACAATTATTTTGACAAACATGACCTTAAAGTACCCAATCATTATCATAACTAATCATTCTCTTAGCATCATGAAGAATTAAGATAGATTCACTTCTTTTCCAATCCATGAAATCACTATCTTCTAGACAAATTAGCATCACATATCCTGTCTCAACTAATTCACCCAAAAGATGCATTAAACACAATCCTTGATTCAATCCCCATATCCTGGCAAATTTAAAACATGAAATTAACGAATGAATCCATATCTTGGCAGACATCAATTAACCTTTAATTACCCAGTTCTTAGCAATTAATCCCTTTTCCAAGCAAGTTAATAGACAACAAATATGAAATTAATGAATTAAGACCATATTTATGCGAGAGGTGGCGGCTTATGGCCTTACCACCAAAGCATTTCTACTTCCTTTGGTGATTTCATAGGTTTTGCATGCTTTTGATATTTCTATGGAGAATGAACTTGTGGAACCTACCACTTGGCGTAATATAGTTATTGAACAAGTCTTAACTCATTGTGGTTATAAATTTTATGATACAGCATCTATATGGTTAAGGGCAAAGGAGGTTCCCCAACATAACATTCCTGATCTTCTACTTGAGCAAGAAGAGGAACCTTCCCAACCACAAAGGCATTCTAGGCAACCATCCAGTGTTAGTGACAACGTTCTAGCTAATATTCACACATCTCTAGAGCATTTGAGGGACGAAATGGCTGGACTGATGGTTGACATAGCTGATATAAGGGTGAGGTATGATCAAAGGTTTGATAGGATTGAGCATACACAGCAACGTCACGAGGATATTTTGCGCAATCTAAGGCTCAATCAAGACATTCAAGGGGATTATTGGAGATAATATTGGGAGAGACAATGAAGAATTCGTGATGCATTTGGAGGTCGTGGTGGTCCATTTGGTGGTTCTTTTGGTCAATCTGGAGGCCGTTTGGAGGCTCTACTTCAAGGGGGTCTTAGAAGCTTTGACTTTCTATTTTTCTTTTCCTTTGATTTTTATTTTTTTTTTTATCTTGTTTTCTTTCAATTCCTTTTTAGGTTTTTACTTGTATGTTTGTTTTTCTTTTTTTGTAGGCTTATTTTTGCTGGCAATAATTCTTCTAACTTCTTGAAGGATGACCTTCTCTTTTCTTGGAGCTAATCTACCTTGGGGAGTATTATTTTCTTTTCCCTCTTTACATTCTTGGTCCCTTAGTTATGCTTTATTGTGATATTTTAGGTCATTGAGGACAATGTCCAATTTAAGTGTGGGGGAAAGATTTAATATTTTCTCAATCGCATCTTTGTGATTGTCAATGAATTTTCAATGATAGTTGTTTGAATTTTTTGAAATTGTTGAAATTTTGACATTTGTTTTTGCCTATGATAATGTTATAATTTTATTTTTCACTTTAGATATGATGTTGTCATTCAAATTGGTTGGATTTTATTGAGTAAAATTGTGTATTAAGTTGAATATGTTAAGTCTTGGAAATTTAAGTTAGTCTTGGTTATGCTTTAGTATTTGAATTTTATTCTACTTTTCTTGTTTGGATATGGAGGATGCGATGAAATATGGGAAGAGTTGTTTATTACTTCTTGATTCATGGTTGTCTAAATTTGTTTAACTTGGTATTGTGAATAAGGATGGTGAGAATTGAAAAAAAAAAATAGAGAATGCATTGTTCTTTTATTAAAAAAAAAAAAAATGAGTGGAAAAATGATTTTTTTTTTTTTTGAAAATAAAATGCTTATCTCATTAAGAAATTACTTAAGGGGGCTAATACGGTTAGTGGAAGAGAAGAAACAAGAAGCATCACACTTTTTTTAGGCTAATTCTCGAAAAGCAAAGAAAAAAATGTAGGTGCCAATACGGTGCGTGAAGTAAGGTTCATGCACTTGAGGCTAAAGAGGGGGGAAAAAGTGAAAAAAAAAACATGAGCGTCTCCTTATTTTGCTACTTAGAGTTTTGCAACTTTAATTCTATGAGTTTTGAAGTGGTTAAACTACTTGACTTGTATAATTTGTGTTATCTATGTCTTGACTTAAAAGGTGAAATAATTTTCTTAGACTAAAGTATAAACTTGTTTAACTTAATTTCGAAGGTCTTGATATATTTGATTTTAATGCATAAGTTTATAAAGGTTTTTAAAGGGTGAATAAATGATGAATTTTTATCTAAAGTTGGGAAGGAAATTATGGCTTTGTTATTGAAGAATGTGAGAAGAAATAAATTGTTTTGAGTGCTTTGTTTAAAATATTTACTTGAGGACAAGTAAATATTCAACTGTGGGGGTATGTGATAGGGGTCAAAATCATCATTATTTTCCTAATTATTTGAGGTTAATTTAAGACACTTTTAATATAATAACTAGTCATATTCCTTCATATTTGATATTTCACTTATAAAAATACTTTTCTATAATTTTATGCAAAAATAGGTGAAATTTGGAGCTAATTGAATAATTTTCCAGTGTAGACCCAGCCCTAGGCTAAGAAGATGGACCTAGTGCCGGTCCTACACTAGAAGAACAGAGGAAAGCGAAAAAAATATAGATGAAATAGAGAAGCAATTGGAAATTGGAAAGAAAAAAAGAAAAATTGGCTCAAGGATAAGCTAAGGCTCGCTCGGTTGGCTTCACCAAAAACAAAAGCAACAAAGGAAAAAGAAGCACAAAATCGTGGTTAAGGCAACGAACAACAAAGACATAAAGCAAAGAGGAAGAGGACAAAAATTTATCATACCCAGGATATAAGACATCCTAGGTTGGATGCCTAAAAGCTAAGCCACAACTCAGTGAAAAGGCAACCAAAAGGAGAAGAAAATCGGCAGCTTCGGTCTTCAACAATTCGGTGGCTCGACACCTCAACAGCAAAAGAAGAAATAGCGGTAGCTCGTTACTTTGGCTGTGTGGCTCGCCAACATCGGTAAAGCAAGGCTTTGGTTGTTATCGGCTCGGTAGAAAAGAATTCGGCTCGAGTGAGCTGAATTCATAGGAGAATGGTCTTCAATGCAAAACGACAATGGAGTTTCCAATTCTTTCACGACTTACTTCCTTTATTTTTATTTAGAATACTATTCACAAATTACTACTTCCTTTTTGTTTTGAAATTTTAGGAAATTTGTAAGCCTATAAATAAAGGCCAATATACATGGGAATAAGGTGTATGCATAATGTAACACCTCGAAAAACTAAGGCCCGCCAGGGCCGGGGATGTCGCCCCGTCCAAAGGACAATGGGTCTTTATAACTAGGTCACAAATAAAAATTGTTGGAATAAATAATACTCAAGCTAAAAGAGTTTATTACAACCCAAAAAAAAAAAACTTCAAAAGTACATCCATGAAATTCCAAAAGAAAACCATAATTAAAATCATCCACACTCGTCTCCCAAAGCAGTACATAAAATCAAAAAAACACATTCTCTTCCAAGGTAGCTACTCACCCACAATAGGATCAACTTGAAATCATGATAAAAGGTGGTGAAACAGAAATCTCAGTAAGTCCGTGTGTGCTTTGGGTGTTTAGCAGAAACAGTTCGTGGATGTAAAGTGTGAAATCTTTATAAGAGAAACATTGGCAAGAAATAAACATTAGTCAAAAGCAAGAGTGGCTTTTTGGCTCTTCTAGCCATACATAAGTAATGAAATCAACCACTCGAAAGAAAGGGATATGGGCTACCACACTTTGGGCCCCATAACCGGTCAGAATGCCTAACACGTTGTGCAGACTGACAAAAATAGGTGATCAGCCTACTGGGCAAGATACTCCTCCTTCTCTATACCCAAACAACCACCGGGTGTCCATTCCGGCAAAACACAGTCACTTGAATGAAACAAAATAAACTGCTAGCTCGGACCGGCACGACCCATTGGAACTGGCATCTTATCCGGGAAGGACTCACCCCTCAGAGGTGGCCACCTACTGAGAGACTTACCCTAACCCTTCAAAGACTAGTCCTAGTAGTCCACCATTATTGAGTACTCAACGACATTCCCCACTTGGGATAAAATGAACAGAGCATTGTTCTTCATGAAAATAACAATGTGAGGGTTTCCCAAGCTTTGAGAGAAATTAGTTTTAGAAAGAGTTTCGAGTTTGGAAAAATCTACTCATTAACTTTTGAACAATTCCAGCATTGGAAATAAAGATGAATTCAACCCTCAATTGCCTTCAAATAAACGAGTGTCCATACACTCCATATTTTAGCTTGCCATAAGAAAACATTTCACATCGATAGGTTTTATGCAAGAGCTTACCTGCTTCTTGCTCACAACAACAATGTCTCGAACAGTTGACCTAACCCCACATGGGTAAATAAAAATCTTAATCAGATTCAAGCCACAATCCACTTCCTCAATTTTAAATCAACTCAATTCACTACTACCATGATCCTAGTGTCCCAAGCTTTAAGGCAAAACAATAATTGAATAGGTTTATAAGCTCAGTTTAATTTGTTATTTAAAATAATTAATGGATTAGGAAATAAATTCTATTAAGTTGAAAGTTCAACTCTTGTTAAGGAAAATTTAGAGTTTATTTGATCAAGAGCCATTGGTAGTACTAGGTAAATAGTGATTTAATGATAGCTTAGTTGTTAGAAAATAATTGATAGCTAAAACTAGTTAAGATTAAATTTAATAAGTCTTTCTTGGAAAATAATAAGTAAATCCTTAAGGGTTTTGATCTAGTAAATATTTTATTAAGTATGAATCTTTTTCAAAATGGCTTTAATTAATTTGCTTTATTTTAAATAATATTTATTTATTTTATTTTCTAGAAAAATCATTATTTATTTGACTAAAATATCCTTTACATATATTATAATTCCAAATCTACCCTTCCTAGGGTTTTCGAAATTCTTTAGCAAAAATCATTAGTAAATATTTTATTCATGAAATAAAATTTGCTTAAGGACAACTAGATCATGATCAAGATTCCATGGTCAACCATAATCAATAACATACTCAATCCTTCAATTCATCAAATCATCCAAGTCTTGCACATAGGCATAGATCTAAATTTATTATTACATGATTTAACCTCTACTAGCATAAACATGATCATGGCTTCAAAATCTAATTATGAATATAAATCCTATTCACCCATGGTGACATAATCTCTAGCATGCTTCATCACAAATACTACCTATGACATGCATCAAATCTCAACTCATCATTAAATCCACCAATATAATCATTCCATACATAAATCCCATCTCCATCTCAATCATACATATACTCATGCTTCAATCAACAACATCACATACACAAACCCATCGCCATTCATCAACCTAGAGACATGATTCGAAATTTTAAAGAGAGGATTGAAGGTACTTACTTGATTGATGAACGACTTGAAGGAGTTTAGAGAAGACCTCAACCCCTAGATGGCTAATCTTGTTCAAGAAGGGTGGCGAAAGCATGGTCATGGGAAAAGAGACCATTCGGCCAAGGGAGGAAATTTCGGTCCATGAGAGAGAGAGAGAGAGAGAGAGAGAGAGAGAGAGAGAGAGAGAAGGAAGAAGATATCATTAGCATGCTTATTCATATAGGTTTTCATTACAGATTAAGTTTGAAGAGGATGAAGTTGTTAGAATAAGTTTACCTTGAAGATGTTCTTGTTCTTCACAGAAAGTTCTGCTTTTTGATCCAAAGTAGCAAGATGATTTGAGGAGTTTGATGTTAATAAGGGTGTTGATGAATGCACAGCGAGGAGTAGATCAAATCTGGAGATTTTTGTGAGGGTTTGAAGTGGTTTGGAGGGGTATTAAGTGTGGAGAAGGAGTAGGTGTTCTTGGTGTAGTGTGTGTGTGTGTGTGTGTTCTTGTTGTTTGAAGAAAATCGAGAGAGAGAGAAGGGAAGCTGTCGATTTTTCTGAGGAGTTGTGGCTGCCAAAATTCTGTAGGGTTTAGGGAGTGACTTCTCTGATTTGGAAGGAAAAGGAAAGACTAGTTGTTACAATCCTTGAAGAATATTTTTAGGAAGAGAATTTGGAAACTAGATATTCCAAGAATATCTAGATTTTTCTGGACAGCTTTGAAGTCTCCTATGGCCGACTGGATTGTGCAGTTTTATGTGGAATTAAAGCTGGTTAAAGGAGGCTTGTGATGGCCGAAACTAGGGTGCACATTGGTGGAGAAGATGTCTGATCAATTGAGTAAAATTTTATGGAAAGTTGTTAAACAAGATGGCTGAAATTTTGGAAAGTAATCAAGCTAAATTGCAGGGATTTGGTTGAGAGATTTTCGGTCAGCCATGGAGGGAATTTCGTGCAGAAGCTTCAGGGAACAATGGAGCTCTGATAATGGAGGTTTAAGGGAGGTTTTGACAGAAGTAGGTTGGGGTTTTCGGTTGAAACAAAATAGGAAACAAGCTGGACAGAAATTCTGCTCAGGAATTTCGCTGAACAGCAGCTTTCTGGCAGAATTTTCGTCTGCCATTTCCAGCAGATTTGCAGTGAGTTTTAAAGGGGATTTCCGAGGTATTCAGGGCTGGTTTCCAGCCTTCTTTATGGAGGAAAAACATGGCTAAGGTGCTGCACAAAATCTGGGAGAAAACAGCTTGATTTGGAGATCACAAAGCTGATTTTCGTATAGGAATTTTTCCTGTTTTACTCCAGCTTGTGCAGTCCGAATTTGGGCAAGAAACTTTCAGGTTTCAACTGATCCTAAAGACCATTTTTCTGGTAGCATTTGGGAGGAAATGTGAGCTATAATTTTCGATCTTTTGAAGGTACAACAAGCTGATAATTTTCAACTCATTTCATGAAGATAGATGAACTAAGTTAGAGGAAAAATTTCAGCAAGCTTTCAAGAGGGATTTTCCCCTTGAATTTTTCCCACAAATCATTTACATTTTCCAAACCATGAGAAGCCTTTTGCTAGGACATTTTGATCCTAAAAGACCTTAGTCCACTACTGAATTCTCTGGAAAGGAAAATGATAGAACACCTTGATCAAACTAAGGAGTTGGAAGTTAAGAAAAGCTAAAGATCAAGGGATAATGAATTCCCTTTAGGCATTTCGCGAAAATCAAAAGAGTGAAGTGGGAATTCTCCTAACATGTCTCTCCTAGGACATCATCACCACATTGATCTAGGCCCTCATGGCCGAAACCATCCTTTTCCAAGCAAAATAAAATTTACTCAAGCTAAAGCCTCTATGATGGACTTTGAACCTTAGACCTCAAGAATTAATTCCAAGGCTCTAACCACTAAACCACAATAACCCTTGTTGCTATTTCTACTAGAAAAATTATTCCCTATTCAATCCACAAGCTATCTCCTTATTTTCACCTCGGGCAAAAATTACCATTTTGCCCCTCTCACACATCACTCACCAACAAGACTTCAAGATAATAAAAATCAAATTCAAAGCACATAGAAATCATATGAAAACATATTTAATCATGAAATAAAGCATGATATGCATCCCAACCCCCTTACTCTAAGGTTGGTCTTGACTGGGGTTTCACATCCTCCCCTCCTTAGGAGAATTTCGTCCCGAAATTCAAGCATACCTCTATTTCAGCTCGGGATACTTCCACTTAACCCATTCTTCCGATTCCCATGTGGCATCCTGCATGCCATGGTGCTCCCACTGAATCTTAACCATTAGTATCTGCTTATTCCGAAGGGTTTTGACACTGCGGTCCAATATCCGAACAGGCTTTTCCACGTAGCTCAAGTCTAGTTGCAACACCAACGGTTCCTCATTCAACACGTGACCGAGATTCGCATTATACTTCTTCAACTGTGACACATGGAACACGTCATGGATACCCGTCAACCCATCCGGTAGGTCCAACTGGTACGCTACTGGTCCAATTCTTTCCTTAATCAAAAACGGCCCCAAATACCTTGGATTCAATTTTCCACCCTTCGGATACTTCACAATCCCCCGGTTGGGTGATAGCTTCAGAAACACACGGTCCCCGACTTGAAATTCCAATTCCTTCCTCCGGTGGTCCGCATAACTCTTTTGTCGGCTCTGAGACGCCTTTAACCTTTCCCGAATCAGTTTCACCTTGTCCAACATTTCTTGGACACAAACCTCTCCGGTTTTGCTCACGTGTCCATCTTTCGTCCAACTCCAATACAACGGTACTTGACACTTGCGCCTATACAAAGCCTCGTAAGGTGCCATCCCGATCGAGGCCTGATAGCTGTTGTTATAAGATAATTTCGCGTGTGGTACGCATTCTATCCACTTGTCCCTAAAATCCAGAACACAGGCCCTCAACATATCCTCTAATATTTGGATTACCCTTTCTGACTGCCCATCAGTCTACGGATGCGCCGTCGTACTGAACTTCAAATTCGATCCCATTGCTTCCTGGAACTTTCCCCAAAAACGAGAAGTAAACCTCGGGTCTCGGTCTGACACTATGCTCGAAGGTACTCCATGGAGTCGGACTATTTCTCGAACATATGTCTGAGCCAGCTTCTCCATGGAGTCCCTTACATTTACCGGGATAAAGTGGGCCGACTTGGTCAGTCGATCCACTACTACCCATATGGCGTCCTTCTGAGTCTTTGACATAGGGAGTCCGGTGACGAAATCCATAGTCACCTCCTCCCACTTCCATTCCGGCACTGGCAATGGCTGCAATAGTCCCGCTGACTTCTTATGCTCCGCTTTAACTTTCTGGCAGGTGAGACAGGTCGATACGTACTTGACCACATCTCGCTTCATTCCGGGCCACCAATATGCTCTCTTCAAATCTTGATACATCTTGACCTCTCCCGGATGAATTGCGTACTTGCTCTTGTGTGCCTCTTCCAAAATTCTGACCATTAGTTGTTGCTCCTCGGGTACACACAATCGATCTCTCGAAATGGAAAACTCCCGCTTCGTCCCGACGGAATTCGCTGTTCGGTCGCTTAAGCTCCTTATCCTTAAAAATTTGAAAATCGGCGTTGCTTTGCTGAGCTTCCACTATTCCTTGCTTCAAGTCCGGCACCAACTTCAAGTTGCTGATAACAATCGTTTTGTCTCGCACTTCCGTCCTTCTGTCCAATACGTCCTGAACTACTTGCATTTCTTGCACCTTCAGCCTAGCCATCCCAACTTTTCTGCTTAGGGCGTCTGCCACCACGTTAGCCTTCCCGGGATGGTAGTTGATCGGGCAACGGTATTCTTCCAAGAATTCCATCCACCCCCATTGCCTTAAGTTCAAATCCTTCTGAGTGAAGATATACTTCAGCCTCTTATGGTCAGTAAACACCTCGTACTCGGCTCCATACAAGTAGTTTCGCCATTTCTTTAGGGCGAACACTATAGCCGCCAGCTCCAAGTCGTAAGTAGGGTAGTTCACTTCATGCGGTCGCAACTTCTGTGATGCATAGGCAATCACTTTCCGGTCTTGCATCAACACCGCTCCCAGTCCTTCTTTCGAAGCGACGGTGTACAGTGCGTAAGATTTGCCTTCCTCTGGTAGACTCAATACTGGTGCTGTCATCAGTCGCTTCTTTAGTTCTTAGAAGCTTTTCTCGCATTTCTCGTCCCACACAAACGGAACATCCTTTCTCAACAAACGGGTCATTGGCGATGCGAGTGTCGAGAATCCCTTGATAAACCTTCGGTAGTATCCCGCCAAACCCAAGAAACTCCGGATCTCGGTAATATTTTCCGGCTGCTTCCAGTCTGATACCGTTTCCACCTTGGCTGGATCTACCTTAATTCCCTCCTTAGTCACCACATGACCAAGGAATGCCACACTGTCCAACCAGAATTCGCACTTGCTGAACTTCGCGTACAGCTTGTGCTCCCTCAACTTTTCCAACACGAGCCTCAGATGCTCCGCATGCTCCTCCGGACTCTTGGAGTAGATCAAAATATCGTCAATGAATATTACTACAAACTTGTCCAGGTAAGGTCGGAATACTCGGTGCATCAGGTCCATGAATACTGCTGGAGCGTTAGTCACTCGGAACGGCATTACTACGAACTCGTAATGCCCATATCGGGTGTTGAAGGCTGTCTTGGGGACATCTTCCTCTCTTATCCGCACTTGGTAATATTCTTGTCTCAGATCTAACTTGGAATAGCAACTGGATCCTTGCAGCTGATCGAATAGCTCGTCAATCAACAGAAAAGGGTACTTGTTCTTAATCGTCAAATTGTTCAGCCCTCGGTAGTCGATGCACAGCCTCAAGGTCCCGTCCTTCTTCTTTACAAATAGCACAGGCGCTCCCCAGGGCGACGTACTTGGTCTAATATAGCCTTGGCCAACGAGCTCCTCTAGTTGCTCTTTCAACTCTTTCAACTCTGCCGGCGCCATCCGGTACGGAGTCCGCGATACTGGTTCCGCTCTGGGAACTAAGTCGATAGTGAACTCCACTTCTCGACTAGGAGGAAGAGAATCAAGCTCCGCTGGAAATACATCGGGAAAATCCTTCACTACTTCCGTGTCCTCCAGAGTACACTGGTCCTTAGGCTTGTTCATCATGTAAGCCAGATAACCTTTACAACCTTGTCTCAATAATTTTCGGGTCTTAGCCCTTGCAATCAAGTACTTCAACTCTTTCACCCTCTTTCCATTAAATTCTAACACATCACAACCCGGTTTGACAAACTGAACTGACTTATTTTTGCAGTCTACCCTAGCCCCATGTTTGGCTAACCAGTCCATCCCCAAAATTAAGTCATAGTCTTCAATGTCCAACACAATCAAATCTCCCTCTAGATTTTCTCTCCCCACCTTAACCTTACAATCCCTCACATACCGATCCGCTTGCACCATCTTCCCCAAAGGGGTGCTTACTTCTAAAATGAAAGGTAGCTCCACTCCATCCCAACCCAAATGACATGCACACAACTTGTTTATATAGGAATGAGTAGAGCCAAGGTCAATCAAAGCATTAACGGATCGTACTTAAATAGTAAACGTGCCTTCCACCACCGCGGCATCGGCCCCAACTTCCTCTCTGTTGAGAGCGAATACCTTGGCCTTCACTTGTGGCTTCGACGCTTCACCTCTGGCTGCTCCCATGGCGTTGGCCCAGTTGGGTCCCGGGTTCTGAGCCAGGTTTCCCTGCCCGACTCGGTGCAGCTTAGGGCAGGTATTTCTCAGGTGGTTCGAGTCACCACAGTGGTAGCACTTCCTATCTCTTCCCTTGGACCAGCAATTCCTCTCGGTGTGGCCTTTCCTTCCACACTGCCTGCAGAACGGGAGGTTCGGTGCAGGTCCAGCCAGTACTGTCCGGGCTTGCTTTTCCCGGTTCTACCAGAGATGATTTGCAGGGCGCTTGTGGGATTGCTGCCTCAGAAAGTGTCCCTGTGGTTGTCTCGGCAGTTGGAAGGGCTTGGCCGCCATCCTACTGCGGTCTTCATTCTCTATGCGAGTAGCAACGTCCACCGCCCCCGAGTAAGTTGTCGGTGGAGCAGGTGCCAAAGCTCTCCTCAGCTCCGGTCTTAGCCCCTTGACGAACTGCCTCGTCCGGTTCTGCTCGGTGTCGACCAGTCTTCGGCAGTATTTCGACAACTGCGTGAATCGGGCCGCGTATTGAGCCACAGACATGCTCCCCTGCCTCAGATTCTGAAATTCGTCCTCCCGTTTCTCTACAATCCACTAAGGGATGTACTCCACCCTGAAAGATTCAACGAAGTTGGACCATGTCCATTCTTGCTCATCCATTACCCAGTCCTCTTGGACCCGCTGCCACCACGCCCGAGCTGGTCCCCTTAACCGGAAAGCCGTAAACTTAACCATCCGCTCCTCCGAATACTGGAGCGTTGCGAAGATATCCTCCATTTGCTCGACCCACTACTCCGCCTTCTGGTCTTGTTCCGCTTCACCCATAAAGATAGGCGGTTGGAATTTCAAGAACTTCTCCAATGCCTCATCTTCCCCTCTAGGGTGCCTCCGCTCGGTTAGCGTCTGAAGAATGTCGGCCACTTTGCTGAGTGTCTAACCCATTGACCCATCTACCGAGGCATCAGACCCCATGCCCATCACGGGATCACTTTGCCCATCACCCTGATGGGGTGATTGCATCTGTTCTGGTTCAACTTCCGATGCTACCCGGTCTACCTCCGGAGTTCTTCTAGTGGAAGGAATTGCACGTCTCTTGGGTGCCATTCTATTAATTCTCTAATTAATAAATCCATATTTCGCAAATCATGAGCGGTATCTAGCACTACATCATGACCACCCAAAATTCCAGAAAGTTAAGTGGCTTAACATGGACCTTTCAATAGGAAAACGTTAGTACAATAAACTCCTTTCATCAAACAATATCTCATTCGGTTTAGAGAATAGAATTAGTGCCAACTACTTCTAGAATATTAATTAATTCTACCCTGAATATTTTAGTACTTGTTCCCGGAATCCATTACTCATCATGTGTATCAAATGAAATTATTTCTAACACATAGTTACATTGACCAAGGACTTCTTAAGTAATGATTCCTATTGTTGGATTGTATGCCCTCTTAGACTAGGTTTTTGATGTAAAATCAAATATTTTAATAAAAGAATTTATTTTCAGAATTTGTTTGTGAATTTACTTTTTTGTTTGTGCACAATTTTCGTTTGGAACAGACCCATTGTACCATACCCCAAATGTTAAATGTATGCACTCAAGTATCAAATCATTTTAGTGGTGTATGCATACATAGCCAAGTATGAGTAGAAAGAAGTCAGATGCAACTTATTTAAAGGATTACTCATAAATTTCGATTTCAAAAATTAACTTGCATAATTTCGAAATTTGACAAAAATGAACTTTAAGAATTCTTAACATCTCAATTCATGAAAAGCTGTAAATAAACAAACATCCAAATCAAAATGACTCCTAGCTCTCTACTCCTTATCGGAATCCTCATCATCTGCCTCATATATCCAACCTCCAGTGTTTTTAGAGAAATCCACCCCCTTACCGCTAGCAAATCGCTCTATAGGCTCCTTCCCAAGGCGCCTAGAACTCTCCCCGGCCTCTACTCGACTGAAGGGAGGAATAAAGGAAGGTCTGGGGGGAGACTCATAGTCTATCTCCCCCGGGTCATCACTAGCTGCTGCTAAATCCACCTCGGGATTAGGAGGGTGGGGTTCGGGCTCCACTATCATAACATCATCCTCACTGTCAGAGCTTATATCTATCACCGGGATTGGAGGTGGTTCAAGGATCTGGACCTCGTCCTCACTGCTATCCTCCATCAAGTCAAGCTCATCATCACTATTATCCTCTATAGGGATATCCTCGACATCATTGTCATCCTCTATAGGGACAACTGGCTGAGGGACAAGCTAAGGAACCGGAAGGTCCTCCTGATCTAGATAGTAGGGTGGGTGCCACTTCTGCCCTTTCCTTGCTGTCCTAAGCAGTCTAACCATCCTACAGCATCAACAAAATAGGTTAGATAAGATTTAAACTTAAATAAAAAAATCATATATCATCAATATTTGTCTATAACCTAGTCTCTGATACCACTTGTAACACCCCGAAAAACCTAGGCCCGCCAGGGCCGAGGATGTCGCCCCGTCCAAAGGACAAGGGGTCTTTATAACTAGGTCACAAATAAAAATTGCTAGAATTTCATGGATGTACTTTTGAAGTTTTTTTTTTTTTTTTTTTTTTTGGGTTGTAATAAACTCTTTTAGCTTGAGTATTATTTATTCCAGCAATTTTTATTTGTGACCTAGTTATAAAGACCCCTTGTCCTTTGGACGGGGCGACATCCCCGGCCCTGGCGGGCTTAGGTTTTCCGGGGTGTTACACATAATGTAGAGACTTAGACATATTTTTAGAGTACATCATCAATATTTTCTCTAAAGAAATTACTCAAGGAGTACTGATTCTTGGAGGAGTTTTCATTGAAAATTGAAAATCTTGTCTATGAGTATTTATCTCTTTTCTTTATTTTCTTTTTTCTTGAACAATGATGATTTTAAATCTTTAATTGTATTTGGATATTATTCTTGGATTTATGATTTTGAGTTAATTTAGTTCTTTTATTAATTGATTTTTTTTAATCTTTGGCATTTGATTACTTGTTATCTTTGGTTATTGATGCGGGTTCTTCTAAATGACTTGGGAAATGATATTAGGAGTTCATTGCATTGATTTTGTATTTATCAAATCTTAATGGATTTAGAAAACGAAGTTAGGATGAAAGGACTAAAGTGATCAAAGATTAGTTGATTTCACCTCAAGTAAATGGTCATTAGCTAATTTCATGTTTATGAGGAATTATGTTTAATGTATCTTTTGGTTATGTTGGTTTGATAGGGAAATCTGCTAATTTAATTAAGAGATAGTGATTCTATAGATTGGGAAAGAAGTAGAGTCTATATAAGTGAATTCATAACTTGGGAAACGATTGAACTTTACTTTATATTCTTTCATGAGGCTAAGGAAATAATTTGTTGTGATAAGTATTAAATAATTCATGTCATGCTTTTGAGAATAATTATTTAATTACATATTTTTCTCTCCATGTGTTATATATATATATATATATATATATATATATATATATATATTGTTTTTATTTTGATTTCTTTACCAATTTATTGGGTCGGTTAAATAATGAATGAAAAGTAATTAGTGTGAATTTGTTCCTTTGAGGATCGATACTTGTTAATTCCCTATACTATACTTGCGATGAATATACTTGTTCGTATGTGTATTTTAGGATTAATATTTTAATTAAGACTTAACTAATGGATGGATTTAAATTTGATGATTTTTATACACCCAAGATTTACGCATCAGTTGATTAGACCTCTAGCAATGTTATTTATGATGCTTATGACTAAGGTGCCTTTGATTGTGAGTTGGGAATACTAAGGCACAAGGGGTTACCCATTCACGCTAAGATGATAGTTGGAAATTCTGTGTGGAATCCATATATAGGAAATTAATTTGTGTGTGCAATTTATATGGTAGATTTGGTGGAGGTAGAAAAGTGGTGGAGTAAAGAATTAAGCTAGTATTATTAATTTGCTAGTTTGAACGAAGGTAGGTTTTTACATCCTCATGAAAACTCCTTTTTGGATGAATGATTTTAGGACTTGTAAGTCCAAGCATTACATCGCATTAATTTATATATATCATGATTATAAAAGTAATCTCACAAAATTGTAGAAAGGAGATATATATATATATATATATATATATATATATATGTATGTATGTGTGTGTTATGTATCGGATTATAGACTTGACATTTGGAAAAAATACTTACGGATGAGAATTATGTCCATTTATAAATACTCATAAAATGCTATGCATGTTTTATTTTTGGTAAAATATTATAATGGGCATTAAATGTTTGTATGAAGCCATGCACTATACAGCATTAAAGACATGTGAACATCAATTTATGAATTTTTTTATTATTATTCATGCAACTATTACAAAAATCATGTCCTGAATTTTGTTTATGATCGCTCCGAATATTGTTATTTTTGCAAGGCATATTATTAATACTAATTTATTAAGCCTTGAACGAATATTATTGGTACGGATATGTAGATTAAACTTTGGTATTTTAAAGAAATAGTATAATTTTGGGTAATAGTAGGGTTCAAACTTTAAAATTGAATTTTACGACTAGAACAATATTTTTAGAAATTGAAAATGAAATATTTCTTAAGAGGATAGTGTTTCTGTTTTTTTTTTTTTTTTTTTGAGCCATTTGAATAGTACAAACGTTGAGTACTCAATGGGAAAAATGCTAGTAATAACTCACATTAGATTTAGAAAGATTTCCAATAGATCGGCCGTCTCTGAAAGTTTGTTTTTTTTCGAACCTGGTGACAGTACTAGGTATGAAGCCAGGTTCTTGGCTAGGAACAAGATTTACAAGGAGAGTTAGAGGAAGAAAATTGGACATCCCGACATAATTAGTGTGAGAAGCTGGGGTGCCTCTCTAGGAAAGAAGTACACCTACCCAATGGTTTGGGAATGCAAAGGCATTGCCCTTAAAGATCAAAAATCATGTGAGAATGATTTTGGAAATTGGAATTATGGATAAAGGCTCAATATATAATAATTATTATGTTCTACGATTGTGTTGTGGGAAATTCACCCAACTAAATTGTTTTGGCAAATTGAATAAATTATATTTTGTCAAATATTTTCTCATAAATAATTTTTATTTGAAAATACATAAAGGTATTTGGAAATTTATTCATATCCATTCAAATTTATATTAATCATACATCATGACATGTTTGATAAATATTACCAAATATGCTACGAACTTATTGAGATTATTTATAATGTCACACAGTCATTGCTAAACCATATTTTCAAGATAAGTTGTGCCGGTTGAGACTGAGAGATGTTTAGAATTATCCTTTATGCATTGAGCTGTAGTTTTGAAACAATTATGTTATTCTTTTAATTTTCGGATGATTGGAACAATGTATTTTGCATTTGAGATTTGAGATTCTTTGGGGCTATGAGAGATATTATCGAAGTTTTAATTCAGGTTCAAAGTTTTGAAAATTTATTTATTTGTTTGTTTATTTATTTTTATAGCGTGTTATAAAGATCTTTGGTCTTAAGGACGAGCAACTTCCCCAACCGAATTAGTATGTAGTGAGGTGTTACTTTTCTGCTCTAAGGGTGGCCTTCAAAGCCCACAAACAAATGAAAGGAAAAACCTCTCTAAAAAGGTATTCTAACTGGATTCTAATTTTCTTTTTGAGGGCACAAATCCTTGTTCAATAAGATTAGTTTGAGGATGACTTTTCCAATGAATGGAGATGCATCCCTATTAAGAATGGCAAATATAACTATGTTTAATACCGATAAAGTTAGCTCACAATGATTAAAGGAAATAATAAAAAATAGCCCAAAAATGAATTTCTTTATGTGAACAAACTTACCTTATAAATTTTGGGATATAATAATAACTCTCCATTTTAGGATACGTTGATGCACTCAAAAAAGGTTATTATTTAGCAAGTTAAGGAAAAAATAGAATAGTCAAATACAATGATAATATAAATGCAGGACCAATAATTACCAGTGAAATTTAGCACAAACTGGTTTCCTTAATATGGCAAACGATTGCACTATTTTTATACAAGTGCACCTATATAAATCCAAAGTGTTATTCGATAAACTGGTCAATCACAATGAAGAAAACATTTTACTACAATTTCATTCCTTCAAAAGCAGAAGAAATCTTATGCGAGCGCACCAAGACTCCATATAAGGTCACCAGAGTCCTTGTGGAGATTAACGATGTTTACCCTCCACCCGTGATTGACTATGGCAATCCATGGCTAATTAAGAAGAAACTAATCCCATACGAGGTAAATCTGGGTAAGCTTTTGGTGTCCTTTCAGGATACTTTTGAACACATCTTTCGCTACTGGACATTGAGCATGGCTGAGTCTGTGGTATTGGGTGGCAAGGTTCGTGTAGTTGTGTGGGATATGACGAACGAAGTTCACCAGAAGAAGTACCATACAGATGGATTTTATTTTGAGATGCTGCCAAATGATGATTATGTTCTGGCTTGCATGGATTTATTCAAGGATCGCAAGTTGGAAGTTGCTGATGAGATAGGGTTGTTCTTTGATCCTCGAAACTCTTGCTTTCAATTTAAGTTGCTTAACAAAGCCATCATTACCATCGACTGATGTTCTAATTTTGTAGTGATGATTTCCTATCGCTATGTGAAATAAATGAAACTTTACTAAAGAATTATCGAAGTTACTTTTTGGTCACTATATTTACCTTTTGCTTATGTAGTTTTTTTTACTCTGCCTTTTCCCTGCTAATTTTCTTCTGGTTTTGTTTATCCCTCTTCACAACCCAAAAAAAAAAAAAAAAACTTTATCCCCTTCAATTGATTCGCCTCTTGAACAATTCATTCTGTCAAATCTCAAATAGCTTCTGCTTGATTTTATAGTTCAAGATTGGATGTAATAAAATTTATTTATTACAATCTTCACGGATTGATGAAGGTTAGACATGGCCCCCTTTCTTATTTGGAGCAGATGAAGTCCTTGGATATCAAATTATTTCAGACCAATTACTATTAAGTTAGAACGTTGTTGGAAAATCCAGTTTGAGTCAAAATTTGAAAAGGAATATACAAGCTTGTCTTTCTATCTAAATTTGAATAGCTATCCTATAAAAGCATGATGCTATGGAGCCAAATGAGTATCGTTTTTGAATAATAAAAGTGGTAAGTTTCAGCAAAACTTAATATCTTCTTGTAAAAGCTTTCCAATTGTATCAAATTGGACACCATAAATCCAAAAAACTTACTTGTCAGATATGAAACCCACTGGAAAAAATATACCAAGACAATTGTTGCCTCACTAATTCTTTTCCTTTTCGTTTGTGGAAAACGAAATATAGTTGTCACAAAATTAGTATGTTATTAATGTTCTTTTTTTATGAGTGGTACGTTATTTATGTTATCAGGTCAATTTCTCTTTCCAATATGAAAAGACAGGTAAGGCTAAATAAAAGATGATAAGCTTGGAACTCCTTAAAATAAAAGTGTTTAATGCATAGCAAACTTACTACTTTATTGAATTAATTACTGTCTAACAAAAAAAAATTACTATTTGTGTTTGCAACACCTATAGCACCACATGGTCTTCCTTTTCAATATCAATTTTCTAATATCAGAATAAAGCCAATTTATTTGATTTTCAAGTGTAATATTCAGAGGTAAAAAGCTTTTATTCCCCTTGAATTTTCTCAAAATTTGAATTTTGTACTCTTAATTTCAAAATTTTGATATTTGTCCGTGAACTTCTAAAATGCCAATCCTTACTCTTTCATCCAATTTGCCATTATGTGATACTAACGCAGTCATGTGAAATTCACGTGAAAATTTTGAGGGACATTGTAAAAATGACAAAATAATTTTTTATAAAAAAACACAAATTATTATTATTATTTCTTTTTTTCGCTCTTTTGTTCTCTTCTTTTTCTCCGTTCTTCCTTGACATATGAATGACGGTGGCATACCACCTCTAGGAATGCCATAAAATTATTTGCACCTCTGATTTTTCTGAAATCAGGGAAAACGCAAGTTTCCTTCCACATTGTAGTGACTTCTATTTTCTCCAGTTGACCAATCGACCCTCAAATCTTCAAAATTCCAAAACGTAAACACAAGAAAAAGAAAACTGGGAATGGTGGTTCTGCTGATTGAGTGTATGAGGTTTCTGGGATTGGTGCACTGCTTGATGAGAATTACTGTTTATTACTTAACAATAGTCAGGATACATTACAACGAGAATTTCTAATTAAGTTGTTGAATGATGTTCATATTATGGTTAAAATTTCTGATGAAATGTCTAAGCACTATCTTTCAGATTCTTCTTTAGACGTTATGATTCATCCAGATTTTGAAGCTGAGTTGCATCAAATCAAACATAAATTATTGCTGGCTTTGGTTCTCAACTCTATCTCTCATCTCGGCCGATCCTCTCAACGGTTTTCACCCTTTGATTTCCTTGGCAGTTTTGCCACCTGCCTCCCTTTCCGATACTAGTAGGGGGAGGAAGCTTTTTGCATCATTATTTTCTACAGCTTCTTCTTCTTCTTAGATAAATACACAGACTAAGTAGCTCTCTACAAATAAGGGACTTCCAGCCCTAATTTTTTCCAGCGGTAAGATTGCTGCCCTTGCCACGCCCTATCATTATGCACTGGTTGGCCATTTTCCTTTAGGCCATCCATCCATGGATGCCTTTCGGAAAGATATTCGGGCAGTTGGTTTAAAAGGAGATGTGTTTGTCAGCTTGCCTAATGGTACCCGTGTTTTTATTCGTCCCGTTTTGGAATGAGATTACATTATGCTCTTGACGAAAGGACTTTGGTATCTTCTGTTGAGATTCAAGATGAATCCACGCCAGCATCCACATGGACATCCAACTCAACAGTTGTCAGCTCATCAGTATTCACATGGACATCCAGCTCAGCAGCTGCCAACTCATCCTCTTATGCATTCAATCCCGGATATCTTACATTTGCCGCCAGTTTTCTTTTTCACTCTTTGCCAATTGTTGATTGTTAAATATCTCACTCTTTTTCACAAAGAATCCTTTCCAGACTTCTTTGTATCGAGCACAACTTTCATTTGCTTCTTCAATGGTGTTTCAATTTCTTCATGGTATCAGAGCAATCTAGTCGACTTGATTTGATGATTCGGTATGGTGAAGTATGAAATTATAATTGTTGGAGTCATGAGGTAATTGTTGAATATCTCAATTTTATTCTGCAATTACTGGTTATGGTGTGAGGCAATCCGATGTGATTTGATTTTGTACAGTTTCTGCATTGTCTGACTGCATATTTTGAGTTCGTGGTTATGGCAAATCAAGAGATTACAGCTTCTAGTCCTTTTTACTTGCATCCAAGTGAAAATCCTTCTTTAATTCTGGTTCAACCTCCTCTAAATGAAAGAAACTATCACCAGTGGTGTAGAGCAATAAGGATGGCTCTGATTTCTAAAAACAAATTAGGCTTTGTTAATGGTACAATCAAAGCACCAAATCGTAGGCATAACACATATGATGCTTGAGAACATTGCAATAATATGGTTTTATCATGGATTTTGAACTTTGTTTCCCCTTCTATAGCTCAATGTGTGATTTGGATAGATACAGCCTCTGATGTCTAGAATGACTTGATGGAACGGTTTTCACAAGGGGATTCCTTTAGAATTTCTGATCTACAAGAGGACATATATAACCTAAAACAAGGATCCCTAACTGTGAATGAGTATTACACTAGTTTGAAGATATTATGGGAGGAACTATAGAACTTAAGGCCACTGCCTATTTGCCATTATGAACCTAAATGTCCATGTCCTGGACATCCAGCTTGAGGTTAAGGCCAACAATGAAGCAAATTTCATTATCAGGTTCATCAAGGTCTAAAAGAAGAGTTCAATGGAATTATTTCTCAAGTGTTATTAACTAAGCCCTTTCCTATAGTAAATCAGGCTTTCTCCATGGTTTCTACACACGAAAGATCCCTCAACTACAATGCTGCTCATTCAGATATATCTGTTAATCCTCAAGTGTTTGCTACAAGAAATTCTTTGGTTGAATCATTTGTGCAGATGACAAATGCTTCTAAGAATGTGCTATTATTGAATGCAGTTGGTAATATGACTAGAAGGGGTAGGTACTCAATTTGCAAGTAACCACAATTACAGAAAGGGAAATGATGTGAATAGGAAGTTGACATGTACTTTTTGTGGATTACAAGGACACACGGTTGATAGGTGTTATAGGAAGCATGGTTTCCCAACTAGTTATAGAAATAAGCCTAAGTTTTCAGGAGGTCATGGTTTTATGTCACAGGTAAATGTCATAGAATTGTACTTTTCAGCCTAACACTACTACTGTAAGTCAAGCTGGAAGTTACTCAGCCCTTCCATTGGATTCACAGTCGTCAGGATATATAACTTAAGAGCAGTACCAAAAACTGTTGAGACTGCTACAAACACAACACATCTCAGCAAGCAATAGTTGTCAGACTGTTGATTCCACACACACTCACTCTATTAACCAAGCTAGCCTTACTCCAGACTTCTTAAGTTCTTCACAAGCTGCTCAAAGCACATGTATAAAATCTTCCATTTGGATTTTAGATTCAGGAGCAATAGATCATATTTGTTCTTCTCTGGATTATTTTACTGAATTCCATTTTGTTTCAAATACTTCTGTCAAATTACCTACTGGAAACATAATTCATGTGTCACATATAGGAACTATTCAATTGACTCCTCATATAGTTTTACACTAAGTCCTTTCCATTCCACAATTCTCTTTCAATTTGATATCCATTAGTAAACTGAATCAGCAATCAAACTATGTCATAATCTTCCAAAATGATTGTTGTCTTATTCAGGATCCTCATCTTGGACAGATGATTGGATCAGCTAAGATGATTGGAGGTTTGTATCATCTAGATCTTCACCAGTCCACTTCTTCAGCCTATACAGCTTGTATTACACCTAATGGTGATTTCAATAATCTGTCTTTCTCTGATAAATCTTTGATTTGGCACCTTAGACTTGGTCATTTATCATCTAAGTAGTTAGGAGAGGTCACTAAATCAGATTCATCAGTTGTTTTGCCTGATAACAACGTCCTTTGCCCCATTTGCCCTTTAGCTAAGTAACACAAGTTATCCTTTCCTTTACATCATGGAACTAGTGATGCCATATTTGATTTAGTTCACATGGATATTTGGGGACCTTTCAATATTTCTACAATATATGGGCATAGATATTTTCTCATTATAGTTGATGATTTTAGTAGGTTTTGTTGGGTTTTTTGTTGAAACAAAAATCTGAAGTTTAGCCTTTAATACAACACTTTGTGGCTTATGTTGAGACACAGTTTAGCAAGAAAATCAAAACTTTGAGATCTGATAATGGACTTGAATTCAAACTTGTTGATTTCTATTATTCCACGGGAATTATTCATTAAACTTCCTACCCTTATACACCTGGACAAAATGGCATTGTAGAGAGAAAACATCATCACATCCTCAATGTAGTTAGGGCTCTTAAATTTTTGTCTCAGCTACCTCTTTCCTACTGGGGTTATTGCATTCAACATGTTGTTTACTTAATAAACATTACCCCTACTCCTGTTTTGCATCAGCACACCCCATATGAAAATGTATATCATAAGCTGCCAAATTATAGTGCTCTTAAGGTCTTTGGAAGTTTGGCTTATGCTTGTGTTTAGCAGCCACACACAAATAAGTTTGATTCTAGAAGTAGACCTTGTGTCTTCCTTTGGTATTCTCAATCTACAGAAGGCTATCTTTTGCTAGATTATTTTTCCAGAGAAATAATCATATCAAAACATGTTTCCTTTGTTGAATTTTGTTTTCCCTTTATTCACAAGTCTTTATTACCAGTTCCACAGGACAGTAATCCTGTGTTGCCTTTGCCTCACTCTTCTCTGTCCTCTTCATTTCCTATTTCTTCTACAAGGTCTGATCCTCCTTCTGTTTGTGACCTTTCTTCTTCATCTTCCTCTCTTTTCCCCCTAGAAGATCAACTAGACAATCTATACAACCAACATACTTGTCTGATTACATTTGCTCCAAAGTTCAAAAAGTAACTACAGCCCATCTTCTACCTTTCTCTACTACTAATTCAGCTTTTGTTTTTTTTTTATTTTATTTTTTATTTATTTATTTATTTATTTATTTATTTATTTATTTATTTTTGTGCAATGCAAATTTGCATGCTACACCTAAACACTATTCTGAGGCTGTGAATTCTAAAGAGTGGTGTGTAGCAATGCAAGCTGAAATTACAGCTTTAGAAGCCAATAATACTTGGCATCTGGTTTCTTTACCTCAAGGCAAGAAAGTAATTGGTTGTAAATGGGTATATCGCATCAAGTATAAATCTGATGGTTCAATTGAAAGGCATAAAGCCCGGTTAGTGGCAAAGGGGTACACGCAACAAGAAGGAGTAGATTTTTTAGATACCTTTGCCCTTGTGGTTAAAATTACCACCATGAGACTGATGTTAGCTTTGGCAGCTAAGTCCAATTGGTATATGCATCAGTTGGACATAAATAATGCATTCTTACATAGGGATTTAGTAGAGGAGGTATATATGGAGTTGCCACCTGGTTTTGCTTCTGATAATCCAAATCTAGTTTGTAAGTTGGATAAATCCCTATATATATGGACTCAAACAGGATAGTAGGCAATGGAATGCCAAACTCATAGGTTTCTTGATATCTCTTGGTTTTCAACAATCTAAGAGTGATTACAGTTTATTTTTCAAGAAGCATGATAGTTTGTTTATTGTTCTACTGGTTTATGTTGATGACATCCTTGTGTTGAGCAATCACCTAGTTGCTATTAATGACATTAAGGCCCAATTGCATCATCAATTCCAAATTAAGGATTTGGGAGAGCTGCATTATTTCTTAGGTTTTGAAGTGCATAGAAATGAGGCAGGCATTACTTTATCCCAGAAGAAATATGCTCTTGACTTGTTGCAGACTTATGGTTATGTTGGGTGCAAATCAGTTTGAACTCCTCTAGACAGCAAGCATAAATTTGCTACTGGAGATTCATAATTGTTCTCTGACATTTCTCTTTATAGAAGTTTGGTTGGGAAGCTAGTGTATTTAACACACAGTAGACCAGACATTACTTTTGCAGTCCAAGAACTTAGTCAATTTCTTACTGGTCCTACTATTTTTTAGATGCAAGCTGTGTTTAGAATCCTTAGATATCTCAAAGGCTCTGTTAATCTTAGTTTACATTTCCAGCAGAATCTTCCTTTGATCTTTAGGTTTATTCAGATTCTGATTGGGCAGGGTGCGTAGCCTCTAGACGATCCGTTATTAGTTTTTGTATTCATTTTGGCTCAACACTTATTTCTTGGAAGTCTAAAAACTAAAGTGTGGTGGCTCATAGCTCTGCTGAAGTAGAGTGTAGAGCAATGGCTCAATCCATTTTTGAGCTTCAATGGATTCTGCATCTCTTCCAAGAGCTTTCACTATCATATTCCCTGCCAGTTCTAGTCTTTTGTGACAACCGAAGTGTAGTGTACTTGACAGAGAATCCAGTTTTTCATGAAAGGACAAAACATATAGAGCTTGATTGTCACTTTATCCGTGATTTGTACCAAGCTAGAATTATTAAACCCTTACATGTATCATCAGCTCTGCAGCTAGCAGATCTTTTCACCAAGGCTCTTTCACCAGCTGCATTTCAAGCTCTACTCTCTCCCTTAGGTGTTTCCTCTAATTCCAGCTTGTGAGGGGCTGTTGAGATTTAAGATGAATCCATGCCAGCATCCACATGGACATCCAACTCAGTAGCTGCCAACTCATCCTCTTATGCATTCAATCCCGGATGAATCTTACATTTGCCGCCAGTTTTCTTTTTCACTCTTTACCAGTTGTTGATTGTTAACTTCAATTTAGTTTGTTTGATTTGGATTCCATGAAAGTGTATATATAGAAATGAACTAATTCTTGTTTATTTAATGAAAAAGAGGGGGATTTCTCTTCGGCAATTTTTCCTTTGCTAACTTCTTTGTATCGAGCACAGCTTTCATTTGCTTCTTCAATGGTGTTTCAATTTCTTCATCTTCTTGGATTTCAAATGCATGTTCTAAATTGGTTTCTTGATTTCCACTAATATGTGCAGGGACGCGTACGTATGCAGAATTAAATAAGTGGATCCTTCAGTGCAGAGGTGTATGAAGAATTAAATAAGAGGGACCCAAAGATTTAAGTTTTTACTTTTTTTTTATTGAGTGACTTTTTTTATACTCAGTATTTTATTGTCGAATTTTAGAAAGTAAATGAAGAACATATTTTAAAAAGTAAAAAAATAAGAAAGTGAAAAATGATAGGTGAAAGTATAGAATAGTAAGGACAATCGGAGTCTCAAGTTGAGAATTGCAAAGGAAGCTTTGTATTTTCTTTTATTTTTTTAGTTAATTGAATTGTAGAAGAAATTAATAAATTATATGTGATTCACTTTTTTTAATGTTCTTTTTATCTTGATATGTGTCTTTGTTTTGCTTATGATTGGTTTGAACGTTTTTTATTTTAAAATTTTTTTATGGGCTATTTTTTAAATTATTATATACTAATTTATTTGTCGATCTTGTATTTTTAAATTAAGTATTAACAATAAAATATTCATTTCTTCAAAAATCATTAGATTTATTTAGTTTTAAACAATTTTATTTTTATATTTTTTACTATTATACCATTTTTTAAAGTTATTTTCAAATTTTTGGAGAGGTCAAAATACAATTTGATATATATATATATATATATATATATATATATATATAATATGTATAAAAGATCTTTTGAGGTTTTAAAAATCTTGGGCCCCCTCCATACACTTGTGTCCGCCCCTGCTTCAGTGGTTTCATTGTGATTTTTTTTAGCATCGGCCAATCCACTATTTTTGCCAAGTCAGTTCTTTTCTCTATAGCTTCTTTTATTGGTAAGCCTTTGAAGATTGACAAGGCAACAACCATGCTTTCAAGCCCTAGTGTAGCTAGGGTTTTCGTCGAGGTGGATTTAATGAAGCTGGTAGTAAAAAAGAGTTTGGCTTAGAACTCCAGAAAGTGGCTTTTAGCAGAAGACTTGCCACTGTATTGCTAGGTTTGCAGAAGAACTGGTCATGCTGCTAAGGATTGTCAAAAGGTGGAGTTGTTCATGAACGATGTCTTGAAAAAACCTACTTCAAATCAGAATCGGAGTACATGGTTGAGAAAAAATAATAAGTATGCTCAAAGGATTTGGAGAATCTAGAAATAACACGGATAACAAGCCACAAGTCAAATCCAAACCAGCATTTGATTCCTAGAATTTAAACCAAATAAATCAACCAGTTTTAGATACACGAGTAAAAGATTTGCAAAATGTTCAGGAGATTGCTCAAGTAGTTGCTAACCTTGATCAGCCTGCCCAAACACAAATCAGCAAGGAGAACTTACTAGAAAATACTTCCCAAATTCTGAGTATTGAGGACCGCAAACAGACGGACCGGGTAGATGATTCAGATGCCGAAAAGGATTTGCGAAGTCCATTTTTTTATTCAGCTTAGTCCTAGTCTTAAAACATCTCCTAATGGGCCGAATTCATATTTCTCTAAGACTAGCAAACTCAACTTCTACAAGGAATAAAATAGCATACCACAAGAGAGAAACTATGACAACTGCACAAATTAAGAAACCTGTGTTCAACAACGATTCAGCCCGATCGACTGCATCTGCACAAGTTGCTACAAAAGGAATTCGTGTGGGAAGTCTTCAAATTGTGCTATTCAATCCTCTAAACCTATCCAATATACTGACCTGCAAATGAACGGTGATCTGTTGCAGATGGTTATGAAGGTTGAGGACAGAGTGCTTGAACTCACAAAATGTTATTCAATCTAAATTTTAAGGTTGAGGACAGAAACGGAAACAGAGAGCGGGGGCGGCGCGCGATCCTTCCAAATATTTTCGTTTCTTTTCACTAATGATACATTTCACAGTTATGTTTCCTTTATGGATTTGACATTAGATTGAACGATGAAGACATTACATATTTTCTTTTAAGATTTGGAAAATAATATATCTTAATATATTTATATTCATAAAATGTACGTTACTTATAATAATCAGTATATATAATTATTTTTAAAATAATTGTATTACAATATATACATGTGCATATAGATACATACAAATATATTTTTTAATTTTTAAATTATATGTGTATCAAGAGATTTCACTGCAGTACACACCACTTTCCTCTTTTATTATACTTCGGCATTTCTATGCTCAGTGTGAGAGTTTTAAGTCTCAAACTTTTTGCAATGTGCATGTGGCAATAAGCCCTCAACGGCAATCTATTTAGGAAATGTATATTTGCTATACTCATCTTTCTCTTTGTTTTCATTTTGGGACATTTAATTAGTTGTAATATGTTTGAAATGTTCTATGTAGATCATGTCTTGCACATTTTTTGGACTTCTTGTAAGTTGAGTTACGGTTTGTTTTAAGGGTTATATTGATAGAATTACTATTGTGGTGGTCGGTGTCTGCATAGCTACTTGTTTTGCATATTAGACGTTGGGTTTTGTGTGTTGGTATGTTCTTGGCATTACCTAGCTTCATTATAGGTTGCAGACACCTCTACGACAAAAAGGTCATGATTCACGTCTCAGTGGGGCCCTCCTAGGACTGGCTCCTTACAGGAATGGTCTTAGCCACCTCTCTCTCTCTCTCTCTCTCTCTCTCTCTCTCTCTCTCTCTCTCTCTCTCTCTCTCTCACTTTTTTGGCCCCTTTTTTTTTTTCCAGTCTTCATCCTCGTCTTCTTCTCTTCTCCCTCATAAATCTAGAGATCCTGGACAGCTTGTCATAGGTGCATCATTGTCGTCAGTAGCTAGTAGCAATGGTGCTGGAATTGTCATGGTTGTCATCATTGTCATCAGTATCTAGAAAAAAACTACTCAACTCTGTTTTTTCCCATGAAAAGCTAATCTAATACAAACAAACTAACCCATTTTGGGTTTTCTACCGTAACTCCTCCCTTGTCGACTGCTTCAAGGGAGGCAACTCATTCTAGTACATTCTAATTGGAAGCCATTCATTCACCAGAGCCCATAAACCAATGGATGGAAAAGCCGAAAGGCATCCCTACCATGATATTCTAATTGGATTCATTTTTTTTTTTTTTTTGGTCTAGCAAAAGCATTTCTAATAAGATTAGTTTGAGCATGACATTGCCAACGAAAGGAGAACCTGGCGTTATTCTTTTCCTCCCTGAAAGTGCATAGTCTTTAAAGAATTCATAAGGCCCCAATAAGACGTACCGGAAAAAATTACTTTCGCACCTTCAACCTTAACTGGACCAGGATTGAAAGATATCCCTTTATATGCCTATATAACTTGTCACCACTTTTGGTTGCTTTGATGCACCCAAAAAAGGCATTGTTTATCAAGCTAATGAAGAATATTATAGTTAAAAACAATGATAATATAGAAGTTCGACCACTATTTACTAGTGAAAATTAGCACAAAATTGTTTCCATTGTAATACCCTACCTTATATGAGACCTTACATGGAGTAGTATTAATTAAAAGAATATAAACAAAAGAAATAATAATGCTTCTATTACTTTTTTTGTAGTATTAGTAGTATTAATATTACTACTATTATTAATATTAATATTGTTGATGCTATATTATTATCAATATTACTATTATTATTAGTATTAGTATTATTAGTATTATTACAATTCTTATTAACACTACTTTATTAATACCATGACTATTATATTAAATATTATTATTATTTCTATCGTCACTATTATTACTATTACTACTATTATTATATCAATACTATTATTTTTATTATATATAAATACTATTATTTTATTACAATTAATGCTATATTACTACTACTATTGTTGCTATCTGTATTATTATTATTATTAGAACTTTGTTAAGAAGCCTATGGGATCCACAAGGAAATCATACCACATTCATGTGATAGTTTGACCTAATACACCTACTTTGACCATGCATTGACCCAGTCTTGACCGTGCATGATTAATAGAGTTCATGCGTAAACCACTGACTTCTACTACATTCTATAACCTTCTACTATTTCAGAAGAAATGTAAGAATCTCACCAAGATTCTACAGATTTCTACTAGCCTCTAACAAGATCTAGAGACGCAACATCACTATCTAAACGATTCTAGAATGTTCTGGACAACTTATATCAACAAGAGAGCAAAATATATATATAAGAGGAGGAGGCCGATCGAGAAGAAGGAAGGGAAGAGAGAGTGAGCCGGAAAAAAAAGAGAGAGAAAGAAGAAAAGAAAAGAGAGGGAAAACCTCTGAGAGAGAGAGAGAGGAAAAAAGGAAAAGAAATTTAGAGAAAAGAAGGAAAAAAAGGGAGGGAGGAAAAACATGCAAGCTTAGTTCTAAATCAATAAGTATGTAAGATCTCTTTTCTTAGATTTAAAAGTTGAGCTAAATATATTGAAGATTTATTTTAGCATGATTATACGCTTTAAATATTTGAATTCTTGAAAGAAAATGAGATAGAAATTTATGATGTTGTGTGAGGAGGTGGCGGGTTGCAAGAAGAAGGGTGAAGGTGATGTTTGATAACTTATGTGATGGACCTTAGAGTATGTCATGGCTATATAATAGAAAGGAAGAAGGAGAAATTATGAAAGGAGTATTGTAAGACTATCTCTAATGGAACATGAATAAAAATTCCGTTTTAGTCCACTTTAGCTTAGCAATTTTATTTGAGCTATTTGGAGGTGCTAAGTATGAAAGTGAGTTAAAACATTATTGTTAGGATGAGAAACAAGGATTTGAAAGGCTTAGATGTGGTAGGATACGTTTAAAAAAACATAGGAAAATTTTAAGGCAAATTGAGCACGAAAACTGTCATTTTGAATAAATAAACTGTGCAGGAGATTTGCTATTAAAACTGAATGAAATGACGAAGGCTTTAAGCACTTCATAACTTGAAATTGGTTGGAAAATGTCTTAGGAATATTTTGGAGGTAATTTGACTCCATTTGGACATATATTGCAAGAGTTATGGATAAAAAACTAGCAGATGGCAAAACCGAGAAATATTGGAAGAAACATGGAACCAATTAATAATCTTATTTCTCTTAGCAATTATGGAAGTTTTATTTGAAGGAATTAAACAATGATTGAGGAAATACTAACCCTATTGTTGTAGTTTAAATGATTCGGAAAACTCTTAAAGTTATAGAAGTGTGAGTGTATCTACATTATTGTACGAGTTGAGTCCCTTGATTTTAAACTTTCGTTAGCTAAGTGTTTTTCTAATTAATGAACCTAAATGCTTTTATGATATTGTCTAGTGTTTTCTTGTTATGTTCAAATAAGAACTTTTTGCTTGAATTTAGAGTATAGGTTGTCAAATCTTATTGTGCATCCTCTTTCATAGTATTTTATTCAAAGTAAAGTTTTTTTTTTATAAAAAAAAAAATATATATATATATATATATATATGTATGTATATGCATACTATTATTATATCTTATTTAAGTAATTATTTATTAGAAATGAATTTATGCAAAACTTTATTATTTCTAAAACTCGTTTAATTACATATACTATATGAAATGGTTTTACTAAACACGTTTTTCTTATGTACAGTCCACCACCACACATGAACAACATCCTTTAAAATTACTAAACTCGATTTATTCGGTACTGCTTAAACTATTTTAACTGGCCTCGATTATGTGCAAATGCTTCTAACATGATTTATATAACACTTATGGTGCCTGTGCTCTCATAAATGCTACGTTTACATGAAGGAAATGCATTGTACAATGATGCATGAAGATGATTTATTTAATGATATTCCTAAGCAAATTTTGTGGTAATTAAAAGGCATGTATCTTTCTACTTTTATGAGCTTCTGAAAAAATTTCTCGGGTATTGTTAAATATTTAAAAATTGATATTTGGCCCCAAAAAACTATTTTCTTGAATTCCCTTCAAAGAGAGCGCACTCCCTACAGGGAGGGCAAACTAATTAAGTGGATCAGTGAAGACGTTGAGTATTCAATAAGGACTTTGACCTTTGTATTACATCTCGTGAGAGATAGATTGTTCCCAGTAACCTGGTCCAGTTCTGAAAATCATTTTACTCCAAACAGAGCGATAAAACAATAGAATTAGTCATCTCTGACTAGCCATTTTGTGCCCATCAATTACCTATATGATATGATTGATGGAAGGTTGTTCACGGGATATTAAGTAGGGACACTCAGTGTGTTCAATTCTTTGTTACCTCGATAGTGATTGACATCTGGATTGAGACCCTGACTTATAGTAGCACATGAAAGATCACTAAGTGCTAGGTGAGAAATGCATTATTGCTCTCACCACTCCAGCATGATTAGGGTTGACGTGATGCAAGGTACAATCCCTAGCACAAAATATGATATAGTCGAAGGTGAAACTTTATTAGCTTTGCAAGTGGGTCATCCTTCTTGTGAGAGAAGTACCCGTTTTTACTAAAATTAGGGGGCATGTGATTGAAAAACTGTATTTGTCGAATGCATAAGGATTTTTGAAAATAGAATTGACAAAATTTTCACTATTCGGTTGTAGAGTTGTTTTTAGTGAAAAATCGCAATAAACTTTTGTTGATATTTATAAGAAAATTACTAACACCTGTGGAACTCACTGAGCATGCTACTAAAAAGTGTGTTTATTTTCTCTTTTTTCTTAGGACTTGGAGCTGAAGATATGTGACAGTAACATCAGGACTACTTCCTTGACATTGGTTTGTAGGAATTTTGAATAACTGCTGTACATAGACTATGTATTGACTTAGCTTATGTATTTCCAGAATTGAGCTGATAAACCTTTCTTACCTATTATGCTCGTATAATAAACAAGCATGTTTCATACTACTGTTTTAGGTTTGACTTCTATCTATTCACTTTTAAGTTTGAATTGTTATAAAAACTCATTGTCTAGGCGATCAAACGGGGTGATATCCCACGACTACTACAGGAAAATGTGGAATGATACAACCATAATATGAATGGTTTTTCTTATATGTTAGTGCTAAGGTTTTGTGTTCCATTATCTATGTACTGTGCTAAGTTTTTCCATTCTACATCAGCCACATCTTTCCCGAAGTGGCTTAGATCATTCAGCACTATTAGTTAATGTCTAATTTCTAGCAGCTACTTTGGTTCCGTAGTCTTTCAAATCCTTTACTGTGAAGACTTTTCATTCTTCATTTCAAATGGAATGCAAGTTTTGTCTTACAAGCTAATGAAGGTTAGTTAAGAAGGCCCTAAAATTTTGGAATTCAGAATCGTTTGGTGATGTCATCTTGTGACTTTAGACAATAGAAGATGACATCTTGAGTAGAATCTGTATATGATTAGATCGCTCTCCTAGAAGATGGCATCTTGAGTAGAATCTATCTATGATTAGATCGATCTCCTAGATGATGGAGAGGCCCATCAAGAAGCCAAAGCTCGACACTCTTTCTTATTGCTTTGTGAAGAATCCTATTGGCAGGACAAATCTAGAATAAAGTGGTTTTCTGAAGAAGATGCAAATACAAATTATTTTCACAGTTACTACCAATCTTTCAGTTAATCCTTTAATCCCATAAAAAGGATCTTTAATTAGATAATTGATAATTAGTCTTTAACAAGTCGAATTTCTATTTAAACTATCTATTACTCATCTCTTATTTTGTAGGTTCAAAGTTTTTTAAGAAATATTTTTAGTTTCTAAGTTTGTATATTTCTCTTCTATAGTTTAGATAATATTTTTTTATTAAAAAATATGCCTATTTAGGTCAATAAAAGGTTTCCCCTTTTTGTGCGTAGGCATATGTCCGTCAGCGTGATCACACAATATTAATTTTATGTATTTTTTTTATAGGTCATACTTCATTGTTAGATTTATCTATTTCATATAAACGATCTCTTCTTTTGCTAGCAAAGTGATATGAGGGCTAACACTTTTCAATTAGTAGAGAGAGAGAGAAAAAAAAGCAGTTAATTGAAATCAAGGTAGAATATGAGGATTCAAAATTTGCCAAAAATTTTTATTTCAAAAACATTTTAATTATTTTAGTGACGGATTAGTGACGATAAAAAAATTTATTTTAAAAATAATTAAATTAGCAATGACCAAAAATTTTAATTTTAATAAAAAAATTTCATTAGCCTCCCCAACCCAGGCTAACCGGACCGACTAAACTCGACTCGACCTGCCAAGGATATTATGAGGTTATATCGGACACGGGGCTTGAACTCCCATCCTTACTGTGGGGACGTGCATGTACTCTACTATTAGGCTATTGATGTTGTTGTGATTTTTTGTGTTATATATTAATTATATAGTATATTTTTTTATAGATTAGTGACATTTTTGTAAGGGATTTTGTGACGGATCAGTGACGATCCAATTTTCCATTGCAAATCCGTTGGAAAGTAGTAACGGATTGCAAAAGTTCATGTAAAAAAATAAATATTTTTAGAATTTTGAAATTCCATAGCAAAACTGTCGCTAATTAGTGACAAAACTGCAATGGCTTGTGATTTTTTAGCGTTAATTTATAATTATGTGAGACTATTGCAAATTTGTCGCTAATTAGCGGTGGATTTAAATTTTTTAGCTTTAATTTATGATTAGATGAATCCATTGCTAATCCATTACTAATCAGCGAGGGATTTGAAATAGATTTTTGTTTCTTTTAGTTTTAGTTTATGATTAGATAAATCCATCACAAATCCGGTGCTAACTAGTAACGGATTCATGGCTATTGCAAATCCTTCGCTAATTAGCGACGGATTTGAATGTCTTTTAGTTTTAATTAATGATTATATGAAGCTGCAAATTCACTGCTAATTAGTGACGAATTCATGGCCGTCGCAAATTCTTCGCTAATTAGCAACGGATTTTAATTTCTTTTAGTTTTAATTAATGATTAGATGAATGTATTGCAAATTAGTTGCTAATTAGCGACGTATTCATGGCCATTGTAAAACCATCGCTAATTAGCGATGAATTTGCAACAGATTTTAATTACTTTTAGTTTAAATTTTGATTAGATGAATCCGTTGCAAATCCGTCGCGAATTAGCGATCGATTCGTGACCATGGAAAATCTATCACCAATAAGCGATGGATATGCGACATATTTTAATTACTTTTAGCTTTAATTTATGATTAGATTAACCCTTGGCTAATTAGTGACAGATAATTGGAAAATACAAAAAAAATAATTTTATTTTCAAAAATTAGTTTTCCATCGCAAATTAACGACGAATTCTTATACCGTTGCTATTCCGTCACAAATTAGTGACGACAAAAATTCCATCACTAATTTTGGTCGCTAAACTACATTTTTCTTGTAGTGAAAGCCCTAGCTTCAACTTCTATATTTGTTCAAACACCCAAATGAGAGTAAAATGCTCCTTTGATCTCTTCCAGCAAACCAGTACAATAGAAAAGGATTTTTAGGAGGACAAGTTAAGTTTAGAAAGAGCAAACGTCCTCTATAAAAGAAGAAAAGAATGCAAAGGATAAACAGAAGAGACATCCTGCATAAACGAAGATATTCTGTGTCTATGCCGGTGGGAAGAAAAACTTTTATTGTTAGAAACAATGTAATTACTCTCTTTCCATATATGCCAAAGAACTGCAGCTGAAAACATTTTACTAATTGCCCTATTAGGACCTGAGACGCCCCAAAGTTCCCTAAAGATTGAACAGGCTGAGATATGGGAAAAAATAGCATTGAAGTATGATGCAATAGGAGCAAAAAAAGAATGCCAAACATGAAAAATTACTGAACAATTAAAAAAGACGTGTATGAGAGATTCAGTAGCACTATTGCAAAAAAGGCATCCAGATGCCATCTGAATACCTATGCACTAAGGATAGCATCTAAAGGCAGAAGTCTATTAACCAATCTCCATATGAACAAACACTACTAGAAAACGGCTAATTACCAATAGATAAACAGAGTCGGTAATTGTCTAATTTCTATGGGTAATACTAGATTACCAATAGATTCCTAATAGAATTCGGTCCATTAATATAACATTTGTTGGATATTGTTACTAACAATTTTTTTTTCCAAGTCAGTTGGTAAGTACCCATGGATTTCACATTTGGTAACCTAAAATTTCGATTGGTAATGTTTTTCTTTTTTTGGAGTTAAGTAATTTCTATTAGTAATTTTATTAAATTGCGAAAAATCGACTAATTGGTTGGTAAAGTAGTTGGTAATTTTTCAATTGATTCTTTAGTTGGTAATTTAATTGACATATTTTTCTAATTGATTACTTAGTTGGTAATTTGGTTGGTAATTTTTTAGTAGTTCCTTAGTTGGTATATTTGTTTTATTGGTAAATATTATAAATTACAAATAGACAATTCAACTAGTACTTAGTTGATAGATGTCTAACACTTTGATGCCAATTGATACCTTACCAACTAAAATTCAGTTGATAATGTCGTAGTGCAAAAATGCTACATTGTTGGTTAGTACCAACAAATTTTTTGTTGGCATGTATATACAGATTTCTGTTTGTAAGTACCAACAAATTTCTATTGGTAATTAAAATTACCAACAGATTTTCTATTGGTAATTAAAATTACATTATCACTATATAATCCAAAATTCACATATTTGATAAAGCAATCCAACATAATATTAAAAATACATCCATATCAAAAGTCGTACATCTATATCAAAAGTACATTTGATACGTTTGATTTGAATAAATAAAATAATTCATTTTTAAATCTATGACCAATCAAATTTTAATTAAAACTTTAACCTCAAATCATACATATGAGCGAGTATATGAAATGTAAAGCATAGTATAGAAAATTAACGAGTATCGATCTTCAAGAAACAAGTACACACTAATTACTCTTCATCATTTATTTAACCTAATAACTAAATTGATTAAGAAGAGAAAACGGAAAAACAAACAAATAAATGTATACAAAACATAGGAGAGAAAACATGTAAGCAGATAGAAATCTCTGAACACATAACAATGATTGACTAGCAACTCTCTCAATTAATCATTATCTTGGTATCATGAAGGAATAAATTGGAACTGCTTTGTTTGCAATCTATGGATTCATTATCTTCTAGTTAAATTAGTAGATATATTCTATCTCACTAATTCACCAAAAAAGATGCATTAGACGCAATGCTTAATAAATACCCTTATATTCTAGGTGATATAAATATGAAATTAGCCAATAACCCTATAATCTAGGTGAAATCAACAAATCTTTGATTACTCAAGTTCCTACTCTTAACTTTCTTTTGCAATCCAATTAAGAAATAAAAAATATGAAATAAATTAAATTGAAACCACTGCTAACCTCTTTTGCAAGTTAATTAGAAAGAAGAAATAATCAATTAATTCATCAAATAAAGCAAACAATCAAATACCAAAAATAACAACCAATTGATTAAAAAGCCAAAATCAATTCAAAACTATGAATCCCAAAATATCTCCTAAATACAATTAAAGCATTAATCTCATAATTGTTCAAGAAAAGAAAACAAAGGATTAAGATAGATTATAGACAAGCCCCCTTATTCTCCTCTTGAAGACTCTCTTAAAGCAATACTCCTCTTGATGAATTCTTCCTTCAAAACTTGATTCTTCAATTTAATCCCTGAATTCACCATGTTTTGCGTGTGTTTTTCTTATATTTATAACTTTCTAAGTTGCCAAAAAACATTCCTTAGAAGTTCTAGGCTGTTTTCAAGTCAGAGTCCAAAAGACTTCTTGGGAAATTTCCAATTCTGCTTAAATTTAAATTGCAAACCAACATGCCATGAGTACAGAGCTAGCGCAGGTCCAACTCCTCAAAGCAGGTGCACAGTTCACCTCTGCTCGTGCCTGATCTCCTTTGTTTTAATTTTCTCTCTTTTGTCCTGTTTTTCTAGAATTAAGCCAGGGCCAGTTCATACACCTTAGGCCAGTGCTGGTTCACACTAGAATGCCACAATTAGGCTCTAAATTCTACTTTCTGCACAAAATCCAAAGAAAACCTCTCTACAATTAATTATCTTAATTTTTTTAAAAATGTAAAGGAATTGACTAGTTATTACATAAAAAATATCACAAAATCACCTCAAATAGCTAGAAAAGTATAAGTACATTTAGGCCCTTTCAATTCCCCCACACTTAATCATTTGCTTGTTCCTAAGCAAGCACTTAAGGCAAGGCAAAACAAGACACATTTTTAAGCAATCTATTCTAAAGACAATTCCCAATTCATGTATCAAAACATAGGTAACATAGCAAAACATTATCATTCCTTTCACTAAGAAAGACATTACACCACTTATCCAACTCAATCAATCTCTAAGGTCAACTTAAGTATTAGATCAAATATACACAAAACTATTGAAGTAAAGTTATCAAATCTATATTTATGAAACACCATCCACTACTTCCTCAAGTCATGAATGAAGTAATCATGATTCATATAAATCAAGATAGTCATAGCAAAAACAAGTGTCAATTCGCTCTAAACTACGACAGCCCAAGTAGTAAACTAGGGCTCCCTTACAAAACTAGGATTAATAGCCTCAAGAGAGTCTTCATTCACCGTGTTGGCCCCCTTCAAATATACATTTCTTATTCAAGCAACTTTTTTTTTTTCAACAACTTTACTTTTTTTCTCAAACATTTCACTCATTGTTTTTTGCCAGAGGACATGCACTTTGCATTCCCGGACTTTTTTTCTCCTCACTTTTTTCAGAATGGGCACAAACATCCTTTTCGACTCTCACTGAAAGAAAAACACTTTTTTTTTTTTTTCATACTACCTCTCTAGCCCTATTTACTTAAACTCAGAACAAGGCCTAGTTTAGAACTTGTCATTAAAACAAGCATTAGCTATGCATCTCAACTTATACTTCATCATATCAACCACATAAATATCACAAGTATAAAGCATCAAATATCTCATAAATATAAATAAGAGTTACTCTAATTCTCAAGTCTTAAACATATCACAATCTAATACAAAAATTAAGCTAAGAATTAATTAAATCAAATAATGAATATAATATATCTCAAAGCAAAAGAAATCATGAAAGTTCCACTACATCAACTCATTAAACAACAATTTCCACTACTTAACAAGCAAAACTTGCTCATAAAAATCGAAAAATTTAGCCCCAAAAATAGAAAAATGATCATTATTAGCTCAAGAAAATGCATAATTAATCCTTTCCCCACACTTAAATTGGAAATTGTCCTTTCTAGCAAAAAATATCTCAAGAAAACATAACCAAGGGACTTAAGAAAAATAAAGAAGGAAAAGAGTAAGAGAAAGAAAATACTTTCCCAATCCCAATAAATCCACACAAATAAGTAAGAAGTTGCAATTTCATCATGAAGAGCATGTTCCTTGACAATGTTGATCATGCCTAAAGTAAAGCAAAAGAAAACAAAACACACCATAAAAGAGAGAAAAAAAAAAAGACAAACTAAAGGTAAAGAAAAATACAGAAAACATCCCAAATACTAATAAAAACAAAAAAACAGTAAAGCATGTTAGAGAGAAACAACAATCATCTATCCGAGCATCATTGGTGTTATCATAAGTATCTGCAGGGGTAGCAATGGCACCTCTATGTGTCCTTGTTCTACTTGCATCCATTGGGTCCATTGTTGCTCCTAAGCATCTTGCCTTCTATGCAAAGCCTCTATGGAATCCTAAAGCTACAGAAGTATAGCTATCTAAGTCAACATTCCAAGCTACAGTTACTCTGCTTGGCCTCAAAATCAGTGCTAGGTGATGGTTTTGAATTGCTCGCTCGTGCTCTAAGCTATGGTGGAAGCTACTTCTCTTCTTCCTCAGGAGAGATCCCTTCTATGTGTGGATTCTGAACTCCAAATGGCTTCATCCACCTCCTTTCTCTCTCATGATACTTATACCTATAGTTTAGCAATGTTTGCTAACTTGCCATATCCCGCACAATAGTAGCCTTAGTCAATGCCCCATCACAACTCACTCCAAAAGCCTAAAAGATACGCATAATAGCTAAAGGAATTACAAGGTCTTTGGAAGAAAGGCGAGAATAAACCACGTCTCTTATGGATTAGATAATCGATAGGGTGAGGGGGATAGTTGAAGTACTAAGTATCTTAGAAAATATGTAAATATCAATTACTTTGGTTGTATTGAACCCACTAGCCTTGGGACAAACACTAAAGGCAAAGATATAAACTAAGGATCTTAATCAGGCTTAGAGATTATTGTTGGAATAATAACCAGGTGAAGTAAGTGGATCTCTACTATACATTCCAAACTCTTTACGGGTGCCATCAAAATTGCACCAAGGGTCTGAAATAATTCTTTGATTATGGTGATCAATTGCCAACCAAGTTCCCTCATTATTGACACTTGGCATAGCAGCCAGTCTTGTCCTATCAAACTCAATAATCTATCCCTTAACCATAGTAGATATAGTCTCAATGTCATTTTTTTTATCCTGCATATTGGCATAGAATTCTTTACTAGCACTGGATAGTACATACCCTGGATATGAATGATGGGCTTCCAACTAGTTTCCTAAACATGGTGGAAAGCTAAAGAGTATTGTCTAGAGATGGCTTGATGGTCTTTTCCACTATAATTTTATTGTTCACATGCTTTTGGTACTATAATTAACAAAAGAGGTCAGTAAATTGGTTAGGCTAAGAAGGATATGGCTTAAAAGAAGAGCAGATGAAGAAGCTCTAGGCTTAGAAGATTGGCCCATTTCCTTTTGTCTAGGCATGATGAATGACTGAAAAGAGTATGCTTAAGAGCTCAAAGAGGTTTTAAAGAAAAAGAAGGCTCAGAGTCAATCACCACCACTTCAATCTCATTCAAAAATCAATAACAACAATTATGTCACAATTCTCAATCCACCACACCAAATATCTCACTGATGTGGTTGAATTTGGGTATATAAATATATAAAAATAAGCACATTCCCAATCAAGTTTAAATTAAAACATTAACCCTAAATTACACATATGAGCAAGCGTACTCATCATTAAGCATAACATAGGATTTAGAATGAGTGTCGATCCTCCAGGAACAAGTATGCATTAATCACTTTTCTTTCATTGTTTAACTGACTTAATAAAGTGAAAAAGAATAAAAGAAAAATAAAATAAAATAAAATAAAAGAATATATACATGTTAATGATGGAGAATTATGTAACTCAAATTATTATTTTGACAAACATGATCATAAAGTACTCAATCATTATCATAACTAATTATTCTCTTGGCATCATGAAGGATTAATATAGATTCACTTCTTTGGTCAATCCATGAAATCACTATCTTCTAGATAAATTAGCATCACATGGTCAGTCTCAACTAATTCACCCAAAAGATGCAATAAATGCAATCCTTAATTAAATTTTCGTGGTCTGGCAAACTTAAAACATGAAACTAACCAATGAATCCATAGTCTGGCAGACATTAATTAATCTTTAATTACCCAATTCTTAACAATTAACCTCTTTGGTGAAGCAAGTTAAGAGACAACAAATATGAAATTAATAAATTGAGACCACCATCAACCCCTTTGGTCAAGCAAGTTAATGGAAAGAAACAACCAATTAATCTCGTACTTAACATAAGTAATTAAATACCAAGAATAATAATCAATTAATCAAAAGATCAAAGTAACTCTAAAAATCATGAATACATAAATTAATGTCAAATTACAATAAAATAATTAATACATCATTGTTCAAGAAAAAGAAAACAAAGTTAAAAGAAAGCACTCATAGACAAGCCTCATTCTTCTTCCTTCGTAGATTCTCTTGTACAATCCTCCTTGAACTGAAGAATTTCTCCTTTAATTTGAGTGATTTTCTATTTTGATATGTGAATTCTCTCATTTTCCTTATGTTTTCCCTCTATTTATAGGCTTTAGAAGTGCCTAAAATCGTTTCTCTAGGGTTTCTGGCCGACTAGAAGTAGAAAAATACTAAAACTCTACAAATTACCAAAAAATACATACAAAAATCGAGGCACTACCTCAACACCAGGGCACAGCCGGCGCTACCTGTCCTGCCTAAGGCCGGCGCCGGTTGTGGTCTGTTTCTCTGTTCGTTCGTCGATTTTTCTTGATGTTCGTGCAAACCCTTCCAGAGTGCAGCTGGTGTCACCTCTAGCCTCCCAGCTAGTGCCAGTTCAGTTTTGTTCCGCTCTGTTTCACCGATTTTTTACTACCTCGAAGTGCATGCTAGCAGTACGTGGTCGGCGCTGATTCCCCTGTCCTAGCCGGCGCCACCTCTGCTCTGTTTTGCGAAGTTTTTATCTTATTTTACCCCTTAAATTTGAAATAATGTACAAAATATCTTTTCAAGGGTAAAATCTCAAATATAAAGGAATATGACTAGTTATTGAACAAAATATATCACAAAATAGCCTCAAATAACTAGAAAATATATGACTAATTTAGGCCCTATCACTCACCAAAACACCAATTCAATCTCACAAAATTCTAACCTCCTCAAAATGCCTGCACACAAACATAATTCCAATAGCTAATACAATTTCATTATAAATTATCAAAGCATAAAGACATGTTGAATCTATTAGAAGCGATGCTAAATCATGACCAATTGCAATCATATAATCCATATAGCCATAAAGCAATTTCATCATAAAAATCATAGGACATGATGATCATTATTCCATAATGATCTTCAATATTGCCACATACTTCCTTTGAAATAAACAAATTTCTGAAACAATTACTGCTTCATGCATCATAACAACAAGTGTAGCCTAATGTCCAGGAATTCATACTATAGCCAGAAAAATAGCAAACTATGAGATATTCCCAAAAACTCAATTGAGCATATTCATGATAGAAAAACAATTGTACCAGTATTATAAGCCCAAATTAATCTTAAAGAAACTAAAAAATCATGAATATTAGAATTTCATAATTAAAATAGCCCAAAATACCAAGAAATCCAATATTTGAATTGAATCATGAAATTGAAAAGAAAAACACACTATAATGATTAATAACGCACAGGTAAACAATGTATACAAACTTCTTGAAGAAAAATCACACCTTGTAGAAGATTTGGAAGGTTAACATTCAAGGGAAGAGATTGGATTTTTAGAGATTTAATCCGTAAAAGTTAAAAGATTTGATGAAATATCAAAGATTTGATATTCAAAAGGTGTTTTTGGTAGAGAAATTGAAGCTATTGGCAATTGGACGTCAAGAGCCAATGGTTGTTAAGACAAAAAGAGAGGGATTTCAAGTTGGTTTTGAAAAATAAACCAAAATCGGCTTAAAACTATCGGATTCCCGACTTGAGCCGGTGTTGAGTCTAAGGTATTTAACCGGTGCTAGTTCTAGTTTTACAAGTCGAAATAATTCCTGAAGTGAGCCAGTGCTGGGTTTTTAATGCTACACAGGACTGGGTTAGCTCTGTGCAGCGCCAGTCACGAATTTTTCATTAATTCGAAAATAAAAACGAATATGGGATATGAAATCAAAAGAAACTTAATGTGGGGATTTAAAAAAAATGAAATAAACAAAAGTCATGAAAAATAAAATTAATGATTATCCAAATAATAGAAAGCAAGAAAGTAATTAAGACTTCATTTCTTTCCACGATCAAAGTCCGTGGATTGTTCTCCGTGTTGGTAGGTAGAGATCTAGTCTAACAATCTCCCAGAAGCGTAGCCAATTGGCCAATTTGATTCTCTAGGTTGTGTATTGAAGCCTCCAAATTCAATCAACTTCCTTAGCTACTTCAGAAGAGGCTATGTACTCAACTTCTGTCGTAGAGTCATCAATAGTCTCTTATTTAGAACTCTTTCAACTTATTACCCCTCTGCACAATACAAACACGTAGCCAAATTATGATTTGAAATTATCTTTGTCAGATTGAAAACTAGCATCAGTATATCCATTTACTTTCAAATCACCTTCTCCATAAATCAAGAACACATCCTTAGTCCTTCGCAAGTACTTAAGGATGTTCTTTATAGTCGCTCAATAACCCTCACCAAGGTCATATTAGTATCTACTCGTCAAACTGAGAGCACAGGATGCATCGGGCCTTGTACATATCTTAATTAGCGTATATGATAGATCCAACTGCCGAAGCATATGGAATCTTATTCATGTGATCCCTTTCAACTTGTGTCTTGAGAGGCATCGACTTTGAAAGGCTTATCTAATAGGACGTGGGTAAGAATCCTTTTTTGAATTGATCCATGCTAAATTGTTTTAGCATTTTGTCTATGTATGTAGACTGTGAAAGACCTAGCAACCTTTTTAACCTATATCTATAGATTCTTATTCCAAGAATATAGGTTGCTTCTCCAAGGTTTTTCATGGAGAATTCCTTGGACAACTAAACTTTAACTGATTGTAGGACAAGTGCATCATTTTCTATTAGTAATATGTTATCTACATAAAGCAATAAGAAAACGATTGCGCTCCCACTAACCTTCTTGCACACATAAGGCTCATCCATATTTTGAATGAAACAAAACTCTTTAATTGTTTCATCAAAATGGATGTTCTAACTCCTAGAAGCTTACTTAAGTCCAAAAATGGACCTTTGTAGGTTGTACACTTTTGTGCTATCATTGGATGTGAAACCTTCAGGTTGTGTTGTATACACTTCCTCAATTAGATTTCTATTTAGGAAAGTTGTTTTCACATTCATTTGCCAGACCTAATAATCATGATGAGTGGTAATCGCTAAGAGTATCCTGATGGATTTTAGCATGTCTACTAGTGAGAAGGTTTTGTTATAGTCAATACCATGTTGTTGACGATAACCCTTAGTAACTAGTCATGCTTTATAGGTAACTATGTTACCATCCATATCAGTTTTCTTCCTGAAAATTCATTTGCACCCAATAGGTTTGATTCCTTTGGGTGGATCAACCAAAGTCCATACTCGGTTGTCGTGCATGGAATCAATCTCTGACTTCATGGCCTCAAGCCATTTATTAGATTTCGAACTACTTAGAACTTTCTTATAGGTAGTAGGCTCATCTTCATCTATGAGCAATACGTCATTGTGGTCACTTATGTGAAATCCATATCTCTTAAGTGCCACGTGTATCCTACTCGATCTACGAGGATTTTGTGTGATAGATGGTTCATCTATTCTCTCAATAGATGTGAGATCAAATGATTGATCATTGTTTGTTTGTTCTTCTTGAACTTCACTAAGTTCAATTTTACTCCCACTGTCCCCTTTGAGCATGTGCTTCTTCTCTAAAAAGATAAAATGTTTTGAAATAAACACTTTGTTTTCGGAGGGGAGATAGAAGTAATACCCGAAAGATTTTTTTGGATAACCTACAAATAAACATTTGTTAGACTTACTTTCAAGTTTGTCTAATTGTGGCCTTTAGACAAAGGTAAGACAACCCCATACTCTCAAGTGAGATAACTTTGGTTTCTTGCCAAAGAACATCTGAAATGAGGTAGTATCAATCATTTTTTACGGAACTCTGTTGAGAACATAAATAGAAGTCTCTAGTGTGTACCCCTAAAAGGATTTTGGCAAGTTTGCAAAAGCTATCACGGTTCGTACCATGTCTAGAAAAGGTTTGATTCTTTCTCTCAGATACACTATTATGTTGAGGTGTATGTGGTGAAGTCTATTGAGATAATATCCCATTATCTCTAAGATAACCCTGAAACTCTTAACTTAAGTAATCACCTCCTCGATTTGATCTTAGAGTCTTAATACTTTTGCTAAGTGTTTTTTTACTTCATTCTTAAAGTCTTTGAACTTTTCAAAAGCTTCAGATTTGTATTTCATTAAATACAAATACCCATATCATGAACAATCATTGATAAATGTTATGAAATAGTTATAACCTCCTCTTGCTTGTATAGACATTAGGCTACATACATCAGAATGTATGAGTTCTAATAACTCTTTGGCCCTTTCTTATTTTTCACAAAAAAAGAGTTTTAGCCATTTTACTTAGTAAACAAGACTCGTACGTACCATATGATTCATATTTAAATGACCCTAAGTCACCAAACCTGTATAACTTAGAAACACGATTATGGTTTACATGGCCTAAATGCCAATGCCTTAAGTACGAGGTGTTTAGGTTATCAATCTTTGGTTTCTTATTATTTATATTGAGAATTGGATTATCCATGTCTAGAATATATAAACTATTAACCAAAATTGCGGAACCATAGTGGATATCATTCAATGAGAAAGAACAACGTTTATTCTTAAAAATTAAATGAAATCCATATAAATCTAAACATGCAACTAAGATAATATTTTTTTAAAAAAATGGTACATAATAACAGTTTTGACATTCTAAAACTACTCCTGAAGGCAAGTTCACCTTGTATGTCCCCACAGCAAGTGCAACAACCTTTGCTCCATTTGTAGTACGTAGTCTACGTCGTCTTTCTCTAGCCTTCTAGTACCCTTTAGTCCCTATAAGTTATTGCACAAATAAGATCCACATCCGGTATCCAATACTCATATTTCATTTCTCATTTCTAAAGACAGTATTTATCTCAATCGTAGACATACGAGAAGTAGAAGTAGAAGTGCTCGAAAGCTTCTCCTTCTACTTTTTTCCTCCACGGTCTCTAAGTAGGTCTTGTAGTTGCGGCTCCAATGGCCCATCTTGCCACAGTGATGGCATAGGCCCTTGGTGGTTGTGTTTTTCTTTTTCACACCACGTTTGGGTTTAGTGGGAGCCTTCTTCTTCTTTTTAAGAAATTTCTTCATAGAAGAGGAAGATTCTACCATGAAGACTGCATTGGATTCCTTCTTCATGAGGGATTCCGCAGTTTTGAGAAGATTGATCAACACGGAAATATTAGACTCAATCTTATTCATCTGATAGTTGATCACAAATTGTGAAAAACTTTTGGACAAAGATTACAGAATTTAGTCAATACTTAATTCATTGTCCATTATAAATCCAAGAGATGTAAGCTTCTCTATCAAGCCCAGCATTTTCAACCCATTAGTGGCCATAGAAGCACCTTCAGCCATTTTAGATTGGAACAGCTCTTTAGAGATCTCATATCTCTCTATTTGCTTGTTGATCGAACAACTCTCTAAGATGGAGAATAATCATTTGAGCATCCATATGCTCATGTTATTTTGTAGCTCAAGAGACATTGACGCCAACATAATACAAGTTGCTGTGTTACTGTCTTTTTGGTGCTTTTTGTGAATAGCATGCTCATCAGCATGAGCATCTTGGGCTGGAGGTGGCGAAATAAGAGCATCTAGCACGTAAAATAATTTTTCCGATTTGAGAATAATTCTCAAATTTCGATACCAGTTCAGATAGTTCGATTCGATAAGTTTGTTGGTTTTCAAGATGCTACATAAGTTTAGGTTAGTTGACATGATGCACATGACCTAGATGTAAAGATAGAGAAAATTAGCTAACTGTATATGCACATGCAATGTAGATAATTAGGTATTTAATTAATCGCATTGTTGTTCTACTATTTTACTCAAACCAATAGCCTTCACTATTGATTCGGGAAAGCCCGTTGGAAGCTTTTCAAGTAGACCGGTATCTAAATTCCTCTAAAATAACCTCAGGTTTGCCCAACAAGTCACCATTGAGTTCAATGGTAGGTATTCAATACCAATTACATCATATGTAATTACCGAATCAGTGGGTGATTAACATCATTTAATCTTAAAGCCTTTTGGGCTACCCTAATATTTTCTCTAAATTTCTTTATGCTTGAGTTAGCCCAATTGGAATAAAAAATTTAGTTAAACCCGACCTATTTATCAGGAATTTAATTATATAAGAATTTAATTTCATAGCTTGAATATGCCCAATGTCGAGTAGGCTTGGGTTAGTCCAACAACCTGGTCTCGAAAAAGGACTCTTGTTCTTACTATATTAACAGAAGGAATTATATTTAATATTAATTGAGGGATTTATTCCTTTTAGTGATTTCATCAAATGACATCCATAAAATTGTCAATAAATCACAAATATTGAAAATCATGGTAATAAAGCGATTACGTGGTATGGTTATAGACTTTCCTTAAATTAATTTTCTCGAACCAAGAAAAAAATTAACATGGTTAATCCTATATATTCATGCATGTTTTAAGTAAAAGGTCTTACCCTCTTGCCTTATTTTGGTCGTCATCTCCAAAATTTAAAAATAATTATATTCCTATCTAACCTATGTAATATAATTACATAAATTTCCTAAGTAGAGAAATCTCGAGTTACATTCGAGGGGAGTTAGATGAGAAGAAAATTACAAAAGAACTTTAGAGAAGGTAGGACTCATAGGTCCTATTTAATAAAAACTAAAAATGTAAAAATGCATGAACATATATAACTTGGTTTTAATCCATAACCATCCACCATGCCATTAATTATGCTTAAACAAAATTAAATATATAATTTTATTGTTCTAAAATCTCTATTTTGAAAAAATAAAACAAATTTAGATTTAATTTCTAAAATGAAATTCTAGAAATTAAATTAAGATAAAATCAAAAATTAATATTTTAGATTTAATTTCTAAAATTTAATTCTAGAAATTTAATTAGGTTAAAATCTAAAATCAATATTTTAGAAAATTTATTAATTGCTAAAATCATATTTTAGGAATTAAATAATAATATATACTCTAAAATCAATATTTTAGAAAATATATTAATTTCAAAAATATAATTTTATCCCAAATCATGGGTCTCAATTAATGACTAATCATAATTAGATTTAATTCTCAAAATGAGAATTAATAAAAAAAAAACTTATTTTTTTTACATATCTAAAATCACTATTTTAGATAATATATTAATTTCCAAAACCCAATTTTGAAATTAACATTAGTTTGGGCCAAAACATAATTTCTGGGAGTCTTTGGCATTGAGTGGGAAAAAGAAAGAAAACTTTCGTGGGGCCAACAAAAAAAAAACACAAACCAATGAAATGGGATTTTTTTTTTTTTTTTTACATCACACCCATATAGGATGAACCACGACTCCCTAGCTTCGGGGGGCCAATTATGCCTCAAGCTGTGGCTTGGCTCCCAGCGAGCTACGGCTTGGGCAGAAATTTTTTTTTTCCCTTCTTTGTTCTTCATTTTCCAAAAATGATTTCTGGACAGAAGCTTCAAGTCTCTGGAAAACAATTTTTTTTTTTCATGAACTGCAATGTTGTTTTTAGTTTGATTTAATTCTTTGTTAATCCATATTAACAACAATTTGTGATCACCATCACCATTAAATCAACAATACAAATAGTTCAAGGGAAAAAGTTTAATTTCATGCAAACCAGAAACCATTTACAGTACAACCCATGACATGCAGAAACAATTTCTACGAACCCAAAAAACATACAAAAACAATTTTTATAATCATTGTGAAAACGTTTTATAATTGTTTCAAGCATGCTTGAAACAATTTCATAGCAAAACCAATAGAAAATAATTTTTCCAGAAACATGATCGCAACATGAAACGAAATTAGTGACAAACATGAAACAGCTTTCTTGGTGAACAAATGTCTATAAAACACATGCAAATGGCTCTGATACCACTATTAGAATCCATACATGCATCATCAATGCATTACTTAGTGGAATACAAGGATTCTATGACAAGAGGACCGCATGCTGGTGTTGATACGGATTAAAACTGTAAAAATACCTTTCAGTGATGTCTCTGCAAATAAAAAATTTCTTCCGATTGCCGAGGCACGATCCAACACAAAACTAGAGTCTCTTATCGCTGCCACTGGAGTCTAAATGTGAGACTCCATCTGATAATATCCACATGAGGATGTTCACTCAATGAAATCTGATCACAATCTCTGTGTTAGCAGAGAAAAACAGTGACAGCTAGGGTAATGTCACAAAGAAAAAGAAGGAGGAGAGAGTCATGTGTTCTTTTCACCGAGAGAACGATTTTCCTCTATGACTCTTAAAGATAAAACAACCACAGCATAATCTCAAGAAAAATCGCAAAAAAACATGTCGATACAACCTCTGTGAATTCTAATCAAATTAGAATCATTAAAATTATAATTGTAACCTTCAAGTTCTCACAATGAAAATTTGGCCTGGAAATTATAACTGATTATAATTTGCCCCAAATAACTTCTACTTCTCACAATTAATCTCACAATGCTATCATATAACATCTCGAGTACTAAATTCTTTATTGTGTGTGACCTATTAGGTTTCCTAGTCTATTGGTAGCGAATATGAATTAATCAAAATGTCTTTGAGATTAATAATTCTTAATAATTTAGAATTAATCTATTAATTCTAAACATGATTGGTTTATTAATTCATCAATTAATAAGCCCACATTCAACAGATCATGAGCGGTATCTAGCAATACATCATGACCACCAAGAGTTCAGGAAGTCAAGTGGCTTGACCTGAACATTTCAATAACAAACTAGAGTGCAATAAACTTCTTTTACCATACAATATCTCATGCAGTTTGAAGTACGGAATTAGTGTCAATTCCCTTCAGAATAAATATTAATTCTGGCCTGAATATATTAGTACTTATACCAGGAATCCACTACTCTACATGTGTATCAATTGGAACTGTTTTTAATACACAATAGCTTTGGCCAAGGATTTTACGAGTAGTAATTTTAACCAGTGGCCGTGAGATATTAGCCCCTACTATTAGGAGTGGTGAATTTTTTATTGATCCTCTCAACTATTTTGATTTATCTCACATTGTATCCAATATCCATCCCATAGAAGACCTTCGATCTGGTTTCAGAGATTGGAATCAAAGTACAATGCTCAGCAAACAAAGTACCTTGGAGATCTCAAGTCTAAGAATACTTGCATGTTTGCTATAACGAGATTCTATCACTGGCACTACATAGTTATCCATGTGATTATCTCATACTCAGGTCATCCAATGTACTTGTTCTATTAACAAGCATCTACATAATAACTGTAAGTATCTCAATACTCACGGATATGAAAACCACCGCCTGATCAAATTAGGAAGTTTAACACGTGCTAGTCTTAACGTATTAATGAAGTCTTATCTCATTAATACTATAACTAGGGATTATTTAAGTACTAACACAATACAATGTAGTAGGAATCTCACATCATGATTTCTATCAAGATTTTCTTTATACAGTATTGTACAAGGGACTTTATCTAACGGTTAATTCACGTGAAAGAAAAGAAAACAAATTGAAAGATAAATAGTGCCTTTTATTAAAACAAATGTGTCATATACAAAGTACAAATGATTGCCTCTATGGTATAATACTAACAATATAAACATAACATTACTCAATAATCCTATATTCTAGGTGAAGTCAACAAATCTTTAATTACTCAAATTCTTACGCTTAACTTTCTTTTGCAATCTAGTTAAAAAATAACAAATATGAAATCAATTAAATTAAAACCACTCATAACCTCTTTTGCAATTTAATTAGAAGGAAGAAAAAGTCAATTAATTTATTAAATAAAGTAAGTAGTCAAACACTAGAAATAACAACCAATTGATTAAAAAGTTAAAATCATTACAAATCATAAGTTCAAAAATAGCTCCTAAATATAATTAAAATATTAATCTCATGATTTTTTAAGAAAAAGAAAACAAAGGATTAAGATAGAACTCTTAGACAAGCCATCTTCTTCCTTTCTTGAAGACTCTCTTAAAGCAGTGCTTCTTTTGATGAATTCTTTTTTTAAAGTTTGATTCTTGAATTTAATTCGTAAATTCACCATGTTTTGCTTGTATTTTTCTTGTATTTATAGCTTTCTAGGTTGCTAAAAACGTTCCCTAGAAGTTTTGGGTTGTGTACAAGTTAGATACCAAAAGACTTCTTGGAAATTTACAATTCTGCTCAAATTTGGATTGTAAACCGACAAGCTATTGGGATTTCATCATGCTTATCAAATAAGAATGCAACGGAAATAATCATGCAATCCATGCCCAAGAATCATGCGTTCGCAATTAATACAGGAATAGAGGAAGGAAACGGAGATTACCTTCTATAGCAGAAAACAAAATTTTTCTTGTGCCAATCAAAGAAACAATTAGTTTGTTTTGATCATCCAACTCACTTTTGCCATCAGTGCAGTCACTGGTGTTGCAAAATTATTCTTCTCCGTTGAAGGCGAGATCCAGCAAACTGTTTCGTTCAATCGCTAATCAAAGAGAATGACTTCTCTTAGTGTTCATCCATCAAAACCACTATAATTCAAGAGTGGAATCACCTCCAATGGAAATCCACACAAGAAAAAGAAACTCTAAAATCCACCGAAGCCCGATGCTAGCAGGACGTTATGGCAGCTAGGGTTCTTTGAGAAAAAGAAGAATTTTTCTATTTAGTTTTTGTGTATCATCATTCACCCAAAATCATTTAGCATATCAAATATATGCAAATTAGTTTTTCCCGAAAAAACTAAAGGAATTAAATTCCTTTATTATAATTAGAGCCCATGAGTTCTTCAAATAATAATTTTTCCCACAAAATTATAACTATTTATGATTTGACTACATAAGCTTCTTCTTCTCACAATTAACCCTGTAATGTTATCCAATAACATTTTGAGTTCTTTATCCTCTACTGTGTGTAACCTATTAAGTTTCCCAGTCTATTGGTAGCGAAATATGAATTAATCCAAATATCTTTGAGATTAATAATCCTTAATAGTTTAGAATTAACCTATTAATTCTAAATAGGATTTGTTTATTAATTCATCAATTAACAAACCCATACTCAGTAGATCATGAGTGGTATCTAGCAACACATCATGATCACCCAAGAGTCCAAGAAGTTAAGTGGCTTGACATGAACCTTCCAATAATAAATTACAGTGAAATAAACTCCTTTCACCATATAACATCTCATTCGATTTAGAGTATAGAATTAGTGCCAACTCACTCCAGTATATATATTAATCTGGCTTGAATATAATAGTACTTGTACCAGGAATCTACTACTCAAGATGTGTATCAATTGGAACTGTTTCCAATACGTAGTCGCCTTGGCCAAGGACTTATCGAGTAGTAATTCCTACAAGTGGCCGTGAGATATTTACCCCGACTATTAGACGTAGTAAATCATTTATTGATCTCCTCAACTATTTTCATTTACCTCATATTTTACCTAATATCCATCCCATAGGAAGCCCTCGATTTAGCTCCAGAGATTGGAATTAAAGTACAATGCTTAACAAACAAAGTACCTTGAAGATCTCAAGTCTAAGGATATTTGCACGTTTGCAATAATGAGATTTTATCACTGGCACTAAATAGTTATCCACGTGATTATCTCATAATTAGGTAATCCAATATGCTTGTTCTAGTAACAAGCATCCACATGTTAACTTTGAGTATCACAATACTCATGGATGTGATAACTACCTCTGATCAAATCAAAAAGTCTAACACGTGCTAGTCTTAACACATTAATAATATCCCATCTCATTAATAATACGACTAACATTATATAGTGTAATAAGAATCTCATATCATGATGTCTATCACGATTTTCTTAACACAGTTTTGTACTAGGGACTATATCTAACAATTATTTTACATGAAAGTAAACTAAAGAAACTGAAAGATAATAATGCCTTGTATTATAAAACTAATATGTCCTATACAAAGTACAAGTGATTGCCTCTGGGGGCACAACACTAACAAACTCCCACTTGCACTAGAGCCAATCATTCATGTATCTAATACCGAATGGCTTAACATACCTATCATGTTTCTTCCGGGATAGTGTTTTTGTAAACATGTTAGTTATGTTCTCATTCATGGGAACTCTCTCTATCTTTACATCTCATTTATCAATGATATCTCCAATCAAATGAAAACGTCTAAGTACATGCTCCAGTCGATTGTTGGTAACAGTATCTTGTTTGGAACCTTTCCAACTCACTGCCCTTCCACACAACATAAATACGTAGCCAGACTATAATTTGTAGTCATTCTTATTGGATTGAAAACTGGCATTAGCATACCCTCTTACTTGCAAATCACCATCTCCCTATACCAAGTATACATACTTAGTCCTTCATAACTACTTGAGGATATTCTTTACAACCGCCTAATGACTCTCTTCAGGGTTAGATTGGTATCTACTCGTCAAGCTAAGAGCACATAATACATTGGGCGAAGTCTATATCATAGCATACATGATAGACCCAATTGCTGAAGTATACGGAATTCTACTTAAATGATCCCTTTCAACTTGTGTCTTTGGAGACATCAACTTTGAAAGGCTTACTCCATGTCTCATAAGTAAGAATCCTCTTTTGGATTGATCTATGATGAATCTCTTTAGCACTTTGTCTATATATGTAGATTGCGAAAGACCTAGCAACATTCTTGATCTATCTCTATAGATCCTTATTCCCAAAATATAGGTTGCTTCTCTAAGGTCTTTCACAGAGAACATCTTAGATAACCAAATCTTTACAGATTGAAGAACGGAAACATCATTTCCTATTAGCAATATGTCATATACATAAAGTGATAAGAAAATAACTGCATTCCCACTAGCCTTGTTATACACAAGGTTCATCCATATTTTGAATGAAACCAAATTCTTTAATTGTCTCATCAAAATGGATGTTTCAACTCCTAGATACTTACTTAAGTCCATAGATAGACCTTTGCAACTTGCATACTTTTGTGCCATTTTTGGATGTAAAACCTTTAGGTTGTGTCATATACACTTCCTCGATCAGGTTTCTATTAAAGAAATCTATTTTCACATCCATTTGTCAAACATCATAGTCGTAATGAGTGGCAAGTGCTTGAAGTATTCTTATGGATTTTAGCATAGTGACCAGTGAAAAAGTTGTGTTATAGTCAATACCTTACTATTGTCGATAACCTTTTACAACCGGATATGCCTTATAGATAACCACATTACCATCCTTGTCGATTTTTTTTCTTGAAAACCCATTTGCATCCTATAGGCTTGATTCTTTCAAGTGGATTAACCAAAGTCCATACTTAGTGGTCATACATGGAATTAATTTCTGACTTTATGGCTTCAAGCCATTCATCAGATTCTGAACTATTCAGAACGTCCTTGTAAGTAGTAGGCTTATATTCTTCTATGAGCAGTACGTCATCGTGGTCACTTATGAGAAATCCATATCTCTCAGGTGCCACTCATATCCTACTCGACCTATGAAGCTCTTGTGTGTTAGAAGGTTCATCAATAGGTGTGGGTTCAGGTAGTTGATCAGTAGTTGTTTGTTCTTCTTAAACTTCACTAAGTTCAAGTTTGCTCCTACTACAAACTTAAACATGTGCTCCTTCTCTAAGAAGACAGCATGTTTCGAAAAAAAAGCTTTATTTTTAGAAGAAAGATAAGAGTAATATCCGAAGGATTTTTTCAGATATCCAACAAACAAATATTTGTTAGACTTACTTTCAAGTTTGTCTGACATTGCCTTTTTAACAAAATAGGGTAACCCCAAATCTTTAAATGAGATAACTTTAGTCTCTTACCAAAGAACAGCTCATTAGAAGTGATATCAACCATTTTTTACGAAACTCTATTCAATATATAAACATCATTCTCCAGTGTATATCCCCAAAATGATTTTGGTAACTTTGTAAAAGCCATCATAGTCTGTACCATGTCTAGAAGGGTTTGATTCCTTCTCTCAGATATACTATTATGTTGAAGTGTATATGGTGGAGTCCATTGAGATAATATCTCATTATCTCTAAGATAACTTAGAAACTCTTAGCTTAAGTATTTACCTCATCGATCAGATCTAAGAGTTTTAATACCTTTACCGAGTTATTTCTCTACTTCATTCTTGAAGTCTTTGAACTTGTCATGTGTTTCAGACTTGTATTTCATTAAATACAAATACCCATATCGTGAATAGTCATCAATGAAGGTTGTAGAGTAGTGATAACCTCCTCTTACTTGTATAAATATTGGGCCATATACATCTGTATGTATTAGTTCTAATAACTCTTTAACCTTAATTATCTCCTTTTCTAGAAAATGGAGTTTTAGTTATTTTATCAAGTGAACAAGATTCATATGTATTATATGATTCATAATCAAATGACCCCAAGTCACCCAACTTGTATAACTTAGACACGCGTTTTTTATTTACATGGCCTAAACGACAATGTCACAAGTAAGATGAGAATGAGTTATCTTTTCTTCATTTTTTTACGTTTATATTGAGAATTGGATTATCATATCTAGAACATATAAACCATTAACTAAAGTTGCAGAACTATAATGGATATCATTTAATAAAAAAAAACAACGTTTATTCTTAAAATTTAAATGAAATCCAAATAAGTCTAAACAAGCAATTGAGATAATGTTTTTCAATAAAACTGGTACAAAATAGCAGTTTTGAATTTCTAATATTAATCCAGAAGGTAGATTAAGATGATAAGCCCCACAGCTAATGCAACAACCTTTGCTTCATTTGCAGATCGCAGGTCCACATCGCTATTTTCCAGCCTTCTACTGCCCTTTAGTCCTTGTAAATTATTGCAGAAATGAGATCTACAACCGGTATCCAATACCCATATCTTATTACTAAATGCAGTATTAATCTCAATCATAAACATACCAGGAGCAGAAGTAGAAGTACTTGTAAGCTTCTCCTTCTCCTTTTTTTTCCTTCATGGTCTCCAAGTAGGCTTTGCAGTTGCGCCTCCAATGGCCCATCTTGCCACAATGATGACATGGGCCTTTAGTGGCTGTTTCCTTCTTTTTCACCCCTCGTTTAGGCTTAGTAGGATTTTTATTCTTCTTCTTGGGAACTTTCTTCTTAGAAGACAAAGAACCTACTAGCAAGATCGCCCTGTCATCCTTCTTCGTGGATGATTCAATAGTCTTAAGCAGATTGATAAGCTCAGGTATAGTGGTCTCAATATTGTTCATGTGATAGTTAATCACAAATTGTGAAAAACTACTTGGTAATGATTGTAGAATTAAGTCAACACTTAAATCGCGATCCATTAAGAAACCAAAAGACCCATCTATAGTAGCCCAACATCTGCAGCCCATGAGTGGCCACTAAAGCACCCTTAACCATCTTAGAATGGAACAGTTGATTAGAGATCTCATATCTATCAGTTCTAGCTTGTTTATCAAACAACTCTTTAAGATGGGAGATAATGGTTTGAGCATCCATATGCTCATGCTGTTTTTGTAACTCAGGAGTCATTGACACCAGTATAATACATGATGCAGTGTCACTATCCTTCTTATGCTTCTTGTGCCAGTGTTATTAGCACCTAAAAAAGATAGCACATAGAGACTGCGGATTGATTTTAGGGCTATCAATAATATTATGGTAAAATATAGATATCCTATCCCTAGTTTGATGACTTATTTTACGAATTGTATTGACCTTGTGTATTTCCAAATATTGATTTGAAATCTTAGCATCATCAAATTAGGATTAGGGAAGGTAATAAGTGAAAAAAATACATTTAAAATATAATGTAATTTCCACATAGAGAATGCGGATTGATTTTAGGGCTATCAATAATATTATGGTAAAATATAGATATCCTATCCCTAGTTTGATGACTTATTTTACGAATTGTATCGATCTTGTGTATTTCCAAATATTGATTTGAAATCTTAGCATCATTAAATTAGGATTAGGGAAGGTAATAAGTGAAAAAATTACATTTAAAACAAAAGAAGGCTTGTATGAATGGCTTCTGATACCCTTTGATCTATCTAATACGCCAAGTACTTTTATGCAATTGATGCATCACGTGTTGAGGGAATTTATTAGAAATTTGTTATGGTGTATTTTGATGATATTTTGATTTATAACAAGATAAATGAGGATCATTTGCATCACCCTAAGTGTGTGCTTGTTACCCTTAGGAAAGAAAGGTTATATGCAAAATTTGAGAAATGTTCTTTTTGTTTGGAGAATATAACCTTTTTTTGGCTTTGTTGTGAGTTTTAAGGGAATAGAACTTGATGAAGAGAAGATTAAAGCAAACTAGGTTGGCCAACACCCACAACTGTGACTGAGGTAAGGAGTTCTCATGGGTTAGCTAGTTTTGTTTGGAGGTTCATTAAAAATTTCAAACATTAGCAACTCTTTTGACAGAAGTTGTGAAGAAAAATATTGGGTTTAGAGGGGAAAATGAACATGAAGAAGCTTTCAATACCTTGAAAAAAAAAATTGAGTGAAACCCGATTACTATTTTTGACTAATTTTGATAAAGCCTTTGAAGTTGAATGTGATGCTAGTGGAGTAGGTATATGCACAATGTTAATCGAAGATCAAAAGCCTATTGCCTATTTTTGTGAAAAAATGTCAGGAGGAATCTTAAATTATTCTATTTATGACAACAGGTTATATGAATTAGTGAAAACATTACACCATTGGTAGCAATATTTGTTACCTAAGGAATTCATTATTCATATTGACCATGAAACATTAAAACATCTCAAAGGCCAACATAATTGAACAAAGAGCATGCTAAGTGGATAGAATTTATTGGAGAATTTACTTATTTGATTAAATGCATGAAAGGTAAAGACAATGTGGCACTTGATGCCTTATCATGTAGGTATGTTCTTTTGAAATCATGAGATGCTAAATTACTTAGTTTTGAGCGTATGAAGGAATTAGATGCAAAGGATGAAGAATTTTGTGAACTTTATCTTGCTTTTGAAAAATGTGCTTTCAAAAAGTTTTATAGGCATGATGGGTTTTTATTTAGGTATGACAAACTTTACATACCAAAGGGTTCATTGAATGAGTTGTTGATGAGGGAAACTCTTGGTGGAGCCTTAGTAGGATATTCTGAAGTGGCTATAACCTTAGATATCCTACCAAAGCATTTTATTGGGAAAAAATGAGAAGAGATGTTGAGAAACATTGTAACTCATGCATCACATGTAGAAAGGCCAAGTCCAAAACCTTAACACAAGGATTATACACTTCTTTACCTACCCCTAATGCACCATGGTTAGACATTTCAAAGGATTTTATTTTAAGTTTACTAAAGACCAAGAGGAAAAGGATTCTATATTTATTGTTGTTCATAGATTCTCTAAGATGGCACATTTCATACCTTATATGAAAACTAACGATGCATCTCATATTGTAGGTTTACTTTTCAAAGAAGTGGTAAGATTACATATGATACCAAAAAGCTTTGTATTTAATAGGGATTCCAAATTCCTTAGCCATTTCTGGAAATTTTATGGGCTAAATTGGGAACTAATTTGTTGTTTTCTTCAGTTTGTCACCTAGAAATGGATGGACAAATAGAGGTAGTTAACTAGACTCTAACACAACTCCTACAAGCAATCATCATGAGGAACTTGAAGAATTAGGAAGAAAACCTCCTATATATTGGGTTTGCCTATAATAAAACTGTCTATTCTACTTCTAATTATTCTCCATTCTAAATTAATTAGTGCTTTTACCTTATGACACCATTGGATTTGTCTCCTTTGCTTGTAGATGAATGCTTGAATATTGATGGCAAGAAGATGGCATAAATAGTAAGGCTATGCATGAAAGTGTAAAGGCATTAATTGAAAAACAAAACAAAGAGGTTTCCTATAAATGCAAGCATGGGAGAAAAAAGGCATTATTTGAACAAGGTAACGGGTGTGGATGCATTTGCACAAAGAATGATTTCCTATACACCGCAAATCAAAACTCAAACCATGAAGGGATGGATGATTTCAAGTTTTGGAGAGATCTAGGGATAATGCCTAAAAAATTGATCTCCAAGGTGAGCATAATATCAGTGCTACTTTTAATATTGCTAATCATTCACCTTATGATGTAAGTTGTGATTTGAGGATGAATCAATTCCAAAAAAGTGGGAAATATAAGAATTTATCTAGCCAAGAGGAACCAACTCAAGAAGGGAGAAAAGATGAACAACCAAGTATACACGGACTGATGGAGAGAGCCCGTGCCCAGAAATTTCAACACAACCTTTGAATTTACTTGAAAAAGCATTTGAAATAGAAAGGATTGTGGATAACTTTGGAGGAACCTCAGGATCATAATATTATTTAAATTCAAGTAGTAAACACAAAAGCAAATCAAAGGTGAACAATAAAAACCTTTTGAAGAGCAAGAAGCTGAGGTTATGCTAGCTGGTTTTTGTTCCACCGGAGATGAACCGGTGCCCGCCCCAACATCAAGACTGGCATCAGCTTAAATAGCACCAAGGACACAATTTTTACAAAATTGAATCGGCTCTAGCCTTTCTACACAAACTGGTACCGGCCCAGTTTTGGACAAGTCTTGGAGTTATCACTTTTTCTGCTATTTTAGGGGCATTTTGTAATATTAATAATTTAATTAGCTAGGTTATTGAGACCAACTATATATGTATTTTTTTTCTTTTGTAAACAAAAATGTGATATATATTATATATTCACAAAACATGAGTGAAGAGGTTCTCTTCTTAAAGCTTTGAATCATGGAGTTCTTCCTCAACTCCTAAACCAAGATAAGGGCTTAATCTACCCATGCGTAAGTGTTTCTAAACTAAAATGGTAATTCAACTTGGTATTCTTTCAAGGGATCTAATTGCTAGTTTTTTAAAGGTTCTTGTTTGTTGCTAACTTGAGTGCTTACAATCTCATATCCTTCTTGTTCTTAATATCTTGTAGATTTAAGAGTATTAAGATGTTATTGTTGTAGTCCTAGTTCTACCAAATCTTGGGTTCTAATACCTTGATCTATTAGGGTTCTCGGTTTGTGGAGAAAGGTATTATCTTATGTTCTTTTCTTGTTATCTAAGTATCAAAGATCTAGTATTTTTTCTAATTTTGTTCTTCTCAAATCTACTACAAAAAGGTACACAAAAATCTTGCCAGCATTTCATCTTAAAGCTCATATCAAATCCACCAAAAAAAGCCATAAGGGTCCCAAAGATTCTAGTACCAAAAAATTTTAGTTTCTAATACAAATTTGAATCCTTAGAATTAGGTCATATAACTATGCCCTAGTGCTCAAAGAAAAGTCTATTCCTCTTCCATCAACAAAATCTAGGGTCCTAGTCCTCTTCTCTGGCCTTTTAGAAGTCTCCCTAGCCTCAACGTCTCTTGGTAGAGACTTATAGTCTAACTCCGAAGGGTCATCACTATCTTGGGTCAAGTCAACCTCTAAAATTTTATTCTTCATGGCGGTAGGTTCCAATGTTAGTTCTAGCCTTCTGTTGTGCAAGAGAATTCTTTCTCTGATATGTACCATCCATCTGGGGGGTACCCATTTATCAGGGTATCTCTTAAAAACAAACATGGTTCAGTGTACCAAATAGTAGTCTAATCCCAGGGGAAACACAGCATGTCACAAGAGCGAGGCACTAAACACCCTACTGCAAGAACGGTGCCTCGCGAGCCGAGCTATATTACCATATGCAATGATGAAGATGGAGTACTTGGGGCTGGTGGGATTGGGGTAGGTTCTATAATATTCACCTCCTTCTCACTATTAGAAGCATAGTTTATTACTTCCATAGGTGAGGCTGGAGATAGTTCTACTACTTGCACCTCATCATTCCTATTCTTATCCACTGGTAGCTCTAGCTTAGATTCTGAGTCAGAAGAGGGCAGGTCTGTTAGTTGGATTGGGATAGGTGGATGCCACCCTATTCCTGGCGTTGCTGTCTTTCTAGCTATTCTATACATTCTAACCATCCTAGAAACATATACAATTTACGTTAGTAAAAGATCACAATACCTAAAGTAATAAACTTAAATAAGTATGAAGGTTTCCTAAACCTAGGCTCTAATACTACTTGTAACACTCAGCTACCTACGTGTCCCAAAAGGGGTGAGGATATTGCCCCGTCCAACGAACCAGGTGTCTTTATAACTAGGTAAAGACAAAAATCCAAAAAAAAATCATCAAAACATATAACAAGTGTTTAAATACTTATACAAGGTCTCAAAATCAAAGTAAGGAAATAAACAATCTTTGGAAAGAAAAAATATATCAATATTAAACAAAGTGTTCAAACTCTTAAGTGTGCTCAAACTTATAAAAATAGGTACTTCCTAAAAAATCATGGTATAAATGGTGTAAGAATTTATTCCCAATAAGTCCTGTATGTGCTCTTAAACCTTTCAAAGTTGTTATGTGAAATGCCACATTTAAATAAATTGAAAGAAAAATTTGCACGTCATCTCAGTAAACTTTCGAAAGCATTGAGCGGTTGTTTGCATACTTTTACTTAAAAGATATTAAACACTTTTAGAAAATAAACCACTCACAAAAGATAAACTATAAAACCCAGTATCATAGCCCAATATCATGAAACCCTACATCATGACAAGGCATTGTGAAATGCTGTATTATAGTGCAGTAGGTGATTAGCTCACTGGGTGAGATACTCTTCTACCTCCTATCCAAACTTACTAGTTGTCCATCTCTGGATAACAACCCACATGGATTGAGTGGACTTGCCTAACTTTCTAGTACTGACATCTTATCTAGAAAGAGTTCACTTTTCAAAAGTGGCAGTTGACTAGAAAACTTGCCCTAACTTTCAAAGACTAGTACTAGCAACTTGTCCTTATTGAGTGCTTAATATTTAGTCATCTTGTTTAGGAATAGCTCTCAAATAATATTTTGTTACTTTGAAAAAGCAATCATGGTTTAGTGTAGTTTTGTTTGAAACTTTTATTAAGTATAATCAATGCTTTGTTTGAAAATCCCTATTTGAACAAAATGGTATTTAGAATAAAAGAGGAAAATTGACCATGCTTGAATTTCAAAAATATAGTTTCTATTTCACAATATAAATATCAAGTGATTTGCAAATAAGGCATATTCAATAAAGAATTTATGCAAGAACTTACTTTATCTTTCTTTACACAGGATTTAAACTTTTTGTTTTGCCTTAGTTAATATAGCCTAACCCAGTCTATCAAAAGATGAGAAATACATCTATAGTCACAAACTAGTTTTCCAATACACACATATAAATCAAGCATACTGACTTACATCAATACCTTAGATTAAGTTTTTATACATCAACCTAATTTTATGACTCCCCAAATATCACAAATATCTCTTATTCACAAATCATAATAAATATAACATAACTACACATAGTCCGACCCTCAAGTAGTAAAGTACAAGGTTATACTCAAATCAAAACCCAAAAATCACAGAGATTATTTCCATTATCAAATAAATAAGTCTTTAAAATCACAATATCATATAGTGTCCTAAGAGATTTACAGTTCTCTATCATGGCTATTTAAACAATATGGACATTCATTAAATAAGCATATTTACATATTCATATGTCTTGACCATTTTAGCACGCTATATAGATCATCTCATGCATTAACATCACTAGATTCAATATATCTCATCAAGGCTATATCAACCATACCAAGAATCATGACATCATATAATTAATTCCCTATAACCAATTCGTAAAGCATAGTGACACGCTCAATCAATACGCATATACTATATTCATACTATCAACATTCAAACATAAATAATCTAAAATTCTTGGACTCTTCAAAAATATAATCTTTTGGATAGCCATGTAAAGAATAAAAGTGATAAGATCATTTACTCGATTGGAAGTAACTTGATTGAAAAACAAGGACACAGTCCTATTAAAGTTGTTGATCTTCTCAACCTTCATAAATGTGTCATTGGTAGAAAAGAGAGGCAAGAGATTAGTCCTTGTGTTTGTAGATGAAAAAAAAAATGAGATGTGAAAGATTTGATTACATTTTGTGATTAGTATAATGATGAAGAAATAAATATTCACCTTGATCTAATTGTGACAATGAGGATCGAGTTGTTTTGCTTGCTTGTGAATAAATGGAACAGAGAGATGTTAGAGAGTGAAAAGTGAGCTTGTGCATATTTCGGTGGTCATAGGAGAATAGAAGAAGATTGATGTTAAAGATGTAAGAATTATGTTTGTGAGTAAACCAGTTGGGCTAGAGGTAGAGAGAGACTTAGAGAATGTTAGAGAACGAGTGCAAAATGTTTTAGGAATTATTGAGAATTCTAGTTAGAGCCAAGTCTAGAGTGTAACACCCTACTTTTCCATAGCATAGTGGGCTTCACTTTTATGGAAAGTCGCCCCGCCCAATTATCCAGACAATGGGTCTTTATAATGAACTTAACATAGTACATAGCAAAAATTTGCTCAAATATCTTTATTTATTGTAGAAAGATCTACAGAGTACGGTCTCCAATACAATTACTTAAATCCCAATAAATCTAAGATACATCATGAGCCTCTGAAAGTCCGCCGCACTTCCACTGCACCTCTGATCCCTAAAATTTTCAAAGAGAAATAATACACGTGTGGATGGAAATTACTCAATGAGTCCTGTGTGTGTTAGTGTTTTATAAATCAAATAGAAAAATGTATTATCAGCTTTTGTTTCATAAAACTATTGCAGGAAAGCAATGTATTTTCCACTAAAAATAGATCTACGACTTACTAGAAGGTAGGTCATTTAAAATTCAATCATTTAAAAAAAATTAAATTTCATCCAGCATCATTGCCGCAATTTTAGAAATGTAAGCACATCTCTCAATAGAAGGTCGTCCTACGTGCAAAGCTCACAAGGCTTCGCTTTTGGCATCACAATCTTATTGTGCTAGAGACTACGCCTTATAGCACTCAACCGTGGATTGTTGAAGTAAGATCATAGTGTTATTGTACTAGGTCATAAGCCTATAGTACTCAACTATGCATTATTGAAGATTTACAATATTTTACTTACACCTTAAGCCCAGGGGTTCCAATCTGGACTTCAATCACCATCGAGATAGCAAGGGATTGAATACACCAGGTGTCCCCTCTCAGTATCCGTGAACAACCCAAAATAATATGCACCTAAGGCACACACAATTGCCAGGAGCTAAATAGCTAATCAGGATGACTTATCTCAATGTTTTGTCGCTCTATTTGGAGTAAGAAAATCTCTAGAATTGCGCAAGGTAACTTGGGATCATCTATCTCTAACATGACCTAGTACAAAGATCAAAATCATTGTTCAGTACTCAACGTCATCACTGGTTCACAAGACTTGTACCAACACCACATTCCCGAGAGAATTCAAAATAAAATATTTTTTTGAGTGAAAATATCATAGTTAATTAATCTCATTGTCTCACAAGAACAATTAATTATCTTATTCCGAAAAGAATACCAATAAAATAATTCGAGGTTAAAATACCATTTTTCAAAAGTTAATCACATACTAAGAGATTGTTCACCAGAACCATCGCGAAAAAGGCTAAAAAGTCCTTTTCATATGATAAAATAATTTTTGAGGGTATTTTCATCATTTGAAGAATACCTAATTTCAAAAAAAGTATTATTTAGGAATTCTAAAATTCTAATCCAAAAGGAAGAATTTAATTCAAGAAATTCCAATTATAATTCCACAATTCACATTTTTCCAAAAATCCTTTCCATAAAAATGAATATTTATTCTTTCCCAAAATAAAATATTATTTCATCTTATAATTAATAAGAAGAAAGCCTTTCAGGTATACATTTGTACCTCATAATTATTCATAATTTAAGTGGCCCAAAAGTCTTTGTAGAAAATTATGTTCCTGTAAGGTATCCCATGCATATCATATATAGCACAACAGAAAAATAAGAACAAGATACCATCCCAAAATCCGCATATGTGTGGAAAATAAGACATAAAGAGAAGAAGATCACCTTTCTAGTGAGCCCTATCGTTAAAATTTTTTCTTTCTTATCTAAGGCACAATCCAGCAATCCTCTTGATCAAACACCATGAGAGAGTTGAATGTCCAACCACTACAATCACAGTGTGTAATTATCTCTAATAGAAATCCACACGGAGGATCACACTCAAGCACCAAGATTTTCTGTACTAGCAGAAAAAAACAATGGCGGCTGGGGTTTGATGAAGATCAACGAGTGAGAAAAAGAGAAGAGAAGGGAGTCGTGTATCCCTAGGATTTTGGAGTTATTTTTTGTGTGTTCTTCAACCAATAGGAATCGTGCATATATCCCATACATTACACGAAAATCTCCTGCGGAAAATACTCCATCTAAGAATTCTAAAATAGTTAGAATTCCCTATTTGTAATTGGAAACATCAAGTTCTCACAATTACAATTTATATCATAAATTATAACTAATTATAATTTGGCCACAACAACTTCTCTTTCTCGCAATTAACCCCACTATATTATCAAATAATATCTTGAGTATATAATCCTCTATTATGTGTGACATATTAGGTTTTCAAGTCAATTGGTAGTGAATATGAATTAATTCAAAAGTCTTTGAGATTAATAATCCATAATTAATTTGAATTAATCATATCAATTCTAATCAGGATTCGTTTATTGATTTATTAATTCATCAATTAATAAACCCATATTCCGTAGATCATGAGCAGTATCTAGCAACACATCATGACCACCCAAGAGTCCAAGAAGTCAAGTGGCTTGACATGAACCCTTCAATAACGAACTATAGTGCAATTAATTCCTTGCACTGTAGTACAAAATTAGTGGCTTGACATGAACCTTTCACTATACAATATCTCATTCAGTTTGGAGTACGAAATTAGTGCTAAATACCTCTAGAATATATTACTTCTGGCCCGAATATAATAATACTTGTATCAGGAATTCACTACTCTAGATGTGTATCAATTGGAATTGTTCCAATACACAATGGCTTTGGCCAAGGACTTCTCGAGTAGTAATTTCTACAAGTGGCCGTGAGATATTCACCACTGCTATTAGGAGTGGTGAATCCTTTATTGACCTTCTGTACAACTTTCGTTTACCTCACAATGTACCTAATATCCATCCCATAGGTGGCCCTCGATCTGGCTCTAGAGATTGGAATCAAAACACAATGCTCAGCAAACAAAGTACTTTGGTGATCTCAAGTCTAAGGATACTTGCACATTTGCTATATTGAGATTATATCACTGGCACTAAATAGTTATCCATGTGATTATCTCATAGCTTGGTCATCTAATGAACTTATTCTATTAACAAACATCATCATGTTAACTTTGAGTATCTTAATACTCACGGATATGAGAAACACTGCCTGTTCAAATCAGGAAGTCTAACATATACTAGTCTTAACGCATTAATGATGTCCTATCTCATTAATACTATGACTAGAGACTATTTAAGTACTAACACTATATAGTGTAGTAGGAATCTCATATCATGATTTCCTTAACACAGTGTTGTAGTAATGACTTTATCTAATAGTTATATTACACAAAAGTAAACAAAGGAAACTGTAAGTTAAATAATGTTTTTTATTAACATAAAATGTGTCATATACAACATACAAGTGATTGTCTCTAAGGCATAACACTAACAGTTCCCTGAAGTTTCCAAAAATTTCTTGTTAGAGAAACTATTCCTCGTTTAGGAAAACCATATCTTTTTTAGGAAAACATAAAGATTCCTCAACCTCATTACTATTCTTTAGGAAATGGTCACTTATTATAAATAATTCCAATAATGAAAATCCCTGTGTTCATTCAAATCTAACATAGCATGATATAATTTCTTTCTTAGAAAAACCGTAGTCTCGTTCAGAGAAACCAAAAGGATTCATTGAACATTTCTCAATAAAACATAATTTCACTAGTATAAAATATGGTATGTAAAACAAGTGGGACTCATTTTGTGTCCTACATCAGTACAGTAAAATATATTATCCTCGCTTTCACTGAATACTTAACATGAACTGCCTACACCAAGGATCATTATATACTCAATTTAGCATGCTAGGATTCACAACTAAGAAATGCTAATATAATGAAATTACTATTTTCCTAGTTTTCTCTATTTCATCTTGAGATCGCATTTCTTCACATACGGAAATACTTCGCTCACATCTTTATTCCTTTCTTTCCTCGTGAATGGAAGACTTTCATAAGCCTTTACAACATCCTTTATTCTTCCATGAACATCATTGAATTTACAATGAAATTCATTTCCTTTAAAAGAGTTTCTACATTTTCCAACTTTGACACCTATTTTTATTTTCTGCATAACTTTTGATATACAACTCCAATTAACCTTAATTTTTCTTAGCAAAATGCTCATAAGATCTTGAACCTCAATATTATGAGCTTCAATCAAACAACCCTTGCACCATTTCAAACTACTAAGCATAAAACAACATCAGTTTTCCACATTTTACCCATTTTCTTCACAAAATACCATTATTAATTCATTATCCGTTACTTCTAATATGCATATAATGCCTAATACACTTCAAACTTTATCATAACACCCTTTGTTTCTCTTATTTCCAGAGATACTTAGCCTATCAAAATCATATTTTCTAACATCAAGTTCAACAACTGAAACAACAACAATAACAATTCATTTTCTTTAACGATTAAGCTAGTTTTCCTTTTCATTTCTTATGCCCTCTCATACAGCCATGAACCGCCAATGAAACCACAATAAAAACACCTTCATATACCATATAAAACATAGAATATGCTCCCCAAGCAACTGGCACACATAGCATATACTACAACTTCAAAACATAGCTAATTTTTCAAATAAAACCATAAATTTCATGAATTTCTCAATAAAATTAATACCAAAACGATTCTTGTGATTTATTCTACAACTTTAATTCATGAAGTATAAACTTTTACCTTGTGTATAAGATTCTCCAAGTTTTCCTTCTCTTCTTCCTTGAAAACCCTTTCTCTCTCATTTTTCCATTTCTCCCCATTTTTTCCCTCTTATTTTCCTTCATTTTCTTTTCTTTTTCTTTCTCTCCTTCTCCCTTTTTGTTTGGGCGAAATTATGGTTGTTTTACAGCCCTCCCACCACCATTCATTGTGCCCAAGGTCAACCAACAATAAATAATGGTTATGGGCTATTGTAGGCCATCTATTAATTGCTAATGTCCTATTGGTAGATTTAATTTAAATAGCTAAATCATAAACTTACTCATTAAGCTTTTGCAATTTAATAATCCCATAAATATTTCACTACTCTAATGGTATTTGGCCACTTGTTTTTACCCACATATCACAAAACGAGGCTTGGCTCAATTTTGACAATTTTCATAATTTCCTCAAAAATGAACTAAAATTCGGATCAATAAATATTCCAATCAAGAAAACTTTTATTCCACCAACAGAATATATGAATGTCACTGAACTCAATGATACAAATCAAAAATCTCAATTCTTCCTCAATTCTTTCCAATTTGCGGTCAAAATTCCAATCGCAATCAAAATTACAACAATGCCCCTTGTGGCTCAAGTTATACCAAAACATTCGTCTCATCTCGTTGATCATCCTTTGTTCTGAGCACATACCCAATTTCTTACTTTATTTAGAGTAATCGTTGAATTAAAAAATAAAAGTTTGGGTAGAACAAATTCAAAATTCCATCTAGGTCTTTGAAGTTTTTTATCATACCAAAATATTCATCTCAATACACTGATCATTTCTTATTCTGGACACTGATACAAATTCTCATTCTATCAAAGTAGTCACCAACTGAAATGTAAAAATACAGGGTATTACAACCTTCCCACTTTCAAGGAATTTTGTCCTTGAAATTCGTTTATCCTTGAAATAGTTCCAAAAATCTTTTCCACCTTTCCATTTCCATTTTCTCGTGTGGGTATCTTGTACAAGATAATGATTCCAGAATACTTTCATAGGTGGAATCTTTTCATGTCGTAATTCCTTCTTAGTATACTCTAAAGTTAAGAAATATAATTATGTTACTGTCACCCAGAAATTCTATAGGTAGATACGTCCAATATTCTACATTTTGATCTTTTATATGATCAGAGCGATCTAATATGTCCAAAATGCCTGTTTCATCCTCTACATTTTGTTTTCCATACGACATTTTAGTGTCAAACTTAAATATACTTTGTTTCTTTTTGTAATTTCCAAATGTCTTTTGTACTGGTTGAAATAATTTCTCTAGTAACTTTGTGCAGTTTCTCATTTTGTTTTGATCAATTCTACCATATGTCATATTTCTCAAGATTCATGATGTCTGATGTGTTCTATTTTTGCCTTAAGCATTCCAAATATAGGAGTGACTGACACTTTTTCTATATAAAATCTTAAATAGAATTGTCCCAAACAATTATCAATAATTGCCATTGTACACAAACTTTGTACATGTCGAGATATCAATCCGTTTAGTTCCAAAATCCACCATTCATGCTCACAATGTATCGTCAAAATTCCAAATTATTCTGTAGAGTATTACGGTACTGAATAATAAACATCATCCTCTATAATTGCTATAGTCATCCTCCAAATTTCAAGATGAATCTTGGATTACGATTAGGCACGATACTAGGAGGCACTCCATGCAAGCAATTCACTTCCTTGGCGCATAACGCCGACCCTGAATATGGAGAATCCCTTCATTATTTCTTCAAAGTTCATTTTCCTCTTTTATAAATTTTCATTGGTCCTTAATTCCTGATGGCGGATAATCATTTTCTATTTTCTAGTTCTCTATAAGTCTCAACACCTTTTTTCAGGACTTGTAGAATTGTGCTATCTTATTCTGATAATCATGTTGAGTGTGGCATTAAACAGTCGATTCATCCATCAAAAGATGTTAAAATTTCCAGCATGCGAAAGAAACCACAACTTATCTAACAAGTCTCTTCTTAAATATAGATACACTTACGTCTTATATATATATATATATATTACATTCACTCTCATCTTGTTGTATCTTACATTTGCTCTTTCTTTCCATACATATTTCATTCACCATATCTTTCATATAATATTTTACAATACTCATATAACACTATAACATTTACTTCTTATGTGCACTATTCTTTATTATCACCGACTCTTTCATTTTTCAGAGCTGTGTTGGAACTCGAGGCTTTACATTCTCCAATTTTCTCTACACTAAATTGCCTTTTTCTACTTATTTGCCTGAATTTTCTTACCTTTATTATCCCTTTTTGCGAAATGTATAAGATCTTGTCCTTTTTCTTGTTAGCAATTGGCTACCACATGTCATTCTTTCCCACACTTGTAACATTTTCTAAGTTTTTTCTTGTACTGTTCATGTGTATACTAACTCTTATGACAAAAGGCATAATGTCCCCATTTTCCAAGTACCGATTCGTTTTTCCTTTTACCTTTCTTGAAATTTTACTTCTCCAGCCTCAATAGTTCTTTACAATTTTGCCTATCTTGCTCTTGATCCTCTTTTTCTACCAGGAAGGCCATTTTAACAGCCATATTGTAACTAGTTGGAGCTAGGATATCCACATCATCTCTAAGTTCAGGCCGTAGGCCCTTTACAAAGAGTCAGATTCAATCTAATTCAGCTTGTACCATTAAGGGACAATATTTTGACAATTACGTTAACTCAGCAGCATACTTTCCAACACTCTCTTCTTGTTTAAAATTTTTGAATTCTCTTTTTCTTCGCTCAATTACCCAGTGGGGTACAAATTCCCTTTTAAATTCTTCCCGAAATTTTGTCCAGGTCCATTCTCTATGTTCTAACTCTCACTCTTCTTTCTTCCTGATCCACCAATCATTGAAGACTAGCGGCAGCAAGATATACCTTATTTTCCTTCACATGTTCCAGAATTATAAGTAGATTCTCCATCTTATCCATCCAAACCTCAGCCTTTCATCCTTGATCTGTTCCTCCACAAAAATGGAGAGGAGAAGACTTTAGAAATTGACCCACAACGTAGTCCATTTCTGCTTCTGGATGTTGTTCCATTTGTTTTGGAGTTCCTATCACATGCTAATGTATTGTAGCAATATTTTGTAATGCTTATGTCATTTCATTCCCTTGAGGTTGTGTTTCCATTTTGGAAGTAATATCTCTAACACTATCAACTGCATTCCATTTTTTCAGTTTCCAGTAATACTATAGGTAACCTTTTGCTGTATTTTCTTCTCCTCCTTAGAGCTATTTCAGGAAACATCAAATAAGCATATGTGTGTGTGTGTGTGTGTGTGTGTGTGTGTGTGTGTGTGTGAATACTTTCTATATATGTAGCATAAGATAAATAGTAATTCCATTTTGCACATGTATACACGCATTTTCAGAATTCACATATCATTTTACTCTAATAATACACTTTCACATGCATCATTCTCATATAACGTCTATCTAATTCTTTTTGCATTTACATCGTCATACATATGAATCCTTCTTTCATTTCCTTAAATTGCTCCAAATCCTTTCAGCCATGAACTGCCTATGAAACCACCATCAAAACACCTTTATACACCATATAAAACATGGCTTATAGCTTTCCCAAGCAATCGGCACACATAGCACACACAACAACTTCAAAACATAGCTAATTTTCCAAATAAAACCATAAATTTCATGAATTTCTCAATAAAATTAATACCAAAACGATCCACGTGATTCATTCTACAACTTTAGTTAATGAAGTACAAGTTTTTACCTTCTTTATAAGATTCTCCAAGCTTCAATTGCTCCAAGTTTTCCCTTTCTTCTTCCTTGAAAACCCTTTCTCTCTTCCTTTTCTTTTTCTCCTTATTTTTCTCTGTATTTTCCTTCCTTTTCTTTTCTTCTTTCTCTTCTTCTCTCCTCTTGTTTGGACAAAATTATGGCTATTTTACTGCCCTACCACCACCATTCCTTGTGCCCAAGGTCAACCAACAATAAATAATGGTTGTGGGCTATCCATTAATTACTAATTTCCTATTGGTGGATTTAATTTAAATAGCTAATTCTTAAACTTATTGAATAAGCTTTTGCAATTTAATAATTTCATAAATATTTCACTCCTCCAATGGTATATTGTCACTTGTTCTTACCCATAAATCACAAAACGTCGCTTGGTTCAATTTTGACCATTTTCATAATTTCCTCATAAATGAACTAAAATTCCGAACTATAAATATTCTAATTGAAAAAACTTTTATTCCACCAACAAAATCTCTGAATTTTACTGAACTCAATGGTAGGAATCAAAATTCTAAATGCTTCCTCAATTCTTTCCAATTTGCAGACAAAATTCCAACCACGGTTAAAATTACGACAATATCCCCGATAGCTCAAGTTATACCAAAACAATCATTCCATATGTTGGATTTCATCATACTTATCAAATAAGAACACAGTGGAAATAACCATGAAATCCATACCCAAGGATCACGTGTTTGCAATTAAAATGGGAATAGAGGAAGGAAACGGAGATTTTCTTTTGTAGTAGAAAAACAAAATTTTCTTGCGAATAGAAATTTGATCAGCAACCTAGGAACCAATTCCCTCTGTTTTGATCGTCCAATGGCACCACTACAATCCAAGAGTAGGATTGTCTCTAGCAGTAATCCACACGAGGTTGAATTACTCATAAAACCCACTCAAAACTTTGCCAGTAGAAGAGGAGTGTCTAGGTTTTAATTGGAGAAGAATAGGGATGAAGAAGAAATGATTTCTCAGAATCCTCTCTGCAAAAGGGAACAATTCCTATATGTATAGCTTTTAAAATTTATGTTAATGATAATAAGTCCTCTAAGATCCAATATCTACAATTGGGCATTTGAAGTTTATATAATTGCAACAAAGTCACATGCATTATAACAAACTTATAATTCACCTCTAAATATATTTTATTCTCTTAATTAACCCCACAATATTATCAAATAATATATATTGAGCATTCAAACCTTTATTGTAAGTGACCCAATAGGTTTCCTGGCTTATTAGTAGCATAATATGAATTAATTCTAATGGCTTTAAATTAATAATCCTAAATAAACTGTAGGATTAATTTATTAATTTGATAATTAATAAATTCATATTTTGCAAATCAAGAGCAACATCTAGCAATGACTCTTGATCACCCAAAAGTCCAGAAAGTCAAGTGGCTTGACATGAACCTTTTAATAGCAAATAACCATTGCAATAAACTCCTTTTACATTCCTATATCTCATTCGGTTTAGAGCATGGAATTAGTGACAAATCCCAGCAGAATATTATTAATTCTAGTCCGAATATTTTAGTACTTATTCAAGAAATCTATTACTCGATGTCTGCATCAATTTGGAACTATTTCCAACACATAGTCACATTAGCCAAGGACTTAATGAGTAATAATTTCTACAAGTGGCCTTGTGATATACTCTTGTATTATTAGGAGTAGTGAAACCTTTATTAACCCTCTCAACTACTTTCATTTACTTTACATTGTACCTAATGTCCATCCCATAGGCAGTCCTTGTAAGACTCCAAAGATTAGAATCAAAGTACAACGCTCGATAAATAAATACCTTGGAGATCTCAAGTCTAAGGATACTTGCACACTTGCTATAATAAGATTCTATCACTGATATAGCTATCCAAGTCATTATCTCATAGCTAGGTCATCAAATGAACTAGTTCATATAACAAGCATCCACATATTAATTTTGAGTATCACAATACTCACGGTTATGAGAACCACCACTTGATCCAATTAAGGGATATATCATGTACTAGTCTTGGCGTATTAATAATGTCACATCTCATTAATATTATGACTAGGGATTATTCAAGCACAAATACTATATAATATAGTAGGAATCTCACATCATGATCTCTATCATGATTTCCTTACCACTGTGTTATACTAGGGACTTTATCAAACAGTTTATACACATATTAAGATATAATAATCAAACTGAAAGATAAAAAATGCCTCTTTTATTAATTATTATGTAATATACATGGCACAAGTGATTGGCTCTAGGGCACAACACTAACACCATCTCACTGATCAACTTTTGTTATGAGCGCATACCCAAATTCTCACTTTATTTAAAGTAATCATTAACTGAAAAATAAAAGTTCGAGTATAACAAATTCAAAATTCCATCTAGGTCCCTGAAAATTTTTATAATACCAAAATATTCATCTTGGTACACTGATCGTTTCTTGTTTTGGCTACTTATACAAATTCTTATTCTATTTAAAGTAGTCACCAATTGAAATGTAAAAATACACGGTATTACATAGAGAGTTTTGAGGAGCTATCTTAGGCATTTCAAATTTTGAAAGATCTTTGTTGAGAAAAAAATGGTTGCTATGGTGGATGTGTGTTGATGATATGAGAGAAAAAATAGAAAGAAGAAGATGAGAAGAAAAAAGGAAAACAGTGCTTGTTTGTAGTGAATGGACCAAGTGGAAAGAGTGTAGGGCGTCTCAGTTTCTTTAAAGATAATAAAGAATGAATATAAGTATTTAGTACCCTAGGATGTTGAGAAATTATTGGAAGTGGTTCAATCCTTGTATTTGAAAGTACTAAATATAGCTTAAATACAGGAAGGACTAGAGGAGTAGTGAGTGCTCTTGGTCAATTTTTTTTATCGGAGAAAGAAAAAGCTTTTGAATGGCTCTAGGATCAAGTAAACTTGAGAGATAAAAGGAAAAATATGAAAGGAAGAAATGAATGGAAGATAACTTAGTTATGGAAGAGTAGAAGAACCAGGTTTGTTGAGAAATTGTAGGAGTTACTCTAGACTTCTATTTTCAAATTCAAAGTAATTTGAACGGAGAGAAAAATGACTGAAGTTTAGGAGAAGAAAGAGATACAACAATGGGGGCCTTCTAGAGATTTGATTTTCAAAGATCATTTCATTTCAAATTTGAGAGCTTCTTATTTTCCCCACAAGTTTGGCTAAGATATTTGGTGAAAGAAAACGATATCACACAAAAGCGGGCTGGTTGTTGCTACTAAGTTATGGTAAAGAAAGATTGTTAGGAGAAAAACTAGGTCTCTTGAAATTCAAATGAGATCCCCTTCTTCCGAGTATCTGGCCAGCCTAGGATCTAATAAAAATGATTTGCATTAAACAGAAAATAAGCTTAATGTATTTAAAGATAAGAATAGTAAAAGTAGGAAATTTAATTTGATAAGAATTTAAATACAAATAAGTTAACAAGAAGTAGAAAAATAGGAGTTCAAATTTCCCATTTTAAACTTCCTTAAGACATAACTCCTCTATTTTAGTTATTCAAATGTATACAAGAGGTAGTTAAGAAGGTAATGACTGGCCAAAGAAGGAAAAATAAATAAAAATCAAAATAATTTTGTTGAAAATAAGATTTGACCTTAGATTGTTAGAAAGCAAACTCTAAACTCTAACCAATAGACCACATCAAACCTTGTGTTCTTTTCAAACATCAGAAAAATTTATTTTACCTCTAACTGATTTATAGGAATCATCCCAGGCATGAAGGCCACTCCAAATAAGGGGGAAGGAGGATAAAGACACGATACATAGCTTCATAGGTGAGGCTACTTTTCAAGAGGCTTCAAGGTGCATTTCATGATTCCAAGCTAATGAAGAGAGATGCCAAGCATTGGAAGGTCAAAGGAGGGCTAAGAAGATCAATGTTTGAACAACAATTGGTATAGATGGCTAAAGGGGCACAAGAAGAGACTGAAGAGATAAGAAAAACAGGCTATGTGAAAATGAGAACACAATTAGTGTCGAATCCACCGCAACAACTGGCGTTATCTAGTCACTGGAATAAAATTGTTCTGTTTCAAGCACACAGTAGGTGCCAACCTCACTAGTACAACTAGCACCAGCTCTCTTTGGGCAATACCCTATTTTTGTTTTTTATTTTATTTTATTTTCTTTTCTTTCTAATTTAATATCCACAACTATTGACTTGTATTTTAGACTTAATTTGGAGAAGAACGGCTGAGATTACATCTCCTATTTGCTAAGTTAAGTTGGTTATCTTTATATATACCTCCTTACTCTTGTAATAAAAGAGATTTAAGACTTAGAATATTTTCAGTAGAAAAACCAAGTCTCTTTGGAGAAAAGTGAGTAAGGGGTGATTCCCATTTCAAGACCAAATCAAATAGTTTAGTCCCACCTTTGATTCAACATATCTAAACTTCAAAGGGATAATCTAAATCTCTTTCTCTATTCTTGGGTGTTAGTAATTCCCTAGTGTTCTCGATAGGTTTGGGTTTGGGTGCCTTCAATTCCCATCCTTTTTGTTCTAATCTCTTGATAGATTAGGGTATTTAGGTGTTTTGAAGTAGGCGAGGTTCAACAAATCTCATTGGGTCATTTGCATTTGCATTTAGTTCCATTGTGTGTGAATTTAGTAGAGAGTCAGGTGACCAACTCTAGGATTCTTGTTCTTAAAAAATCAAGATTCTTCCGCCATTTATATCAAAATGGTATCAGAGCAAGATTGTGTTGATTTTTAATCAATACAATTTTCTTTGGGAAAAAGGAACAAATTTTCTTCAAAGAACTTAGAACTTAATACAAATTTCGTCACTTATTTTGGGGCCATTTTTTGAATACATAGAACTCAGCGTTGTACCATGAACTTGATGTGAAATTGAACATAAATGTTGGGTTGATGATTGGGTAACTATTTGAGGTTTAAAATTGTTGAAAATTTGAAGGTATTCGAGTTAATTGGGTACACAAAATTGTGCAAAAAAGAAATCTCGTAACTAAATTTCTTGCATTTTTTGTGCATTGAAAACTTGAATTCATGCCATGAGAATGATGTTAATTTGATCCTATATAATATATTTGTGTTTGGGAAGTCATTTGGTGTCAAAATTTGTTGATTTGGGGCCAAAACCAAGCTGAAATTTCCAAAACAAAATTGAGTTATGAGGTGCATACAAGGTGTTCGATATATTGCATCAATAACTTCTGTATGTTCATACATTCCTATCTCAAGCTTCCATTCATAAATTACATTGTCTCCTAGCATTGCAGATTATTCTTAGTGATGTAATTCCTTGTAGTAGTTAGTAGAAAGTTTGTTTCTCTTTGAAATTGTCTTAAGCTTGGAAAGTATTTCTTGAATTCCTATTACTAGCTTCTTGAATTTGCTATCCTTGAGTTGTTGATTATCAATTGTGATCCTTGAGATTGTGGTAGTATTATTTTGCATAGAACTGCTTCATTTTATGAATGCCTACAAAGTCCTTGATTAATTACTTCTAAACATCCTTCTTTCTTATTCCTTAGAGTTTAGTTGAGTTTATCAAGTTAAGCTAAATCCTTTGAATTAGGAAGAATTGGGAAGCACTTGAGTGAATTTGAAAAAGGTAAGAGGGGTGAGCTCATTATTGTGAAAATCTAAGAATTGTATAAACATGAGGGTTGAGTGATATTGATTGAGTGCTAAACACATAGGGGAGTGAAGTAAGGAAGGTGGAATGAGTTATTTTTATGAAATGTCTTGCTCAAGTAGAGGACAATGTGATTTCTATGATGAGGAAGAATTGGACTATGAAGATGATTGTGAATTATTTTATGATTGTGATGAAGGGCAAAGGACTAGTGGAGGTAGGAATGGTGGAAATGAAAAAGGAAGTTATAAGCGTATAGATTATAAGAGTGATGGAATTCTTATGGGAGAACCTCCAAAGAGAGTAAAAGGAAGATTCCAAAATTATTCAAAGAATGAAATGCAAAAGAAGAGATAGTGTGTGCAAAAAGAGAAGAAGTATGATTGCTCTAATTGTTAGGGAAAGGGCCACTATTTTTACAATTGTTCTAATGAGCCATAATGGATGACAGATAAAATGAAAGGGGCGGAAATAGCAACTATAGGCAAACCAAAGCTAGTTATCCCAAGAAATTGGCACATAAAAGATTTTATAAGGCACAATGCGGTAAAAGAAGACATATGAATGTTGAGAAGCAAGTTCTAAATAATGAGAAACAACCACAAAAGAGTGTAAATACCAAGCAAGCAACTTATGTCAATCCTCTATTTAATCAATCAAGAAATTTGAGAAAGAAAGAACTTGAAAGGGTTGGAGTAGATAGTAAAGGATTGGAGATGAATGAGCTAACTTGTCTATTGATTGGAGTAGCAAAGAGAGTTGAGGATGCTTGATGCATAAAGTTTTGGTGTATAAAAATCAATAAATTTAAATCCATCCATAGCCTAGTTTTAATTAAAACATTAATCATAAATTACACATATGAGCAAGTATACTCATCACATGCATAGTATAGGAAAATAATGAGTATCGAACCTCAAGGGAATAAGTACACACTAATCACTTTTTATTCTTTGTTTAACTGACCTACTAAAGTGATAATATCATAAAAAGGAAAATAAAGAAAAATATATATAATTTAAGGATGTAAAAATACGTAGTTTAGACAAATACTTTTGAAAACATGACAATGAATTACTTAGCAAATATTACAATCGATTATCATCTTGGTCTCATGAAAGATTTGAAATAGACCCACTTCGTTTGCAATTTATGGAATTACCATCCTCTAATTAAATTAGTGAACAAATTATGTCTTAACCAATTTATCCAAAAGATACATTAAAATCAATCCTTATATAACCCCCTATATTCTAGGTGATTTAAAATATGAAATTAGTTAATGATTCTATATTCAAGCAATCATCAACTAACCTTTGCTTACCCAAGTTCATAACAATTAACCCCCTTTTCAAGTAAATTAAGAGATAAGAAATATGAAATTAATTAATTGAAGTCATTATCAACCCCTTTTTCAAGCAAAATAATGATAAGAATTAATTAATCAACTCTGTAATAAATACAAGAAATCAAATCCCATGACAAATAATTAATTGATCAAAAGTCTAAATTAATTCAAGAATCATAAATCCTAAAAACAATGTCAAATTACAATGAAAACATTTTACATAATTATTCTAGAAAAAAAAAATAAAGGTAAAAGAAAGAACTCATAGACAAGCACTTCTTCTCCTTGAAAACTTTATTGAATAATGCCCCTTGATTAATTAATCTCCTCTTCTTGTGAGTGATTGCCAACTTTAATCCTTGGATTCACCCCTTTTCTTTTGTGTTTTTCTTGTATTTATAAGCCTCCTTGACACCAAAATTTGTGACTTGAGAAGTCTAGTTCGAGTAGAATTCAAAAAATACCAAAATATTTTGAAAGATACCAAATTTGAGCGAAAACAGAGTTACACCAACTCTGGACAGACTGGACCCGATGCCCAGTCACTTCAACCAGCCTGGCACTGGGTTGCTTCTAGTTTTCTTATCAACTTCCTCTATTTTGCATTGCTTTTCCAGAGCAGACCTGGCATAAGGTGGCTACTAGAATTTCACTCTTTTTGCTCGAAATCTTCTAATTCCTGCACAAATTCATCAGGAACACTTTCCACAAGTAAAATATTAAATTAGAAGGAATATGCCTTGTTATTACATCCAAAGTATCTCAAATTAGCCTCAAATAACTAGGAAATTAGTGATGAATTGAGCCCCTATCATATTCCCTCACACTTGAATGATTGCTTGTTCTTAAGCAAAACACTTAAATCAAGAAGAAAATTACAAGAAAATACAAGTTTTTATTCTTCTAAAATTTTGATCACAACAAAGATTATAACCTCCCTTCAAACTTTAGATATAGCTTTACATTTGATAAGACATAACAAAACTCTTGAAGTCAAATTAAGAAAGTTTATACTTTAGTCTAAGAAAATTATTTTACCCTTCAAGCAAAACGTAAATAGCATGAATCATACAACTCAAGCTACCTACGAACTCAAACATTATAAATCTAAAAATTGTACAACTCAAGTCATGATTTAAGAAAAACACTCCTTTTTTTTCTCTGGATTTTTTCAATGACTTAGGGTATTAATAGCCTCAAGTGAATAAATTTCTCTTCACACACCGTATTGGCCCCCTTATAATCATCACTCATCACTCGTTCAATACTTTTCTTTCTTCCTTTTGCTTTTGGGAATTAATAGCCTCAAAAAATAAATTTCTCTTCAATATCCATATTGGCCCGCCATAAACAAGTAAAAAGTATTTTCTCATCTTCTAAGAGGAAACAACTTTTTTGAATTCATTTTTGAACTTACAACTAGTTTTTTTTCACAATCTTTCCACTCAAAGATTTTTTTGCATTCCTTATCATAACTCAAAGTCAAGCAAAGTTTAAACTCATAATACAAGAGTTAGCCAACAACTTTCTCCACATTCATCACATTATCAACATTCAAACTAGATGAGTCAAATAATACTCATACACTAATGCATAAACAAGATTAACGCAAAATCTCAAGTCTTAACATATCCTATCCAATAAACCAATTTATTGATAAAACAAACCCACCAAATGAATGACAAACTCATATCCAAGTAAGAAAGATAACTATAACCATGCTAAAGCAATGAAAATCACAAAAATTTTGGAAAAATTGAACAAAAATTCAGTCAAAATGTATATGAAAAATATCTTCAATATTAAACTCCGACCCCATACATAAATTGGACATTGTCCTCAATGGCCAAAGATAGAACAAAGAAAACAAAGCCAACGAGACCAAAATAAATAAAGGGAAAGAATAGAGAAAAGAAAATACTTCCATAAGCATGGTCCACCAAAGAGTGCTAAATTTCATCAAATTGGAGTATTGATTGGACTTAAATTTATATATATATATATATATATATATATTCCTAGTTATTTGAGTATATTTTGTGACACTTTTGATATAAAACTAGCCATATTCCATCCTATTTGATATTTCACTTATAAAAATATTTTCTGTGATTTTATGCAAAAATAGGTAAATTTAGAGCTAATTAGATAATTTTTTAATTCAGACCCAGCACCAGGCCAAGAAGACAGACCGGCACTAGGCCAAGTCTGGAAAAGGACAAAATAGAAAGAGAAAAAAAAATGAAACAGAGGAAACCAGAAATTGGAAATAAGAAAAGGAATAGCAAGTGAATCCGTGGAAGGCTTGGCAAGCCGTGGCTCGTGGCTTCAAAAGAGGACAAAAAGGAAAAGAAAAAGAGAACAAAACACGGTCATTGAAGAAAACAAAGAAGCAAAAGGGGAAAAAGACAAACAAGACATCTTAGGAAGGATGAAAGACATCATTGGGAGGTTGCAAGAAAGGAGAAAGCTTACGGCTCAAAGGACAAAGCCGCGGCTTGGGCGGCTCAACAAAAAGGCAATGAAAAGGAAAATGCTGGTGGGTTATGGTTACTGGAGAAACAAGCAAAAGCTATAAAGGTAGAAGAGCATCATTGGAAGGATGTGCGGCATCCTAGGAAGGACGCAACACATGAATACAAGGATCGGGTGGCTCGGCTACACGACTCGCCAAAGAAAACAAAGATCGGCTTAGGGCGCTGATTGCAACAAAAAGGTAATTTCGGTGGCTTGATAGAAGATAAGGTTGGCTTGAGTGAATTGACAGTAGAAGTAAAGTGCATTCTGGTGGCTCGGCTTCAGCAAATTCAAAGGAAAATTTAGCGGCTCGTCATCAGCTTGGAAATTAGCTTCTGCAAGAATATTTCTTCAGTGCAAAATGACAACAAACAAAGTGCTCAATTTCTTGTAATTAAGTTGGTGGATTTGAAAAATTAATTCTAGAAGTTTAATTGGAAATTACTTCTTGTCTCTTTTGAATTTTTAGGAAACTTGTCAGCCTATAAATAAAGGCTAATTACGTAGGAAAATTATGTGCTCAATATGGAGAATTAGATATATTTTTAGAATGCACTACCACTATTTTCTCTAGAGAAATAATTCAAGGAGATTTGATTTTGGGAGGAGTTTATATTTGAAATTGAAAGGCTTGTCTATGAGTACTTATCTTTTTCCTTTGTTTTCTTTTTCTTGAATATGATGAATTTAATTCTTTAATTGTATTTAGCTATTATTCTTAGATTTATGACTTTGAATTAATTTAGTTTTTTGATTAATTAATTATTTTTCCTTGGTATTTCATTACCTGTTTTATTACGACATTGATTGGTTGATTTTTGTTATTAACTTGCTTGAAAATGGGGTTGATAAAAATTTTAATTAATTAATTTCATATTTGTTATCTCTTAACTTGCTTGAAAAATGGGTTAATTGTTAAGAACTTAGTAATCAAATGTCAGTTGATGATTGCTAGAATATATATTTGTTGACTAATTTCATGTCTTAAATCACCTAATATAGGGGTTTATATGAGGATTGATTTTAATGCAACTTTTGGATAAATTGATCGAGAAATAATATGTCCACTAATTTAACTAAAAGATAGTGATTCTATGAATTGCAAATGAAGTGAATCTATATTAAATCTTTCATGATGTCAAGATGATAATTGATTTTGATAATTGTTAAGCGATTCATTGTCATGTTTTCAAAAGTATTTGTCTAAATCACATATTCTTTCATCCTTGAGTTGTATATATATATTTTTTATTTTTTTATTATCTTATCACTTTATTGGATCGGTTAAATAATGAATAAAAAGTGATTAGTATGTACTTGTTCCTTTGAGGATCGATACTCATTAATTTCCTATACCATTCTTGCGATGAATATATACTTGCTCGTATGTGTATTTTGGGATGAATGTTTTAATTAAAACTTGACTAAGGGATGGATTTAAATTTAATAATTTTTAGTGATATGGGCTAAATTCACCATTATTTTTCTACTTATTTGAGGGTGTTTTAAGATACATTTGTTGTAATAACTAGGCATATTCCTTTTTATTTGATATTTTGCTTGTAAAAAATGTTTTTGGCAAATTTGTGCAGATTTGAGTTAAAATTGAACAGAAAGTGAACAATTCCAGAATATACCTAGTGCCCAGCCCAACCAAAGGACCAAGCGCCGGGTCCATTCTGGTCTAGCAGAGGAGTTCGAGCAATTTTCAGGGGAAAAGCAAAATAGACCTGGCCGCGGTCCGACAAGTGTACCTAGCGCCGGGTCCATTCTATCTGTCGATGGGAACAGACCAAAAATAGAGCCAAAACAGGGAAAGAACAAAGTGCACTAGGCGCCAGGTGGGTCGAAGCTACCCAGCGCTAGGTGCACTCTAGAAGGTGAATATTCTGTGCACGAAATTAGATGTTATCCAATTATTTTGGTATTTTTCAAATCCTACTCGGCCAAGACTTCCTTAGTCACGAATTTAGTATCCAAGAGGCCTCTAAAAGCACAAGAAAACATAAGGGTTAGGGGATGTATATAGAGAGAGGTGGATCCAAGAGCAAAAATTCCCAATTACTCATTGAAGTGGAGATTCACCACATCAAGGAGGATTATTCAAGAGAGTCTTCAAGGAAGAAGAATGAGGCTTGTCTATAAGTTCTTTCTTTTACTTTTATTTTCTTTTTCTTAAACAATTATATATTCAATATTTTATTGTAATTTAATAATATTTTTGAATTCATGATTTATGTATCAATTTAACTACTTGATCAATTTTCTGTCATTCTTAATATTTGATTACTTGTGACTATGGAGGAATTTATGAAGTTAGATTTGCTTCTAATTGACATGGGAAATTATGTTAGGAGTGGATTTGATTTTATTGATTTCATATTTGTTTTTGCTTAATGGACTTGGGAAACGAAGTTAAGATCAAAAAACTTAAGTAATCAAAGGTTAGTTAATTTCGCCTAGGGCATAGCGTTGTTTGCTAATTTAATGTCTATAAGGAATTATGTTTAATGCATCTTTTGGTTATGTTGGTTTGATTGAGAAATCTGCTAATTTAATCAATAGATTGTGATTCCATAGATTGGGAAAGAAATGGAGTCTAGGTAAGTGATTCATGACTTGGGAAAAGATTGAAGTTTACTTTATATTCCTTCATGATGTCAAGATAATGATGAATTGAGATAGTTGTTAAGTGGTTCATTGTTATGTTTTCTAGGATAATTGCCTAAATTACATATTCCTACATCCTTGAGTTATATATATATTTTTTATTTTTCTTTTTGTTCTTTTTTCACTTTCTTTGGGTCGGTTAAACAACGAACGATAAGTAATTAGTGTGCACTTGGTCCTTTCAAGATCGATACTCGTTAATTCCTTATACTGTGCTTGCGATGAATATACTTACTTGTATGTGTTTTTTGGGATTAATATTTTAATTAAAACTTGACTAAGTGATGGATTTAAAATTGATGATTTTTGTACACCCAAAATTAACGCATCAAGTTTTTTGCGCCGTTGCCAAGAAACAATATCTTGAAAGCTTGGATTTTATTAATTTAGTCATGTTTATTTGTTTATATGTTTATATGTAAATATATGAATATGTACATATATTCCTTGTATGACTATGTGCTATATTGTGTTTTCTTTTATACTTGTACTTTAGTGCCTCTATACATTATAATTCCTTGTAACGTAATTTATAAACATACCCTAACTATCTAACTTGTAAATTCCATAATCTCACTATTTTTTGTCTTGTGTAGACCTTACTCTTAGTTTATGACCCGACAATCCAAAGCCGATATAGTCGACCTTGATCCGAAAATCTAGAGAACTCTCACCAAGATCCAGAAGGTTATAAATGAAAGGGTAAGAAAAAAGATGGAGGAAAATATGCCCAACAATGGTGGTAACGGTGGAGTTAACAGGCAGATTATGAATGACTTTGTAAAATCCACAATCTCAGGCATGGGCACTAGTATCACGAGGCCTAGGATAGAGGTCACCAATTTTGATATAAAACTCATCATAATCCAAATGATCTAGAATATGGTCCAATTTGATGGGTTACCTGATGAAGATCCCAATGCCCACCTTACGAGCTTTCTAGAAATTTGTGACATATTGAAGATGAATGGTGTTTTTTAGGATGCCATCAAGCTAAGACTTTTCTCCTTTTCCATAAAAGATGGAGCAAAATCATGATTAAAATATTTATCCACCGGATCCATTACTACTTGGAATGTGTTAGCTGAAAAATTCATAGCCAAATATTTTCCACCAACTAGAACATCTAAACTTAGGACTGACATTTTTGCCTTCCAACAATTAGTAGCCAAAAACCTTTATGAGTGTTGGGAGAAGTTTAAGGAAATGCTAAGAAAATGTCCTCACCGTGGATTTGAGTTGGGAATGCAAATGCAAATCTTTTATAGTGGGTTGATCTTTGCTACAAGGCAATTAGTTGATGCATCTACAGGAGGGTCCATCAATTCTAAACTAAAAGAGGTATTTCATTTGATTGAAAATCTAGCTACGAATAACTATGCCTAAGGTAGTTCACGGTCTAGAGCTCGTGTACATGAAGTACTCAAGGTGGATGCAATGGCTACATTAGAGGCAACGGTAGAAGCACTTACCCAGAAAATGGATCAATTTTTAATGCCTCCTTCCCAAAGGCAGGTAATAAGTGTGAATTGTGATTTTTGTAGGGAAGGTCATCCAAACTATGAGTGCCAAAACATGGGGTCTTCACAAAATGCATTAGAACAAGCAGCATTTGTGGGTAATAGTGGACAAGGTAATAATCCTTATAACAATACTTACAACCTAAGTTGGAGGAATCATCCTAACTTTTCATGGAATAATCAAAACCAACCTCGGTAAGCTTATTAGAATTTTGGAATGGAAAGAACTCAACCACTTCTACCGTACAATCCCACACCAACTAAACCATCCTTGGAGGAACCAGTTACCCAACTGGTAAGTAGAACAAAAATACGGTTTCAAGGAATCATTGCGACCATGAGAAATTTGGAGGCGTTCGTACACAACTTTGAAGGTCAAATTGGACAGCTAGCCAAACTCCTTGGTGATCGTCAACCAGGATCACTTCCACGCAACATGGAAACTAAGCCACGGAACTAAGACCGTGGAACAAACTGAGTTTGAACTGCTTTAGTTTGTTGCTGCGCTATCTTTTTAATTCTCTATTTTTCATTTATTTAACTATGAGACTGTATGCTTCTTATGATTTCGTGTTCCTTTTTCTTTGCTTCCATTAAATTCCAATAATAAAAAAAAAAATTACTTTTTCACTAGAGCTAACTTGGTGCGGAGCCCAACTCGTGGCCTGGGCACCAGGCCAACATGGCAAGACAAAAACCATGGGGCAGAACCGGCCCCGCACTAGGCCTGTTCAGCAGCCACACTAAAACTGACCCTCTTGTCCATTTTTGTTCAAAAAACTTTCATCCCTCTCAAAATTTCTCTGAACCTATTGTCGGGTTCATCTTCAAAATGCCACTGGATCACTTTCTAAACCTCCAAAACACTTCCAAAACATAAAATATCCACTTTGTTCTTGAAAGTTTAGATCAAAACAAAGAAAAATCCAATCTTTTCACCCCAAACCCATTTTTCAATCCCTTAATTGGGGGCATAATATCTTCAATCTTTTGGCATACAATTATTGCCCATGTATTGAAGATCATTATGGTACAAAATTTCTACACTTTTTATAGTTAAATTTTGGGTAGTTTTCTATGCATTTATGAGTGAGAATTCTTGAATATTTTTTTGATGAAGGATTTGATTGTTAAGATTACTTTGTTTGAGCTTTCATTGGCATGATAATATCATTAATACTGCTTTATGATTAATGCCATTGATATTTTACATCTTTTTGGAAGTGATTAAGCATGCATTCTTTGTGAGTAATTTTTAGGATAAAAAATACTTGTTCATGTTTAACTTAACCTTTTGCTTAAAAGCTTTACGTTGCAATATAAATGGTATGGCTAAATGAGCATTGTGATTCTGAGCTAAACATTTATTCATTGAGCACTATTAAACATTGTGGATTTGATCAAGCCTGTTGATATTAGGTTTGGATTCGGATATGGCTATCGTTCTTGCATGTTTGTTGGAAGAGGTTGAGTGGTGTTTTATTGCCTGCCTTGTGGTGTTTTGTGTTGAGGTGGTGGTGGTGTTGAGTGGTATGGTAAGAGCAAGATGGTTGAGAGTTGAGCATTTGTTGTAAAAAGTGAGTTGAGAGAGTCTTATTTGTCTATTCTATCACTTTTCTTCATCTTTCTGTCATGTCTAGGAGTCCTAAGGGGCTAGCACTGGGGGCTAAAAGAGCTCAAGAGGCATCTTCATCCACACCTTCCTTCTAGCCTCTACCTACCCAACCTACCTAATTCTTTAATCCTATGTGTCAAATCTGGTATGACAGGCACTAATATAATAAGATTATAGTAGAAAAGTGCTATAAGTCTTCTTTGGAATATTCCTTAGAGCTTTCTACTATGTTTACGCGCCTGGGGTAGGAGCCTATAATTAGAATGAAAGGTCCTTATTGTCCTGTGCGCGTGAGAGAGTTTTATGCCAACATGCAGGACAAAAAGAAAAATAATCTCCAAGTCATCTCCACCATGGTCAAAAGGATTCCCATTGAGTTTGACAGGACCAGACTAGCAAGAATTTTAGGAGTCCCGGATGAGGGGTAGTGGATAGCCGTGGACCATAATAAACAAAATATTATTTCTGAGTTTACATGGGATGTAAAGGCTATAAGGACTAGTTTTCGCATGAGGAGAAAGGGGGAAATAGGTCAAAATCATTATTACTAGAACAATGACCTTGAGGCTCAATAGCGTGCCATAGTCTATATATTTCCTTTCAACGTCTATCCCAAGGCTAGTGGCTTCAATGAGTCAAGATCCTTGATCTTTATATTCTGGATAAAATGAATAAAAGTGAGCTTATTTCCCTTACTCCAATTATCATTCAGTTCATGCGAGAGGTGGTTTCCTCTAATATTACAACCAAAGCCCTTAAATTCCCTTTGGTTATTATGCATATTATGAGAGAATTTAGAGTATGAATGGATGGAGAGTTGAGTGAGCCTACTATTGACCATGACTCAGTGACGAAACATACTTTGGTTCAGTATGTGTATCGCTATGATGAAAGGGCTAAGTGGTGGAAGAGGTCGTTTGAGGTGCAGCACCCCGGAAGGTAGGAGCTTTCCCCTGCTGAGGAGAAGGAAAGGGAGCCACCTACTAGACCTGCCCCTCGTGCCACTAGCTCTCATTCACATACTGATTTTGAGGCACAAGTGGAGGCACAGTTAGACAGCCACATGACTATCCTTCTCCAGCTTCGCGATTCCATTGCAGGCATTCCTCACTACCAGGATGTTTAAGATCAAAGGATTGCCATGTTGTTCCAATAATTTACTGGTGCATCTTCCAGTCACGTAGCTGACGATGCTGACAATGAGGATGATGAGGATAACTGTTAACTTACTCCTTTGTATATTATTTTATTTTCTGTTATTTCTTTTCTTTTAAGTTTTAATGGCCTTTACTTGCTTTTAGGTATCGTTTCTTTTATTTTATTTTCAATTTTTTTTCTAGATTTATATTTTTCTTTGTTTTGTTTCTTCTTCATTAGGTACCCTTATGACTTTTCTTGTCATGACCTTTCCTTGTGATGGATTCAAACATGGTAGTACTACTATGTAATAGAAGTATCTTCATTACTTTATCCTTCTTCTATACTCATTTTAGTCTTCTTAGCTGCATTTTTATTGTTCTATCTTGGGCCATTGAGGACAATGTCCAGTTTAAGTTTGGGGGGATAATGAGGTTGAAGAAGTACTTTTCCATATATCATTTTTGTGAAATTGGTTTTGTTGGGCAGGATATTTTTCAAGACTTGAGAATTCTAATTAATCTTGTTTATGCGTTGGTGTTCGAATGTTATTTTACTCATCTAGTTAAAATATGGAGGATATGATGAATATGGAAAAAAAATTTTGGCTAACTCTTGTATTATGAGTTTAAATTTTGCTAAGCTTTGAGTTATAATGAAAAATATGAGTTGATAAAAGATATTTGAGAGGAAAGATTGTGGTGAATTATGGAAAATTTTTTAATTTGAGTTGAAGGGAAAAAAAAACAATGAGTGGAAACAACACTATTGTTAGGTGAATTGAAAAAATGCTCTTATTGATTATCGTTGAAGACCTTTAGCTGAAAAGGGGGTCAATATGGGGAGAAGTAGCAAGTGAATTCGGTGTACTCTATTGAGGCTATCTTGAAGGCAAAAAGGTAAGAAAGAGTAGAGATAGAAAGAAAGAATTGTTTGAAGAAAAAATAATGAGTGATAACTATAAAGGGGGGCCAATACAGTGTATGAAGAGAAATTCATGCACTTGAGGTTGTCAATCCCCTAAGTCATTGAAAAAAATTAGAGTGCTTTTCTTACATCATGACTTGAGTTGTGCAAATTTTGAATTATAATGTTTGAGTTGGTAGATGGATTGACTTATATAATTCATATTATCTATATTTTTACTTGAATAGTGAAATAACTATCTTAGACTAAGGTATACAATTGATTAATTTGACTTCAAGAGTTTTGTGATGTCTTGTCCAATGTTTCAAAGTTTGTATTGTTTTCGAAAGGTATGAATGACAAGAGTTGTATCTAAAGTTTGATGGAAAGATATAATATTTGCAATGGTAAAGATTTTTTGGAATGAGTAAGAGCTTGTGTTTTTCTTAATGATTTTTTGTGGATGTAAAATGTTTTGCTTGAAAACAAGCAAATGTTCAAGTGTGGGTGTATGTGATAGGGGATAAAATCATCATTATTTTTCTAGTTATTTGAGAGTATTTTAAGTTACATTTGTTGTAATAACTAGGCAAATTCCTTTCTATTTGACAATTTTCTTATGAAAAGTGTTTTTGGCAAATTTGTAAAGATTTGAGTTAAAATCGAGCAGTAAGTGAACAATTCCAGAGTGTACCTAGCACCAGGCCCAGCCAAAGAACCAGGCACCGGGTCCATTTTGGTCCAACAGAGGAGGTCGAGCAATTTTTAGGGGAAAAGCATAACAGACCTGGTGCCAGGTCTAGCAAGTTTGACTATGGGAACAGACCAAAAACAAAGCAAAAATAGGGGAAGAATAGAGTGCACTTGGATCCAGGTGGGTCGAAGCTACCCGGCGCCAGGTACTCTCTGAAAGGCGAATATTCTGTGCACCAAATTATGAATTATCCAATGATTTTGGTATTTTCCTAGTCCTAATCAGTCAAGACTTCCTTAGCCACGAATTCAGCATCCAAGAGGCCTATAAAAGCACCCAAAAAAAAAAGCACAAGGGTTAGGGGAAATACATAGAAAGAGGTGGATCCAAGAGCAAAAATTCCCAATTACTCATTGAAGGAGAGATTCACCACATCAAGGAGTATTGTTCAAGAGAGTCTTTCAAGAAGACGAAGGAGGCTTGCCTATAAGTGCTTTCTTTTACCTTCGTTTTCTTTTTGTTAAACAATGATGTATTCAATGTTTTCATTATACTTTAACAACATTTTGGAATTCATGATTTATGTATCAATTTAACTACTTGATCAATTTTCTGTCATTCTTGATGTTTGATTACTTGTGACTATGAAAGAATTGATGAAGTTATTAGATTTGCTTCTAATTAACTTGGCAAACAACGTTAGGAATGGATTTGATTTTATTGGTTTCAGATTGGTTATTACTTAACAGACTTGGGAAACGATGTTAAGATCAAAGAACTTAAGTAATCAAATGTTAGTTAATTGCGCCTGGTACATAGGATTGTTGGCTAATTTCATGTCTATAAAGAATTATCTTTAATGCATCTTTTGGTTATAGTGGTTTGATTGGGAAATATGCTAATTTAATCAAGGGATAGTGATTCTATGGATTGGGAAAGAAGTAGAGTCTAGATAAGTGAATTCATGACTTGGGAAGCAATTAGAGTTTACTTTATATTCCTTCATGATATCAAGATGATGATGAATTGAGATAGTTGTTAAGTGGTTCATTGTTTTATTTTCTAGGATAATTGCCTATATTACATATTCCTACATCCTTGAGTTGTATATATATTTCTTTGTTTTTCTTTTTATTCTTTTCTCACTTTATTTGGGTCGGTTAAACAATGAATGATAAGTGATTGGTGTGTACTTTTTCCTTTGAGGATCGATACTCGTTAATTCCCTATACTATACTTGCGATAAGTATACTTGCTCGTATATGTATTTTTGGATTAATGTTTTAATTAAAACTTGACAAATGGATGGATTTAAAATTGATTATTTTTGTACACCCAAAAGTAATGCATCATTTATACACCCAAAATTTATGTATCAAGTTTTTTGCGCTGTTGCCGAGGAACTATATCATGAAAGCTTAGATTTTATTAATTTAACCATGTTTATATATCTATATGTAAATATGTATATATGTTCCTTGTATGAATTGGTGCCATATTTTGTTGTTTGTATAATTGTACTTTAATTTCATTATATATTGTAAATAAGTTAATAGGTAGATACATTTTAATAATTACTAACTGTCTTTTTGTATGTTTGTATATATTGTATATTTAGCTTTTAATTTTACTAACTCCATGTTAATGTGAAATAAGTGTATTAATTGTATTCGATTATTTGATGATTTTTACGTCAATAATTTTGAGTCAATACTAATCTTTTTATTTTTAGGTTTGGACTTTCGCTTACGTTACAAGATATTTTGGGCGAACTAATTTATTTTTATTTTTAAATTTTAGTCTAAATTTTAGTTTATGCATTCTCATTTTAAATTTATTGTATTCATGCATTCATTTAGGATATTTTTATTTATTTTTATGAACAAAAAAAGGATGAAAATTGTGGGGGGGGGAGAGGAATCCCGTAGCTTGCATGTTCTACCCCCCTTCCTTCTGTTTTCTTTTTCTTTTACTTTTTCCTTTTTCTTCTTTTCCCTATTCTTCCCTAATCCTTGTCAATATGTAAATATTCTTTTTAGGTGCCATGTAAATAACTTAATTTCTTGTTGAATTATATATATTTATTTATTTTGAAAATTTTTGTTGTGAATAAACTAATATATTAGTGTATTATAAAAATCATTGTTGTATATTTGTTAGCTTCTAAATATTTCATATTAATGCTAACACGACTAATATTTTTATTTGTTCTTAGACTATAAGGTTGCATTTCACTCGTGTATTGTAATTGTTTAATTGTTCCATATAATAATAATAATTGTAATACGATAGGGGCTAGAATCACCATTATTTTTCTAGTTATTTGAGATTGTTTTGAGATACATTTGATGTAATAACTAGGCATATTCCTTCCTATTTGACGTTTTTCTTGTAAAAAATATTTTTGGCAAATTTGTGCAGATTTGAGTTAAATTCGAGCAAAAAGAGAACAATTCCAGTATGAACATGGTGCCACACCCAACCAAGGGACCAGGCACCGTGTCCATTCTGGTCAACCAGAGGAAACCGAGCAAATCTTAGGAAGAAAACAGAACAGACCCGGTGCCAGGTCTGGCAAGTGGACCAGGTGCCTGGTCCACTTCTGTTCAGCCAGTGAAAACAAAGCAAAAACCCAGGGGAAGAACAGATTGCACCTTGCGCCAAGTGGGTCGAAGGTACCCGGCGACAGGCCCATTCTGAATGGTGAAAATCTTATGCACAAATTTAGAAATTTTCCAAAGACTTTGGTATTTTCTAATTCGTACTCAGCCAAGATTCCTCACGCAACGAATTTGGCATAAAAAAGGCCTATAAAAAGCAAGAGAAAAACACAAGAGAAATGTGTGATTTGAAAGATCCAAGCTAGCTACTCAATTACCACTCAAAGGAGCATCGTTCAAAGGAGGTTTTCAAGAGAAGAAGAATGGCTTGTCTATGAGTTTTATCTTTTATCCATTGTTTACTTTTCTTTAACAATTATGTGCTTAATGTTTTGATTGTAATTGGATATTGCTTTGGAGATTATGATTTTGAATTCATTGAAATTTTTTATCAATCTATTGTTATCTTTGGTATTTGATTGCTTGTTATCACGGGTTATTTGATGCGAGTTCTTCTAATTGACTTGGGAAAGTGATGTTATGAGTTTCATTGCATTGATTTCGTATTTGTTAAATTTTAATAGACTTAAGCAACGAAGTTAAGGTTATAGGACTAAAGTGTTCAAAGATTAGTTGATTTCACTTCGAGCAAAGGGTTAATTTCATGTTTATAAGGAATTGAGCTTAATGCATGTTTTGGTTACGTTAGCTTGATTGGCAAATCTGTTAATACTAATCAAAAGATAGTAATTTCATGGTTTGGGAAACGAAGTGAAATTTTTCTAAGTAGATTCATGACTTGGAAAATGATTGAATTTTACAGTATATTCCTTAATAATGCCAAGATGACAATTGATTGTGATGAATGCTAAGCGATTAAATATTATGTTTTCAAGGTAATTGTCTAGTTACATGAAATTACATCCTTGAGTTATATCTATTTTTTTTCTTTATTTATTTTTCTTTTTATTCTATTCTTATTTTATTGGCTAAACAATAAATATTTGGATAAAGTTAGGTGGGAGCTTAAGTTCTCGTGGATTCGATACTTGTTATTCCCTATACCATACAATAGGTATACTTACCCATATGTGTGGTTTTAGTAGGTAGCATTTTAATTAAAAATTGAGGAATTGTATTATTTGTTTGTAATATTTTCTACACTAAAAAACACGTGTCATAACAATAGATGTTATTTTATTTTCTATTACTAATTGGTTTGTATCTGTGTCACTGTGTCGTCATTTTTAATTGCTACTTTGAAAAAAAAAATTAGGTTTTTTAGAAGCCAAGCCAAGCGACGGCTTGGATGGCTTTGGGCCTAAGGTAGACGGACCCCATTTTCTTTTCTCTTGTCTTTTGTCTTTTTTCTACTCCACCATCCACTAAACAGATATGACCATGTGCCTGTAATATTTTTTCATCTTCATCGACAGCTCACTTCTTCTTCCTTCCATATTCTTCAACAATTCCTTCATTCTCTTACTACTGCATCACAAATGCACTGCGTGAAGCTACAAAGATTGGAAAAACTACTGGGTGGCACAATTTTTTGCAAGGAATGGTGACTACTTTCTTCTTGAAATTTCTTGATGTTTATGGATAGGAGGTCTCTACTAGGCTTGGAAATTTTGGTGCTATTCATGTTGAGATCCTTTGCTATTTTTCTTTGACCTTGTTGAGGTTGCAATTTGACTGTGAATTTGTTGACATTGTGGATGGGAATTGTGTTATTATAATTATGGAATGAATTGGTAAAAGAAATTTTGTGGGAAAAAGTTTTTTTTTTTAGAGTGAGTTATTTGGAAAAACTTTTGAAGTGGTGTTCTCGAGTTTCATTGCAAATTTTAATTGTGGGAAAAAGTATTTTTTTAGAGTGAGTTATTTGGAAAAAACTTTTGAAGTGGTGTTCTCGAGTTTCATTGCAAATTTTATTATTAAATGATGTGTTTGTTGTTATTGTTGAGCAAAACCATCTATAACCAACAAGCAGCACCACGATGTAATTGAGATGACTGTGATCACTGGCGCTGAGATTGACATGGAGGAACTAAATGCCCCTTTGGAGGCTCTATTTCAAGGGGTTTTTAAGTGCTTTGTTTATTTTTCTAGTTGTCTTTTTCATTTAGTTTATTTTTATTTTGTTTTATTTTATTTTGTTACTTTATTTTATTTTAATTTCTTTTTATTTTTTTACTTGGTGTGTTTGTTTTTCTTTTTGTAGATTTCTTCACCCTTCTCTCACTAACAATAATTCTTTCAAAATTTTCGAGGTTGGCGGTCACTTTACTTGGAGCTAATCTGCCTTGGGGAGTTTTACTTTCTTTTCTATCTTTACATTTTTAGTCCTTTGTCTATGCTTTATTGTGATATTTTTTGCTATTGAGAACAATGTCCAATTTAAGTATGGGGGAGGATTTAATATTTTCTCAAGTGCATCAATTTTTTATTTATTTATTTTTTTTTTGGTTAGATTCAATGGATTTTTTATGATATTTTTGGAATTTTTGAAAACTTCTATGAAATTGATTTTTGCCTATGATAAGGTTAAAATTTTCTTTTGCACTATGATTTTGTCATTCAAATTAGTTGGGTTTTATCGAGTAAAATTGTGTATTAAGTTGAATATGCTAAGTCTTGGCAATTTAAGTTAATCTTGGTTAAATTTTAGTATTTGAATTTTATTCTACTTTCCTTGTTTGGTTATGAAAGATGTGATGAAATATGGGAAGAGTTGTTGATTTCATCTTGATTCATGCTTTTCTAAATTTGTTTAACTTGGGGTTGTGAATAAGGATGGTGAGAATTGGAAAAAAGAAAGAGAGGGAATTTTTATTTTGGTGAGAATGAAAAAAAATAAAAAACAATGAGTGGGAAAAAAATGTTTATTTTATTTGAAAAAAAAAATGCTTCTCTCATTACGAAATTGCTTAAGGGGGCTAATACGGTTAGTGGAAGAGAAGAAACAAGAAGCTTCACACTTTCTTGAGGCTATTTCCCGAAAAGCAAAGAAAAAAAAATGTTAGGGGCAAATACAGTGCGTAAAGGTAATATTCATGTACTTGAGGCTAAAGAAAAAAAAAACCGAGAATGATTGAAAAAAAAATGATTAAAAAAAACATGAGCGTCTCCTTATTTTGCTACTTAGAGTTTTGGAAATTTAATTCTATGAGTTTTGAAGTAGTTAAATAACCTGACTTATATGATTTGTGTTATCTATGTCTTGGCTTGAAAGGTGAAATAATTTTCTTAGGTTAAAGTATAAACTTGTTTAACTTAATTGTAAGGGTCTTGATACATTTGATTTAATACATGAGTTTAAAGATTTTTAAACGGTGAATGAATGACAATTTTTTATCTAAGGTTTGGGAAAAAAAATTATGACTTTGTTGTGGATGAATTTGAGAAGAGCTAAATTGTTTTGTGTGCTTGGTTCTTTACTTTGCATAGGGACATGCAAGTATTCAAGTGTGGGAAAATTGATAGGGTTTAAATTTATATATATTTTCCTGGTTATTTGAGTACATTTTGTGACACTTTTTATATAATAACTAGTCATATTACTTCCTATTTGATATTTCACTTATAAAAATATTTTTTTGTGATTTTATGCAAAAATAAGTAAATTTAGAGCTAATTGGATAACTTTCCAATTTAGACCCGACACCAAGCCAAGAAAATAGATCTGGCACTGGGCCAAGTCTAGAGAAGGACATAACAGAAAGAGAAAAAAAATAAAAGCAAACCAGAGAAAACAAAAAAAAAATGGAAATAAGAAAAGGGATAGCAAGTGAATCCGTGGAAGGCTTGGCAAGCCGCGGCTCATGGCTTCATAAGAAGACAAAATAGAAATGAAAAAGAGAACAAAAAACGGTTATTGAAGAAAACAAAGAAGCAAAAGGGAAAAAAGACAAAGAAGACATCCTTGGGAGGATGCAAAGGAGAAAGGCTTGCTGCTCAAAGGACAAAGCTGTAGCTTGGGTAGCTCAACAAAAAGGTAAAAGCTCGTGGGTCATGGTTACTGGAGAAACAAACAAAAGCTATAAAGGTAGAAGAGCATCATGGGAAGGATGCAACATAAAAAGACAAGGCTCGGGTGGATTGGCTGCACGACTCGCCAAAGAAAACAAAGATCGGCTCGGGGTGAGCTAATTGCAACAAGAAGGAAATTTCGGTGGCTCGATAGAAGACAAGGTCAGCTCAAGTGAGCTAACAGCAAAAGGAATGTGCATTCCGATGGCTTGACTATAGCGAATTCAAAGGAAATTTCAGCAGCTCGTCATCAGCTTGGAAACTAGCTTCTGCAATAATATTTCTTCAGTGCAAAACAACAACAAACAGAGTGCTCAATTTCCTGTAATTAAGTCGGTGGATTTGAAAAATTAATTCCAGAAGAATAATTGGAAATTACTTCTTCTCTCTTTTGAATATTTAGGAAATTTGTAAGCCTGTAAATAAAGGCTAATTACGTAAGAAAATTGTGTGCTCAATGTGGAGAATTAGATATATTTTTTGAGTGGACCAGCATTATTTTCTCTAGAGAAATAATTCAAGGAGCATTGATTTTGGGAGGAGTTTTCATTGAAAATTGAAAGGCATGTATATAAGTATTTATCTCTTTCCTTTGTTTTCTTTTTCTTGAACAATGATGAATTTAATTCTTTAATTGTATTTAGATATTATTCTTGGATTTATGACTTTGAAATAATTTAGTTATTTGATTAATTAATTATTTTCCTTGGTATTTAAATACCTATTTTATAATAAAGTTGATTGGTTGATTTTTTGTTATTAACTTGCTTGAAAAAGAGGTTGATAATAATTTCAATTAATTAATTTCATATTGTTATCTTTTAACTTGTTTGAAAAATGGGTTAATTGTTAAAAATTTGGTAATCAAAGATTAATTGATGATTGCTAGAATATGGATTAATTGACTAATATCATGTTTTAAATCACCTAGAACATATGGGTTTATATGAGGATTAATTTTAATGCATATTTTTGGATAAATTGGTTGAGATAGAATATGTTCACTAGTTTAACTAGAAGATAGTGATTTCATAGATTGCAAAATGAAGTGGGTCTATATTCAATCCTTCATGATGCCAAGATGATAATTGATTTTGATAATTGCTAAGTGATTCAATATTATGTTTTCAAAAGTATTTGTCTAAATTACATATTCTTTCATCCTTGAGTTGTATATTTTTTTTATTTTTTTATTATCTTATCACTTTATTAGATTGGTTAAACAATAAATGGAATGTGATTAGTGTGTACTTGTTCCTTTGAGGATCGATACTCATTAATTCCCTATACTACACTTGTGATGAGTATACTCACTCGTATGTGTATTTTGGTATTAATATTTTAATTAAAACTTAACTAATTGATGGATTTAAATTTAATGATTTTTATACACCTAAAATTTACGCATCAAGCATATTTCGTGAACAGTTTTTCGGCATTCCTAGAACAAAGAAACAAAACCAAAAAGCATAAATCTTGAAACTAATAGTTAAAAACTAGGAAAGGTCATTAAAATTCAAACGAAAAGAAATAAAAGAAAAGTGACAAAATAAAATAAAAGTGAGTAAGTTGTAAATTAGGAGGTAGTATCCTCAGAATCGTCATCATCAGTCCTAGCTGTTGTATCATCATTAGGATCTCCAGTAGCTCTACTAGTGGAGGCACCAATGGACAACTGCATCAAAGTAGCTAACCGCTGATCGTGGACATCTTGACGTCTATGGAGTTCTGCAATGGAATCTCATAGCTGGAGATGGATGGTTGTCTGTATCTTGAGTCCAAGGCTCAACTACTCCAGTCGGGCCTCCACTTGTGCCTCAAAATCAGCAATAGAATGAGAACTGCTGGTACAGGTCTAAGACCGAGTAGGCTACTTCTCCGGCTCATCATCATCATGGGAAGGCTCCACCATTCCCAGATGTTGTACCTCAAAATTTTTCTTCCATCTTTTCTCTCTCATCATATCTATAGTGGCACTGAACTAAGGTATGCTCTATCACTAAGTCCCTCTCAGAGGTTGGCTCACTGTTCTCTCCATCACAACTCACTCCAAAGTCCTGTAAGATACGCATATTGACTAAGGAAAATTTTAGGGCTTTGACTAAGATGCGAGAGTAAACAACCTCCTTTATAGACTGAATAATAATAGGAGTAAGAGGGATAGGCACACATCTCATCATCTTATCAAGAATATAGACATTAAGGACTCTAGACTCATTGAAGCCACTAGACTTAGGATAGACATTAAAAGAGAAAATGTAGACTATGGCACATAGCTGAGCCTCAAGATCATTGTTGGAGTAATAGTAATATTGTCCTATCTATCCCTTCCTCCACATCTGCAAACAAGTCCTAACAATATCCACATCCCAAGTAGGATAAAAAATAATCTTCTAATTATGATAGCCCATAGCTATCCATGGACCATCATCAGGCACACCCAAGATCCTTGCTAATCTAGCCCTGTTAAACTTAATAGGTACCCCTTGACCATAGTAGAGATGACCTCAAGATTGTTCTTCTTCTTGTTCTGCATATTAGCATAAAACTTTTTTACCTTCACAAGATAATAAGCTCCCCCAAGTCTGATAATAGGCTCCTAACCCAATCTCCTAAACATAGTGAAAAGATGCAATAAATTATTGAACGAAGTCTTATACATCTTTTATATTATGATTTTATTATGCTGATAACTTTTGTACCATATTTAACATGTAGGATCAATGAATTGGGTAGGTTGGGTAGGTAGAGGCTCAAAAGATGGGGTAGAAGATGATGAAGCTCGAGCTCTCTTAGCCCCAGGTGCCATACCCTTTGGTCTCGTAGACATGATAAGGAGAAGATGATAGACAAAGGTAGGATAAATGAAGAAGGATAGAACACACTCAATATCACTTCGTACTACACAAGCATCACAACTCTCAACCTCCTTACAATAACAACACCTACTCAATGCATGCACCACCTTAATATACCCCCAAACACCTCACCAATTCAACACAAACTCCCCCAACGATATCTGCAAGAAGATAGCCATTGTCCAATCCCTAAACGTCATATCAATACCCATAATCAAAGTAGCAATGTCATCTATGTCATAATGTAAAGTTTATGACCACTATGTCAATTTAAACATATAAATAAATTAGCACAACAATTATCTCTCCATATATAAAGAATGACTCTTCATATGCTCAATATTATGCATATGAGAGGCATGCTCAATAGCTATCAAAAAGATGTAAGCCATGAATTGCATAAAAAAAAAAAAAAAAACATTGCCCATTATATACCCATGCTATTCAATCCTTAAAGAATGCAAAATTTCCATCCAATCCAATAAACCAAGAAAAACGAGAATTTTCAAACTCTAATGCACACGAAAATATCCAATAATTAATATGAAAAATCGAACTATAAAAAATGCAAAAAAAAAAAAAATCATACTACAATGATCTCCAATGTATGGGCAATGATCCTATGCAAAGAGATTGAAGAAATTGTGCGTTGGATGGAGGGATTAAAAAAAGAGATTCGTGAAGAAAAATTGGATTTTTCTTGATTTCAATCTGAAACTTCAAGAACAAATAAATGATTTTGTGTTTGGAAGGTGTTTTGGAGGGGTTGAAAATGATCCGGTAGTGTTTTGAAGTAAGAACCAGCGATGGGTGGAAAGGAAAAATGAGGGAGATAAAGAGGCGGTTTGAAAAATGGCCAAAATTAGCCGTTAAGAGATTATGTTCAACGTGACCCAGTGCCTAGTCAGGGTGTTGGGCCTGGCGATAGGCCTAGTCTGTTGTTGTGTGATTTTCACAGAGTTGACTCGATGCTAAGTCAACTATCTCCAACCAAAACGAGTTTTTTTTTTTAATTTCATTAAAATACTTACTGAAAACAACAACGAAAACCATGAAATCATGAAGAAATTTATTCTAAGAATTAGAAGGACAGAATAATAAATAAAAGCACACAAAAGTAAAAAAGAAGTCCCAAAACCAAATCAGTGAAAATCATCTTTTTATACAGTTTTGATCACGTGAGTTTATCTCAGCATTCCCCAGAAGGGATCCCATTTGACAGTCTCCAAGGATTTTGGCTAATTGTCCAAATTAATTTTTCAGATTGCGCATGGACGCTCCAAATCCCTCATGGTTGCATCCACTCCTTGAAACTGTGCCTTCGTGTTACTCACTATTTGGTTAACCAAGTCCTCCAATGATGGCTTTGGCAGTAGTGCATTGTAAAGCATGGGGGGTTGAGCCCTTAGATTTCCTCCAAAGTTAGAAAGTCTACCTAGGTTAGTTTTGGTTGTTCTAGAAAAAAATAGGATGGGTCCTCCAACCAGGATTATAAGTGGTACTATAAGGATTGTTACCTTGTCTTCCATTGCCCACAAACGCAACTTGTTCTAAGGACTCTTGTGATGACTCTATACATTGGCACTCATGATTTAGATGCCCTTCCCTGTAAAAATCACAACTAGCATTCATTACCTGTCCTTGGTAAGAGAACATCACCATTTGCTCCATCTTTTGTGTAAGCACATAAATTTTAGCCTCCAAAGCTGCCATTGCATCCACCTTATGCACTCCATGAACACAAGCTTTTGATCTTGAACTACCTTATGCATAGTTATTTGTTGCAAGATTTTCAATTAGATCGAACACCTCCTCCGGAGTCTTAGAATTAATGGAACCTCCTACAGATGCATAACCAATTACCTTGCAGCAAAGCTTAAGCCACTGTGAAAGATTTACATTTGCATACCTAGTTCAAACTCGTGATGAGGATATTTCCTAAGCATCTCCTTGAACCTTTCCCAACACTCATAGAGATTTTCAGATTCTAACTGTTGGAAGGCGAAAATATCTATTCTAATCTTGGATGTTCTAGATGGGGGAAAATATTTTGCTAAAAAAATTTCGGTCAAAACATTCCAAGTAGTGATAGATCTTGCTGACAACGACTTTAACCAGGATTTAGCTCTATCTCTCAAGGAAAAAGGAAAAAGCCTAAGTTTAATAGAATCTTTAGAAACACCATTCATTTTAAATGTGTTACAGATTTCTAAAAAGCTTGCAAGTGAGCATTAGGATCTTCCTCAGGTAGCCCATCAAATTGTACCATGGTTTGAGTTATTTGGATAATGTTAGGCTTAATCTCAATGTTATTGGCTTCTATCCTAGGTCTCATAATGCTTAAGCCTGTACCCTTTGAATATTTGTTAAGGTCCTCTCGATCTCAGAATCAATATCTATTATGTCATCTTTAGATCGTTGGGTCATACACTAAGGGCTAGATCTACAGAGAAAAGAACATAGTGAGATTATAGAATTTACAAGTCAATCAATTACAAAACACTCACGAATTGGGTTAGTTAAATTACAACATTAGGGAATTAAATTGCAATTGTACAAAAACAAAATTATGGCACCTATTCATACAAGGAACATATATACATATTTATATATAGACATATATACATATGAATATGGTTAAGTCAATGGAATCCTATCTTTCATGATATCGTTCCCCAACAATAGCGCCAAAAACTTGATGCATAAATTTTGGGTGTATTAAAAGTACTAAATTTAAATCCATCCCTAGCCAAGTTTTAAATAAAACATTAGTCCCAAATTAAACATATAAGCAAGTATTCTTATCGCAAATATAGTATAGGAAATTAATGAGTATCGATCCTCAAAAGAACACATACACACTAATTACTTTTCATCCATTATTTAACCAGCCCAATAAAATGAAGAAGAAATAAAAATAAAAATAAAAATAATATAATATATATATATATATATATATATATATATATATATAACTCATGGAGAGAAAAACATGTAATTAAATAAGTATTCTCAAAAGCACAACATGAATTATTTAACACTTATCACAACCAATTATTTTCTTAGCATGATGAAGGAATATAAAGTAAAATTCAATCGTTTCCCAAGTTATGAATCCACTTATATAAACTCCACTTCTTTCCCAATCTATGTAATTACTATCTCTTAATTAAATTAACAGATTTCCCAATCACAGTAACATCACCAAAAGATGTATTAAACTCAATTTCTTATAAATTATCTCTATATTTTAGGTGATAATAAATATGAAATTAGCTAATAATCCTATACTCTAGGTGAAATTAACTAATCTTTAATTACTTAGGTTCTTTAATCTTAACTTTGTTTCTCAAGTCCATTAAGATTTAACAAATATGTAGAATTGATTAAATTAAACTCAATCTAACTTCGTTTTCCAAGCTTATTAGATATAAATTTAATTCCATCAACTTAAATAAAATCAAGTAATCAAACACCAAGGAAAATAATCAATTAATCAAAGAACTAAATTAGCTCAAAACCATAAATCAAAGAATAATATCCAAATACAATTAAAGAATTAAAATTATCATTGTTCAAGAAAAAGAAAACAAAGGAAAGAGATAAATCCTCATAGACAAGCCTTTCAATTTCCAATGAAAACTCCTCCAAGAATCAATGCTCCTCGAGTAATTTCTCTAGAGAAAAAATTAGTTATAACTCTAAAAAATATGTCTATTCTCTACATTGTGCACTCTCTTTTGCTAAGGTAATTAGCCTTTATTTATAGGCTTACAAAGTTCCTAAAAGAATCCTAAGTAGAGAAGAAGTAATGTACCAAAAATTCAAAACCAAAAAGAATTAGTAAAATTCTAAATAAAATCTAAATAAAACAAAAGAAGTCTACTGCCTTAATTGAGAAATTGAGAAACAATTGGATTTTGATTTTGTCCTGGTGCACTGAAGACATTGTTTGAATTTACTAAAATCGGCTTCAATTTGAGCCACAGAAATCGTCCAGCCATTTTTCTTCAATTGAATTTGTGTCAGCTCAATTGAGCCGCAAACAAGCCGCACACCATTTGTTGTCAAGCCACACAGACTTCCTTTTCTTTCTTTCCCTTGCATCGGCTCAATTGAGCAGCCAACTGAGCCGCACACCAAGCTCTCTCTGTTTCAATTCATTTGTTTTCCTCTTGCTCAACCAAAGAGCCACCGAATTTGTTTCCTTCTCATGTAGCTGCGATTGGCTCGATTGACCCGCCGAATTGCTTCTTTTCTTGCTGTTGGCTTCCCCGAGCCAATGAATTGCTACTTCTTTTCTTCTATGAACTTTTTGCTAGCTTTGTTTCTTTGTTCAACATCCAGACCCACCAATTGCATTTCTTTTTTGCTTTTGTTTGTTTGCTTAGCTGTGACTGAGCCCCGTGTGACCTTGAGCCATTTTTCTTCTTTTCCACTCCAATTTCAATTGCACTTGTGTTCCTCTGTTTCCTCTATTTTTTCTTTGCTTTCTTTTCAGTCTTTTTCAAGACTAACCCAGACCCGGTGCTGGGTTAGCATTCTTCGCCTAGTGCCAGGTCTATATTGTAAATTTATCCAATTCTCCTCCAAATTCACCTATTTTTTCATAAGATTAGAAAAAAGTATTTTTATAAGTGAAATATCAAATATGAAGGAATATGACTAGTTATTGTATTAAAAGTATGTCAAATTAACCTCAAATGACTAGAAAAATAACGATGATTTTAACCCCTATCAAATACCCCAACACTTCAATCTTTACTTGTCCTCAAGTAAATACTTAAACAAAGTACTCAAAACAATTTATTTCTTTTCATATTCATCCATAACAAAGCCATAATTTTTTCAACCTTAGATAAAAAATTGTCATTCATTCACCCTTTAAAAACCTTTGTAAACTCTTGCATTAAATCAAATAATCCCAAACAAGTTTTTATCTAGTACAAGAAAATTATTCCACTCCTCAAGCAAAAATATAGATAACATAAATCATACAAGTCAAGTCATTTAACCAGTTCAAGCATTATAAACTCAAATCTACAAAATTCAAGTTAGTGAAACAAGAAAAACACTGCACTCTTCTTCTTCTTCTTCTTCTTCTTCTTCTTCTTTTTTTCTATGACTTTGAGAATTGATAGCCTCAAGTGCATGGATTTCTCTTTACACACCGTATTGGCCATCTTTTAGTCATCATCAATTTTTCAACATATGTTTTTCTTCGCTCTTTCTTTTCATTTTTCCTTTTTACCTTTGGGATAGCCTCAAGAGGGTGCGATGCTTTTTGTTTCTTCTCTTCCACTCACCGTATTGGCCTCTTTTTCAGTAAAAGGTCTCTCCTTTTTTTTTTCTTTCAGAGATTAAAGCATATATTGATTCCATTTTTTTTCACTCAAAATTTTTGTTTCCTCATATTTCTTATTCAGACCTCAATGTCAAGCAAATTTTAAATCCATAATACAAGAATTAATCAACAACTCATCCCGTATTTCATCATATCATCCATATTCAAACTCAAAGAATGAAATAAAACTCAAATACCAAATATAATACTCCCCAAGGCAGATTAGCTCCAAGAAAAGAGAAGTTCATCCTTCAAGAAGTTGGAAGAATTATTGCCAGTGACATAAACCTACAAAAAGAAAAACAAACAAACAAGAAAAGGCCTAAAAAGTAATTGAAAGAAAATAAAAATCAAGGAAAAAGAAAAATAGAAAGTCAAAGCCTTTAAATTCCCCTCAAAGTAGAGCCTCCAAACGGGCCTACGAGGTCCTCCTTGTCTCAACCAAACATACTTTGCACATAGCTCTCTTTCAATGAAGAACTTTTCCAAACTTTTGATGCTCATGAAAAACAAAATAAGGAGAATAGCCAACGTAGATATTAAAATCACAATGTCAACCAACTTTAATCAACACAACAAAATATCACAAGGAGGCCAAGATTTTCATATTTGCAAAAATTTCAAAAAAAATACATAAATAACTTTGAGAAGCAATCACAAGATTCACAATCCATTCTATGCAATTTTCTATAACAGAATAAACTCAACAAAGATATGTCCATGTCCAGTAAATTTTTCCTCAAAAATACATAATGCCAAGCAATTCAAGAGTGTAAAATCTACCTTAACATGAAGAGAGTTTTTCCACCAATGCATTCCACAATGTATGAGCTTTAAAATTTTTAATTCATGGGGGATAATTCATGGAAAAAGAAGAATATGGTAAAGAAAAAAGGAAGAAGACTAACGTAGTGAAATAGACCATAAAGAAAGGAATTTGGGAGGGGGTTGGTTCTTCACGTGACAAACAAGAGAAACAAACAAGAAAACAAAAGAAAAAGGAAAAGGAAAGGAAAATAAAAAATAGGAAGAATTTGGGAAGAAAAGAAAAATATTAAGAAAACAAATGAAAAAGGAAAAAAAACGGTTACTGTTGGGCAAAGCTGGCTCAGTGCCAGGGCTAATTTCTGGCGCTAGGTCAGCTCTAACACACCAATTTTTTACTTTTTTTGTTAATTTTTTTAAAAATTATAATGATTAATAAAAGCTATCCTAATGGAATGCATGAATACAGTACAAAACAAAACAAAAAATAAAAAAATTTTCTTTTAATCTAAAACAAAAAAAAAACACATAATTAAAAAATTAATCCTAAGTGAATGAATGGGAACAATACATGTAAAATAATAATGCATAAATTACACATTAAAATAATATATATATATATATATATATAAAGAAATATAAAAATTAAAATAAAAAAACTAAAATCATTCAGTCAAAATGTCGTGTCAACAAAAGCTAAATCTAAAAATAAAAAGAGTTAGTATTGACTCAGAGTTATAGATGTAAAAATAATCAAATTAAAAATACAATTAATACACATATTTCATGTTAACTTTAGGTTAGTAAAATTAAATAACTAAATATGCAATATATACAAACATACACAAACAAGTTAGTAATTATCAGCATCTATCTACCAATTTACATATTTTCATTGCTAAATCAAAGAAATCGAAGCTTTCATGATATTGTTCCCCGGCAACAGCGCCAAAAACTTGATGTATTAATTTTGGGTATATAAAATCATCAATTTTAAATCCATCATTTAGTCAAGTTTAAATTAAAACATTAATCCCAAAAATACACATGTGAGCAAGTATAATTATTGCAAGCATAGTATTGGGAATTAACGAGTATCGATCTTCAAAGGAGCAAGTACACACTAATTACTTTTCATTCATTGTTTAACTGACTCAATAAAGTGATAAGGAAATTAAAATAAAAATAATATATATATATATATATATATATATATATATATAGTGGCCACCATGGTCATCTGCTGAAATTTGGCCATAATATTATATTCAGACTGACCATCTCAAAAGCACAACATGAATTATTTTACACTTATCACAAACAATTATTTTCTTAGCATCATGAAGGAATATAAAGTAAAATTCAATCGTTTCTCAAATCATGAATCCATTTATATAAACTCAATTGCTTTCCCAATCCATTGAATTACAATCTCTTAACCAAAAGATGCATTAAACTCAATTCCTTATAAATTATCCCTAAGGTGATAATAAACATGAAATTAACCAATAACCATATGCTCTAGGTGAAATTAACCAATCTTTAATTACATAGGTTCTTTAATCTTCACTTCGTTTCCCAAGTCCATTAAGATTTAACAAATACGTAGAATTGATTAAATTAAACTCAATCTAACTTCATTTCCCAAATCCATTAGATATAAATTTAATTCCATTAGCCTAAATAAAATCAAGTAATCAAATACTAAGGAAAATAATTAATTACTCAAAGAACTAAATTAACTCAAAACCATAAATTCAGGAATAATATCCAAATACAATTAAAGAATTAAAATCATCATTGTTCAAGAAAAAGAAAACAAAGGAAAGAAATAAATGCTCATAGACAAGCCTTTTAATTTCCAATGAAAACTCCTCCAAGAATCAATTATCCTAGAGTAATTCCTCTAGAGAAAATATTGGTAATGCATTCTAAAAAATACATTTATGCTCTACATTGCGCACTCTTTTTTCTAAGGTAATTGGCATTTATTTATAGGTTTACGAATTTCATAAAAGAATGCTAAACAAAGAAGAAGTAATGTCCTAAAAATCCAAAACAAAAAAGGATTAATAAAATTCTGTTATGAATTATTGGAATCTCCATTAATTAGTGGAGGCTCCACTAATTATGGATTTATGTGAATTATTAGAAGATTTTTATGGATGTCCACCATTTAGTGGAGACACCATTAATTGAAGATGATGTATGCCATGATGTATTTCACTAATTAGAGCTCTATAAATAGAGCTATTCTCTAAGCTTGTAATACACCATCATTTTGTGAAAGAAAGATTAGTGAAAGAAAGATTAGAGAAAGAATTGTGAGAGAAAGAAAGAGAGAAGTTTGAAGAGAAATTCTTGTGCAAAGAATAGTTAGAATTTTCTTAGTGTGTAGTGTGTAGATTTTATTCTAACACTACCCTAATTTTATAACACGTTATCAGCACGAGTCTCTACCGGTACAAAAGCCGGAAGACTAAGCATGAGTTTACGCCGTTACCAAAGCCGAGAAGACAGGTACGCATTTATTGATCTCTATGGCTAACATCGCAAAACTCGAATTTGTAGCCCTTGATATTTACGGAACAAATTATATGTCATGGGTTCTCGATGCAGAAATGCATCTAAATGCTGAAGGCCTTAGTGAAACTATTCAAGCAAATAATAGTGCATCTGCACAACACAAGGCTAAAGCTTTGATTTTTATTCGTCGTCATCTCGATGAAAATTTGAAAATGGAATATCTTACCGAAAAAGATCCATATGGCCTGTGGGTAAATTTAAAAGAAAGATTTGACCACTTGAAGATGGTCGTACTACCTACTGCACGGTATGAATGGTTGCACCTGAGGTTGCAAGATTTTAAAACCGTGAATGAATATAGCTCCGCAATGTATAAAATTACATCTCAATTAAAATTATGCGGAGAAAAAGTGACTGATGAAGATATGTTGGAGAAGACATTCTCCACCTTTCATGCCTCGAATATTGTCCTGCAGCAACAATATCGAGAAAAGGGGTATACAAAATTTACAGATTTAATTACGCCCTCCTCATTGCGAGAGAAAAATAATGAGTTATTATTGAGAAATCATGAAGCCGGACCAAGCGGCTCTACGAGCACTCCCGAAGTGAATGTTGTTGGCTCCAGCAGAAGCCATCGTTATAGTCGTGGTCGTGGCCGTGGCCGTGGCCGTAGTCGTGGTTATGGTCGTAGTCACGCTCGATATTTCCCTTATTACAATTATAATCAAACTGTGAGAAATCCTGGCCACTGAAGTGGAGCAGAAAAGATCAAAAGGGAAAAGAAAAAGAAATTGAAGAAAAGCATGAGGATATATGTTATAGATGTGGCATGAAAGGTCATTGGTCACGAAACTGTCGTACGGCTAAGCATTTAGTTGAATTGTATCAAGCTTCATTGAAAAATAAAAATGTGGAAGCAAATTTTTCTCAACATCCAATAAATAATGTTGAGGATGACGATAGTGATCCTGAAGATCTTAATATCAATATTACCCATATGGATGTATCGGATTTTTTGAACACCCGGACGGTAGAATAGACCATTTAATTGGTGATGGCGAGTGTCCAAAAGAACTAAAGCCTCACCTCGATATTTTTGTATTTTCATTTTCATTCAATTCTAATAATATTTACGTTTACATATATATATTTGTGTTCGGATGGCTGTTGTTAATGATGATGTATGCATTATTGATAGTGGAACTACACACACCATACTAAAAAATGAGAAATATTTTCCTGATCTCAAAATGGGAGAAATAAATATTTATACGATAAACGGTAGTGCAAATGTAATTGAGGGCTCCGGAAGAGCTAGTATATTGTTGCCTAAAGGAACAACAATTATTATTGATAAGGCACTATTTTCCTCAAAATCCAGAAGAAATTTATTGAGTTTTAAAGATATCCGTGAGAAATGGGTATCATGTTGAAACAAATGAGGAAAATGGGATTGAGCATCTTTTTATTACTCAAATGCATTTGGGTAAGAAATCGGTATTAGAAAAACTGCCGTCTTTTTCTACTGGTCTATATTTTGTAAAAATTCGTACAATTGAAATTCATCATCTAGTAAACCAGAAGTTTACTGATCCTATTACTTTTAGCATTTGGCATGACCGGTTGGGTCATCCGGGATCTACCATGATGAGAAGAATCATTGAGAATACACATGGTCATCCTTTAAAAAATAAAAGGATATTAACATCAGAAAAATTCGCATGTACTTGCATGTTCCCTAGGAAAATTAATTGTTAAACCATCACCGAGTAAAAGTAGGAGCTGAAAGTCCTACATTTCTCGAACGGATTCATGGAGATATTTGTGGACCTATTGATCCACCATGTGGACCGTTCAAATATTTTATGGTCTTAATTGATGCATCATCTCGATGGTCACATGTATGTTTATTATCTACTCGCAACCTGGCGTTTGCGAGATTACTTGCTCAAATAATTAAATTACGAGCACAATTTCCGGACCATCACATTAAAAATATCCGTTTGGATAATGTCGGTGAATTTTCATCACATGCTTTTGATGCATATTGCATGTCAATTGGGATTAATGTTGAACATCCTGTAGCTCATGTTCACACACGAGAATGGTCTTGTCTGAATCTTTGATTAAACGATTACAATTAATTGCTAGACCATTATTAATGAAAACAAATCTCCCAACATCCGTGCGGGGACATGCTATTCTACATGCTGCAACACTTGTACGTATAAGACCAGCTAGTTATCATAAATTCTCTCCTTTGCAATTGGCTTTTGGGTCGAGAACCAAATATTGCTCATTTAAGAATTTTTGGGTGTCTTGTATATATTCCAATTGCACCAAACCAACGTACAAAGATGGGTCCTCAAAGAAGAAAGGGGATATACGTTGGATATGATTCTCCCTCTATTATCGGGTATGTTGAACCCCCGACGGAGATGTATTCACGAGCAAGATTTGCTGATTGTCATTTTGATGAATCATTATTCCCTAAATTAGGGGAGAACCAAAACGAACATAAAAAGGATCTTGCTTGGACAACATCATTAAATTATCTTGATCCGCGCACAAGCGCATGTGAACTTGAAGTTCAAAAGATAATTCATTTGCAAAGCATTGCAAATCAAATGCCAAACGCTTTTGTTGACTCCGGAAGAGTTACAAAATCGCATATTCCGACTATAAATGCTCCTATTCGAATTGAAGTTCCAGCAGAACAAAATATTATACCTATAGCTGCTGAGTCAAAAACACGCCAGAAGCGTGGCCGACCTCTTAGTTCTAAAGATAAAAATCCTCGAAAGAAAAGAGGATTAAATGATCCAGAAGATCATATTGAAGAAAAGAATGATAAAGACCAAGAGAGAACTGATGACAAAAAACCGAAGTTGATGAAAGTAACACTGAAATTTCTATCAATTATACCACTTCAGGTAGAAGTTGGAATCGGATAGAAAGCTGTTATTGATAATATATTTGCATACAATATATCTCTTGATGTTACACAGGATAATGATGATCCTGAACCAATATCGATTGATGAATGTCGGCATAGAAAAGATTGGCTGCAATGGAAAGATGCGATTCAATCGGAGTTAAATGCACCGGCAAAACGTGAAGTCTTCGGACCTGCAGTCCGAACACCAAAAGGTATAAAACCTGTTGGCTACAAATGGATATTTGTGCGAAAGCGCAATGAAAAGAGTGAAATCGTTCGATATAAAGCGCGATTAGTAGCCCAAGGTTTTTCACAAAGACCAGGTATTGATTATGATGAAACTTATTCTCCTGTTGTTGATGCTATTACACTCCGATATCTTATCGGTTTGGCGGTACATGAAAAGATAGATATGCGCCTATTAGATGTTGTCACTTTGCTTACTTGTATGGAAATTTAGAAAATGATGTTTACATGAAAATCCCGAAGGATTTCATATGCACGAAGCATATAAACATTATCCTCGTGAAAATTACTCCATCAAGTTGCGAAATCATTATATGGCCTGAAGCAATCTGGCGCATGTGGTTCACACGTCTTAGTGAATATTTATTGAAAGCGGGATTTAAAAATGACCGGGTATGTCCATGCGTTTTTATTAAGAAATCTGGTTCTAAATTTGTGATATTAGCTATATATGTTGATGATATTAATCTTATTGGAACTCTGAAGAGCTCCAAGAAACAATTGATTATTTAAAAAGAGAATTCGAAATCAAGGATTTTGGTAAAACCAAATTTTGCCTTGGTTTACAAATTGAACATTTGGAGAGTGGAACATTTATTCATCAATCAATATATACAGCAAATGTGCTAAAAAGATTTTACATGGACAAAGCACATCCATTGAGTATTCCAATGATCGTCCGATCATTAAATGTGGATAAAGATCCTTTCCGACCTCAAGAAAATGATGAAGAACTCCTTGGTCCTGAAGTACCATATCTCGAGTGCAATTGGTGCATTGATGTATCTTGCTAATAACACACGGCCCGATATTGCTTTCATTGTCAATTTATTAGCAAGATTTAGTTCTTCACCAACACGACGACATTGGAATGGAATTAAACAAGTCCTTCGATATCTCCAAGGTACAATTGATCTCGGATTATTTTATTCAAATAAAACCAGTCCAATATTGATAGGTTATGCAGATCTTTGGTTATTTATCTGATCCACATAAAGCACGTTCTCAAACGGGCTATATATTTACATGTGGAAATACTTGCTATATCATGGCGTTCTACGAAACAATCTATAGCGACTACTTCTTCAAATCATGCTGAAATTATAGCCATTCATGAAGCAAGTCGAGAATGTGTATGGCTAAGATCCATGATTCATTATATCCGAGAAAGTTGTGGATTATCGTCAATCAAAGGTATTCCAACTCCTCTTTATGAAGACAATGCAGCTTGCATAGCTCAATTACGAGGAGGATATATTAAAGGAGATCGGACAAAACATATTTCACCAAAATTCTTCTTTACTCATGAACTCCGGAAGAAATGTGAAATTGATGTGCTACAAATTCGGTCATGTGACAACCTCGCGAGATATGTTCACGAAAACTTTACCGATCGCAACATTTGAAAAGTTGAGATATAAAATCGGTATGCGTCGGTTTAAAGATTTAAATGAATCATCTCATCAGGGGGAGTAATAAACATACATATAGAATAATGTACTCTTTTTCCTTCACTAGATTTTTTTTCCCACGGGTTTTTATCTAGTAAGGTTTTAACGAGGCATATTCTTTATGTATGGATGGACATCCAAGGGGGAGTGTTATGAATTATTGGAATCTCCATTAATTAGTGGAGGCTCCACTAATTATGGATTTATGTGAATTATTAGAAGATTTTTATGGATGTCCACCATTTAGTGGAGACGCCATTAATTGAAGATGATGTATGCCATGATGTATTTCACTAATTAGAGCTCTATAAATAGAGCTATTCTCTAAGCTTGTAATACACCATCATTTTGTGAAAGAAAGATTAGTGAAAGAAAGATTAGAGAAAGAATTGTGAGAGAAAGAAAGAGAGAAGTTTGAAGAGAAATTCTTGTGCAAAGAATAGTTAGAATTTTCTTAGTGTGTAGTGTGTAGATTTTATTCTAACACTACCCTAATTTTATAACAAATTCTAAATAAAATCTAAATAAAACAAAAGAAGTCCACTGCCTTAATTGAGAAACAATTAGATTTTGATTTTGTCCTGGTGCACTGATGACATACTTTGAATTTGCTGAAGTCGGCTTCAATTGGAGCCCCCGAAATCAACTGTTTTTCTTCAATTAAATTTGCATCCGCTCAATTGAGCCGCAAACGAGCCGCACACCATTTGCTGTCCAGCCACACAAACTTCCTTTTCTTTTTTTTCCTTGTATTGGCTCAATTGAGCCGCCTACTGAGCCGCACACCAAGCTCTCTTTGTTTTAATTTGTTTGTTATCTTCTTGCTCAGCCAAAGAGCCGCCGAATTTGTTTTCTTCTCATGTTGTTGCGATCAACTCGATTGAGCGGTAGAATTGCTTCTTTTCTTGCTGTCGGCTTTCCCAAGCCAACGAATTGCTGCTTCTTTTCTTCTACAAACTTTTTCCTAGCTTTGTTTCTTTGTTCAACATCTGGACCCACCAATTGCATTTCTTTTTTTTTTTATTTTGTTTGCTTGCTTAGCTGTGACTGAGCCCCACGTGAGCCTTGAGCCATTTTTCTCCTTTTCCTCTCCAATTTCAATTGCACTTGTGTTCCTCTGTTTCCTCTATTTTTTTTTTCTTTCTTTTCGGTCTTTTTCAAGACTGACCCAGTGCTGGGTTAGCATTCTTGGCCTGGTGCCGGGTCTATATTGTAAATTTATCCAATTCTCCTCCAAATTAGTCATTGTCAACCCTTTTTTCAAGCATACTAACAACAAGAATCAATTAATCAGCTCCGTAATAAAAACAAGTAATCAAATTCCATGACAAATAATTAATTGATCAAAAGTCTAAATTAATTTAAGAAATCATGAATCCAAAAAATAATGTCAAATTACAATGAAAGCATTAATTACATCATTATTCTATAAAAAAAAAACAAAAGTAAAAGAAAGAACTCATAGACAAGCCATTTTTCTTCTCCTTAAAAACCTTCTTGAATAATATCCCTTGATTGATGAATGTTCTCTTTTTGTGAGTGATTGGCAACTTTAATCCTTGGATTCACCCCTTTCTCCTGTGTTTTTCTTATGTTTATAAGCCTCCTTAACACTAAAATTCGTGGCTTGAGAAGTCTAATTTGAGTAGAATTTAAAAAATATCAAAATCCTTTGGAAAATACTAAATTCGAGTGAAAATAAAGTTACACCGACTCTAGACGGACTAGACCCGGTGCCTGGTCACTCTGACCAGCCTAGCATTGGGTTCCTTTTGGTTTTCTCCTCAATTTTCTCTAATTTGCTCTACTTTTCCATAATAGAGCTGGCGCCAGGTTGGGTAGCATGACCTGGCGCCAGGTGTCTACTGGAATTTCACATATTCTACTCAAAATCTTCTAATTCCTGCACAAAATTCATAAAGAACACTTTCCACATGGAAAATATCAAATAGGAATGAATATGCCTAGTATTACATCAAAAATATCTTGAATTAGCCTTAAATAACTAGAAAATTAGTGATGAATTTAGCTCCTATCAATGCTTGTGAGGGTAAAGAAGGAGATGAGATGCAAATGAAACATATTTTCTTTTCAAGGTGTCTTATCAAGGAAAAACCATGTAATATGCTTATTGATGGGGGGATTTATAAAAAATTGATTAGTGCTACATTGGTGGAGGAATTAGATCTATAAACCTTGAAATACCCTAGTCCCTACAAGCTCCATTGGTTGAACAATTGTGGAGAAGTGAAGATGAACAAGTAAGCCAAGGTTAAATTTGACATGGGGGGATACCATGATGAAGTGTTGTGTGATATTTATCCAATGTATGTTGGGTATATTTTGTTGGGGAAACCTTATATGTTTGATAGAAATGTAGTCCACAAGGGAAGGGAAATACTTACACTTTGAAGAAAGATGGAAAATTTTCACTTTAGTTCCCTTATCCCCTAGTGAGGTTTTGAAAGATCAAAATATTTTAAAAGAAAAGAAGAGAGAAAAAAGAGGAAAAAATGGTTAAAAGAAAAAGAGAAGAGGTGAAAAAAAAAAAAAAAAAGAAGTGGTTGAGGATAAGTTGAGAAAGGGAAAGGAGAAAAAGAAGAAAATAGAGTGACTTCTTCAAATTTAAGAGGAAAAAAAATGAGTGACAAACAAGAAGGTAAAAAAAGGAAAGAGAGTGGAGGAAAAATGTGGATGCTGTAAGGAGAAAACAAAGAGCATGGCAAAGTTCAAAAGACTACATTTTTGCCTTCACCCAAAATTCATTGTTTGAATTTTTATTTAGGTGAAAATTCGAGGAATAATCATCACAAAGAATGGGAAAATAATAGGAATCATCTTAGGCATGAAAGCTACTCCAAAGGCGGAGGAAAGAGGACAAAGACACCATACATAGCTCTATAGGTGAGGCTCCTTTTTAGGAGGCTTCAAGGTGCATTTCAAGAGTCCAAGCCAATCAAGAGGGATGTCAAGTAATAGAAGGTCAAAGGAGAGCTAAGAAGATCAATGCCAGAACAACAATTGGCATGGAGGGCCAAAGGAGCACAAGAAGAGACTAAAGAGATAAGGAAAGAAGGCTGTGTAAAAACCAAAACACAACCAATACCAACTCCACCTAAGCAACTAGCGTCGGCTTGTAACTAGAACAAAATTGTTTTGTTTCTAGCACACAGCGGGCGCTGGCCTCACTAGTAAAACTGGCTCCAACTCTCTTTGGCCAATGCCCTATTTTTGCTGGTTTTTTCCTTTTTTGTTTTGTTTTGATTTCTAATTTAATTCCCCATGACTTTTTAATTTGTAATAGATATATGTTAGACTTACTTAGAAGATGAATGGCTGAGATTACATCACCTATTTGTTAGGTTAAGTTGGTTATCTTTATATATACCTTCTTACTCTTGTAATAGAGGATATTTAAGACTTAGAATATTTTTGGTAGAGAAATCAATGTCTCTCTAGAGGAGATTGTGTAAGGGGTGATTCCCATTTCACGACCAAATCAAAGGACTTAGTCCGACCTTTGATTCAATGTTTCTAAACTTCAAATGAATAATCTAAATCTCTTTCTCTATTCTTGGGTGCTAGTAATTCCAAAGTGTTCTTCATAGGTTTGCGTTTGGGTGCCTTCAATTCTCATCCTTTTTGTTTAAATCTCTAAATAGATTTGGATATTTTGTTGTTTTTAAGTAGGCTAGGCTCACCAAATCTCATTGGGTTATTTGTATTTATATTTAGTTCAATTGTGTGTGTGAATTTAGTAGAGAGTTGAGTGACTAACTCTAGTGTTCTTTTCTTCAAAAATTAAGAGGCTTCCGCAAGTTATATCACTTATTCTCAACTCACAACCTCACCTGATTGAAGGTTTAAAGTGGGAAATCAAAGCATGTAGCAAAAGGAAAAAAATTGAAAAATGAAGAACAAGAAATTCCCAGGCCATAGCTGGCGCCAGCTCCGGCGGCCTCAGCCGGCGCCGGTCACGGCTTGCAGGGGGTCTGAGGGAAAATTTTTTTTACCTCCTTTTCTTGTTCTCAAAATTGGTTGGACCAGAATGTGTGGAACTGGGGTAGGTGCATTGGTGGAAATCTCTGGTGCGATTCCTGCAAGCCTCCTACTCCGTCTGTGCATGTATGTGAACGCCAACCTCTGGATCTTCCAGTAGATGGCCTGCCTAATCCCGTTTGGTGAATAACTCATAGGGCTAAGGAATATTTTCAAGAGAGACAAAAGGGCTGCCACGTTTTTTTCACAAGAGAAGAAGCAGTGAAAAACAACGTTATTTTTAGACACAGAGAAGAGGCAACCCAAGAACAACGTACTTCTCTATTCACCTGTTTAACCTAAATAAAACCCTAGGTTAAACTAGATTGGCCCATTGGACTCTTAGTTTAGCCTTTTGGACTAAATTAATTATTCTAATTAGAACCAAATAAATGACCCAATTAATAATTAATTTTCTAACCCAAATAAACTAGTCCAATTAATAAGCCTATATTAGTTTAGTCTCAGGTCAATCTTTAATTATTCAAATTGGGCCAAAGCCCTGAACAATTAATTAAACTACCAAACTAATTTAATAAATTCTCTCTCTCCATAGACCTTTATTTTATTCTAACCCAATAATTAAATCAGACTACTTAAATAAAATAAATTTAATTTAATTTAATTTAAGACTAATTCCTTAGCCTGTATTTAATTAGGACTCACGATCTATACTAGGGACCAAAAGACACATCGCCTTGGCTACTAAAATGACCAAAATACCCTTGCCATATAAATAGTTGTATTTTGTATTTTAAATATTTCCTAATATCATCATAAGGAAATATTGACCCTAGAGACAATGCTGTGTTAGCAAAGTCTCCGATCTGCAGGTGTAATGACTAAAATACTCCTCTATACATCGATGTACATTTAGAGAAGAAGAAATGTACTAACACCTCTCTAAATAACATCTGCCATCCTTAGGCTTATAGTCTAATGATCCATGACTTCCTAGATTGTTTATGCTTTCTAAGGGAGCTACCCTAAAGCAAACATCCAAGTCATGTTTCCCAGGGCCCTGGATATTTAGATCATTTAGACAACCACAAGGAGTGATATAGTATAGAAACTATCTTGTACAAGTCTGTCCTATGATAAAACCTCAACTATAACATATCAAAGTACATACTTCCAACTTCGTCAGACTACCAACTCATACTCAAGTCGTAGAGTATTAGTTCACGCTATAGCAGTAGTAGTCTAGGTTTCTACTATATAATACTTTTAGAAACCACTACTACAGGTCATGTTTTACGTATTTGAAATGCACTTATGTCATAAAGTGAGTGGACTACTCACTGGCTAAAGGTAAGACATTCCCCATTGGGAATTCATAACACAATAACCTAAACATGATAAGATTCTCATTCACATCAATCGGTTAAGAACGAACGTTTATATGTGAAGTAACCCGTGATCTATACCTTACTGTGAAAGATCACCATTCACATAGACCACTTACTTAAACACAATGGGTCTTTTCCAAACATAATTGTGCACAAATAAAATGTAAATTCACAAATAATTTTTTAAAATAAATTCTTTTATTAAAGGTTTCCGATATTTACATCAGAAACTTAGTCTAAGAGGGCATATTTCCCAACACTAACATCATTTGATAAAAAGTCTATACATATATTAAAAATGTATCCCTAATCAACCCAATCACTTAATACACCCACAAGCATTCAAAGTACAACACATATAAATGAAACAAAATATTCATATGCACATATTATAAGTCATGCAATGCATGCTCCCTTCTAAATCTTGGGGTGATTTTTAGTGGGGTGTTAAAAAGGTTCCAAGAGGTATCAAACAAAATTCCATCTTTTTTCTTGCTAACCCTATTTACCACCACTATGATGGAAAAATTAGGGGATCTTGTTTAATGGCTTTTGACGTGAATGCTTAATAAACGTTGATTAAAAAAAAAATCTATGCAACTAAGTTTTATTAATTTCAATATTGCAAAAGAAACATTCTTTGAAAAGATTTTATAAAAAGAAAACATATTTTTTCTTTATATAGAAGTATTCTTGAAAAGCTGGAATTTTACCAACTTTGTATATGAGGTCTTAATTATTTCTTGTATGATATTGGTTTGAATTCTTCTAGGGTTGTTGTCTCCTCTCTCTTACCATTATAGGGGACTAGATTTCTTGAAGAAACAAGTCCAAGAAGCATGTTTTCTTATGCTAGAATTTTTTTTTTTTTTATGTTAAACGGTATGTGTTTGTTTCAATTAAAGAAAAGATAGCAAAACACTTTATTTTTGAAAGGCCTTTTTCGATATTATCTATGTTAGACATGTTAGAAACCATGCAAGAAAATATTGGGATTAACCCCATCAAATTTTTAAAAATCAGAAATAAAAAAATAGAGTTTCTCAGTTTGTTGTGTATTCTATTTGAGACTGATTTTACCATCAGATTTTGCTCTAACGTGTCAAAAGAGAGAAAAGGTAGGTTTATATGTGCTATGTTAAACTAGAAAATATCAAAATTTTCTGATTTAAGGATTGGAAATTATGAATTTGTTATTGCTGGTTACCTGTATTGGACCGATTAGTGTAGTTCTATTAGCGAATTTTTTAGGAGTTATTTGGGCTTAATTTTCATACTTTTCTACTTGTATTCCTAATATATTAAGTATCTATCTACAAAACTTTTACCTCAAATTGATGTGTTTTCTTGTGTGTTTTACCCCTAGAAACATAGATTAAGCTTACCAAAATTTTTGAATAGCTTGGGCATTGTATAGAAACTTACTAAGTTTAATTTATAGACTTCTTTTGCGTTCAAGATGGTTTATGTTCAAGCTTAGGGATGTTGTAAGGATTTAAACTCTAATTTATTTTAGGTGAATGCTTACTATATTTGGGTCATGCTTAACAAAACAAAAGAAGCAAGAAACTAGTTAAATTATGTGGGCTATATTTTCCTAAGGTGTTTTGGAATAGATTGTGACTTTCCATTTTATAACCTTTTTATAGACTTGGAAGATTGCCAAGAGTAAGGACAAACTTATTATGATTGAGAAACCTATTTTATTGCTAGGCTAAGGTAAGTTCCTATGTATCAATGAACTATTTTCGTATGTCTATTTTTGGAAACTTTCAAAAAATTTGTCCATGAACTATTTTTACATATGTGCGTGACCAAATGAGTAATGTTTGTGTTAAGAAGATGCCTCCTCACAATAGAATAGTGGCTTGTAGTGGCCAAGTTCCCGAACTAGGGCTCAAAACTCCAGAGCATGGAAATGAGCGAAACCCCAATAAAAAAGATGTAGTTGGGGATAGAGAGGAACTAGATATGAAGCCAAAGACATCAGCAGAAGTATCCATTAGGTGGGTCTTTAGCAAGATGGCAGAGGTCTTGCAAGCATTGTCAAAAAGGAAGGCTCCCCGAGATGAGAATAAGGCAATAGAACATTTCCTGAAGTTCCAGCCTTAGAAATTTTTTGAGAAAGCAGAGCAAGTGAACACCTTTAGACATAGCACATGGTAGACAATTTCAATACCCTAAACTACACGGAGCACAGACAATTAAATTTGCTATCTTTCGATTGAGAGAACTTGCTCGAGATTAGTGGCAGAAGATTAAACAAGACAGGGAGGACAATGAGTAGGAGTGGAGCTGGGGTAGCTTTGTAGATGCATTCAGGGCCAAATTCATCTCATAGTGGGTGGTGGAAAATCAAGAAGATCAATTTCACAACCTGAAGCTGGGAAGAATATTAGTGGCCAAATATACATTGAAATTTAACAAGCTATCACAGTACTATCGGTGATTAATAAATACAGAGCATAACCACACCTAACAATTCATGAAAGAGTTGAGGCTAGAATTGGGGAGGATGCTGGCACTTTTCCCTCCCATGACATATGTTGTAGTGGTAGAGGCTGCCACAAGAACCTAATATGTGGACAAGCAGCACTTTGCTAGTAGGCCACAAGTTGCCAATGCGAAACAATTCTCGAACAAAAGGCTAGTGAGATATCAGTAGGATAATCAAGGAAAGTAACCACAGTTACTACTAACGTGATGACTTGCCTCTACTATGGTAAGATAGGGCAATAATGAAGGATAGTTGGTCTAAGTGACAGAATTGGAAGTATTTCAACTGTAGTGATACTTGGCACATGAAGAACAACTGCCCGAAGCCATCGAGGTTCAACTAAGGAGCACTCATCTTATCCGGCCAATTGGCTAGTCGGAATTATAGCACCAGAGTTGTAGGAAGCGGTAGCCAGAAACTACAGATGAAGGTCAAGATGTTCGCTCTGAATAGGGAAGACGTGGGAAACAATGCTACAGTAGTGGAAGGTAAGCTTACTATTCAAGGTCACCTTGTAAAATGTTTAAATTAATCCTAGTTCTACACATTCATATATCAATAAGGATTATGCATGCCATTATTGGGGCAAGATGGGTCAGAGTTGTCCTACACCTTATTAGTGAGTACTCTACTGGAGAAGTCAGTGAAAGCCGAGAAGTATGTACTTAATTGTTATATGGAGGTAGGGAAAGGGAAATTACTTGGAAATTTAATTGTCTTACCCTTCAAAGATTTTGACCTCATATTGGGCATAGATTAATTATCAAGACATCATGCATGGGTTAACTTCCAAAATAAAATGGAGCAAGTTGTTAGGCTCGGGAGAGAAATGCTAGAGTTTAAGGGTAGTAAGTGAAAGAAACTAGCGCTTGATATCAAGAGTGAAAGATCAAAAGCTGATCAAGAAAGAATGCTAAGGGTGCTTAACTTATTTAAGAAATAAGCACAAAAATCAAATATGAATCGAGGATACATAAGTTGTAAAGTAGTTTCCAGATGTCTTTTTAACTGAGTTGATGACTTCACCCCTGCTCGTGATGTGGATTTTGTAATTGACCAGATACCAGGAGCGGAGCTTATTTCAAGAACCATTTATCGAATGGCTCCACCAAAGTTGAAGGAACCAAAAGAACAATTGGAAGAGCTTCCAGAGTAGGGATATATCTAGCTCAACACATCACTTTGGGGAGTGCCAAAGTTATTCGTTAAGAAGAAAGATAGAACCCTACGGCTATGTATAGACTATAGAGGGTTAAACAACTTAATGATTAAAACCACTTACCCTTTGCCTCTTATAGATGAGCTGTTCGTTTAATACGAGGATCCTACTACCACTCCGAGTTAGACTTAAGGCAAGGGTATCATCAAGCTAGGATTAAGGATAAGGGTATACCCAAAACGACATTTAACATGAGATATAGATATTTCTAGTTCGTTGTGATGCCCTTTGGAGTGACTATTGTCCCTATTACCTTTATGGATTTGATGCACCTAGTTTTTAAACCTTAACTAGATAAATTTGTGGTCATCTTCATAGATAAAATTTTGATTTACTAGTGAAGCCTTAAAGAGCATGCAGAACTTTTAAGGCAAGTTCTACAAAAGCAGAGAGGGCATAAGTTGTATGTAAAATTCAACAAATGTGAGTTCAAGATTGATATAGTGTCATTCTTACAACACGTGATCACCAAGGAAGGAATCAAGATAGATCTAGCAAAGATGGAAGTAGTTGCTAATTGGAAATAACTGGAGAACGCTACTGATATTCATAGTTTCTTGGGACTAGCTAGTTATTACTAGAGATTCATAAAAAGATATTTGTCATTTACATCTCGCATAACAAGATTACTACGGAAGCATACACCATATATGTGGAATGAAAAGTGCAAGAAGAGCTTTCGGGAGCCACAAAAAGAAACTTACGATAGCACTAGTGCTGAGCTTGCTAAAGGAAGGAAAGTCATACGTATTGTATACAGATGCATCAAAAGAAGGATTAGGAGTGGTGTTGATGCAAGAGAACAAAATTATAGCCTACGCATCATGAAAACTGAAGCTACATATCATATACCCTATGCACGATCAGGAGTTGGCAGTGATCATGTTTGCTCTGAAAAAGTTAAGGTACTATTTTTAAGGAGCTGAATATTAGGTGTTTACAGATCTTTAAAATCTCAAATATATCTTCATGTAAAGAGATCTAAATCTGAGATAAAAGAGATGGATAGAATTTCTAGAGGAATACCATTGTCCGATCAATTTCCATCTAGGAAAGGCAAATGTGATACTAGATGCACTAAACCGAAAAGGAAGAATAGCTAGATTGTGAGTGCAAAAAGTGTAGAAAATATAAGAAATATTATCAGCAAAAGCTAAGGTGAAAAAGAAAAGAATCTTGTTGAGAAACTTAAATGTAATGCTTGATTTAGAGAATGAGATCACTGAAGCCCAGCAAAAAGATCAGGAATTTCAAGCACTAAAAAAGAAAGAGATTGAAATAGGGAGCTAACATTTTTGAGTGGATGGACAAGATGCCAAATACTTTTGGGATTAGTTATGTGTATCGGATGATAAGGAGCTGAAAAAGAAGATTTTGGAGGAAGCACACAACAATTGATACATGATACATCTGGGAGAACTGGAGATGTATCAGGAATTAAAGAGATTGTTTGGTAGGCAAGAATGAAAAAGGAAGTTGCTCAGAACGTTACTACCTGCCTTACTTGCCAAATGTTAAAAGTGGGATAAAAGAAGCTAGCAGGGCTACTACAACCATTGCCTATTCTCTAATGGAAATAGGAAGAAGTTACGATAGATTTCATCATCAATTTGCCAATAACTAAGTCGTAGAGAAATGTGTACTAGGTGGTGGTAGACAAGCTGACCTAATCTATACATTTCATGCAGTAAATATGAGATATTTAATGGAAAAGCTAGCATAGATATATATCAATAAGGTAGTAAGATTGCTTGGTGTACCATCATGTATAGTCTCTGATAGAGACCCTCATTTCACCTCCAGATTTTACTCAAAGTTCCAAGAGTTTCTTGGCTCAACTCTAAAGTTTAGCACATCTGCACACCCTTAAATAGATGGACAATCTGAAAGGGTAATTCAGATCTTAAAGGATATGCTTAAAGCCTACGTCTTAGATTTTGGAGATAAGTGGATTGATTTGATTCCACATGCTAAGTTAGCTTACAATAATAGCCATAAAGCTACTATTGGTATAGCTTCATGTGAGGTATTGTATGGTAGGAAGTGTCAAATGCCATTGAACTAGGGATGGCACAAAGATGAGTTGATTAGTAGACAAGGACAGGTGAATGTCCAGCAAATGGCCAATCAAGTGAAATTAATACAGAAAGACTAAAAATCAAAGCCACACAAAGTAGACAGAAGAGATATGCAAGTAATCGAATGAGAGAATTAGAATTCCATGTTCGAGACCATGTTTTCCTTAGGTTGACACTAAGTAGGGGAGTTTTGAAGCACTTTAAAGGGAGAAAATTGAGCCCTGGGCAAATCAGGACTTTTTCTATTATCGAAAGGATAGGAATAGTAGCATATAGGTTAGATTTACTTGATGGATTAACGGGGATCCACAATGTATTCCATGTGCCCCAGCTTAAGAAGTACCAATTAGATCCCGAGCATTTGCTCAATAATGAACCTCTGTAATTACATCACAATCTAAGCTATGTGAAAAAACCAATCAAGATCTTGGAGTGAAGTGTAAATCAATTATAGAACAAAAAGATCCCAATGGTTAAGGTTCTTTAGAAGCATGATGGAATCCAGGATGCCACATGGTAGACGGAGGATTAGATGTAGAAGACATACCTAGAGTTGCTATCAAGTGTGAAATTCTTTTAAGAGTGGGAGAATGTAACACCCTACTCTAAACCTACCAAAAAAGGGGAGCATGAGCATATGAGTATATTATATTAATCTTGCATATAAATATGAATTTGCATTGATTATTTGAATTTACTTGATTGTGAGATGTTAGTGTTGTGCCCTAGAGGCAATCACTTGTACATTGTATATGATAAATTTTATTTTAATAAAATGTATTATTTATCTAACAGTTTCTTTTGTTTAATTTAAGTAATATAACTATTCGATAAAGTCCATAGTACAACACTATGTTAAGAAAATCATGATAGAGATCATGATATGAGATTCCTACTACACTGGATGGTGTTAGTATTTAAATAGTCCATAGTCATAGTATTAATGAGACAGGACATCATTAATGCGTTAAGACTAGCATGTGTTAGACTTCCTGATTTGATCAGGCGGTGGTTCTCATAACCATGAGCATTGAGATACTCAAAATTAACACATGGATGCTTGTTAATGGAACAAGTTCATTGGATGACCTAACTTTGAGATAATCACATGGATAACTATTTAGTGCTAGTGATATAATCTCAATATAGCAAATGTGCAAGTATTTTTAGACTTGAGATCTCCAAGGTACTTTGTTTCCTGAGCATTGTACTTTGATTCCAATCTCTAGAGATCGATCGAAGGCCACCTATGGGATGGATATTGGGTACATTATGAGGTAAACAAAAGTAGTTGAGATGGTCAATAAAGGATTAACCACTCCTAATAGTAGGGGCGAATATCTCATGACCACTTATAGGAATTACTGTTCGAAAGTCCTTGGCTAAGGCGATTGTGTATTGGAAATAGTTCCAATTGATACACATCTAGAGTAGTGGGTTCCTGGTACAAGTACCATTGTATTCGGGCCAGAATTATTTCTGGAGGGAGTTGGCACTACTTTTGTACTCCAAACCGAATGAGATATTGTATGGTGAAATGAGTTAATTGTACTGAAGTTTGTTATTAAAGGGTTCATGTCAAGCCACTTAACTTCCTGGACTCTTGGGTGGTCATGATGTGTTGCTAGATACCGCTCATGATTTGGAAATATAGGTTTATTAATTGATGAATTAATAAACCAATACTGATTAGAATTAATAGGGTTAATTCTAATTAATTATGGATTATTAATCTCAAAGATGTTTGGATTAATTCATGTTTTCTACCAATTGACTAGGAAACCTAATAGGTCATACACAATAGAGGATTATATATTCAAGATGTTATTTGATAACATAGTGGGGTTGATCGAGAGAAAGAGAAGTTGTTGTGGACAAATTATAATTAGTTATAATTTGTGGTCTAAGTTGTAATTGTGATAACTTTATGTTTCCAATTATAATTATGGAATTCTAATAGGATTAGAACTCTCAGTTTTGGGGGGAAATTTCGTGTAATATATAGTAGATATAAAACACGAAAACCCTAGCTGAAACACACACAAAGAACCAGGAGCCACGAAACAACAACTTCCTCTCTTCTCTCTCTCTATTTGATCTTGATCAAAGAACCCTAGCCGCCATCTTTTTCTGCTAGCACAGGAAATTTTGGTGCTTGAGTGTATCCTCTGTCTGGATCATTATTAGAGATAATCACACATTGTGATTATATTGGTTAGACGTTCAACTCACATGGAGGTGGATCACGAGGATTGCTGGATCGCGCCCTCGACTTGAAAAATAAATTTTGTTCTTCAGACGATTACCTAAAAGTAAAAGCTGCTACTTTTATTGTCTTTATGTCTTGTTTTCCACACATAGATGGGTCCTGAGAGAGTATCTCATTTTATTTTTCGCTGCGCTGTATACGATACAAGCCGAGATAACCAACATGAGATGCATATGAAAATTTTGTACTTGGGTGATAATTGAAGGAGTCATTGTATTGAATAAGACGGTACAAAATGTTTTGCATGAAAATTATTTTGATGACCTACATGTTTATTTATTCATTTACTTGAATATAATTTATTGATATACTTTATTTATTTATTTATTCATTTACTCAAATATTTATCTAGTGATATATATAATTCTTTTAATTTATTTACCTATTCATTTAATTCTTTTAAAAAGAAAAAATAGGAGAAGAATTTATCTATAAAAGTTCAAGTAGAGTTTTGAACACTAGACCTTCCCAACTTTCCTTTGGAATTTACCTGCTTTTGATATTTCTCTTGTGTACAAATTCTTCCAACTATTAAACCTTATTTGCTAAGAAAATATACAAAAATGATTTCCTTTTTAAATAGTGCTGCCACCTTTGTTGGATAAGAGAGAATTATTTTGAATTTTATTCTACTTGGGAAATATATATTGAAGATATTTCGAAACCTAATCCTTTTGATATTAGAAAATCTTGCAGAATATTTTCTTTATCCTTTTCTCTTATATAGTGACGCCAAATCTCAGCTAAATCAGCCTTTGTTTTTCTTTTCTACTCCAATTATGACTTGGAAGAAAAATAAGAGATAGAGGAAAATACCCTAGAAATCTATCCTTTGCGAACAAGGATTTCCTCCTACCTTTCTCTCCTAATTATTGCCAATTTTCTCCTCTTCTTGGTCAGCCAAAAACTCCCAAACCTAGCGAATTTGTGGTGAATTACTTGGCTAAAGCATAAGTTACCAAAACCTAAACCTAGTTTGAAAATACCTATTTTACTCTCCTGGTGCCTCCAACTCCTCTTCCTTCCCAAACCTTAATGTTTTCTCCTATCAAGCCAAGAACAAAGCAGCCCTTAATCAACTAAAAAAACCATCACCCTCTCATTTCTACAAAAACACATAAAATTCTCTTAGTTGCTTAAGAACAAACCAGGTCCTTCCCATGGGAAAAATTCTTCACAATTCTTCTTCCAGGGGTGCCACTTCTAAGCTGGAATTTCAATGATCTCAACAAGTTTGGGCAACCAATCGAAGCTAAAAGACATCCTTCTCCTACTCGCTAAGGCTGATGGAGCAAAGGCTCCAAGAGGTATCAACAAAATTCCCTGTTTTTTCTTGGCAACCCTAGTTTCCGCCACTTTGAAGGAAAAATTGGGTTTTCTTGTTTAATGGCTTTTAACTTAAACTCTTAATAAATGATGATACAAGAAGAAAAAAAAAAAAAAACCTATGCTACTGAGTTGTATTTATTTAAATCTCACAAAAGAAACATTCTTTCAAAAGATATTATAAAAAGAAAATGCCTATCTTCTTTATATGGAAATATTCTTGAAAAGCTGGAATTTTACAAATTTTGTATAAGAATTCTTGATTTTTTCTTATTAGATCATGATTTTGAATTCTTCGAGGATTGTTGTCACCCCCTCTTACCTTCGTAGTGGACTAGTTTTCTTGAAGAAACAAGTCCAAGAAGCATGTTTTCTTGAATCAAAACTAAATTACATAGTTACTGGATTTTTTTTTTGCTGTTAAATGGTATGTGTTTGTTTTAATTAAAGAAAGGATTGTAAAACACTGTATTTTTGAAACACTTTTTGATATTGTGTTTTGGACATATTGAGGATCCTATCTATGTTAGAAACCATGCAAGAAAACACTAGGATTAACCGCAACAAATTTTTGAAAATAAAAAACTAAAGGAACAGAGTTTCTCGGTTTGTTGGTTGTTCTGTTTGAGACTGATTTTACCATCAGTGTTTGCACAAATCTAGATAAAAAAAATATAAAATATTAGCTTATTATACTTTAGTTAACTAGAAAATTTCAGAATTTTATGATGTAAGGATTGGAAGTTATGAATTTTTCTTTGCCACTTGCCTGTACTGGACCGATTAGCGCAGCTTTGGCAACAAATGTTTTGGGTGTTATTTGGGCTTAATTTTCTTATTTAGCTTCTTGTATTATATTCCCAATATGTTAAGGTATGTTAAGGTATCTACCTTCAAAATTTGAGACCAAACTGATTTATTCTCATGTTTTTGTTACCCCATAAACTTAGATTAAGCTTGCTGGAATTTGTGAACAGTTTAGGTATTGTATTGAAACTTACTAAGATTAATTTATAGACTTCTTTTATGTTCAAAAATGGTTTGTGCACATGCTTAGGGATGTAGTAAGGAATTAAACACTGATTTATTTCAGGTGAATTATTGCTGTACTTGGGACTTACTTAACAAGACAAAAGATGTTAGAAACTAGTTAAATTATGTAGAATGTTTTTTCCTAATGTGTTTAGGAATAGATCGTGACTTTCCATTTTTTGACCCTTTCATAGACTTAGGAAATTGCCAAAAGTAAGGACCAACTTATTGTGATTGAGAAACCTACTTTATTGCTAGACCAAGGTAAGTTCCTATGCATCCATGAACTATTTGCATATGTCTATTTTTGGAAACTTTCCTTACCACTTTCTAAATTTAAAAACTTTCTCTAAATGAAACTTTACCTTTTTGGATACCACCAACAATTGGAAACTTTCTAAATTCATCCACTTGACTTAGAAGCAAGTAATTAATTCTAAATCTTGTTTAGAGCAAATGAACTTAGATTTTCATGTTCATTCATACAATTATTCAAAATAGTACAAGAAACTATGATTTTTGCCACTAAAAAAATTGATTGGAAATACTTATTTTTCGTCAGAAAAGCACAATTGTGACGATTTTCTGACAAAAAATGTGTTGTATCCACTACAAGCGTTGTAATCGTTATTGTGGGAAAAATACTCTGTTGGGAATAGTATTTCCAACTATTTTTGCAACCAAATATTTGTTAATTCAAATACTCACACATCCTATATGCCAACTTTTCCCACCAAATGATTTCCATCGGACCTTGCTCCAAAATATGTTTTTGTGGTGGAATTTTTCCTTTGCAAATACTATGTTTTCTAAGAAATATTATATTTGAATAATATTTTTATAATAATTGGTATTTCTAATTAGTGTTTGTGGTCACAAATACATTTTTTACAAGTTGCAAACAAATTAATTAATTTTTAATTTATTAAATAGATAAATTATTTTAGCTTTACACACACACACACACACACACACACACAAATATATCAGTTTTCAATAAACACAAAATAAATTAAAAGCTAGGACAAATCAATAATGTTCATTAAATTTAAATTCATCTAATATAAAATAAGTGGCCAATATCAAATTGTTAAAAGATTAGTAAAATTGAAAATATCAATGACTGTATCATATATTTTTATAAAAAAAATATCTAAAAGGCTTAAATTTTACAAAGACTAGTCCTCCCCAATGCTTATAGTTGAACCATATAGCTTTTTGCAGCCATATTTGTACCTGTCAGAATAATTATAATATGTAAGTGATGATAAATTGTAATTATTTATTTCTACACACAAGAATAAGGGCTTTTTTTCCCTGAGCAATACCAATTCTTTTCTAGATATCTTAATTTCAAATTATTTTAATCAATAGTGTATAGTATAAGATCGAATATAAGTAGATATTCTACACTTGGTTGTTGCACCAAAATGAACAAATTACAAATGGAGCAAACTACAAAATTTTGTACCAAGATGAGGTATGAAACCTTACAAAGACTGGCATTTCTTCTAAAGAACAAAGTAGTACTATAATAAAAGTCTAGTTTTGGAGAAAATAACATAACTAAAGCGTGGAAATATCTAATCATGAATGTCATTGATACGTGTTTCTTAGTGTAGAAAATATTATCAACAAAGTCCACAATCAATCAAGTTTTAATTAAAATGTTAACCACTAAAACCACACATATGGGCAAGTATACCCATCATATAGTGTAGGGAATAGCAAGTACCGAATCCACATGAACTTAGGCTCCCGCTTTACTTTACCCAAATCTTTATTGTTTAGACAATAAAATAAGAAGAGATAAATAAACCACTAACCTAATATACTAGAGAAAAGATCAAGTCACATAAGAAATGTCACAAGGATAATCAAGGAGTAAGAAAAAAGAGAAAAGACATGTGAATAGCTAGAAATCCTTAAATACACAATAATGATTGACTAGCTATTCTCTCAATTTATTATTATCTTGGTATCATGAAGGATTAAAGTAGACTTACTTCGTTAGCAATCTATAGAATCACTATCTTCTAGTTAAATTAGTGAATATGTTTTATCTCAACCAATTTATCCAAAAGATGCATTAAAATCAATCCTCATACAAATCCCTATATTCTAGGTGATTTAAAGTATGAAATTAGCCAATGAATCTATATTTTAGCAATCATCAACTAATCTTTGATTACCCAAGTTCTTGACAATTAACCCATTTTGCAAGCAAGTGAAATTGAAACCACTATCAACCTCTTTCACAAGCAAGTTGATAAGATGAATCAATCAATCAATTCCTTAATGAAAACAAGTAATCAAATGCCAAGAACAATAATCAATTGATCAAGGAACTAAAATTAATACAAAATCATGAATCCAAAAGAATATCCTCTAAAGAGAATTAAAACATTAATCTCAAATTGTCAATAAATTACAAAGTAGAAAAAAAAATCACGCATGGATAAGTAAGCCTTCTTCTTCTTCCTTGAAACCTTCTTGAGTAGCCTCCTCTTCTTCTCCAAGAATTCTCCTTGATCCTCCTATAACTTGCTGTTTCTCTAGGAGTTTTCTAAAGATATTACATTGAAGAATTGAAAACTATTTTGTACAATGTTATTCTCTTGTATTTATAGGAGTTCTAATTTCCAAAAAGTGCCTACAAGAGTCTTTTTTCGTGATTGAAAGAGTTCTCAAAAGAATCTAACTGAAATTGCCAAAATCTACTTGGAAAAGGAAATTCGCTGCCTTATGAACAGTAACAACCGGCGCCGATTTAGTCAGAGTAGCCGGCACTGGGTCCTTCCTAATATACTTCTGAAATTCCTCTATTTTGCTCTGTGCTTCCATAAGTTACCCCCTAACCGGCTCAGCTATGTCGACGGCACCGGTTCAACACTGTTTGGCCCGATTTTGGGCATTTTTCACTATCTTTTCAATAGTTCTCCCATTTAATCACTTGTACATAAAAGATAGCAATTTAGTATGAATCAATAGTTATTTGGATATAAAAGCAACACAAATGACCCTCAAAATATAGGTCTATTTAGCCCCTATCAATCATTTCCTATTCTAATTAAAAAACATTACATGTTATTATAGTGGTGAATCCTTGATAGCAAAAATGCAAGAAAAATTCCTGCTTCTTATAGCCTGCCATGTCTACTTATTTTGCATTTTCTTTCTACATCAATTTTAATCTATCAAATTTATACAAGGTCTATTGAAATAAATCGAACATTTTTCCACCAACAAATTAAACAATGAACTACATTCAAGGAAAAGTCTGATTTGTTATCTATAAACTAACAAATCAAACTTACATTGTACTATTCAAACTATTCAAACCATTTATATTCCAACAATTCACTATTTAAATATATCCGAAACAACAATAAAATTTTTTAATTTCCAACTAATAAATGATTTAATTAGCATTCATACCCCAATAGGAAACCAAATTGACTAATTAAATTACTATCAGCATCTACATCATTACTTTCCTTTAAAATGATATCGTTAAAACTATGTATTCATACATTAAATTTCATAGACCCTAGAATATAAGAGGAATTTACCTTTAATGTTTTTAAAACCTTTGCAGTTCCCCTATGTGTAATAGTGCTAATGCAGTCAACAAGTTCTTGGTAGGTCACACCAATCTTGGAGTCCCTATAGAGAGCGTGAAATTTTGACTATACCTAGTACAAACTATACCTAACATAGCATATAAGAATAGAAATTATTCCCTATGTAACTTATGTTATTGTAATAATGCCATTATCTTTATCAGTTTGAATAAGAATGTCAAGATCAATAGCGTCCTTCAAATGTTCTAGCTCCATAATCTAAGAAATCGTGCCTTATCCAAGGCACCATTTGTATTGCTAAGATTAGGAACAAAGTTCATCAAGAATATAGGGGTACATTTAAGAGGCACATTTAATTTTGGATTAGGACAAAATTGCTCTGTGTTATCAACTAGCCAAACTATCTTTTCCATATTTAAATTGCAAGAATACAAGGTGATCCAAATTAAGATATTAGTAAAGTAGCTTCAGAGAAAAAAAGAACTTTATGGATATATGGAATATCTGAAGCAACCCCCCAAAATACTACAATAAGGCACGAAAATGGTTGCTTAACATAAGACTTTCCATACTCACTAGAAAAAAATATATTACAATACTTCATTGGAACAACATTTATTCAACTGTTAATTCCTTGTAAAACACCAAGCAGCACCAAGAAATTGATAAAAAAAAAAAAAAATTGGCAAAGAATATCACCAAACTACTTCTCCACACTAAAATTGGACAATGTCCTCATTGGCAAAAAAATAAGGCAATAAAGCATTTCTAAAGGGACCAAAAATAATAATGGGGGTAGAAAGTTAAGCAATACTCCCCAAGTGCAATAAGTTCCAAAAGATGTTGAAACTTGATGAAGAAAAAGAAGCATATCTAAGAATAATTTATTCCTACCTATAACATAAAATACACAAAAAAGTAGAAAGAAAATAATAGCAAAATAAAACACACTAATGCAAAATACTAACAAAAATCCTAAGAAAGCAAATAAAGACACAATTCACTCCCCCACACTTAAGCTATAAAATACTTTCCTTATTAGGGGGAGAGGGCTAAATGACTAGAAAAACCAAATTAAACAAGACAAGACAAGACAATGACATAAAGACCTAAATAGCATAAAATAAAACAATGCCAAATAAGTCAATGATAATGACGTAAAGACCTATAGCATAACAAAACAAATCCGAGCAAACACAACAACACTTTCCATTCATTATACTTCCTCATCAAACCCCTGTAAAAGAAACTAATGTTGAATGCATAAAAGAGACATGATGAAATTAGAAAAGAGGGAGGTTTTTTAATAGGGTAAGGTACATGGAAAGTGATATGCTTAAAAGAATCAATTACATGAACCACATTCCATTCCATCTTTTTAGATATACAAATCAATTTCCTAACACATGGATGCAAATAATTTCTAAAAAAAGTTCACCAATATTAAAATCACCAATCATCTCTGCTAAAGAATTGTCACAATTAAAATTCTCCTTTAGACATAGTAGTATAGCACACAAAGATCGGATTACAAAATCTTTAGTTTGCAAGGTATGGTCTACAAAAACTAAGTTACATCCATTTGAATGGCGTGAAGGGTAAAATTCTCCAACATCCTTCAAGAATTTCATATGATGTGGCATTGAAGGATCCAACTCCTTGAGGTATGTTAAACTCAACACATCATCAATGGCATCATTAGGCTCCCTAAATTGAGAGGTAGCTATAAAAGAGAAATTAGAATTAGAAGATAAAGTAGAATTAAAGTTTTCTCTCACCACATTTTTCAATTGTTCCCCATGGCCTCTCTCTTCTTCTTGAGGGTTTTCTTTTTTAAATACATGGGCCTTATCACTTATGGCACACAATTGTTCTCTAATTTTCTACAAGAGTATATCAAAAAACATCGATGCATCTTTTTGGGGAGAATAGGCACCATCTTATCTAACATATCTGACGCCGGCTCTTTACTATAAAAATCCCCTGTTTTGTGCACATTTTGATTTGTTTGATGCGATTCTTCCTTGAATCTCCTTAATGATCTCAGCTATTTGTGTTCTTTAATGGCTTAATCATTGGGAAACTTCCGCATAGCACTTTACGGATGAATTTGTGTTAGCAACAAAAGAATTCACCAACATTTTAAGTGATGTCTCACTTAAAACACTATTCTGGGCATGTATTCTTGTCAATCTATCATTATTGTAGCTCCTATGATTTTGTGCACAATGCCATGTACTTTTCCAAGAATATTTGTTCATGATAATTTCAACCTCACACTCAAAGAAAAACAAAAATCAAATAGAACAAAATAGTAAAAATTCAAACAAATAAAAACAAAATAATATACTAATATAAAGACCTAAATATTAACAAAGTACCTAAAAGTAATAGTTAGTGATATTTACAAATACAATAAAGGTTAAATCAACAAGACTCGAGTGTTTTCGATAGTGTCAATCCCCGGCAACAGCGCCAAAAACTTGATACATATTTGTTAGTGTTGGAAATATTAACAAAGGGACAGAATCAATCAAATCTTAGTTAAAATGCTAACTACTAAAACAACATAGATGGGCAAGAATACACATCATATAGCATAGGGAATATCAAGTATCGAATCCTCAGGAACTTAAGCTATCACCTAACTTTACCCTAATCTTTATTGTTTAGCCAATATAATAAAAAGAATAAAAGTAAATAGCATGCCTATACTAGAGAAAATCAAGTCAAACAAGAAAAGTCACAATGACAATTAAAGAGTGAGAATAAGGAGAAAAGAAATGTGATGAAGAAATATCTTGATTCTATGACAAATGAAGAAAATATCTTTGAACTAATTAATTCCCAATTCTAAAAACCAATACGAGTTTTAAAATTAAATTTTAATCATTTTTCAAGTTATGAAATTCTATTCTTAGATTATTCTACCTCTCTAATTAAATCTAAGAAGTATTAAGAACAACTCAATTAAACCACTAATGTCCCTATATTCTAGGCAGCACTAAAGTTTTTCTGGCGGAGGAAACAATATACCTATATTCTATGTAATATTAATCTCTCTTTGATTACCATGTCTATCCCTTAAATTTCTTTTTCAATCCAATTAAGAGAGAACAAGATAGTAAATCAATTAGTTCGGAATAATTAATTCAACACATAAAATCAAGTAATCAAATATTTAGAGTTGGAATTCAACAAGTCTAGAACTAATTCACCACAAAATCACAAAATAAAAATATCCTCAACTACAGTTAAAACATATAAACCCAACTTTAACAATATTGAACTACAAAGAAAGATAGAAGAAAAACTTATAGACAAGTGTAATCCCCTTCTCCTTTGCAATCTTCTTGATAAAGCTCTTGTTCTTATCCAAGAATCCCTTTGATCCTCCTTAATCTTGGTGTTCTTGTCTTCTCTCTAGGATTTTTCTAATTGTAGAGTGAAAATTGGAAACTATTTTGTACAATGTTATTATCTTGTATTTAGGAGTTTAGGTTGCAAAAAAACAATACAATAGTCCTAATTTGCATCCAATTCAGTTTCCAAACGATCTCAACATAAGTTGCCAAATTCTGCCCAAAAATTCTTTTTCGCGTCAAATTCCTGACACGAACTGGCCCTAGCTCATAAGGCTGAACTGGAACCGATTCTACCTCTATTTTGTGTAGTTGAACTGCCTTTAGCCGACGTCAGCTCAAGCTTTTAGCCAGGGCCGGCTCCAATCTGTCCGAGTGCCGGAAGGGCTTCTTTTTGGTCCTTTTTCAAACAAAAACTTGCTAAAACTCTTTCCCATGCACCAACCAACATTGGTGGCCTTTCGTTTTTCTCTTTTCACATGTTTTTGTGCTTGTTTTTACCATTTTTTCATCAATCTCAATCTAAACAAAAACATATCAGTGCGAGAAGAATCAATGGCATTTAATCTAAAAATCATGGATAAATCACTACAAATGCCTTCAAAATATGTGCACAATTAGCCCCTATCTTAGCTCTTGGATATTGTCAGTGGCTTAGAAATTTGTTCACCAACCTTCGCCTCATCAGTAGATTTCTTAAATTTCTTTGATAATGTTTCAACAAAAATGTAGTTTAAGTTTCTTTGCTACCATTCCAGTACTAATCCTGATCTTTTCTTGATATAACCTGCCAAGGGTAAAGATATCATTTCTAGAATGAAAATTCTAAGTAGACATAATGAATATGAACCCAGTTGTTCTTAGCTCCTGGAGGAATTTAGCCACTCCCTTCCTTTTAGGATATTTGAACGCGCAACTCCAAAAAAAGTCTAGAATTTTACTTCAAGGTCCATGATAGACAATCTTTCTCTCAACCACTAAGACGATATCATCAAAGAGGGCAAATATTTCTAGACCATGTTGAAGAAGTGAAATAAGTATAGTAGCATCTATGATACATGCCAATTGTTGAAGGCAAGCAACAATCTAATATGTGATTGAACTATCCAAACCATTTGATATCTCATCCATGAATAGTACTTTTGTAGGGCAAACAACCATTTCCCCTGCATAATACCAATAAAATTAATCCTTTGTGCATGCTTGAAAATGTTCTTTGGTTGAATTCTAATAATTGATGTGTTACTCTTATTATGAACGACATAATTCAATTTAGCATAGTTAAGAATTAGAGCATAATTCTATTATCATTTTAGGAATAAACAAAATCACCTAGTGTCAATCTTTTCTTTTCACCACCAAAGATACCACTTCTCATGACATCTCCAACAATTATGTCAGCACAAATATCGAGTCCAAGTATCTAAACATAGAAACATTGTTTAGATTGTGAATAAAAGTCTCATGTCCTATTAAGATTTTTAATTGAGCTAAAGTAAATCTTAAAAAAGAAGATAACCTAAGAATATAGTCTGTCTAAAGGGTTGTCCTTTGTCTTTCAACAAAAATTGCCTAGAAAATAACCTAGAGTTAGGATACTGCAAAAATTTAAAATCTTATTAAATGCAAAAGACAAATACCATGGTGTTTTAAATACAAACACAAAAATTTGATACAAAGGTGGTTGAAATTTAGCTATTGTTGCTTCAATTCAATATCATGATAGTTTCCCATTTTCTTGTCATTATCATATATAATCTTCACTTTAAATTTTTCTGCATTTGGTGATAAGTTTTGTTTTTCTTTTTTTGGGAGTAATTATGTTGATAAGTAAGGTCCAAATATTATCAGCAATATTAAATTTCTTTAGTTTCTCCTCCTTTTTCTTGATTAGGTTCGTGCTTCTATTCCACTTAAAAGTCTAAATAATCCAAAAAAGATCATTGCAAAAGGCTATATTGTGGACATGAATCAACAAAAAAAATATGGGTGGACATGTTTTTAGTCCTAATTGGTGTAAGGTAAACATACAAGTTGCTCTTAAGAGTGAAGAATGTTTAGTTAGACCTTAGTCATTATAACACCCCACTACCTAGGTCGGGGATGTCGCCCCGTCCAAAAGACAAGGAGTTTTTATAACTAGGTCACACAAACAAAAATAAAATCATACTTTAAAATTTAAATTTATTACAATCCAAAAATTCAAGACAAATCCAAAATAAAAATTGTTCACTCTCAACTCCTAAAGCATTACAAAAAATAGATAATAGAATATCTTCCAAGCGGGCAACAACTAGCTACTCATCCCCACAACAGGATCGGCCTGAAATCATGGTAAAAATGGTGATGAGATAAAAATCTCAGTAAGTCCGTGTGTACTTTGAGTGTTCAGTGAAATCAGTTCGTGAATGCAAAGTGTAAGATCTTTATAAGAAAAATACTAGCAAGCAATAAACAATTATGAAAATCAAGAGTGGCGTTTTAGCTTTTCCATCCATACATGTACAATAAAATGAACCACTCAAAAGAGTGGTCATGGGTTACAACACGTTGGGCTCCATAACCATACAACGGTCAGAATACCCCACTTTGTGCAGACTGACAAAAAAGTAGGTGATCGGCCTACCAGGTGAGATACTCCTCCTTCTCTACACCCAAACAAAACCGGTTGTCCACTCTGACAACATACAGTCCACATGACTGAAACTTGCTAGCTCGGACCGGCATGACTAAGTAGTACTGACGTTTCTTTAAGTTGAGTTCATCTTCTAGAGGTGGCCACCTGTCAGAAGACTCGCTCTTGCTCTTCAAAACTAGTACTACTAGCCTACACTTATTGAGTACTCAACGTAGTTCATCCCACTTGGGAGAAACCTGGTAAAACATAGCTTTACTTGAAAATGGCAATCAAGGGTTTCCAAAGTTTTTGTCAAAATTAGTTTTAGAAATAGTTTAGTGTTTGAATAAAACTGCCTGTTGTTTTTCAAATAATTGGTTTGACAGAAATAAGAAAGGAAACAGTCCCTAATTGCCTTTACCAAATCAGTGTTCAGAAACTTCGTGTTTAGCTTGCCATAACAACTTTTGCAACAAACAGGTTTTATGCAGGAGCTTACCTAATCCTTTGCTCGAGATAGAATAAAGATCTCCAAAAGCTGACCTAACCCCGCCCGGGGTAAACATAAGCCATAATTAAACTCAAGCCAAAATTTGCTTTCACAAATAACCCTAGTTCAACTTACCACAATCATGACCCTAGAGTCCCAAACTTTAAGGCTAGATAATAAATAAAGGGTTTATAGAATAAATCTAGCTTGATATTAAAATAACTAGGATGTGTGAAATAGTAACTAATAAGTTGTAGGTTTAAATCTTGCTATAAATAAATTAGGGTTTATTTGATGAAGGGTTCTAGGTCCTAGATGATATTATTTAAAATAATGATCTATAATGCCTAATGGTTAGAAAATAATTGGTAAATAAAATTAATAATAAGTAAATTTTAATATGCCTTGACTAAAAGATAATAAATAAATTATTTATGAATATAAGACTTACAAAATTAATATTTTTTCTATTATGATTATTTATATAAAAGGCTTTATTTGATATTATTATTATTATATAATATCATTATATATTTTATTTCTTTAACAAATGCTATCATTTATTTGACTAAAATATAATAGTCTAAATCCACATTTTCCTAAAGTTTTCAAAATCACTAGAAGGACTAGTATTAATTATTTTATTGATGAAATAAAATTAGCTAACTTAATTATCTTAGGGACAACAAGGTCATGATCATAATTCCTATTGCTAACCATAATCATGAACATGCGCTCTACACCAATCAACAAAAAATCCAATAATGAATAAAGCCATAAATACAAATCTACCAAGACATGATCCAAACTCTATTAAACATAATCATAATCATGGCCTCAACAAGAATACAAGAACATAAAACCTCATTCACCAAAGGTGACATAATCTCTAACATGCTTGATCATTCATACTACTCACGACATGAAGGCATGCAACAAACCCTAAAAACGCCATACATTCAACCAAGAAATGTCATCACATGCATCAATCCCATCTCCATCAAACAAACACATTCATTCTCATGCTTCAATCCCAACTCCATCAAAAAACACATGATCAATCTCCCAATATATTCCAACCTCATCCAACTACATCCAAGAGACATGAATCTAGAATTTAAAAAGAAGATTGAAGTGGCTTACTTGAATGATGACTACCTTAAAGACGTTTCAAGAGAATCCTCTTGCTAGAAAGGATTGATCCATCCAAGGAGAAGAAGAAAAATGGCCATGGTGGAAGTAACCATTCGGCCGAGAGAGAGAGAGAGAGAGAGAGAGAGAGAGAGAGAGAGAGATAAAGAAAGTCTATTAGTATACATATATATATATATATATATTCATTAAGAGTTGAAGATGAATAAAGATGGAGATGATCGTTCTTGCTTACCTTGAAGGTGTTCTTGAGCCTTCAAGAAAATTCTGATTTTTTATCCAAAATGAGACTTTGATTTCTGTGTTTGATGTTAAAAATTGTAGGAATTAATTCACGAGAATGAGTAGGTATAATCTGGAGTTTTTGGAGAAGATTGAAGTGGTTTTGAGTGGCCTCAGGCGTGAGAATGGTAGTAGGTGTTCTTGGAGGTTTGGAGAGAACATAGTGAATGGACGAAGTTGGCCGAAATTTTGTTAGGAAAGAGTGGTCGACTGGTTTGGAGATTTTTGGTAATTGAATTTTCAGATTTGGGAGGAAAAGGAAAGCTGGTTGTTTGAAATTCAAAAAGAATAATTTAGGGAATATTTTGTGGTAGCAAGTATGGTAAGTAGATCTTTGTTGTTGGAGGTCTTTTGGAAGCTTCAATGGCCAACTAAATTGCTGGAATTTCTACTGATTTGAATTCTGTTTGAATTAGCTTTAAGGTGGCCGAAATATGGTGTACAATGGTGAGGGAATTTTCTGGATGTTCGAGGCTTAATTCATGCAAGGTTGCTGGAATATTTTGCTGGAATTTTGGACTCCAATTAATAGATTGATTATAGTGATTGATGGAGAGATTTTAGGAGCAGCCATGGAGCTCCTTTTGTGCAGAACACTGGTGAGGATGATGAAGTTCAGTTCATGGCTGATCAAGGTAAGTTTGTACAGAAAATGGGTTGAGTTTCGGACAAGGGTGAAGAAGGAACAAAGCTGGAAATTTTGATCAACCTTTCGCAAGCTTGCTGGAAATTTCTAGGTAGATTTTTCTACCATGATTCATCCAATTTTCTGCAGGTTTGAAGGGATATTGGGAGGTCCTTTTAGTCTGGTTTCCAGCTTTCTTTATGGAAGAAAAACAAGGTTGAATTGCTAGTTGAAAAGCTGGAAGAAACAACTTGGTTTTTGGCTCACCAAGTTGCGAAACTGTCCAGGAATTTTCCTGGTTTGCACAGCTTTTGTGCAGCTCAGATTTGGCTGGAATTTTCAGTTTCAAACTGAGTGAATTGCTCATTTTTCTGGCAATATTTGGGATAAAAAGATGGCTGAAATTTTTGACAATTGGACTGATCAAGAAGTTGGAAATTTTTTATATTACTACATGAAGAAGATGAACACATATAGGTTGGAGTTTGAAGGTTCAAGCATAGAGATTAATTCTCTTGGGAACCTACCATAACTCCTCCCCATTTGGCCAACAAGATACCTCACATAGACATTTTCGAGACCTCAATATCCCATAACTTTGCTGGAATTTTCTGAAAATAAAATTGACTTGGATAAATTGAACAACCTAATTGATTAAGAATTAAGGATAACTAGAGGTCAAGAAGGGCATGAATCCCTTAGAAATTTTTGTGGGACACAAAAGTGAAATTAGGACATTCCTTTCATGTCTCCCTTAGGACAACTCTCCTACTCTTCCCCAAGGCATGCAAAGGCCGAAATATAGCCTACCTAACCAAAAATAAAAATTAATCTTGCTAAAACTCAAATGATGGAATTTGAACTCAAGACCTCAAGGGTTTATTCAAAAGCTCTAACCATTAAATCACAACAACTCTTGTTCTTATTTTCTCTCCCAAATATTTTTCCTATTTAATTCTCAAGCTATCTCCCTATTTCTACCTCAAGCAAAATTACCATTTTGCCCTTCTTACTCAATAAGCACAATTAAGCTATCTAGACTACAAATCACATATCCAAAGCACATAAAATCATATAAAAATATATTTATACATGTAAGAAAATATGATATGTATCCCGACCCCTTACTCTAAGGTTGGTTTTAGTTGGGGTTTCACATCCTCCCCTCCTTAGAAGAATTTCTTCCCGAAATTCAGGCATAGTTCTATTTTAGATCGGGATACTTCCGCTTTACCCACTTTTTTGATTCCCATGTGGCATCTCGCGTGCCATGATGCTCCCACTGAACTTTTACCATCGGTATCTGCTTGTTTCGGAGATTCTTGATACTGCAGTCCAATATTTGCATGGGTTTCTCCACATAGCTCAGATCGGGTTGTAACACTAACAGCTCATTATTCAGAACATGACCAGGATCAGTATTGTATTTCTTCAGCTGTGACAAATGAAACACATCATGAATTCCCATCAACCCATCCGGCAAGTCCAAATCTATATGCTACCGGCCCAATCCTTTCCTTTATCGAGAACGGTCCCAAATACCTCGGATTCGGCTTTCGACCCTTCGGATGCTTCAAGATTCCTCTATTTGGCATCAATCTTAGAAATACACTGTCTCCTACTTGAAACTTTAGCGCTCTCCGCCTATTGTCTGCATAGCTCTTTTGTCGGCTCTGAGCTGCCTTCAAACTTTCCCTGATTAACTTTACTTTGTCTAACATTTACTAGACATAGACTTCTCCGATTTTCTCTACGTGACCATCTTCTGACCAACTTCAGTATAGTGGTACCTGACACTTGCATCCATACAGGGCCTCATACAGAGCCATCCCAATTGAAGCTTGATAACTATTATTATTTGACAGCTCTGCATACGACACACATTCGATCCACCTATCCCCGAAATCCAGAACATAGGCTCTCAGCATATCTTCCAAAATTTGTATAACCCTTTCTGACTGCCCATCGGTCTGTGGATGCGCCGTCGTACTGAACTTTAGACTCAACCCCATCGATTCTTGAAACTTTCCCAAAAAATGAGACGTAAACCTCGAGTCTCGGTTAGACATGATACTTGAAGGTACTCCTTGCATATGGACTATTTCACGCACATAGGTCTGAGCCAACTTCTTCATAGAATCTCGTACATTCACTGGTATGAAATGTGCCGATTTGGTCAGTCAATCCACTACTACCCATATGGCGTCCTTCTAGGTCCTAGACATAGGAAGTCCAGTGACAAAATCTATGGTCACCTCCTCCCACTTCCATTCAGGTACTGGCAATGGTTACAACAGTCCCGCTGACTTCTTATGCTCCACTTTGACTTTCTAACAGGTGAGACATGACGAGACATACTTAACCACATCCCGCTTCATTCCGGGCCACCAATAGGCCCTTTTCAGATCCTGGTACATTTTAACCTCCCCAAGGTGAATGGCATGCTTACTCTTGTGTGCCTCTTCCAAAATTCTGTCCTTCAATTGATGCTCTTCGAGTACACACAATCGATCCCTGAAATAAAAAAACTCCCGCTTCGTCTTGCCGAAATTCACTGCCTTGCCGTTTAAGCTTCTTGTCCTTGAAAAGCTTAAATTCGACATTATTTTGCTGAGCTTCCACGATTTCCCGCCTTAGATCCGGTACCAATTTCAGGTTGCTAACAACAATTCTCTTTTCTTGCACTTCTACTCTTCTATCCAACATATCCTGAACCACTTGAATCTCCTGCACTCTTAATCTAGCCATACAGACTTTTCTGCTCAGTGCATCAGTAACAACGTTGGCCTTCCTGGGATGGTAGTTGATTGGACAATGGTACTCTTCTAAGAATTCCATCCACCACCACTGTCTCAAATTCAAATCCTTCTGGGTGAAGATGTACTTCAGGCTCTTATGGTCAGTGAACACTTTATACTCAGCTTCGTACAGGTAGTGTTGCCATTTCTTTAGAGCGAACACAATAGCGGCCAGCTCTAGATCGTGTGTAGGGTAGTTGACTTCATGAGGTATCAACTTTCGAGAAGCGTAAGCGATCACCTTTCGGTCTTACATCAAAACTGCTCCCAATCCTTCTTTCGAGGCATCGGTATACAGTGCGTAGGGCTTATCTCCCTCTGGCAGACTCAACACTGGTGTTGTCATCAATCTTTGCTTCAACTCTTGGAAACTCTTCTCACATTTTTCACCCCAAACAAATAGGATAGTTTTCCTCAATAGTCGAGTCATAGGCGATGCGAGCATTGAAAATCCTTTGATGAACCTCCTATAGTAACCAGCCAATCCCAAGAAGCTTCGAATCTTGGTTATGTTCTCCGGTTACTTCCAGTCTGACACTGCTTCAACTTTTGCTAGGTCTACCTTGATTCCCTCCTTGCTCACCACATGGCCAAGAAATGCTACACTGTCCAGTCAGAACTCACACTTGCTAAACTTGGCAAAAAGCTTGAGCTCCCGCAGTTTCTCCAATACGAGCTTCAAATGCTCTGCATGCTCTTCTGAACTCTTGGAATAGATTAGAATGTCGTCAATAAAGACCACTATGAACTTGCCCAAGTAAGGTCGGAACACTCGGTGCATCAGGTCCATGAATACTGCTGGAGCATTGATTTTGGACCCAAATTTCTCCAAAATACTGATTTTGGATGTTCATGCATTGGATGTTTTATGTTGTATTTTAAGCACGTTTTATTGGCATGGAGAATGGTTATGGACTATGACCAAACTTATATGTTCATGCATCTTTATCACTTTGTTTTAATTAAATAAGGCATACACGTCCTGCCTTATCTCATATTCTTGTATAATTCACTTCCCATCTAACTCCCTTAGAATATAACATGAGGTTTCACTAGGTTTATATAGGTTAGATTGAGATAGAATTTTATTTACAAGATTTTGAAGATGGCAATCAAAACGAAGCAAGATAGTAAGACATTCTACTTAAATCATGCATGAACATATAGGGTTGACCATATTAATTTCTTTGATGGCTCGAGAAAATTAATTTAGAGAGTCCATAACCATGCCACGTAATTGTTTATTATCATGTTTATTAATTTATGCTGTTTATTGATAAATTGTATGCATGCCAAATGATGAGACAACTAAAAGGAATAAATCACTCATATAATATTAAATATAATGACTTCTACTAATAAAGTAAGAACGAGAGCTCTTTTTTGAGACCAAGTTGTTGGGCATACCCAAGCTTCCTTGACATTGAGTATATTCAAGCTATGGAATTTAATACCTGATTAATGGGTTGTGTTTAACTAAATTTTTTATCTTGGTTGGGCTAACCCATGCATAAAGAATATTAGAGGCAAGGTTAGGATAGTATTAAATACTTTAATGATTCAAAGATATTAATCACCCAATGATACAATAGTTACATTTGATGTAATTGCTATTGGATCATCTCAATTCCTTAAAAATATGAAATTAGCTAATAACCCTATGTCAAGGTAAAATTAACTTAACATTTGATCACTTAGTTCTAAAATCTTAACTTCATTGTTCAAATCCATTAAGATTCAAAAAATACGAAATCAATGCAACGAAACTCCTAATATCGTTGCATCGAAGTCAATTAGAAGAACTCGTATCAATAACCAATGAAATAAAGTAATCAAATACCAAATATGACAAAGAATTGATCAAATAACTAAATTAATGCAAAATCATAAATCTCAAAACAATATTAAATTACAATAAAAGCATTGAATACATCATTGCTAAAGAAAAAGAAGACAAAGAGGGAAAAAAAAAAAGCACTCATAGACAAGCCTCTTTCTTCTTTCTTGAAGACTCCCTTGAACAATTCTCCTTGATGTGAGTGAACTCCTACTTCAATGAGAGAATCAGAATTTCTGCCCTTTAATTCACATTTCTATCTTGTATATCTCAAACCCTTGTATTCTCTTATGCTTTTATAGACCTCTTGGATGCCAATTTCATGGCTGAAGAAGTCTTGGCCGGGTAGGAATAGGAAAATACCAAAATCATTAGATAAACCCTAATTTCAAGTACATAATTTTCGCCTCTAGAGCATACCTAGTGCCAGATTCCTTTGACCCACCTGGCGCCAGGTGCATTCAATTCTTCCCCTATTTTTGCTCTGTTTTTTGCCGCTTCTCCTAGACAGACAAACTGGACCCTACGCCAGGTCCACTTGCCAGACCTGGCACCAGGTCTGTTATGGAATTCCCCTGTCGTTGGCTCAATTTCTGGACCCAGCACCTAGTCCATTAACTGGGCCTGGTGCCAAGTACATTCTGGTTATGTGCATTTTCTACTCGATTTTAACTTAAATCTGCATATATTTGCCAAAAATACCTTTTACAAGTAAAATATCAAATAGGAAGAAATATGCCTAGTTATTACAACAAATGTATCTTAAAACACCCTCAAATAACTAGGAAAAGAATTGTGATTTTAACCCCTATCATATACCCTCATATTTGTACATTTGCTTATCCTCAAGCAAAACACTTTAGTCCAAAAAAAATTATCAAGAAAATACAAGTTCTTTCTTATTCAAAAATTTCTTCACCATAGTAAAGATCATGCCTTCCCTTCAAATTTTAGATACAGCCCTTGTCATTCATACCCTTTTAAAACAATTTCAAACTTTGAAACATTGGACAAGACATCACAAAACTCTTGAAGTCAAATTAATCAAGTGCATACCTTAGTCTAAGAAAATTATTTCACTCTTCAAGTAAAAATATAGATAATATGAATTACATAATAAGTTAAACCATCTACCGACTCAAGTATTATAAATCTAAAAATTGCACACTCAAGTTATGATGTGAAGAAAGCACTCTAATTTTTTTTTCTCTCAAAATTTGTCAATGACTTAGGGAATTGATAGCCTCAAGTGCATGGATTTCTCTTTACACACCATATTGGCCCCATTTACAATCATCACTCATCATTTTTTCTCACCAATTCTTTCTTTCTTTCTTTTTGCTCATTCTTGCCTTTTTGTCTTTGGGATAGCCTCAAGAGAGTGCACCGAATTTACTTGCTACTTCTTCCCATATTAACCCCCTTTTTAGCTAAAAGTCTTCAACGATCATCAACAAGAGCATTTTTTCTCAATTCATAGCAACAATAGTGTTGTTTCTACTCATTGTTTTTTTCTTTTTTCAACTCAAATAAAAAAAAAAATTAGCATTCTCCTCAATCTTTCCTCTCAAAGATCTTTTTTTTTAACTCACATTTTTTTTTCATCATAACTCAAAGCTAGCAAAATTTAAACTCATAATACAAGAGTTAGCTAATAAACTCTTCTCATATTCCTCATATTCTCTACATTTAAACTAGATGAGTCAAATAATATTCAAACACCAATGCATAAATAAGATTAATCAAAATTCTCAAATCTTGACAAATACCTTATCCGATAAAACTAATTTCATTAAACTCCACCTAATGAATGACAAAACTCATATCCAAGTAAGAAAAAGAATTACAACCTTACTTTTGACATTGTCCTCAATGGGACTAAAAATAAGAAACCTTCTTAAGTAAGAAACTTAAGAAAGCATCTCTAAAGGGACTAAAAATAATAAAATGGTAGAAAGTTTAAGCAATACTTCCCAAGTACAATAAAGTACCAATAGATAGCAAAACTGAAAATAGAGAGAAGGGCTTGTTCAAGAGGATTTTATTCCTACCTATCAAAATCAAACACAAATAAAAGCAGAAGGAAAAAAAATAGCAAACTAATGAAAAATACTAAAAAAAATTCGAAGAAAGCAAATATAGACACGACTCACTCCCCCACACATAAGATGGGAAATATTTTCCTTATTTGGGAGAGGAAAAACAAACTACCTAGCAAAAAAAAAAAAAAAAAAAATCTTACCACTCATCATGCTTCCTCATCAAACCTTTTGAAAAGAAATTAAAGCTCAAATTAGAAAATATGCATAATGAAAGTAGAAAGAAGAGAGGTTTTTGAAAAATAGAAGGCTTATGAAAACAACTTTTCTCACTAAAGCAAAACACATAAACCTCTTTCTCTAATATTCCTTTAGACACACAAATATTTTTGTTAACACATAAGTGCACATGGTTTCTAAAAAATGCACCAAACTTGAAATCACCTTTCAACACTTCAAAAGATTTGTCACAATTGAAATTTCCCTTAAAACTTAGCAATTGAGTTCTTTAATATTGGATCAAGAAATCAGTACTTTTCGACACATCTACAAAAACTAAGTTACCTCCCTTTGAATGGGGTGAAGGGTAGAAATTACTACTATTCTCCAAAGACTTCTTACGATGCAGTGTTGAAAGATCCAACTCCTTAAGGCATGATAAATTCAACACATTATCATTTGGACCTTTGTTCTCCAAGAATTGAGAAGAACCTAACAAATTATGTGGTAAAGAGATATTAGAATTATTAGCACATAGAGGAGAATTGAATACCTCCCTTTCCACATTGGATAATTGTTCCTCATATTCTCTCTCTTTTCCTTGGGGATTCTCTTGTTCAAACATATGGGCCTTTATGGCATCCTCAACCAACTTGTCTAGCTGTGTTCTTTGATGACTCATACGTTAGGATGCTTCTTCATGCCACTTAATGGAGGAATTTGCATTAACGACAAAAGAATACATTGAGGCTTCAAGTGACATCTCACAAAAAGCGTCAATCTGAGCTTGCAAATTTGACAAATTCTCGTCATTATAACTCCTTTGATCTTGTGCCCAAAAGTAGTTATCCATGATGATGTCAATCTCGTGCTCAAAGAAAAACAAAAATCAAATCGAAAATAAAAACAAACAAAAATAATTAAAAAAAACAAAGAAAATAATAAAATAAAAGGGAAAACAAATAATAGAAAATTAAAGAAAAGAAAAACACACACATTAACAAACTATCTAAATACAAAAGTTAGTGGTATTTACAATACAACATGAAGTAAGCTAGTCAATTAAGTCACACAATATTACAAACAACAAGATAGAACACTGATTTACACAAAGAACATCTATACATATTTACATACAGATATATGGGCATATAAATATATAAACATGGTTAAATCAACAAAATCCAAACTTTTATGATATTGTACCCTGGCAACGGCGCCAAAAACTTAATGCGTTAATTTTGGGTGCATAAAATCATCAATTTTAAATATATCCCTTGGTCAAGTTTTAATTAAAACATTAATCCCAAAATACACATGTAAGAAAGTATACTCATCGCAAGTATAGTATAGGGAATTAACGAGTATCGATCCTCAAAGGAACAAGTACATACTAATTACTTTTCATTCATTATTTAACCGACCAAAATAAAGTGAGAAAATAATAAAAAGAAAAACAAAGAAATATATACAATTCAAGGATGTAAGTTTATGCAATTTAGACAAGTATCCTAGAAAATATGACAATGAACCAATTAGCAATTCTCTCAATTAATTATCATCTTGGCATCATGAAGGAAGCACAGTAAAATTCAATCGTTCGTCCAGTCATGAATTTACTTAGGTAAATTCCACTTCGTTTGTCAATCTATGGAATCCTATATTTTAATTCATATTAACAGATTTGTCAATCAAGCTAACATAACCAAAACATGCATGAATCTCAATTCCATAAAAACATGAAATTAGTTAATAACCCTATGTTAAGGAGAAATTAACTTAACATTTGATCACTTAGTTCTAAAATCCTAACTTCATCGTTCAAATCCATTAAGATTCAACAAATACGAAATCAATACAACGAAACTCCTAACATCATTATGTCAAAGTCAATTAGAAGAACTCGCATCATAACCAATAAAATCACCTAATCAAATACTAAAAATAACAAAGAATTGATCAAATAACTAAATTAACGCAAAATCATGAATCCCAAAATAATGTTAAATTACAATAAAAGCATTGAATACATCATTGCTAAAGAAAAAGAAGACAAAGAGAAAAGAAAGCACTCATAGATGAACCTCTTTCTTCTTCCTTGAAGACTTCTTTGAACAATCCTCCTTGATGTGGGTGAACTCCTCCTTCAATGAGAGAATCAGAATTTCTGCCCTATAATTCACATTTTTATCTTGTATATCTCAAACCCTTGTGTTCTCTTGTACTTTTATAGGCCTCTTAGATGCCAATTTCATGACTGAGGAAGTCTTGGTTGAGTAAGAGTAGGAAAAATACCAAAATCATTAGATAAGCCCTAATTTCGCGTACAGAATTTTCGCTTCTAGAGCATACCTGGCGCCGAGTACCTTCGACCCACCTGGCGCCAGGTGCAATATGTTCTTCTCCTATTTTTACTCTGTTGACTGGACCCAGCGCCAGGTGCACTTGCCAGATCTGGTGCCAAGTCTGTTCTGGAATTCCCCTGTCGTTGGCTCAATTTCTGGACTCAACGCCTGGTCCATAGATTGGGCCTGACGCCAAGTACATTCTAGTTCTATGCACTTTCTACTCAATTTTAACTTAAATCTACACATATTTGCCAAAAATACCTTTTACAAGTAAAATGTGAAATAGGAAGGAATATGCCTAGTTATTACAACAAATGGATCTTAAAACACTCTCAAATAACACGGAAAAGAATAGTGATTTTAACCCCTATCACCAATCGAGGGATATATAAAGTCTTCAAATTCAACAAGCCCATACTTTATTCTTTATAAGATTTCCAGTTATAATTGTTTAACCCACTCATAATATTTTAATTGTACTCAGGGACAGGGCTGTCTTGATATAGAAAGTAGGTCATGGTATTAAATTCAATTTGGTGTTAGGATTGTGCACCAGAATCAATCACTTGTACAATGTATTTTGAATATTAAATTAATAGAAAGCGTTCTTTATTTCATATGTTTATGTTTATAAAAACTGTTAGATAAAGTCCCAAATACAACACTGTGTTAAGAAAATCATAATAGAAATTATAATGTGAGGTTCCTGTTACATTGGAAAGTGCTCGTTCATAAATTATCCCTAATCATAGTATTAATAAGATATGACATTATTAATGCACTAAGATTAGCACGTGTCATACTTATTGATTTGATCAAGTAATGGTTCTCACATCTGTGAGTTTTGTAATACTCAAAGTTAACACGTGGATGCTTATTACTTAAACAATTACATTGGATGACCTAACTATGAAAAGCATATTGAGTCATTTGGTATTAGATGCATGAATGATTGGCTCTAGTGCAAGTGGGAGTTTGTTAGTGTTATGCCCTAGAGGCAATCACTTGAATGTTGTATATAACACATCTTAATAAAAGTCATTATTTATCTTACAGTTTCTTTTGTTTACTTTTGTGTAATATAATTGTTAGATAAAGCCCCTAGTACAATATTGTGTCAAGAAAATCATGATATGAGATTCCTACTACACTGTATAGTGTTAGTACTTAAATAGTCCATAGTCATAGTATTAATGAGACAGCACATCATTAATGCGTTAAGACTAGCATGTGTTAGACTTTCTGATTTGATCAGGCGATGTTTCTCATATCCGTGAGTGTGGGCGAATATTATGGGCGAATAATATCTCACGGCCACTTGTAAGAATTACTACTCGAGAAGTCCTTGGCCAAAGCGATTATGTATTGAAAACAGTTCCAATTGATACACATCTAAAGTAGTGGGTTCCTGGTACAAGTACTATTATATTCGGGCCAGAATTAATATATTCTGGAGGGAGTTGGCACTAATTCCATACTCCAAATCGAATGAGATATTGTATAGTGAAATGAGTTAATTGCATTGTAGTTTGTTTTTGAATAGTTCATGTCATGCCACTTGACTTCCTGGACTCTTAGGTGGTCATGATGTGTTGCTAGATACCGCTCATGATCTGGGAATATAGATGTATTAATTGATAAATTAATAAACCAATCCTGACTAGAATTAATATGCTTAATTTTAATTAATTATGGATTATTAATCTCAAAGACGTTTGAATTAATTCATGTTCGCTACCAATTGACTCGGAAACCCAATAGGTCACACATAATAGAGGATTATATACTCACGATGTTATTTGATAACATAGTAGTGTTAATTGTGAGAAAGAGAAGTAGTTGTAGCTAAATTATAATTAGTTATAATTTATGGGCTAAATTATAACTGTGAGAACTTGATGGTTCTAATTACAATTAGAGAATTCTAATTGTTATAAAATTCTCAGCTGGAGTGTTTCAAGTAAGGTTTTTCGTGTTTTATAATATAAATGCACGATACCTATTTTTTGTGTGAGCAACACAAGGAAAACAACTCTCCTAAAAACCCTTCTCTTCTTCTTCTCTCTCTCTCATTTTTCTGAAAAACAAGAAGAACCCTAGCCGCCACTTTGTTTTCTGCTAGCACTAAAAATCTTGGTGCTTGAGTGTGATCCTCCATATGGATTTTTGTTAGAGATAATCACACACTGTGATTATAGTGGTTGGATATTTAATTTTCGTGGTGTTTGATCAAGAGGATTGCTAAATCGCGCCACAATCATCAAACTTGAAGAAGGAAAAATTTTATTTTTTGAACGCTCAAAGAAAGGTAAAGCCTTTACCTTTGTTCTCTATATATCTTGTTTTCCACTCGTATGCTGGTCCTGGGATAGTATCTCATTTTTATTTTTCCGCTACGCCATATATAATATGCATGAGATACCCAACAGTGGTATCAGAGCCTTGCTATGTGTGGTTTGCAGACATTGTTTCTTGCGTGAAAGCTGTTTCATGAACTCGTGTATGACTTTGTTCATTGTGAAAAATTGATTTCACTCGAGTCGAAATCGTTTCGAGCATTGTGGGTTAGATCTGTAGCGCAATATGTTTGTGTAATAGTTACATCATATTTCGAAAAATGTTTTCTTTATGTGCTGCAAGTTTTTTTTTTTTTTTTGCAGAAAAATGTTTCTTGAACATGTTTGTTGCCTTCCGTTTCATCCTAATTTTCTATTTTGTTTTTGTTTAAACTAACAAATTGGTTGTTGTTTTGAGCTTCAAAACAGAAAAACATTACTGAGGATTGTTTTCACTAAACTGTTGCAAAAGGTAAGGGCTCTAAAAATTGTTTCTAGAAAATTTTTGAAAAATTGCGCCTCTTCCCGACTACAGCCGGCGCCAACTCCGGCTCCAAACTAGTGCCAGTTCTGTGCTGTTTTCGCAACATTCAGAAATCGTTTTTGGAAAAAATTTCTTAAAACCAGACCAGAGCCAGCGCCGTCTCGGGCTTCTAACCGGCGCCAATTCTGCACTGTAACGTGACGTTCCAACAATTAAAAAAAAATGAAATAGAATTTTGAAAGGAAAAAATCTCATTTGATGAGAGATGGGACCCAAAAGCATTTTCTCAAAATTAGTTTTGAGACAAACAATTTTATTTTTCAAAATAATGATTTTGAAAATTTAAAATTAATGTATTTTTCTAAAATATTGATTTTAGAATTTATTTTATTTTTCTAAAAAAGTGATTTTGGAAAAATAAAAATTATATGTTTATTTTGTTTAAGCATAATTAATGGTATAGTAGATAGTTATGGACTAAAACCAATTATATCTGTTCATGCATTTTACAGTTTTGGTTTTTTATGAAATAGGTCCTGCGTGTCCTGTCTTCTCTAGAATCCTTGTGTAAATTCTCTTCTCATCTAACTCCCCTCAAATGTAACTCGAGATTTTCTCTCTTTAGGAAATTATGTAATTAGTTTACATATGTTAGATAGGAGTAGAATTACTTTATTTTGGAGATAGCAACCAAAACAAGGCGAGAAAGTAAGACCTTCTACTTAAATAATGCATGAACACATAGGGTTAACTATATTAATTTCTTTTATGGCTCAAATGAATTAATTTAGGGTAAAGTCCATAACCATACCACGTAATCGCTTTATTACCATGATTATCAATTATGCGATTTATTGATTTTTATGCATGTCATTTATTGAAATCACTAAAAGGAATAAATCCCTCAATTAATATTAAACCTAATTCCTTCCATTAATATAATAAGAACGAAAGTCCTTTTTCGAGACCAAGTTGTTGGACAAACCCAAGCCTACTCAACATCGGGCATGTTCAAGCTATGGAATTAAATTTCTTTGGAATTCAATTCCTAATTAATGGGTTGGATTTAACTAAATTCTTTATCCCGGTTGGGTAAACTCAAGCATAAAGAAATTTAGAGGAAAAATTTGGGTAGCCCAAAAGGCTTTAAGATTAAAAACTGTTAATCACTCAATAATCCAGTAATTACACACGATGTAATTGGTATTGGATACCTATCAATGAACTCAAAGGTGGCTTGTTAGGCAAAACCAAGGTTATTCTTGAGGAATTTGGATACCGGTCCATTAGGAAAGCTTCCAACAGGCTTTCCCAAATTAATAGTATGGGCTATTGGTTTGAGTAAAATAGTGGAGTAAAAATACGTTTAATTAAAGTCCTAATTATTTATATTTCATGTGCATATACAGTAGCTAATCCTCTCTATCTTTATATCTAGGACACTTGCATCATGTTAACAAACCTAAACCTACGTAGCATCTTGGAAACCAACAAGTTAACCGAATCAAATTACCTCGACTGCTATAGAAATTTGAGAATTATTCTCAAATTGGAAAAGTTGTTCTACGTGCTAAATGCTCCTATTCTGCCACCACCAGCTCAAGATGCTCATGCTGATGAGCATGCTGTTCACAAAAGGCACAAGAAGGATAGTGATACAGCATCATGCATTATTGATGCGTTTGGATTTTGGTATAAAAATCATATAAAAATAAGCATATTTCCAACCAATTTTAAATTAAAACATTAACGCCAAATTACATATATGAGCAAGCGTACTTATCATTAACATTGTATAGGGTTCAAACGAGTGTCAATCCTCAAGGAATAAGTAGACATTAATCACTATTATTTCATTGTTTAACCGACTCTATAAAGTGAAAAAGAAATAAAAAGGAAAATAAAATAAAAAAATAAAAATATATACATGTCAAGGATGGAGAAGTATGTAACTTAAATCATTATTTTGGCAAACATAACCTTAAAGTACCTAACCATTATCATAATTAATCATTCTCTTGGCATCATAAAGGATTAATATAGACTCATTTCATTTCCAATCCATGAATCCCTATCCTCAAGATAACTTAGCATCACATTCCTATCTCAGCTAGTCCTACCCAAAAGATGCATTAAACACAATCCTTTGATTAAATTTCCATTCCTGGCAAACTTAAAACATGAAATTAACCAATGAATCCATTCCTGACAGACATCAATTAACCTTTAATTACCTTATTTTTAGCAATTAACCCCTTTTCTAAGCAAGTTAAAAGACAACATATATGAAATCAATAACTTGAAACCACCATCAACCCTTTTTCCAAGCAAGTTAATGGAAAGAAACAACCAATTAATCTCGTAATTAGCACAAGTAGTTAAATACCAAGAATAACAATCAATTAATCAAAAAATCAAATAACTCTAAAAATCATGAGTACCTAAAACAATGTCAAATTACAATAAAACAATTAACACATAATTGTTCAAGAAAAGAAAACAAAAGAAAGAAATAGATACTCATAGAAAAGACTTCTTATTCTTCCTTTTAAAACCTTCTTGCACAATCCTCCTTGAACTATTTATCTCAAAAAAATATTAGTGATGCACTCTAAAATAAATCTAAGTCTCTACATTATGCACCTCCCCTTTCCTAAGGTAAATTGGCCTTTATTTATAGGCTCACAAAGTTCCTAAAAGAATCCTAAATAAAGAAAAAGTAATTACCTAAAAATCAAAACCAAAAAGGAGTAATAAAAAAGTCTAAAATAAAATCCTAAATGAAATTAATGAATTCCACCGCCTTGACTTTTGAGAATTGGACTTCAATTTAATTTGGACTTTGCTCTTGCCTTTATCGTCTTGTGTTGAAATTGCAATTCTGTTGTTACGAACTTTGGCTTCAATTTAGCCTACATAATTGTTGAGCTACTTTTCTTTGTTCTCCCTGAATCGGCTCAATTGAAGCTGCAGAAAACACCCAAGTCGACGAATTGAAGACCGAAGCTACTTTCTTTTCTTTCTCCTGCATTGCATCAGCTCAATTGATCCGTTTCCCTTACCTCGGCTCAATTGAGCGGCAAATCACCACCGAAAATTGCTGCCGAATTCAATTTCCCTTTTGTCCTTTTCTCAGCCACCTTTGTTGACATTTGCTTTGCATCTTGGCCCTACCGATTTCTTCACTTTGTGTACAATTGTCTTCTGTTGCTTTTGTCCTGCTATCGGCTCAAGTAAGCCATGAAGTTGCACTTTTCTTTAATTCCAATTGCAATTTGCTTCCTCTGTTCTCCTCTATTTCTTTGCTTTTTCTTTGTTCCTCCAGTGGCAAACCGGCGCCGGCTGTCTTTCTCGGGCTGGCGCCGCCTCTATTCTAAAAAATCACATAATTAACTCTAATTTTCCCTTATTTTTGCATAAAATTATAGAAAATCATTTTTATAAGGGAAATATCAAATAGGAAGGAATATGACTAGTTATTATATAAAAAGTGTCTTAAAATGGCCTCAAATAACTAGAAAAAATATAACTAATTTAGTCCCTATCAATTATGCTGGCATCTATGACTCCCAAGCTGCAAAAATAACACGAGCATATGGATTCTCAATCGATTATACTACATCTTCGAGAGCTGTTTGATGCCTAAGCTAGAACTAAGAGATACGAGATCTTGAAGCAACTATTTCGTTGCAAAATGGCAGATGGTTCTTCTATGGCCACTCATGGGCTGAAGATGTTGGGCTTAATAGAGAAATTTGGATCTCTCGGATTCGCAATGGATCATGACTTAAGAATTGACTTAATTCTACAGTCTTTACCTAATAATTTCTCACAATTTATGATTAACTATTAGATGAACAAGATTGAGTCCACCATTCCTGAGTTGATCAATCTTCTCAAAACTGCGGAGTCCTCCATGAAGAAGGATTCCAATGTAGTTTTAATGGTAGAATCTTCTTCTTCTAAGAAGAAAGTTCAAAAGAAGAAAAAGAAGGCTCTCATGAAGCTCAAAGGTGGTGTGAAGAAGAATGATGCTGCTACCAAGGGCCCATGCCATCATTGTGGCAAGATGGGCCACTGAAGGCGCAACTACAAGTCCTACTTGGAGACTATTAAGGACAAGAAGCAGAAGGAAAAGCTTACAAGCACTTCTACTTCTACTCCGGGTATGTTTATAATTGAAAAAAATACTACCTTTAGAAATAAGATATGGGTATTAGATACCGGATGTAGATCTCATTTGTGCAATAACTTGTAAGGACTAAAGGGCAGTAGAAAGTTAGAGAAAAGCGACGTGGACCTACGTACTACAAATGGGGCAAAGGTTGTTGCACTTGCTCTGGGGATATACGAGCTGAACCTGCCTTCAGGATTAGTTCTAGAATTACAAAACTGTTATTATGTATTAGTTTTAATGAAAAATATTATCTCAGTTATGTGTTTAGACTTAAATAGATTTCATTTGATATTTAAGAATAAATGTTGTTCTTTTTCATTGAATGATATTCATTATGGTTCAGCAACTCTGGTTAATGGTTTATATGTTCTAGACTTGGATAATCCAATATTCAATGTAAACAATAAGAAACCTAAAATAGATAACTCTAACACCTCTTACTTATGGCATTGTCGTTTAGGCCATGTAAATGAAAATCGTGTTTCTAAGTTACACAAACTTGGTGACTTAGGGTCATTTGATTATGAATCATATGGCACATGCGAGTCTTGTTTACTAGATAAACTGGCTAAAACTCCTTTTCCAGAAAGAGGAGAACGGGCCAAGGAGTTATTAGAACTCATACATTTTGATGTATGTGGCCTAATGTCAATACAAGTAAGAGAAGGTTATAACTATTTTATAACCTTTATCGATGATTTCTCACGATACGGGTATTTGTATTTAATGAAATATAAATTTGAGGCCTTTGATAAGTTCAAAAACTTTAAGAAAGAAATAGAGAAACAACTTAACAAAAATATTAAGACTCTAAGATCTAATCAAGGTGGAGAATACTTTAGTCAAGAGTTTTTGAGTTATCTTAGAGATAATGGGATGTTATCTCAATAGACTCCACCACATATACCTCAACATAACGGTGTATCTAAGAGAAAGAATCGAACCCTTCTAGACATGGTACGGACCATGATGGCTTCTGCGGACCTACCAAAATCCTTTTAGGGGTATACACTAGAGACTTCTGTTTATAAACTAAACAGAGTTTCGACAAAATTGGTTGATTCTACCCCCATTTGAGATGTTCTTTGGTAAAAAAAACCAAAGTTATCTCACTTACGAGTATGGGGTTGTCCTGCCTTTGTCAAAAAACCATAGTCAAACAAACTTGATAGTAAGTCTGACAAGTGTTTATTTGTAGGATATCTGAAAGAATCTTTCAGATATTACTTCTACCTACCCTCTGAAAACAAAGTGTTTGTTTCAAAGCATGCTGTCTTCTTAGAGAAGGAGCACATGCTCAAAGGGGACAGTGGGAGTAAAATTGAACTTAGTGAAGTTCAAGAAGATCAAACAAACAAGGATCAATTGTCTAATCCCACATCTATTGAGAGAATAGATAAACCTTCTACTACACAAGAACTCCGTAGGTCTAGTAGGATACGTGTGGCACCTGAGAGACATGGATTTCTCATTAATGACCACAATAACGTATTTCTCATAGATAAAGATGAGCTTACTACCTACAAGGATGTTCTAAACAGTTCAGAATCTGGCAAATGGCTTGAGGACATGAAATCAGAGATGGATTCCATGTACGACAACCAAGTACGGACTTTGGTTGATCCACCCAAAGGAATTAAACCTATTGGGTGAAAATGGGTTTTCAAGAAGAAAACTGATGTGTCCGGACTTAGGTATAAAAATCATACAAAAACGAAACACATTCCCAATCAAGTTTAAATTAAAACGTTCAACCTAAATCACACATATGAGTAAGCGTACTCATCATTCACCAAGCATAGAGTTGAAACGAGTGTCGATCCTTCAGGATCAAGTAGACATTAATTACCTTTCTTTCATTGTTTAACCAACTCGATAAAGTTAAAACAAATACAACAAAATAAAAGAAAAGAAAAAAAATAAAAATATACACATGTCAAGGATGGAGAAGTATGTAACTCAAACTATTGTTTAGACAAACATGGTTTCAAATGACCTAACCATTGTCATAACTAATCATTTTCTTGGCACCATGAAGGATAAAGGTAAATTAGCATCACTTGGTCTGTCTCAACTAATTACTACCTTCTAGATAAACTAGCATCACTTGGTCTGTCTCAACTAATTCATCCAAAAGATGCATTAAACATAATCCTTGATTAAATTTCCTTGGTCTGGCAAATTTAAAACATGAAATTAATCAATGAATCCTTGGTTTGGCAAACATCAATTAACCTTCAATTACTCAATCATCAACAATTAACCTCTTTGATCTAGCAAGTTAACAGCCAATAAATATGAAATTAATCAATTGCAACTATCATCAACCTCTTTGGTCTAGCAAGTTAATGAAAAGAAACAACCAATTAATCTCGTAATACACCCAAGTAATTGAATACCAAGAAGAACAATCACTTAATCAAAAGATCAAATAACTCTAAAAATCATGAATATCTAAACAATGTCAAATTACAATGAAATAATTAACATATCATTATTCAATAAAAAGAAAACAAAATAAAAGAAAGCACTCATAGACAAGCCTCCTTCTTCTTCCTTTGAAGACCTTCTTGTACAACCCTCCTTGAATTGAAAAATTCCTCCTTTGATTGAGTGATTTTCTATGATGATCAATGAATTTTTCCCTTTTTCCCTTATGTTTTCCATCTATTTATAGGCTTAGGAAGTGCCTAAACTCGTAGGTACAAAATTTTTGGCCGAGTAAAAGTTGGAAGATACTAAAACTCCTCATATTACCAAAATTCGCGTAGAAAAAATCAAGCACCGCCTTAGCTTCAGGGCACAGCCGGCGCCGCCTTGACTCTCAGAGCCAGCGCCAGTTGTGTTCTACTTCTCTACTTGTTCGCTGATTTTTCTCCGAATTTTGCACAATGTGTCCAGAATGCAGCCGACACCGGTTCCAACTTCACAGCCGGTGCCGGTTCCAGCTTCACAGCCGGCGCCGCCTTGGTTCTATTCCGCTCTATTTCAACAATTTTTTCATCGCCTCGAAGTTCATTTCAGTAGTGCACAACCGGCGTTGGTTCTAGGGCCTTAGCCGGCGCCGCCTCTCATCTGTTTTGCGACATTTTTTTTCGTTTTATCCTAAAAATCTGAAATAAAGAACAAAATATCTTTCCAAGGGTAAAATCTCAAATATGAAAAAATATGACTAGTTATTGAACAAAATGTAGTACAAATGAACCTCAAATAACTAGAAAAAACATGACTAATTTAGCCCCTATAAAAAACGGACATGGATGGTAACGTAGTTACCGATAAAGCATGACTAGTGGCGAAGGGTTATCATCAACAACATGGTATTGACTATGACGAAACTTTCTCGCCAGTAGCTATGTTAAAATCCATCAAGATACTACTAGCCATTGCTGCTCATTACGATTATGAGATTTGGAAAATGGATATGAAAACGGCTTTCCTAAATGAAAATCTGAATGAGGAAGTGTATATGACACAACCTGAGGGTTTCACATCCAATGATAGCACAAATGTGTATAAGTTGCAAAGGTCCATTTATGGACTTAAGTAAGCTTTTAGGAGTTGAACATCCGTTTTGATAAAATAATTAAAGAGTTTGGTTTTATTCAAATCATGGATGAGCCTTGTGTATACAAGAAAGTCAGTGGGAGCGCAATCGTTTTCTTATTATTTTATATAGATGACATATTACGAATAGGAAACGATATACCTATCTTGCAAACGGTCAAAGTTTGGTTGTCCAAACAATTCTCCATGAAAGACCTTAGTGAAGCAACCTCTATTCTTGAAATAAGGATCTATAGAGATAGATCCAAAAGATTGCTAAGTCTTTCACAGTCTACATACATAGATAAAGTGCTAAAATGATTTAGCATGGATCAATACAAAAAGGGATTCTTACCCATGTAACATAGGGTAAGCCTTTCAAAGTCGATGTCTCCCAAGACACAAGTTGAAAGGGATCACATAAGTAAAATTCCATATACTTCGACAGTTGGATCTATCATGTACACTATGATATGTACATGGCCCGATGTATCTTATGCTCTCAGTTTGACGAGCAGATACCAATCTGACCCTGGTAAGGGTCATTGGGCGGTTGTAAAGAACATCCTTAAGTACTTACGAAGGACTAAGGATGTGTTCTTAATATATGGAGAAAGTGATTTGAAAATAAACGGGTATACTGATGCCAGTTTTCAATCTGACAAAGATGATTTCAAATCACAATCAGGCAACATGTTTACATTGTGTGGAGGGCCAATAAGTTGGAAGAGTTCCAAACAAGAGACTATTGCCGACTCTACGACAAAAGCGGAGTATATTGCCACTTTTGAAACTATTAAGGAGGCCGTTTGGATCAAGAAGTTCATGACGAAACTAGGTGTGGTTCCTATCATTGTTGGTCTAATATCTTTGTATTGTGACAACAACGGAGCCATTGCACAAGCAAATGAGCCACGGTCTCACCAACGATCCAAACACGTACTCCAACGCCATCATCTAATCCGGGAGATCATAGATAGGAATGATGTAAAGATAGAGAGAGTTCCTGAGGATAAGAACACAGTTGACCCGCTTATAAAAGCACTATCCCAAAAGAAATATGATAAGCATGTTGAGTCATTCGATATTAGATACATGAATGATTGGCTCTAGTACAAGTAGGAGTTTGTTAGTGTTATACCCTAGAAGCAATCACTTGAACGTTGTATATGACACATCTTAATAAAATGCATTATTTACCTTACAGTTTCTTTTGTTTACTTTTAAGTAATATAACTGTTCGATAAAGTCCCTAGTACAATAATGTGTTAAACAAATCATGATACAAGATTCCTCCTACACTGTATAGTGTTAGTACTTAAATAGTCCCTAGTCATAGTATTAATGAGACAGCACATCATTAATGCGTTAAGACTAGCATGTGTTAGACTTTCTGATTTGATTAGGCGGTGGTTCTTATAACCGTGAGTATTGAGATACTCAAAATTAACACGTGGATGCTTGTTAATGGAACAAGTACATTGGATGACCTAGCTATGAGATAATCACATGGATAACTATTTAGTGCCAGTGATATAATCTCAATATAGCAAACGTGCAAGTATCCTTAAACTTAAGATCTCCAAGGTACTTTGTTCGCTGAGCATTGTGCTTTGATTCTAATCTCTGGAGCCAAATTGAGGGCCACCTATGTGATGGATATTGGGTGCATTGTGAGGTAAACGAAAGTAGTTGAGAGAGTCGATAAAGGATTCACCACTCCTAATAGTAGGGGAGAATATCTCACGGCCACTTGTAAGAATTACTACTCAAGAAGTCCTTGGCCAACGCGATTGTGTATTGGAAACAGTTCCAATTGATACACATCTAGAGTAGTGGGTTTCTGGTACAAGTATTATTATATTTGGGTCTGAATTAATATATTCTGGAGGGAGTTGGCACTAATTCCATACTCCAAATCGAATGAGATATTGTATAGTGAAAGGAGTTAATTACACTGTAGTTTGTTTTTGAAGGGTTCATGTCAAGCCACTTGACTTCCTGGACTCTTGGGTGGTCATAATATATTACTAGATACCACTCATAATCTGGAAATATAGATGAATTAATAAACCAATCCTGATTAGGATTAATATGATTAATTCTAATTAATTATAGATTATTAATCTCAAAGACGTTTGAATTAATTCATGTTCACTACCAATTGACTGGGAAACCCAATAGGTCACACACAATAGAGGATTATATACTCACGATGTTATTTGATAACATAGTGGGGTTAATTGCGAAAAAGAGAAGTGGTTGTGGCTAAATTATAATTAGTTATAATTTATGGGCCAAATTATAATTGTGAGAACTTGATGGTTCTAATTACAATTAGAAAATTCTAATTGTAATAGAATTCTCAACTGAAGTGTTTTAAGTAGGGGTTTTTCGTGTTTTATAGTATAGACACACGATACCTATTTTTTGTGTGAGCAACACAAGGAAAACAACTCTCCTAAAAACCCTTCTCTTCTTCTTCTCTCTCTCTCTTGTTTTTCTGAAAAACAAGAAGAACCCTAGCAGCCAGTTTATTTTCTGCTAGCACAGAAAATCTTGGTGCTTGAGTGTGATCCTCCGTGTGGATTTCTGTTGGAGGTAATCACACACTGTTATTATAATGGTTGGATATTCAACTCTCGTAGTATTTAATCAAGAGGATTACTGGATTGCGCCACAATCATCAAACTTGAAGAAGGAAAAATTTTATTTTTCGGACGCTCAAAGAAAGGTAAAACCTTTACCTTTGTTCTCTGTATGTCTTGTTTTCCACTTGTATGCGGGTCTTGGAATGGTATCTCGTTTTTATTTTTCCGCTACACCATATATGACATGCATAAGATAGCTAACAATTGGTACTCAAAATATTATTTGATAATATGATGGGGTTAATTGGAGAGAAGAAATAATTATTATGGGCTAATTCAAAAAAGTTATAATTAGTTAGATTTGAATTGTAATTATTTAAAAACCTTGTGGTTAAATTATAAACTTGTTATAATTCATGGGCCAAATTACAATTTTAAAGTCTCAAAGCCCATAATTAAAAAAAGGGATAAATTATTGTTACCTAAAAGAGTTAGGAAACAAAACTTGAAGCTATGTACGTTTCCGTTTGGAAATTGCGGTGGACGTCTTATGTTTATATAGAAGTTTAAAAAGGAAAAGAAAAACCCAATTTTCCTTATACATAGATGGAGGTGGCAGTTTATATATATAGCGAATAGATTTGAGAAACTATTCTCAGTAAATTAGTTCACGAAAAATCCTCCGTAGCCTTTTATAATTTCTTCTCAATTTTAATCACTAATGCTGTGAAACCCCAGTCGAAACCAACCTTAGAATAAGGGGGTTGGGATGCATATCATATTTATTTGCATGTTTAAATATATTTTTATATGATTTTATGTGCTTTGGATTTGTGTTTTATAATCTCGAGGGCTTAATTGTGTTTATTGAGTAAGAAGGGCAAAATGGTAATTTTTGCTTGAGGTGAAAATAGGGAGATAGCTTGAGGATTAAATGGGAAAAATATATTAGAGAGAAAATAAGAACAAGAGTTGTTGTGGTTTAGTGGTTAGAGCTTTGGAATTAATTCTTGAGGTCTTGGGTTCAAATTCCATCTTGGAGCTTTAGCATGATTAAATTTTATTTTTGTTTGGGAAGGTTGAATTTTCGGCCTTATGTGATTTAGAGAAGGGTAGAGGTGATGTCCTAGGGGATACATGATAGGAGTTCCCTAATCCAACTCTTGTACCCTACAAAAATTCCTAAGGGAATTCATACCCTTCTTGATCCTTAGTTTTTCTTACTTCTCAATTCATTAGGTTGTTCAATTTGTTCGAGCCAATTTTATTCCAGAAAAAATTCCAGCAAAGTGATGTGGCTTTGAAGGTTCAAAATGTCTAAGTGTAAGACATCTTATGGACCAAAATTATGTAGGAGTTGGGGAAGGTTCCCAAGAGAATTAATCTCCATAGTGAACCTTCAAAACCCCACTCTAGCTATGTCCATTTTCTTCATGAAGTGGTCTGGAATTTTTTCAACTTCTTGTGCATTCAAGGTGTCGAATTTTTCAGCCATCATTCCCTCCAAAATGCTTCCAGAAAATAGCCCTCTTGACCAACTTGAAATCTAAAATTTTATGGCCAAATTCAGACTGCACAAATGCTGTGCAAATCCAGAAAATTTTCTGAGCAAAATTGCAGCTTAGGTGTGCTTAAACCAAGCTGTTTTCTTCCAGTTTTCTCCCAGCACCTTAGCCATGTTTTTCCTCCATAAAGAAGGCTAGAAACCAGCCTTGAAAGACCTCTGAATACCCCGTAAACTCTTCTGCAAACTGACTGGAAAATGGCAGCAAAAGCTGCCTAGAAAAAAATTCCAGCAAATAGCGAAACCTGTACAGGATTTTTTCCAGCTTTGTTTCCTTCTTCAGCCCTGGCCGAAACTTCACCATTTTTCTGCACAAACTTCTCTTGAACAGCCATGAACTGAACTCCATTGTCTTTCCCAACCTTTTGCTCAAAAAACCAGTTATGGCTGCCCCTAAAATCCCTCCAACAATTACTCCAATCAAGCCTTGATTGAAGACCAAAATTCCAGCAATCCTAATTTAGTAAACTTCCATAAAATATCCCTTAAACAACTAGACCTTCCTTCACCATTGTACTCCCTCTTTTCGGCCACCATTAAGCTTCTTCAACCAGCTTTTGTCCAGCAGAATCCCTAGCCAACAGTCAGCCATTACAGCTTCCAAAAAGCTCTCCCTTGAGCAAATATATTCTTGTCATATTTTGTTTCCAAATTTGATTTCCAAAATTATTCTTTTAGGATTTCAACAACCAGCCTTTCCTTTTCCTTTCAAACCAGAAAAATCATCTACCAAAACCACTCAAACAATTTGGCCACTACAATCCCTCAGAATTTCGATAGCTTCAATTAAATCCCCTCCATTCTCTTCAACCTTCAAGCACACATAGAACACCAAGAACACCTACTAGCTTCCAAATGCCTAATACCACTCCAAAACCACTTCAATCTTCTTCAAAAATTTCAGATTTCACCTACTCACTGTCGTGAATCCATTCATACCACTTTTAACATCAAACTCCAAAATCCAACTCTCTGTCTTGGATAAAAAATCAGTATTTTTGTGAAGGCTCAAGAACACCTTCAAGGTAAGCTTATTCAATCAACTTCATCTCTACTAATCCTCAATCTCTAATGAATATATATGTGTATAAGAATGCTAATGGACTCTCTCTCTCTCTCTCTCTCTCTCTCTCTCTCTCTCTCTCTCTCTCTCTCTCTCTTTTGGCCGAATACCCCCTCTCTCTTGGCCGAATGATTTCTTCAACAATGGCCATGCTTTCTTCATCTCTCTTGGACGAATCTAGTGTCCTAGGAGTTGAGATCCATTCAAAACTCCTCCAAGGTTCTCATCAATCAAGTAATCCCCTTCAACTCTCTTTTTAAATTCTAGATTCATGTCTCTAGGGTGATATTGAAAGGAGATGGGTTATGTTTGAGGTTGGAGCATGTATTGTTGTGATGAGTTGAGATTGAAGCATGAATAAATGTGTGTATATGATGGAGATGGGATTGATGCATGAGTTGATTGTCTTGGTTGACTGTATGGTGTTTTTAGTGTTTAATGCATGTCTCCATGTCGTGAATGGGTTGTGTGATCAAGCATGTTAGAGATTATGTCACCTTTGGTGAAGAGGATGATTGCTAAAGCCATGAATATGTTTATGCTAGTAGAGGTTGGATCATGTCTTGGTAAATTTAGATCTATGCCTTTATTCATGATTTGGATGATTTGATGAATTGAAGTGGAATGTATGTTCATGATTGCGATTAGTAAGTAGAAATATGATCATGATCTAGTTGTCCCTAAGCTAATTTTATTTCATCAATAAAGTGCTTAATATTATAATTTTTTGCTAGTAAATTCGAAAACCCTAGGAAGGTAGACTTGGATTATTATATATAATAAGGATACTTTAGTCAAATAAATGATAGCTTTTATTTCAAGAAATAAAATATATAGATATTATATATAATAATAATATCAAATAAAGCCTTTTATATAAATAATCATAATAAGAAAATTATTAATTTTGTGAGTCTTATATTTATAAATACCATTAAAATTTATTATCTTTCAGTTATTATCTTTTAATCAAAACCTATTAAAATTTATTTATTATCTTTCAATCAAGACCCATTGAAATTCACTTTCAATTAATTTTAGTTATCAATTATTTTCTAACAATTAATTATTAATAAATCATTATTTTACCTAATACCACCTAGGACTCTTCATCAAATAAACTCTAATTTATTTTTAGCAAGATTTAAACCTTCAACTTATTAGTACCTATTTTCCAAAACACTAATTGTTTTAAATATCAAATTCGACTTAGCTTATAAACCCTTTTTATTCATTATCTGGCATTAAAGCTTGGGACACTAGAATTATGGTTGTAGTGAGTTGAGTTAGTTTTATTTGTGAAAGTAGATTTTAGCTTGAGTTTGATTATGGTTTATATTTATCTCAGGCGGGGTTGGGTCAGCTGTTGAAGACCTTTATTTTATCTCAAGCTAAGGATTAGGTAAGCTCCTGCATAAAACCTATCTGATGCAAAATGTTTATGATGGCAAGCCAAATGTAAAGTGCATGAACACTCATTTCTGTAAAGGCAATTGAGGAGTGTCTCCTGTCTTATTTCTGTCAAACAAATTATTTGAAAATCAATAAGCAAATTTACTCAAATTCAAAACTCTTTCTAAAACTGATTTTGACAAAGACTTTGGAAACCCTTAATTGCCATTTTCAAGTGGAACTATGTTTTATTCCTTTTTCCCCAAGTGGGGTAAGTTACGTTGAGTACTCAATAAGGGTAAACTGCTAGGACTAGTCTTTGAAGAGTTAGGGTGAGTCTCTTAGTAGGTGGCCACCTATGAGGGGTAAGTCCTTCCCGGATAGGATGATAGTCCAGTAGGTCATGCCGGTCCAAGCTAGCAATTTTTCAGTCAAGTGACTGAGTGTTGCCAGAATGGACAATCGGTTGTTGTTTGGGTATAGAGAAGGAGGAGTATCTTACCCGGTAGGCTGATCACCGACCTTTTGTTAGTCTGCACAAAGTGTGGCATTCTTACTGTTTATGGGGCCCAACGTGTGGTAACCCATAACCGCCTTTTGAGTGGTTGATTTTATTGTACCTGTATGGTTGGAAAAGCCAAAACACCACTTTTGATTTTGACTATTGGTTAATGCTTGCCAGTATTTCTCTTATAAAGATTTTATACTTTGTATTCACGAACTGTTTTCACTGGACACTCAAAGTACACACACAGACTTACTGAGATTTTTATCTCATCACCCTTTTTACCATGATTTCAGGTCGATCCTGCTGTAAGGATGAGTAGCTAGCTGTTGCCTACCTTGAAAGAATTTTCTTATATTTATTTTGTGTAATGCTTTGGGAGTTGAGAGTGGATAATTTTTATTATGGATTTGTTTTTGAATTCTTGGATTGTAATAAGTTTAAGTTTAAAATATTATTTTTATTCTAATATTTTGATTGTGTGTCCTAATTATAAAAATCTCTTATCCTTTGGACGGGTCGACATCCCCGGCCCTGTGGGGCCTAGGTAGTGGGGTGTTACAAACGCCGCCAAAATAAAACTCACTAGCATCGGTTCTTGGTGCTGGTAGAGTGCAATTCCTCATGTGGATACTATTAGAAAAATTCCTACGCTTGGAATTTTGATGGTTCAATTTGATCATTTTACGAAGGGGATTCGCACGCAAAAAAAAATTAAAAGCTACATTTTCGAGGTAACAAATTTTTCTCTTCTCTGCTAACCCATTTAATTACATATGAGTGATTCTTTGAATGGATTTTGTTTTATTTTTCTACTGCGCATAAATTGGTTTAGCATAATTGAAATCTAACAGTGGTATCAGGGCCAACTCGTATGTGTATACGGATTTTATTATTGGTTTTGAAATTATTTCAAAAACAAATTTGGCCTTATGAAATTGTTTCATAAATATTCTAAATTTTAAAATTGTTTCAAAACTATATATGGGTCTTGTGTGGAAATTGTTTCACAAATTCTTTTGGTTTTTATATGCTGGAACAAAATTGGAAATTAATGCGGATTAATTTTTTTTGATTTTGTGTTTGTTGTTGGTCAAAATATTAAAAGAAAAAAGAAAATGCAAGTTTATACCAAAAACTAGCTTGAAATTCTTCAAGCCTGAATAATTATAGAGGAAGCCATGCCCGGCTATGCATAAGCTGCGGCCAGCTTGTATATAGTTGGCCACGGCAATGGCATAGCCACGTGCAATTTGTTTTTTTTTTCATTAAAAAAATATATAAATTCAATGTTTTTTACCGCTACTTTTTCCTATTAATTCTTTGAGAACCCACTGAAATGTTTTTCTTCCAAGAAGGTCATTTTTCCCAAATTTTGATTTTGAGACTAATTAATTAAATTTCTAAAATAATTGTTTTAAAATTCAATATTTTATGTATATTTATTTTTTTCTTAATATGTTTTAAGCATGATATTAGCATGTTGGCTTGCTTATAGACTTAGACCAAATTAATTTGATTAATTTAAATTGTGTCATGCATTTTATCTCTTTGTTTTGAAATAATAGGGCATGCGTATCCTGTCTTTCTCTACAATTCTCTTGTAATTTCTCTTCCCATCTAAATCCTCTCCAATGTAACTCAAGGTTTTTTCATTAGGAATCTATGTAACTAGATTATATAGTTTAGATAGGATTAGAAATTATTTTACAGAATTATAGAGATGGCCATCAAGCACAAAGCAAGAAGATGGTAAGACTTTCTTCTCAAAACATACATATACACATTGGTTTGATCATATTTAATTTCCTACTTAGCTCAAAGAAATTAATTTAGTAAAGTCCATGACCAAGCTATGTAATTGAGTCTAATACAATTATGTCAAATTGTTTGATGTTTTGCATGCCAAACAATAAGACTGCTAATTAAATAATTAAATCCATCAAACAATATTAAATCTAAAACCTTCCGTTAATATAACAAAAATGAGAATTCTTTTTTGAGATTAGGTTGTTGGGCATACCCAAGCTTACTCGACATTGAGTATGTTCAAGCTATGTAATATGATTCCTGATTAATAGATTGGATTTAACTAATATTCTTATTCCGATTGGGCATACCCAAATATAAAGAATGTTAAAGGCTAAATTAGGGTAGCACTACATACTTTAAGATTAAAAAATATTAATCACCTAACAATCCGGTAGTTACATTTGATTAAATTGGTATTGGATACCTACCATTGAACTTAACATTAGTTTGTTGGGAATACCCAAGGTCATTCTTAGATAATTTGAATACTGGTCCACTAGAAAAGCTTCCAACATGCTTTCCAAATATATAGTGGGGGCTATTCATTTTAAGAAAATAGTGGGTTAAATACGCATTAAATTAAAGACCAAATTAAATACATTCCATGTGCATGTACATAGTCTAATATCTCTTATCTTTTATCTAAGTTATTTGCATCATGACAATGAATTTGAACTTACGTAACATTTTGGAAATAAACAAGCTCACTGAATCAAACTTCTTGGACTGTATAGATATTTGAGAATCGTTCTCAAATCGAAAAGGTTGCTCTACATGTTAGATACTCCAATTCCACCACCATCAGTTGATGATGCTCTTGCAGAAGAGCATGAAGTCCACAAGAAGTATCAAAAGGATAGTGACATAGCATCTTGTATTATGCTCGCGTCAATGACCACTGAGCTTCAAAAATAGCATGAGCATATGGATGCTTATATTATTATCTTCCATCTAAGATAGCTTTTTGATAAGTAAGGAAAGATTAAGAGATATGAGATCTCTAAATAGTTATTTCGTTCTAAGATGGTTGAAGGCACTTCAATGGACACTTATGGACTTAAGATACTGAAATTAATTGAGAAGCTTAGATCGCTTAGATTCACTATGAATCACGAATTAAGTATAAACTTAATTCTTCAATCTTTTTTCACAATTTATGATGAACTACCAAATGAATAAGACTGAGACCATTATACCTAAGTTGATCAACCTTCTTACGACCGTGGAGTCTTCTATAAAGAAAGAAAATAATACAGTCTTATTGGTTGATTCTGCTTCTAATAAGAAAAATGTTTCGAAAAAGAAGAACAAGAATCCAACTAAACTTAAAGGTGGTGTGAAGAAGAAGGAGACAGCTACAAAAGGCCCATGTCACCATTGTGGGAAAATGGGCTATTGGAGACCTAATTGCAAAAGCTACCAGGAGATTGTTAAGAAAAAGAAGGAGAAAGTGAAGCTTGCAAGCACTTCTACTTCTAATCCTGGTATGTTTATGATTAAGATCAATACTGCCTTTAATAATGAGATATGAGTATTGGATACTGGATGTAGATCTTATTTGTGCAATAATTTGTAGGGATTAAAGAGCAGCAAGAAGTTGGAGAAATATGATATGGATCTTCGGACAGCAAGTGGAGTAAAGGTTACTGCACTTGTTATAGGGACTTATCATCTACACTTGCCTTCTGAATTAATTATAAAACTAGAAATGTGTTATTTATGTACCAGTTTTACTTAAAAATATTATCTCTATTGCTTGTTTGGATTTACGCGGATTTCATTTAATTTTCAAGAATAAATGTTGTTCTTTTTTATTAAATGATATCCATTATAGTACTACAACCTTTATGAATAATTTATATGTTCCAGAAATGAAAAATCAAGTTTTCAATATAAACAATAAAAGGCCACGAAAAGATAACACAAACTCATCATACTTATGGCATTGTTGGTTAGGCCATGTAAATGAGAGTCGTATTTCTAAATTACACAAGTGTGGTGGCCTGGGCTTATTTGATTTATCATATGAGACTTGTGAGTCTTACTTACTAGGAAAAATGACAAACCTTTTTGTCTAAAAAAAAAAAAAGAAAAAGGGCTAATCAATTATTGGAACTAATATATACTGACATATGTGGACCAATGACATTACAAGTAAGAGAGGGTTATCAAAACTTCTTAATCTTCATTGATGATTATTCTCGATTTGGGTATTTGTATTTAATAAAATACAAATCTGAAGCCTTTAACAAGTTCAAAGAATTTAGAAATAAAGTAGAGAAACAACTTGGTAAGAGTATTAAAACTCTAAAATCCGATCGAGGAGATGAATACTTAAGCCAAAAGTTTCTAAGTTATCTTAGAAATAATAGAATATTATCTCAATGGACTTCACCACATACACCTCAGCATAATGGTGTATTTGAAAGAAGGAATGGAACTTTATTAAATATGGTTCAATCTATGATAGCTTTTGCTGATCTACTAAAATCATTTTAGGGTTATACACTGAAAATTACTATTTATATTCTAAATAGAGTTCCGTAAAAAATGGTTGATAATACCCCATTTGAGCTATTTTATGGTAAGAGACTAAAGTTAACTCATGAGAATTTGGGGATGTCCTACTTATGTGAAGAGGACAAAGTCAAAGAAATTAGGGAATAAGTCTAACAAGTGTTTGTTTGTTGGATATCTAAAAGAATCTCATAGATATTATTTCTATCTCCCTATTGAAAATAAGGTGTTTGTTTCAAGGCATACTATTTTTTTAGAGAATGAATTCAAGCTTAAGAGAGATAGTAGGAGCAAAATTGAACTTAGTGAAGTTCAAGAAGCAAGAACAAAAAACGATCAACTAGTTGATCTCGGATCTATTGACTATATAGATGAATCATCTAATTCACAAGAACTTCGTAGGTCAAGTAGGATATGTATGGCACCTGGGAGGTATAGATTTCTCATCACTGACCACAATAACGTATTACTTATAGAAGAAGATAAGTCTATTACTTACGAAGAAGTTCTGAATAGTTCAGAATCTAACAAATGGCTTGAAGCCATGAAGTCAAAAATGGATTCCATGTATGACAACTAAGTTCGAACTTTGGTTGATCCACCTAAAGGGATAAAACCTATATCATGCAAATGGGTTTTTAAGAAGAAAACCAACACAGATGATAAAGTGATTACCTATAAGGCATGACTAGTTGCAAAAAGTTACCATCAGAAATAAAATATTGACTATACGAAACTTTTTCACTAGTAGTAATGTTGAAATCCATTAGAATACTTCTAACACTTGCCGCTCATTATGATTATAAGATTTGGCATATAGATGTGAAAACAGTTTTCCTTAATGGAAATCAGATTGAGGAAGTGTACATGATACAAATTGAGGGTTTCACATCTAAGGATTACACTAAAGTGTACATGTTGTAAATGTTTATTTATGGACTAAAACAAGCTTCTAAAAGTTAGAACATCCATTTTGATGAAACAATTGAAGAATTTGATTTTAAACAAAACATAGATGAACCTTGTGTGCACAAAAAAGTTAGTGGGAGTACAATTGTTTTCCTATTACTCTATGTAGATGACATATTACTAATAGGAAATGATGTCTCTATTCTACAATCAGTCAAGATTTGATTATCAAAGAAGTTCTTCATGAAAGACCTTGGAGATGTAGCCTATATTCTAGGAATAAGAATCTATAGAGATAAATAAAAAAATGTTACTTGGTCTTTCAGAGTCTACATACATAGACAAAATATTAAAGAGGTTTAGCATGGATTAATTCAAGAAGGAATTTTTATCCATGACCCATGGTGTAAGCCTTTTAAAATCTATGTGTCCTAAGACACAAAATGAAAGGGATCACATGAGGAAGATACTATATGCTTCGGCAATTGGTTCTATCATGTATACTATGATATATACTAGGCCCGATGTATCTTGTACTCTTAGCTTGATGAGTAGATACCAATCTGACCTTGGAGAAGGTCATTGGGTGGCTGTCAAAAATATCCTTAAGTACTTAAGAAGAACTAAAGATGTATTCTTGGTATTTGGAAATGGTGACTTGCAGGTTAAAGGGTAATCTGATGCTAGTTTCTAATCTGATAGGGATGATTAAAAGTCCTAGTTAGGATATGTATTCACTTTTAGAGGTAGGGCAGTTAGTTGAAAAAGTTCCAAATAAGATACAACTGCTGACTCAACCATTGAAGCTGAGTACATAGCAACATCCAAAACAGCTAAGAAGGTGGTCTAGATCAAGAAGTTCATTACAGAACTAGGAGTGGTACCTAACATTATTGATCTAATACCCTTGCATTGTGATAACAATGGAGCCATTGCACAAGCAAAGGAACTACGGTCTCATCAGCAATCCAAACATATACTTAGGTACTATCACTTGATTAAAAAAATCATTGATAGAAAAAATGTAAAGATAAAGAGAGTTCCCACTGATCAGAATATAGCTGATCCACTCACAAATGTATTAGCTCAAAAGAAGCATGATGGTCATGCTCAGTCATTTGGTATTAGATACATGAATGATTGGGTCAGTGCAAGGGAAGATTATTAGGATTGTGCCCTAGAAGTAATTATTTGTACAGTGTATTTTGAACATTAAATTAATAAAATACATTCTTTATCTTTTAGTTTCTTTATTTCACATGTTTGTGTGTATAAAAACTATTAGATAAAGTCTCAAGTACAATACAATGTTAAGAAATCTTGATAGAGATCGTGATGTGAGGTTCTTGCTATACTGGAACATGCACGTGCTTCAATTATCCCTAGTCATAGTATTAATGAGATAGGACATCATTAATACGCTAAGATTAGCGCATGTTATATTTATTAATTTGATCAAGTGGTGGTTCTCACATCCGTGAGTATTGTGATACTCAAAGTTAACACGTGAATGTTTGTTACTTGAACAATTACATTGGATAACCAAACTATGAGAAAATCACATGGATAACAATTTGGTGTTAGTGATAGAATCTCATTATAGCAATTGTGCAAGTATCCTTAGACTTGAAATCTCCAAAGTACTTTGTTTGTTGAGTGTTGCAATTTGATTCCAATCTCTGGAGTCTCTACAAGACCGCCTATGGGATGGACATTGGGTACAACATGAAATAAACGAAAGTAGTTGAAAGGGTCAATAAATGATTCACCACTCTTAATAGTAAGAGCGAATATTTCAAGGCCACTTGTAGGAATCATTACTTAAGAAGTCCTTGGTCAAGGTAACTATGTATTGAAAATAGTTCCAATTGATACACATGATAAGTAATGAATTCTAGACAAGTATTAAAATATTCGGACCAGAATTAATTAATATTGTAGAGTGAGTTGGAACTAATTTCATACTCTAAACCAAATGAGATATTGTATGGTGAAATAAGTTTATTGCACTGATGTTTTGCCATTGAATGGTTCATGTCAAGCCACTTAATTTCTTGGACTTTTGGATGGTCATGATGTATTACTAGATACCGCTCATGATCTGTTAAATGTAGATTATTAATTAGGGAATTAATAAATTAATCCTAATTAGAATTAATAATTTAGTTCTAATTATAAATGGAATATTAATTCTATTATGATAGAATTAATTCATATTAGCTATCAATTGACTGGAAAACGTAATAGGTTACACACAATAAAGGAATTAGTATTCAAGATATTATCTGATAATATTATGGGGTTAATTGGAGGGAAGAAATAATTATTATGGGTTAATTATAAAGTGTTCTAATTAGTTGGGGTTAAATTATGAATATTTAATGCCCTGTGGTTGAATTATAAACTTGTTATAATTCATGGGCCAAGTTGCAATTTTAAAGTCTCGAAGCCCATAATTTAAAAAGGGGGGTGGGGGGGGGGGCAAAATTATTGTTACCTAAAAGAGTTAGGAAACAAAACTTGAAGTTCTGTACATTTCCATTTGGAAATTGCAGTGGACGTCTTCTATTTATATAGAAGTCAAAAAAATGAAAAGGAAAATTGTGTTTTCCGTGTACAGAAACAGAGGTGGCGGTTTATAAATATAGTGAATAGATTTGAGAAACTGTTCTCAGTAAATCAATTCACAAAAAATCCTCCATAACCTGTTCTAATTTCTTCTCAAAATTAATCCCTAACAACGCCAAAATAAAACTCACTAGCATCGGTTCTTGGCACCAGTAGAATGTGATTCCTCATGTGAATACTGTTAGAGAAATTTCTACGCCTAGAATTTTGGTGGTTTGATTTGATCAACTTACGAAGGAGATTCGCGCGCAGAAAAATTTTAAAAGTTACGTTTTCGAGATAACGAATTTTTCTTTCCTCTCCTAACCTGTTTAATTGTATACAAGTGATCCTTTGAGTAGATTTCGCTTTATTTTTCTACTACGAATAAACTAGTTTAGCATGATCAAAATCTAATAGTGGTATCAGATCCAACTCGTATGCATTTACAGGTTTTATTATTGGTTTTGAAATTGTTTCAAATACAAATTTAGCCTTATAAAAATGTTTCATAAATATTCTGAATTTTGAAATTGTTTCAAAATTATATATGGGTCTCGTGTGGAAATTGTTTCACGAATTCTTTTAGTTTTTATAAGTTGGAACAAAATTGGAAATTAATATGGATTAATTTGTTTTGATTCTGTATTTAATGTTGGTTAAAATATATTTAAAAAAAAGGAAACAAAAGTTTATAACAAAAACCAGCTTGAAATTGTTCAAGCGGGAATAATTATAGAGGAAGCCGCACCCAGCTATGCACAAGCTGCAAACAGCCTGTATATAGCTGGCCACGGCTATGGCATAGCCGTGTGCAACTTGTTGTTTTTTTAATAAAAAAATTTAATTCAATGCTTTTGACTGCTGTTTTTTCCTATTAATTCCTTGAGAACCCATTGAAATATTTTTCTTCCGAAAGGGCCCCAAGATTTTTTCTAAAATTTGATTTTGAGACTAATAAATTAAAATTTTAAAATAATTATTATAGAATTTAATATTTTATGTATATTTATTTTTTATTTAATGTGTTTTAAGCATGATATTGGCATTTTAGCTTGGTTATGAATTTAGACGAAATTAATTTGATTAATTTAAACTGTGTTATGCATTTTATTGCTTTATTTTGAATAAATAGGGCTTATGTGCCCTGTCTTTCTCTACAGTTCTCTTGTAATTCCACTTCCTATCTAAATCTCTTGAATGTAACTCAATGTTTCTTTATTAGGAATTTATGTAATTAGATTAAATTGGTTAGATACGATTAGAAATTGTTTTACACAATTATGGAGATGACGATCAAGCACAAAGCAAGAAGATGGTAAGACTTTCTTCTCAAAACATGCATATACAGATAGGTTTAACTATAATTAATTTCCTTCTTGGCTCAAGGAAACTAATTTAGTGAAGTCCATAACCAAGCCATGTAATTGAGTCTATTACAAATATGTCAAAGTGTTTGAAGTTTTGCATACCAAACGATGAGACCGCTAATTAAATAATTAAATCCCACAAATAATATAAAATCTAAAGCCTTCCATTAATATAGTAAGAACAAAAGTTCTTTTTCGAGATTAGGTTTTAGGCATACCCAAGCTCACTCGACATTGAGCATGTTCAAGCTATGGAATATGATTCATGATTAATTGGTTGGACTTAACTAATATATTTATCCCAATTGGGCATACCCAAGAATAAAGAATATTAGAGGCTACGTTGATTAAAAGATCTTAATCACCTAATGATCCGATAGTTATATTTGATGTAATTAGCATTGGATACCTACCATTGAACTTAAAATTGGTTTGTTGGGCATACCCAAAGTCATTCTTAAATAATTTGGATACTAGTCCACTAGGAAAGGTTCCATGGGCTTTCCTGAGTCAATAGTGGGGGCTATTAATTTGAGAAAAATAGTGGGTCAAATATGTATTTAATTAAAGACCAAATTAAATGCATTCTATGTGCACATACATAGTCTAATATCTCTTATCTTTCATCTAGGTCATTTGCATCATGACACAGAATTTGAACTTACGTAACATTTTGGAAACAAACAATCTCACCGAATCAAATTTCTTGACTGGCATAGAAATTTGAGAATTGTTCTCAAATCGGAAAGTTTGCTCTACATGTTAGATGTTCCAATTCCACCACTACTAGCTGATGATTCTTTTTCTAAAGAGCATGAAAACCACAAGAAGTATCAAGAGGACAGTTACACTGCATCTTGTATTATGCTGGCATCAATAACTATTGAGCTTCAAAAATAGCATGAGCATATGGATGCTCATAGTATTATCTTCCATCTAAGAGAGCTTTTTGATAAGCAAGGAAGAATGGAGGGATTTGAGATCTCTAAGCAATTATTCTGTTCTAAGATAGTAGAAGGTGAAGGGTAAATACGGGGAAAAAAATGAAACACACAAAAGCATGTCAAAAAATAGAGCAGCCGAAGTGCTATTTACCTTTGCGCTTTTTCGCTAGTCTAGGAGGTGCTGGTGATCCTGTCTGAACCACTTCTGGTTCTATTCAAGTTGTTGTCCCACAAGCCGTTGGCTTCTTCTGGGCATCAACGCAATTCTTCGGGTCTTTTGGAATATAACTCGTGCCTAAAAGCTAGGTGAAGGCTAAGGACGAAGAGGATGATGTTCCTTTTCTAACTGAATGCTATCAAGCATTAATCAGAAAGGTTTCGTGACTCTGTTATTGCTATTGAATAGCAAAAAGACCATAGTCTCCAGAGAGAAGAAGACAAGCTAGAAGAAAAAAATCATTCTGTGTAAAACTACCTCTATTCTCTTGAATCCCAACTTCTTGAATATATGATATAACTCAGGCATTCAAAACCAAACAGAGGCGGTAAAATCAAAGAAGCCCTAAAGCCCATGTCATGTTAAGCCACCAAACAGGCCTATGGCCCAATTCATTAGGTTAAGCCATTAATTCAATTTAATTATTCCTGTACTAATACAAGTCCAATAATTAAATTAATTAAATAACCTAAATGGACCAATATAAACGTCAAGCCTTGACCCAATTCATTGGGTTAAGTTTTTAATGCAATTTAATTATTCCTGGACTAATACAAACCCAATAATTAAATTAATTAAATAATCTAAATGGGCCAATATATAATTCTCCCTTTTTGGACCTTTTATTTTATTCTAACCCAATAAATAAACCAGGCTACTTGAATAAAATAAAATTCATTTTATACAAGACCAATCCCTCAACCTAAAACTATCAGGACTTATGGGCAATTCCGAGGACCAAAAGACACATCGCCTTAGCTACTAAAATGACCAAAATACCCCTGCTATAGAAATAATTGTATTTTGCATTTTAAATATTTTGTAATATCACCATAAGAAAATATTGACCCCAAGGACAATGTTGCGTTAGCTAAGTCTCAGACCTACAGGTATAATTACTAAAATACCCATCTACGCATCGTTGTACATTTAGAGAGGAAGAGTGTACTAACAGCTCTCTAAAAGACATCTGCCATCCTTAGACCTCTAGTCCAATGATCCACATGTTAGTGTTGCACCCTAGAGGCAATCACTTGTACATTGTATATGACACATTTTATTTTAATAAAAGGCATTAATTATCTTACAGTTTCTTTTGTTTACTTTTAAGTAATATAACTGTTCGATAAAGTCCCTAGTACAATACTGTGTTAAGAAAATCATGATATGAGATTCCTACTACACTGTATAGTGTTAGTACTTAAATAGTCCCTAGTCGTAGTATCAATGAGACAGGACATCATTAATGCGTTAAGATTAGCATGTGTTAGACATCCTGATTTGATCAGGTAGTGGTTCTCATAACCGTGAGTACTGGAATACTCAAAGTTAACACATAGATACTTGTTAATGGAACAAGTTCATTGGATGACCTAGCTTTGAGATAATCACATGGATAACTATTTAGTGTCAGTGATATAATCTCAATATAGCAAACGTGCAAGTATCCTTAGACTTAAGATCTCCAAAGTACTTTATTTGCTGAGCATTGTATTTTGATTCCAATCTCCGGAGCTCGATCGAGGGCCGTCTATGAGATGGATATTGAGTACATTGTGAGGTAAACGAAAGTAGTTGAGAGGGTCAATAAAGGATTCACCACTCCTAATAGTATGGGTAAATATCTCACGGCCACTTGTAGGAATTACTACTCGGAAAGTCCTTGGCCAAGGCAATTGTGTATTGGAAACAATTCCAATTGATACACATCTAGAGTAGTGGGTTCCTGGTACAAGTACTATTGTATTCGGGCCAGAATTAATTCTGGAGGAAGTTGTCACTAATTTCGTACTCCAAACCGAATGAGATATTGTATGGTGAAAGGAGTTAATTGCACTGAAGTTTGTTATTGAAAGGTTCATGTCAAGCCACTTGACTTCTTAGACGTTTGGGTGGTCATGATGTGTTGCTAGATACCACTCATGATCTGAAAATATGGATTTATTAATTGATGAATTAATAAACCAATCCTGATTAGAATTAATAGGATTAATTCTAATTAATTATGAATTATTAATTTCAAAGACGTTTGGATTAATTTATGTTCGCTACCAATTGACTGGGAAACCTAATAAGTCACGCACAATAGAGGATTATATACTCAATATGTTATTTGATAACATAGATGGGTTAATTGCGAGAAAGAGAAGTTATTGTGGACAAATTATAATTAGTTATAATTTGTGGTCCAAGTTATAATTGTGGGAACTTGATGTTTCCAATTACAATTAGGAAATTCTAATTGTTTTAGAATTTCATATTTTCAATGGATTTTAGAACATATATTAGATATGCTCGAAACCATAATCCATGGGTGATTCACACGAAAATAGGAGCCACAAAACACATGATCTTCTCTCTCTCTCTCTCTCATTTTGCTGAAAACGTGGAGAAGCTCTAGCCGCCATCTTTTTCTGCTAGCACAGAAAATTTTGGTGCTTGAGTATTCCTCTGTGTGGACTACTGTTAGAGATAATCACACACTGTGATTATAGTAGTTAAACGTTCAACCCACGTGGAGTTTGATCAAGAGGATTGCTGAATCGCTCCTCGACTTGAAGAAGAAATTTTGTTCTTCGGACAATCAAACAAAGGTAAAAAGTTGTTACCTTTATTATCTTTATGTCTTGTTTTCCACACATAGGTGGGTCTTGGGATGGTATCTCGTTTATTTTTTGATGCGCCATATAAGATACGAGCCTGAGATACCCAACACCACAACTCCTGGAATGTTTTCGCTTTCCAAAGGAGTTACCCTAAAGTAAATATCCAAGTTATGTTCTCCAGGGCCCTGGATATTTAGATTATTCGAACAATCACAAGAGGCGATGTAGTGCAGAAGCTATCTTATACAAGTATGTCTTAATTAACTAGTTACATATGCCGAACATATAAATATATTGGCTCTACCATAGCACCTCAAGTATAGTATATTAAAGTACATGCTTCCAGCTTTATCAGACCACCAACTCATACTCAAGCGGTAGAGTATTAGTCCATGTTATAGTAGTAGTAGTAGTAGTACGGGTTTCTTCGAAATAGTACTTTTAGAAACAACTATTATAGGTCATGTTTTACGTATTCGAAATACGCTTATGCTATGAAGTGAGTGGACTACTCACTGGATAAAGGTAAACCATTCTCCATTTAGAATTCATAACACAATAACCTAAACATGATGAGATTCTCATTCTCATCAATCAGTTAAGAACAAACATTTATTTGTTAAGTAACCCATGATCCATACCTTACTGTGAAAGACCACTATTCACATGAATCACTTACTTAAACACAATGGGTGTCTCTTCCAAACGTAAATTGTGCACAAATAAAATATAAATTCACAAATAAATTTTTGAGAATAAATTCTTTTATTAATAAATTTGATAATTACATCAGAAACCTAGTCTAGAAGGCATACATTCCAATAATCTCCCACCTGCACTCTAAGATTAAGAAAGTCCACCCTTTGGCCTCTAAGTGTCTTTTGAAACTCTCTCAGCCAAAGGCTTGGTGAAGGGATCTGTTAGGTTGTTCTCCGAAGCTATTTGTTTCACCATGATTTCCCATCTCTAGATGAAATCTCGGATCAGATGGTACTTCCTCTCGATGTGCTTCCCCTTCTTGTGGTTCCTGAGTTTTTTGGATTGCGAGACTCTCCAATGCTATCACAATACATCACAATCAATCTGTCCATGTGTGGCATGACTCCAAGTTCTGAAAGGAACTTCTGGAGCCAAACCACTTCCTTAGATACCTTCGAAGCTGCCACATACTCAGCTTCCATAGTTGAGTCAACAATGTAAGATTGCTTGATACTCCTCCATGAAATAGCTCCTCCAGACAAGGTGAAGACATATTTACTAGTGAATTTTCTCTAATCCTTATCTGTCTGGAAGTCTGAGTCTGTGTATCCTGTAAGAACTAAGTTATCAGCTCTGTAGACCAGCATAAAATCTCTCGTACCTTTGAGGTACTTGAGAATATTCTTTACAGCTTGCCAATGAACCTCTCTAGGGTTTAACTGATATCTGCTAACTAAGTCTACAGCAAAGCAGATATCTGACCTAGTGAACAGCATGGCGTACATGAGACTTCCCACAGCCAAAGCGCAGGGAATCCTACTTATTCTGTCTTTTTCTTCTTGAGACTTAGAGCAGTCCTTTAAACAAAAAGTGAACCCATGTCTGCAAGGAATTAGAGCTCCCTTGCATGAGTCCATGCTGAACTTGACCAGCATCTTGTTAATGTATGTCGCTTGGAATAATCCTAACATTCTCTACTTCCTATTTCTAAGAAGTTTAATTCCGAAAATGTAATTGGTTTCTCCCAAGTCCTTCATACTGAATTTACTAGATAGCTAAACCTTAGTAGATGATAATGTCTCTACATCATTCCCAATGAGTAGAATGTCATCCACATATAAGACAAGAAAAACTACATTTATGCCTTCTAATTTCCTGTACACGCATGGTTTATCCTCGTTTTGAATGAAACCGTAAGACTTTACAGTCTCGTCAAAATGAAATGAATGTTCCATACTCTAGATGCCTGCTTTATGAATGTTCCATAAATGGGCTTCTTAAGCTTGCAAACAATATATTCCTGGCCTTTAATAATAAAACCTTTCGATTGGAACATGTTGATGTCTTTACTAATATGGCCATTAAGAAATTTCATCTTGACATCCATTTGCTATATCTCATGGTCAAAATGACATGCAATGGCAAGGAAGATACGGATAGACTTAAGCATGGCTACCAGGGAAAAAATTTCTTCATAATCGATTCCCTCTTTTTGAGTATATCCTTTCGCTACAAGCCTAACTTTAAAGGTTTCCACCTTCCCATCCGCTCCCCTTTTCCTCTTGTATACCCACTTACATCTAATGGGTTTTATCCCTTTAGGTGAAATTACAAGATTCCAAACCTGATTGAAGTACATAGCTCAATCTCGGCTTTCATTGCTTCATGCTATAGATTTGCATCAGCATCAGCAATAGCCTCCTCGTATCTAGTGGGATCTTGTTCCTGATAGTTAGAGACCAGCTCGAAATCCTCTCCAATCCATCTTTCTAGAACCCTAGATACCCTCCCACTACGACGAGGCTCCGTTTGTATAATTTCTTGAGGTTGTGCCTCTTTTTGTTCCACAATCGGGTCTGAAGAAGTTGATTTCGAAGATAACTTCTCCTCAAGTTCCAACCGTATTGAACCTTTAGTGGAAGTACTTTGATCATCCTTCAAGTATCTATCATTAGTACTTACCAGTATTTTCTGCTCCTTGGGATGATAAAAGTAACCTCCTTTTGTCCCTTTTAGATACTCAACAAAATAACATAATTCCAATCTTAGTTCTAGCTTATCTCCCTTGATCAGTACATAAGTTGGACAGCCCCATATTCTGAGATGATTCAAACTAAGCTTACACCCAATCCACATCTCATAGGGTAATCTAGGTACTGACTTGGAATGCACCAAGTTTAGAATGTATGTCGTTATTTCCAGGGCATATCCCCAAAAAGAGACCAGAAGAGTAGCATGAGACACCATGCATCATCAATGTCCTGTTCTTTCTCTCTGCTACTCCATTCTGCTAGGGTGTCTTTGGCACAGAGAGTTGGGATACTATCACATAACGTACCATAAAATCCTTGAATTCACCAAGGAGATACTCTCCACCACAATCCGATCATAAGGTTTTGATCAGTTTACCTGTCTAACGCTCCATTTCAGCCTTAAACTCTTTGAACTTGTCAAAAGAGTCAGACTTGTGTCTCATCAGGTAGACATAACCAAACCTTATACAATCATCCGTGAAAGTGATGAAATACTCAAACTGTTGAGTATCTCAGGCTCGTATCGTATACGACGTAACGAAAAATAAAATGAGATACCCTCCCAGGACCCGTCTATGTGTGGAAAACAAGATATAATGATAATAAATGTAACAGCTTTTACCTTTGGGTGATCGTTTGAAGAACAAAATTGATCTTCTTCAAGTCAAGGCGCGATACAGCAATCCTCTTGATCAAACTCCACGTGGGTTGAATGTCTAACCACTATAATCACAGTATGTGATTATCTCTAATAGTAGTCCACACAGAGGAATACTCAAGCACCAAAATTTTCTATGCTAGCAGAAAAAGATGGCGGCTAGGGCTTCCCCAGGTTTTCAACAAAACGAGAGAGAGAGAGAGAGAAGATCGCGTGTTTTGTGGCTCTTATTTTCGTGTGAATTACCCTTGGATTAGGGTTTCAAGCATATCCAATATATGTTCCAAAATTCACTGAAAATCTGAAATTCTAAAACAATTAGAATTTTCTAATTGTAATTGGAAACATCAAGTTCCCACAATTATAACTTGGACCACCAATTATAACTAATTATAATTTGTCCACAACAATTTCTCTTTCTTGCAATTAACCCATCTATATTATCAAATAACATCTTGAGTATATAATCATCTATTGTGTGTGACCTATTAGGTTTCCCAGTCAATTGGCAGCAAATATGAATTAATCCAAACGTCTTTGAGATTAATAATTCATAATTAATTAAAATGAATCCTATAAATTCTAATTAGGATTGGTTTATTAATTCATTAATTAATAAACCCACATTCTCAGGTCATGAGCGGTATCTAGCAAAACATCATGACCACCCAAGAGTCTAGGAAGTCAAGTGGCTTGACATGAACCCTTCAATAACAAACTTTAGTACAATTAACTCCTTTAACCATACAATATCTTATTCAGTTTGGAGTACGGAATTAGTGCCAACTCCCTCCAGAATTAATTCTGGCCCGAATACAATAGTACTTGTACCAGGAACCAACTACTCTAGATGTGTATCAATTGTAACTGTTTCCAATACACAATCGCCTTGGCCAAGGACTTTCCAAGTAGTAATTCCTACAAGTGGCCGTGAGATATTCGCCCCTACTATTATGAGTGGTGAATCCTTTATTGACCCTCTCAACTATTTTCGTTTACCTCACAATGTACCCAATATCCATCCCATAGGCAGCCCGCGATCGAGTTCCGGAGATTGGAATCAAAGTACAATACTCAGCCAACAAAGTACCTTGAAGATCTCAAGTCTAAGGATACTTGCACGTTTGCTATATTGAGATTATATCACTAGCACTAAATAATCATCTATGTGATTATCTCAAAGCTAGGTCGTCCAATGAACTTGTTCCATTAACAAGCATCCATGTGTTAACTTTGAGTATCTCAATACTCACGGTTATGAAAACCGCCGCCTGATCAAATCAGGAAGTCTAACACATACTAGTCTTAACGCATTAATGATGTCCTGTCTCATTAATACTATGACTAGGGACTATTTAAGTACTAACACTATACAGTGTAGTAAGAATCTCATATCATGATCTCTATCATGATTTCCTTAACACAGTATTGTACTAAGGACTTTATCGAACAGTTATATTACTTAAAGTAAACAAAAGAAACTGTAAGATAAATAATGTCTTTTTATTAAAATAAAATGTGTCATATGCAATGTACAAGTGATTGCCTCTAGGGTACAACACTAACACAAACTCTCCTCTAGCTGGTGTAGACAAAAGACCACACACATCAATGTGAACAAGGCCCAATATCTCATTGGCTCTAGCAGCCTTTTAGGTGAACGACCTTTTGGTCATTTCTTCTATAAGATAGGATTCACACTGAGAACAACTTTTCAATCTTAATGAGCCCAATGGCCCATCTTGGATTAACCTCTAAATCCTAATTGAGTTAATATAACCTAACATTAGATGCCAAAGATATGAGTTATTGACATTGGTTTTTCTCTTCCTACTTAAAGGTTCAGATTGAGCATTATTTATTTGATTGTTTATAGGATTTACGAAGAATAAGTTTCTATACATGTGCCCAAAACAAAAAACTTCTCCATTTCTATTGATAGTAATACCAGAATAGAAAGAAACAGAATATCCCTGATTTATAAATTTTGCAACTGAAACCAAATTCTATCTAAATTCAGGTACATATGAAATATCCTTCAAAATAACTACTCTATTACAATAAAAAAATAAGATCCAGTTCTCCCACTGTAAGGGCCCATACTTGTACTCTATTTTCTACTTGTAGTCCATACTCGCCCTTCTGGAATTTTTTTATCTTCCTAAACTCTTACAAGGAGTTACAGATATGATCAGTGGCTCCAGAATCAATAATCCAAATAGAAGTTAATCCAACTATTAAAACTGACTCTAGATAGAGAACAATATCTGTAGAGTTTTTCTTAGCCTGAAGCTCTGGACACTCCTTTTTCTAAGGTCCCTTCTGCCTGCACTACCTTTTGGCTTGTTGGGCTGGGCTACTAGGTTTTCTTTCTTCTTTTTGAACTTTTTGGGCTTGGGCCCAGTTTTGGAAAAAGAAACCATAGCAATTATAGCCTTAGACTATGACTTCATGACTTTCTCCGCTACTTAAAGCTCTTTCATTAACTCAGTTAAACTCATGTTTAACTTGTTCATATTGTAGTTCAACTTGAACTGTGTAAAAGAGCCCGGCAAACATTCGAGAACCATGTCCACTTAACTCTCGGGGTCAATAACAACCACTAAGGCTTTCACTTCCTCGAAAGCAGCAATCATTTTAAGCATATGCTCCCTGACTGATGCTCCTTCAGCCATCTTAGTGTTTATGATCATCCTAAGAGCTTCCTACCTTGCAGGCCGGCTCTTATCAGCGAATATCCTGGTTAGTGACTGGTTAATGTTGTATATAGTGGCCATGTGCTCGTGTTTGAATTTGAACATATTAGACATGGAGGCTAACATATAACAACTAGCCATCTCATCGGTCTTCTTCCATGCCTTCTCAGCCTTGCGCTCATTATCGGTGGAACCTTCCCCGATAACAGGGCAGGTTTCATAGAGAATATACTTATACTCCTGAGCTGTGAGTATTATGTCCAAGTTCCTTTTTCAGTCCATATAATTTAGACCTATTAACTTATTCTCTTGGAGAATAACAGCTAGAGGACTAAAAGAACCTCCACCAATCATTTTTAAAAAATCAAAAAATAAAAGAAATCTCAATTTGTGGAAAAACAAAACTAACTTGTGCACTTTATCCTCATATTAAATCCGATAATAGTTAACCCTATCACTATTATCTTTAATATGATTAATTTAGCTCTTAGGAAAACTAATATAACTTCTTCGAAAGATTGACAGTTTCCTAAGCAAAGTGTATTAACCACCACAAATTAATTCCCCTTCTAGGTATTGATCTAGAAGATAACTCCATCGATAGGATGGCCATTTCTTCTCATTTCCTATGGACATTCCTCGCATTATAACCTCCAACGTGGGCTACCCGATCATAACACGTGTCCTGTGTTATTAATTGCATCCATCTATTAGTTCTAGATCCTTGTAGTATCTCCATCCTATAGAGTTCACTCCCAAGGTGACGCAAAGAGACCCACAATCTCTAATGAGGATTGTGATGAAATTCGTGGAGCCGTTGGAACCCCTCTCCCACTTAGTCTTTTAAAATAAGGGTTTTAAAAAATATCTTTTTGAAAATATCCCATTAAATATCCCTTAACTCTTTGTAAAATATCTAAATTCATAAATCTCTATATCAAGGTAAAATCCTTTAAGAGATTTTTTATTAATTTATTTTACACAATTAAGAACTTAATGATTTTCAAAAATTTTCTTTTAAACTTTCTAGAGACTTTGGTCTCAATTAGGGGCGGCAATATTGAACACGACACGCCAACACGATACGAAAATGACACGGTTATAGCGGGTTAGGGTTGAGGTTTCGCGGGTTCGGGTCGAAACAGGTCGACCCGTTTAACTTTAAATGTGTACAGGTCATAAATGAGTTCAACCCGTTTTAACCCGTTTCAACCCGCGAACCCGTTTAATTTTTTTTAATATTTATATTTAATACTTTTTGTAATACCCTACAAATTTCACTATAAAAAATTAGATAATTTAATTTTTTTACATAAATTAATTGAATTAAATTTTATTATATAAATTAATTGTATTATTTGTGTCTATTTTGTTTAATTATATGAGACCTCTTAAGAAAAATAAATTATATTAATGCGGCTATTTACTTGATATATAGTAAATGAACCATTCTTAATTAATTATTATTTAGTGTTTATAATAATAATATTATTACAATGACTTTTAGTTAGAGAAAATAATTTTTTGAACAATCCAATTTTATTGCAAAACTACATTGTTTAGATTTTTAAGAGTAAATCTTATGAATTTATTAAGATCTCTAAATATTGAGTGGGATAGTTTGTTATTTTATTAATTTTTATGACTTTATGGGTTGTTTTATTAGTTTTTTTAATTTTATATGATTTGATTTAATTTTGTAAAATTTTTTGTGTAATGGTGCACAGATTGGTGAGTTTAGTAAGTATTCGAATTGACAGATTTAATAATTATTTATTTAATTTTTATGTCTAATCATGTCAACCCGTTTTATAACACGAACACGACACGAGAATAAACGGGTTGACACGACATGACACGTTTATTAAATGGATCGTGTTCGGGTTGGCCTGTCGAGTGTAATTATCTCAAGTTGACACGACCCGCCAACCCGAACACGACACGATTGCCACCCTTAGTCTCAATTTTAATTTGACAAATAATTTTCTAGTGCAAAAATAAAACAAAATGGCTTTGTATTTTAACTTACAAAAATATCTAAATCTAAATATTTTCTATATCCAGGATTAAATCATTTGAGAAAATATCCAAGGATTAATTTTTGTCTAAGTTAAAAATAACCATTTTTAATTTGAAAAATATTTTTCTTGTCATAAATTTCTCAAAGACTTTGGTCTTTGAGAAAACGCACACATAGGGTACAAAAAAGAATTAAGCATGCTAGAAAAATGCAAATATTTTCATATTTTTCTATTCTTTTAACCTAAGTGTCTAAATAATAGAATTAAACAAATTAATTAATTAATTGTCTTGTTTAATCTTAAATTATGGTCTTGTTTAATCTTAAATTTTCTTTACTATTATTTTTTATGAAAAATATTCAAAGAATAATAACTATTGCAATAAAAATAACTTTGCTTGGTATAGGATCAAAAACAAAAAAAAAAAAAAAAATTCCTTGGTCCGGTGCACCCACCACACTAGATCATGGCCCATGGGAAAACCCATGGACCACAATCCCGGGCGAGTGCCCGTGTAGTAGCTTCCGCTGGAAACTGAGCTTCCACGAGGAAGCCGTTGCCTTCACGAGGAAGCTTCCTCACACGCAGTACTGAGCTAAGGCCATCTCGTGCCCAGTTGCGGCTCCAAGCCACAGCTGGCTTGGGCGGCTTCGGCTCCCCTCATATCAGCAATGCTGGCTCGACTTAACGGCTCAACTCCGACGGCTCAGCTAGTATAGTACTTCATCTTCTTTGTTTTTCTTCTAATGTTTTGGACACTTCTTTCTCCATTTTTTACACAGATTTCACTAGAATTCATCCAAAACAATCCACAAACACCTATGCCTTTAATTATCGGGTTGTACGAATACTAAAAACTATAAAAGCCACAAAAATAAAATTATAGACGTTCCTATGTCTTAACCACGACACGTACAGGCGCTAACTACCCATACCAGAAAATATGAAGGTTCACAAATTATGATCAAATAATCATCTGACAATTTTTATTTACTAACATACATCCTATATTGCTATATAAACCTTGCTCTGATACCACTTGAAAGGTAAGTATGGCAAGAAACGAAACTCACAGAAGCATGTCAAAAAACAGAGCAGCAGAAGTGTTATTTACCTCTGCACTTTTTCGCTGGTCTAGGAGGTACTGGCGATCTTATCTAAACCACTTTTGGTTCTGTGATCCTTTCTTCAGGTTGTTGTCCCACAGCCATCAATTTCTTCTGGGCATCAACAAAATGCTTCAAGTCTTTCGGAATATAACCCGTGCTTGAAAATTTGGTGAAGGCTAAGGACGAAGAGGATGATCTTCCTTTTCTAACTGAATGCTATCAAACATTAATCAGAAAGGTTTTGCGTCTCTATTCTTACTATTGAATAGCATAGAGAATACAGTCTCCAAAGGGAATAAGAAAAGCTAGAGGAAAAAAAACGTTCCGTGTAAAACTACCTCTATTCTCTTAAATCCCAACTCTTTGATAATAGGCTATAACCCGGGCATTCAAAATCAAATAGAGGCAATAGAATCAGAGAAGCCCTAAATCCCATGTCATGTTAATCCATCAACCAGGTCTATGGGCCTATGACCCAGTTCATTGGGTTAAGCCTTTAATTCAATTTAATTATTCCTGGACTAATACAAGCCCAACAATTAAATTAATTAAATGACCCAAATGGACCAATGTAAACCTCAAGCTTTGGCCCAGTTTATTGGGTTAAGCCTTTAATTAAATTTAATTATTCATGGACTAATACAACCTAATAATTAAATTAATTAAATAACCCAAATGGATCAATATATAATTCTCCCTTTTTGGACCTTTTATTTTATTTTAACCAAATAAATAAACTAGGCTATTCAAATAAAATAAAATCTATTTTATACAAGACCAATCCCTCAACCCAAAACCATCAAGACTTAGGGGCTATTCCGATAACCAAAAGACACATCGCTTTGGCTACTAAAATGATCAAAATACCCCTGTTATAAAAATAGTTGTATTTTACATTTTAAATATTTCTTAATATCACCATAAGAGAATATTAACCCAAGGAGAATGCTGCGTTAGCAAAGTCTCCGACCTACAAGTGTAATGACTAAAATACCCCTCTACGCATCGTTGTACGTTTAGAAAGAAAAAGTGTACTAACACCTCTCTAAAAGATATCTACCATCCTTAAACCTCTAGTCCAATGATCCACAACTTCTAAAATATTTTCGCTTTCCAAGGGAGCTACCCTAAAGCAAACATTTAAATCATGTTTCCCAGGGCCCTAAATATTTAGATCATTCGAACAGTCACAAGGGGCGATATAGCGAAGAAGTTATCTTGTACAAATCTATCTTAACTAACTAGTCACATATACCCAATATACAACTATATTGGCTCTATCATAGAACCTTAACTATAGTATATCAAAGTACATGCTTCTAACTTCGTCAAACCACTAACTCATACTCAAGTGGTAGAGTATTAGTCCACGATGTAGCAGTAGTAGTCTGGGTTTCTTCTAAATAATACTTTTAGAAACCACTATTACAGGTCATGTTCTATGTATTCGAAATACACTTATTCTATGAAGTGAGTGGACTACTCACTGGTTAAAAGTAAGCCATTTCCCATTTAGAATTCATAACACAATAACCTAAACATGATGAGATTCTCATTCTCATCAATTGGTTAAGAACAAATGTTTATACGTCAAGTAACCCGTGATCCATACCTTATTATAAAATACCACTATTCACATAAATCACTTACTTAAACACAATGGGTCTTTTCCAAATGTAAGTCATGCACATATATAATGTAAATTCATAAATAAATTTTTGAAAATAAATTCTTTTATTAATAAATTCTATAATTACATCAAAAACCTAATCTAAATGGCAAAAATTCCAATAGAATGCACTTTAGTAGACACTCGTGGACTTAATATACTAGGATTAATTGAGAATTTTAGATCACGTGGGTTCACTATGGTTCACGAATTAAGTATAAACTTAATCTTTCAATAAATGATTCACCACTTCTAATAGTAGGAATGAATATCTCAAGGCCACTTGTAGGAATTATTACTCAAAAAGTCCTGGGTCAAGGAAACTATGTATTAGAAATAGTTCCAATTGATACACATGATGAGTAATGGATTCCGAAAACAAATACTAAATATTCGGGTCAGAATTAATTAATATTCTGAAGGGAGTTGGCACTAATACCATACGCTAAATTGAATGAGATATTATATGCTGAAATGAGTTTATTGCACTAATGTTTTGCTATTGAAGGGTTCATGTCAAGCTACTTGACTTTCTGAATTTTTGGATGGTCATGATATATTACTATATGCCGCTCATGATCTACTAAATGTGGATTTATTAATTAGAGAATTAATAAATTAATCCTAATTAAAAATACTAAGTTACTTCTAATTATAAATGAATTATTAATTCTATTATGATAGAATCAATTCATATTAGCTGTCAATTGACTAGAAAACCTAGTAAGTCACACACAATAGAAGAATTAGTACTCAAGATATTTTTTGATAATATTATGGGGTTAATTGGAGAGAAGAAATAATTATTACGGGCTAATTATAAAGTGTTGTAATTAGTTGGGGTTGATTTGTAATTATTTAAATGTCTTGTGATTGAATTATAAACTTGTTATAATTCATGGGCTAAATTACAATTTTAGTCTCAAAGCCCATAATTAAAAAAAAAAAGGCTAAATTATTGTTACCTAAAGCTGTCAAGAAACAAAACTTGAAGCTCTGTATGTTTCTTTTTGGAAATTGCGGTGGATGTCTTCTATTTATATAGAAGTCAAAAAAGGAAAAGGAAAACCGTGCAGAGGCAGCAGTTTATAAATATAGCGAATAGATTTGAGAAACTATTCTCAGTAAATCAATTCACGAAAAATTCTTCGTACCCTTTTATATTTTTTTTTCTTAAAATTAATCTCTAACGCCGCCAAATTAAAACTCACTTGCATCGGTTCTTGGCTGCAGTATAGTGCAATTCCTCGTGTGGATACCTTTAGAGAAATTCTTATGCTTGGAATTTTGGTAGTTTGATTTGATCAAATTACGAAGGGGATTCGCACGTAGAAAAATTTTAAAAACTACGTTTTCGTAGTAACGAATTTTTCTTTCTTCTCCTAATCCGTTTAATTACGTACGAGTGATCGTTTGTGTTGATTTCGTTTTATTTTTCTGCCACCCATAAACTAGATCGAAATCCAACATTTGGGTGATCTTATATTCCATCAAGTGGCAAAGTTAGCTCAAGTCATGACCCATACAAAAATGAGAAGCTGATCAAGAACCTTAAAATCCTTCGACCATCGCTAAAGAAACCCGCTATTTCTACTCCTACAGCTATGCCTCACCTCTTTCGCGATGGTCCCCAAGGGTTTGCATCTTCCTTTTAAAGCCTTTGTTCCTCCTAATCCAATGCATTTAGCAGACTCTATCTCATTGCGCAAATAGCTAACTGGGATATCCAACCAAATAGCTCTTCTGGGTGCATCTGGTAACACTATTCTTAGCTAGCTTGATGCTCTTCAATCCACTCAATAGCAATTACATGATGATATTCAAGCCCTTTCTAATGCATGACTTGGCATTTGTTTGTTTCAAAAAGAGGGAGTGATGCTACAGGCTGTGGATAGACGTTGGATATGGTTGTTGATTGCTTGTTAATCTTTTTTCTTTTTGTTGCAGCATATTGCTGGATAATTATTGTTGGATTTTTTTATTACTATATCATGGATGTTGGTTTTGTAATAGTAAGTTGGTATGACTGTTAATGTTATGTTTGATTATGATAGTTTGATCGATTGCTCATATTACGATGATCGTTTGTAAGTATGCATATTAGCTTGATATCTCATTGTTTTCTACCAAACAATGCCAAAGGGGGAGATTGATATGGTTGATGTTATTGTAACTTCAACAGTCCTCTTTGACACACTGGATATATGGTAGAACTCGTGTAGAAAATTATTCTTGGCATATGTCTGATGCGACTGAAATTTCTAATGTGGTTGGAGTTGCAGTAAATATTTGGAAATCTATTTAGCGAAAATCTCTAGCGAATCTCATGAGGATCCATGGATAAATTTTAGGAGATCTTATTCCAAGATGGTCAAGCCATGAGAGAAAGAAACTGTAGAAAAATATGGGAACATATGTAAAGAAGAGTTTAGCAGCTTCATAATCCTAATGAACTACGTGTTTTACAAGTATAAATATAGCTAAATCGAAACTGGAAAATGTAGAGATTTTGAGACAAAACATTCTAGGGAGTTTTTCCATAAAGCTTCATGTGTAGTTTGAGTGTTCAAAGTTTATGATGACTACTGATGTTGATCTATTGCAACCTTTAGTATTGATGTTTCTCTTTGTTGTGTTGCAATAGCAATTCAAGCATATTCAGTGTCAATTACTCTCATCTATTTGTAGGAGCTTGAATCAAATACACTCTATGAACTAAAAGCCTTTATATAAAAAGGGTTGAGTCAAACGAGACCTGTTAAGTTGCAGCAACGATGATTGGAAGGAGTTCAATCCTTAGAGTTAAGTGCGGTGAAGGTGTTTAGTAAATTTGACAAAGGAACACTGTAGTTATGTTTTGTCCAAGTTCACTAAGAATCACTTTCACTTGATGTTAAAGATAAGTACTATCCTTGTAAACTTTGTTAAAGTTTTTAGTGGAACTTTTATTGGTTATAGACTCGGAATTGTAGGCTTGTTGATAACCAAACTGTATTACCAATTTTTTATATTTGTTAGACTATTTACTTTATTGTCTGTTAAACTAACATAATTTTACCATGAGGTTTAACAAAACCATAGGAGATTAACAAGCCAAAACTAACATACTCAAAATTTAATATCAGTGAATTTAATCCTAACTTGTTCACCCAAACTAAGATTTTAGTTTCTTTATTTCTTTTCATTTGCAATTGTATTCCTATATTTTAATTTGGGTGAAATACGAAAGGAAGAGAGAAGGTAGAGTAAATATATACATAAATGATATGTATACACCATTTGATTAGAAAATTAAATATAGAAGAAGAATATATTGGGAGGCGAACCATTAATTGGGGTTTGCCAGAACTCAAGTAGCTCAACTCAAATAATTTTGAGTGTAGGCTGAAGTCATATAACGCAAAGCTAGCTCTACCTATATTGGGCCTATATCCCAATATATTTATAGGTTAAAATTCTAATTTCACTTTCGAACGTATATTTTTTTTATAATTACATTCAACTACATTTTTCGCACATTACGCTTGTGAACTTACAGAATTGAGTACAATCCTGCCCTTAGCTCTGACTCCATATAACTAACAGTTGCTGACATGGCCAGATGATGCTGATGTGGCATGTAACGTGGAATTCCACGTCACATTTTTTTAAACCCTAGCCACCCCAAAAACCTCCCCATGTAATTTAACAAAATTTTTCTCTCTCGTCCTTTCTGTAGCTTCCATCGTTGCATTTGTACTAAGATCAAGAATGAGTAGGGCTGCTTCTAGACTTACAAGTTTCAGAAGAAATGCATCCCTCCAAAATCTCATCTACCGCCACATTCTCCGCCCCTCTGCCTCGGCCGTGTCTGATGCTTCTTTCGCGTAGTTGGTCAAAATAATACCAGAGCCTCAAAAGACAACCCCTGTTCAGAAGCCTTGGTGCAATGCAGGTGAGATCATGAAGAAGTACTCCTGCAACTGATGGGCAATTTCCCCTGGGCGGGTTTGTTCTTTCCAGTTTTGATTAATCTGAGATTGTAAAGATTCAAACTCTCAGACCTGATGCTTCTGATAATAGTGATTATTCAGATGGTTATTTTAATAATCCTAACATTGAGGTTTTTGAAGATGCTGATCACGACATAGACGATGCATTCAACGACGACTCCGACGATAGGGATTCTGATGGTGATGATTTCGACCAGGATTAAAAAATAAGGGAAATATTTTTTCTCTTTTCTTTTCTTTCTTCGTTGAGCTTCCAAGGCGGCAACGGAAGAATTCCCAGATCTTTATTCCCTTCTCATTTGCTCTGTGAGTAGATTGTAAAGCTTTCAAGGATATTCCCAAACCAACGATGGGAAAGTAGGGGGAAGTCCATATCACTTGCCACATCAACATTATTTGGCCATGTCAACAACTGTTAGCTGTGTTATTAACGGAGTTAGAGGAGTTAGAGCGGGGCAGGATTGTAATCAATCCTGCAAGTTTACAGGTTAATTAATGTGCACAAAATGTAGTCCAGATGTGTAATTTAAAAAAAAATGTAAGTTAAATTGGAATTTAAGCCTATTTATATATATATGGTGCAAAAATAATACTAATAATAGTATGCCTATACTAAAAATTTGTTAATAATATTTTAGAGTCTCTTACAATCTCTAATTTTATATAACATATAGAATAAATGTAAAAAAGTAAAATTTCTAATTATTTCCATTGTGTCCAAAATTATAAGAAGGAAGGGGAGGAAAAGAGAGAGAGAGAGAGAGGCATTTGCCTATTCTATTTAGAAGTTTTCAGTTTTCCAAATTTTAAAAAATTTAGAGTAGAAAATTAATTTTAAATAACTCTTCTTATTCCTTCCACAAAGGACAATTCAACAAATTTTAAATACTAAAATATTAGAAGATTTAAACTCCGTCCACCGTTAATAATAACTAAATCTAATTTCTCATTTATTTGGCGAAACAAATGTAATTCAAATTAGCTCGGACTCATCTGAGCAAGTCGAGCTTAGTACAAAAATATGCATTTTAAGGGTATGTTTGGTAACTCAATTAAATATTTGAAATTAATTAATTAAATACATTTATTAATAAATAATATAAAATATTTAATTAATTAAGTACGTTTAATAATATATTATTATTATTTAATTAATTAAGAAATATTAAAATTTTATTATAAATTTTAAGTGATTTAAAAGTTATTTATATATTAAATCTGAATATATTAAATACTTATCTAATTATTAATATTCTTTTATATTTAATTTAAATTATAATAAAATATTATATAAAATTGAATTATAATTAATTTAAACTTTATATTCAAATATCAAATTTCAAAATTCAGTTTTCAGACTTCACTATTAAAAATTTAATATTTAAATATTCAAATTTCAATATTTAAATTTTAATTTCATCAAACGAGTTTTAAGATTAGCCTGAACTCGAGCTTAGCTAAACTCTACTCACAAATTTGAATTGGCTCGCTTATCAAATGGAACAGTACTAACTCCATACTATATTTCTTCTCCTTCCAAATTGGAAGTGTTGAGAGAGAAAATAAGTTCAAAATATTCATAAAAATTTGAAGACGTTACTGTTTTTACTTTAAATATTAAATTAAAAAGTAAAATAAATTAATAAATTTCTCTTTCCCTCCGCTCAAAGCAAATAAAAAGAGGGTTAAAATGAATACTTTTCCTAGATTATATATTTGTTCTCTTTTCCTTCTCCCTCTGTGTGTCGAAACCAATTAATTAAAAAAATATAAAAAAGTCTTTTTAGGGAAAAATAGACAAATGCCCGAAAAATTACCGGGTGAATATTTGTCTTGCTAGTAAAAACAATGAGCTATGGTATATTTAATGGGAAACAAATTCTCTACTAGTAAAAACAAGAATCTAATGGGAAACAGGCATACATTTCATCCTTGGTATATTTAATGGTCCAATGAGCTATGGTCCTTTAAAAAAAAACTTTTTAATACACCAAAAGTACATGAATATTTATCGAGCTCAAGATTTATTGCATAATAATACTATTTTTTTTTAAAAAAAATTCAAATACATCTGGAGAGGACAATTTAGAATAAAAAAAATCTTTCACTTGATAAGAAAAACTTTTATCAATTAAGTTATTGACCTCCCATAATTTTCTTTTAAAGAATTTGTGTTATACGAAGTCTATGATATGTCTTGGGGTCTAAGCAATTTTGGGTTATGTTTGCAAATTGATAATGACTCCATGTGGGCTACAATGTCCAGGGAAATTAATGAGGAGACAAAATAAAACATTTTCCTCAGTTTCTTTGTGTTGTATATTTGGCAGTGGAATTTATGAGTAAATAAATAACTATATACGGTTGTTCTTTATATATATATATATATATATATATATATATATATATATATATATATATATATATATATATATAATACAATTAGAGTTAAAATAGGATTTGGCTAGATAATTTTTTTTTTAAAAAAAAGGATTTGAAATTGTGAAAGTATTTGTATATTTTTTTAATATAAAATTACGAAAACTAAATTTTCTAATTGAGAGGAAAAAGGAAATATATATAGAATTATACTCTAATTATATCTTAATTGATTTGATAATTTTATGATTGATTACCTTAAATAAATCTTAACTAAAGGATGCAATGATTACTGTATCCAGCGTGAATTTTAAAGAGATTGCACAGATACGATTGCTACATAAATTAAGGAGTTTCATGATTGATACATTATTCAAATTAATGTGTCTAGAGGCACATATTAATTTGAATAATGTTTCAGTCATGAAAATAATAGTGGGAAAATATTTATAAGTGTATCTAAGCTATAAATCGCAATTTGAACTTTATGTAAAGTGACATTTTTTTTACTACTTGTCCTCCCTTCTTCTGTCATGAAATATTGTTTCAGTCAGTGAGTCTATCAAAACAATTAAAATGTTAAATGTTTTGAATTGTAAAATTTTCACAAGTAGTAAAAGCTAAGATATCCCAACTTTTGTTAAACGTTAATTTTAATTAGTGATTTCTAATTGTGTTTCCAATAATAGACATTAAATGTAATTAAATTTTATTTATATATTACAATAATTTTGCATTTTCTTTAAGAAAGTAAAATATTTTATTCTTAAATTTCAATGTTTTTCTTTTTTATTTATTAGTATGAGAGATTATTTGTTGTATTATTCAACTGTTCCTAACAAAAATATAATAAATATAATTTGAAGAAAACATAAAATTGTTACAGGAGAAATTAACTGAGATTGCTTCATGTAAATAAATATAATGGTACATTAAACACTTTACTGTTATGAATTATTGGAATCTCCATTAATTAGTGGAGGCTCCGCTAATTATGGATTTATGTGAATTATTAAAAGATTTTTATGGATGTCCACCATTTAGTGGAGACACCATTAATTGAGATTAGTTGAAGATGATGTATGCCATGATGTATTCCACTAATTAGAGCTCTATAAAGAGAGCTATGCTCTAAGCTTGTAATACACCATCATTTTGTGAAAGAAAGATTAGAGAAAGAATTGTGAGAGAAAGAAAGAGAGAAGTTTGAAGAGAAATTTTTGTGCAAAGAATAGTTAGAATTTTCTTAGTGTGTAGTGTGTAGATTTTATTCTAACACTACCCTAATTTTATAACACGTTATCAGCACGAGTCTCTACCGTTATTAAAGCCAGAAAACAGGTACGCATTTATTGATCTCGCTAAATTCGAATTTGTAGCCCTTGATATTTCTGAAAAAAAAATTTATATGTCATACAAAAATGCATCTAAATGCTAAAAAAAAAAAGGAGATCCATATGTCATGTGGATAAAAAGAAAGATTTGACCACCTGAAGATGGTCGTACTAACCACTGCACGGTATGAATGGCTGCACCTGAAGTTGCAAGATTGTAAAACCGTGAACTCCGTGATGTATAAAACTACATCTTAGTTAAAAATTTTACGGAGAAAAAGTTACTGATGAAATTATATTGAAGAAGACATTCTCCACTTTTCATGTTCTACAGTAACAATATCGAGAAAAATGGTATCCCAAATTGACAAATTTAACATGAGTTATTATTGAGAAATCATGAAGCCAGATGAACTGGCTCAATAGCACTCCCAGAAGTGAATGCTGTTGGCTCCAGCAGAAGCCATCGTTATAGTCGTAGTTGTGGCAGTGGCCGTGGTTATGGTCATGGACACACTCGATATTTCCCTTATCACAGAGAAATACTGGGCACCTGAAGTGGAACAGAAAAGATAATAAGGGAAAAAGATATTTTCATTAATAATAAGCATCACATTTTTTATTCATATCACTAGTGTTCATATGAATTTGAGGATACATGCTTATAGTTGCTCTTTTGTAATTGAACTGACAAATTGAAGATGAAGGTTTGTAATTGTTCTTTTTCAATATTTACATTAGAGGAAGACAAACAATTAGTAATTATGGACTTCAGCTCCTCTTTTTCGGCATCCTTCTCCTTTTCTTTCCCCTTTGAGTTAGCATCGAGACTAGCAGCAGAATTAGCCGTAAAATTACTGCGAAATGAGTCTTGAGATTTTATGATCTCCTTAAGTTTATTATAATTAAATTTCTTATTATATTTGGCCTTGAAGCATGCTTGTCTCAATTTCTGTGTTTGGTCCTCTAACTGCGTATTAGGACTTTCTTCCACCAACTGTTTTTCACATTCCAGTATCGCAATGGCTTCTTTCAACTTCTTCTCAGCCATATGTCCTCCTTCTTCTTTATTTTGCATCTCCTGTAAATCGAAGTGATATCATCGGTTATTTATTTATAAATCTTTCATAATTTCATACTTGCAAATTATAAGTATGTATGAGAGAAAACCTGAACATTCTTAATTATGGTCTCCAAGCTCACCAACTTCCTGTGAGCCCATCGACGAATTCCTAACTCCCTACATCTTTTCTTGAGACAGGTTATGCCAATATTCAATTCTTTGGCTGCGCTCTTGATTGGTAGGTAAAAGTATTGTGAAATTGTTTCTCTTGATAGTGTTTGGGAGTTATTGCCCTTCTTCTCTCTCTGCCTCTTAATCATCTTCTTCTCCCCAAGAATTTTGTCTGCAATAATATCTTGAACTTCGATATTATGCATTTCATGAGTACTTACTCCAACTTCGTTGTCAAGACCACTCATTATTTCTCCTAGAAAAATAAAATAATATCAGTAAAGGTAATACCATTCAAAATCCATGTTTAAATAGATAATAACTTGGAATCATATTCTGGCTTTGTTCAAAATCCATTAGAGAGTAGAATGGATCATGCACAAGCATATCCTCATTTAAAGGAATAGCATCAAGAGGAACAGTATCAAAAGCAGTCTCTTGTAGGGGCAGATCAACTTGGTCCAAAGCAGTATGTTCAAAACTTCCACTGATTTACATAAAAAACAAACCAAAAGAGAGTTTAATTTCATTATCAAGCACACTAAAAACAAATGGAAGCCCTTAAAGGTATCTCACCTGAAATTAGGAGGAAGTGGTTGGTTTGAAAAGGAAAACATATCACAATCTTCTGCGTTCGAATTAGGCAGAAGCGGTTGGTTTGAAAAGGAAAACATATCAAAATCTTCTGTGTTTGAATTAGGCAGAAGCGGTTGGTTTGGAAAGAAAAATACATCAACATCTGCTGCGGAAACCAAGTCAAAATTTGACCATGTCTCAAATAAATTACGAGTCTCCATATCTGCTTTGTGATTTTTGTTTTTGATGTTTACTAATGACTGATAACTGAGATATATATCGATATATATATATATATATATATCTGTATGAGGAAGAAGAAGAGGTAGATGGTAAGTAGAGGGTCAGAGGAGAAGAAAAGACAATAGAGGAAGAGGAAAAGTCGGTACCGGGAAGAGTAAAAAAAAAAAAGGAGATATTTTTCTTGACATTTTCTGCTTGTCATCATTTTCTTATATTTCTTTTCTTATTCTCTTGTGAAATCATTATTCCCTAAATTAGGGGGAGAACATAAACAGTACAAGAAAGATCGTGATTGGGCAACATCATTAAATTATCTTGATCCGCATACAAGCGCGTGTGAACTTGAAGTTCAAAAGATAATTCATTTGTAAAGCATTGCAAATCAAATGTCAGACATTTTTGTTGACTCTAGAAGAGTTACAAAATCGCATATTCCAGCTATAAATGCTCCTATTCGAATTGAAGTTCCAGCAGAACAAAATATTATACCTATAGCTGCTGAGTCAAAAACACGCCAGAAGCGTGGCCGACCTCTTGTTTCTAAATATAAAAATCCTCGAAAGAAAAGAGGATTAACTGATCCAGAAGATCATATTGAAGAAAATAATGATAAAGACCAAGAGAGAACTGATGACAAAAAACCAGAAGTTGATGAAAGTAACACTGAAATTTCTATTAATTATACCACTTCCAGTAGAAGTTGGAATCGGATAGAAACTGTTATTGATAATATATTTGCATACAATATATCTCTTGATGTTACACAGGATAATGATGATCCTGAACCAATATCAGTTGATGAATGTCGGCATAGAAAAGATTAGCTGCAATGGAAAGATGCGATTCAATCGGAGTTAAATGCACTGACAAAACGTGAAGTCTTCGGACCTGCAGTCCGAACACCAGAAGGTGTAAAACCTGTTGGCTACAAATGGATATTTGTGCGAAAGCGTAATGAAAAGAGTGAAATCGTTCGATATAAAGTGCGATTAGTAGCCCAAGGTTTTTCACAAAGACCAAGTATTGATTATGATGAAACTTATTCTCTTGTTGTTGATGCTATTACACTTCGATATCTTATCAGTTTGGCAGTACATGAAAAGATAGACATGCGCCTATTAGATGTTGTCACTGCTTACTTGTATGGAAATTTAGAAAATGATGTTTACATGAAAATCCCCGAAGGATTTCATATGCCTGAAGCATATAAACATTATCCTCGTGAAAATTACTCCATCAAGTTGTAGAAATCATTATATGGCCTGAAGCAATCTGGGCGCATGTGGTTCACACGTCTTAGTGAATATTTATTGAAAGCGGGATTTAAAAATGACCAGGTATGTCCATGTGTTTTTATTAAGAAATTTGGTTCTAAATTTGTGATATTAGCTATATATGTTGATGATATTAATCTTATTGGAACTCCTGAAGAGCTCCAAGAAACAATTGCTTATTTAAAAAGAGAATTTGAAATAAAGGATTTTGGTAAAACCAAATTTTGCCTTGGTTTACAAATTGAACATCTGGAGAGTGGAACATTTATTCATCAATCAACATATACAGCAAAAGTGCTAAAAAGATTTTACATGGACAAAGCACATCCATTGAGTATTCCAATGATCGTCCGATTATTAAATGTGGAAAAAGATCCTTTCTGACCTCAAGAAAATGATGAAGAACTCATTGGTCCTGAAGTACCATATCTCAGTGCAATTGGTGCATTGATGTATCTTGCTAATAATACACGACCTGATATTGCTTTTGCTGTCAATTTATTAGCAAGATTTAGTTCTTCACCAACACGACAACATTGGAATGGAATTGAACAAATCATTTGATATCTCCAAGGTACAATTGATCTCGGATTATTTTATTCAAATAAAACCAGTCCAACATTGATAGGTTATGCAGATGCTGGTTATTGTTATTTATCTGATCCACATAAAGTACGTTCTCAAACGGGCTATCTATTTACATGTGGAAATACTGCTATATCATGGCGTTCTACGAAACAATCTATAGCAGCTACTTCTTCAAATCATGCTGAAATTATAGTCATTCATGAAGTAAGTCGAGAATGTGTATAGCTAAGATCCATGATTCATTATATTCGAGAAAGTTGTGGATTATCATCAATCAAAGATATTCTAACTCCTCTTTATGAAGACAATGCAGCTTGCATAGCTCAATTACGAGGAGGATATATTAAAGGAGATCGGACAAAACATATTTCACCAAAATTCTTCTTTACTCTTGAACTCCAGAAGAAATGTGAAATTAATGTGCTACAAATTCGGTCATGTGATAACCTCGCAGATATTTTCACGAAGACTTTACCAACTGCAACATTTGAGAAGTTGAGATATAAAATCGGTATGCGTCGGTTTAAAAATTTAAAGGAATCATCTCATCAGGGGGAGTAATAAACAGACATATAAAATAGTGTACTCTTTTTTCTTCACTAGATTTTTTTTCCCACTGGGTTTTTATCTAGTAAGATTTTAACGAGGCATATTCTTTATGTATGAATGGACATCTAAGGGGAGTGTTATGAATTATTAGAATCTCCATTAATTAGTGGAGGCTCCGCTAATTATGGATTTATGTGAATTATTAGAAGATTTTTATGGATGTCCACCATTTAGTGGAGACACCATTAATTGAGATTAGTTGAAGATGATGTATGCCATGATGTATTCCACTAATTAGAGCTCTATAAATAGAGCTATACTCTAAGCTTGTAATACACCATCATTTTGTGAAAGAAAGATTAGTGAAAGAAATATTAGAGAAATAATTGTGAGAGAAAGAAAGTGAGAAGTTTGAAGAGAAATTTTTGTGCAAAGAATAGTTAGAATTTTCTTAGTGTGTAGTGTGTAGATTTTATTCTAACACTACCCTAATTTTATAACATTTACAAGTTAAAATCACATTTAAAATGAAATTGCAACATACATTAAATTATCATGATTTTGATTGTTTATTTTCAACCATTACGATTAGTAAAAGTACTAATTGTGCAGTGACGATTGACCTCCGCAACCCCAAACTCACCCCTAGCCTATTAAGTTTAATATTTATTATTTTTATTTTATTAAAGATAAGCAACATCTTAAAATGGTAGATGCTGAATAATTTGCTTCATAATGCATTAGCGGTTCAAGAAAAAATAAATCAAGTCAAACATTTTACAAATCTTTTTTACTTGAATAATTTTTAAATTAATCTTCAAAAATATTCAATTGTCCCAATCAAATTCCTCAAACATTACTTTACTCAATTTAGTCCTACTTTGATACACTTTTTATATTTATAAGCACTAATTTAATTGAAGACTACTTTGATAAATATAAAAGTAGTCCTTGTTTATTTTGGAAATATGAAAGTAGTCCTTATTTATTGATAAATATTTTATCATCTCAGAAATATGAGTCAAAATAAACGAGAAAGACATATATTGTCGAAAAAAATATGAGTTAGATGAATTACAATAAAAGGGAAAGAGAAAATTTTTTTGAGTTAAAAAAATGAGAAAAATATCTTTAAGAAAAAATTTGAATTATAAAAATTACAAGAAACGGGAAATAGGAAAAAATTTATATGTATCCAAATATATATATCATCGAAAAAAAAATATTAGTTAGATGAATTATAAAAATTAAGAAGAATGAAGGGAAAAAAATCTGAACTAAAAGAAATAGGGAAAAAATTTAAGTTAAAAATTACAAGAAAGGGGAAGAGGAAAAAATTTTTATGAGCTAAAAAAAGGGGGGGGGGGAACATATCTTCAAAAATACATATGAATTGTTGAAATAGTACGAAAGGTGACAAAGAAAAAAAATGTAATTTTCTCAATTAAATCTTTTAAATATTACTTTACTCAATTTAGTCCTTATAAATATGAAAAGTAATATAATATTTATAAGGACTAAATTGAGTAAAATAATATTTGAGAAATTTGATTGAGATAATTGTATTATTTTTTAGAATTAATTTAAAAATTATCCTTTCTATTTATATTCTTATTCTATAAAAGGAAAATAAGATGTCTGACAATATGATGATATTAATCACATATCAAAAGAAAATGATAACAAGTTCAAAATTAGAAAGTGAAATTGCCTATTTTGTATATATATTTTCAACCAAATTGTTTTTATAACTTTGAAAGTGTGATATATATATATATATATATATATATATATATATATATATATATATAACGTGATTGTTACTAGCACAAATGATGTGCCTGTGAGGGGCAACACTTACCATAAGGTTGAGTTCAAACTCGAATTCAGGAAAGCCTTTTGCCACCTAATAACAACCTAGTCTACCCTGAGTAGGCTACTCAACCTCAAACCACATGCAAGATTCAATCAATGTGTGAGTAAGAAAAATTTGAGACAATCAAATTTGAACTTTATCATTCAAGAATAAGAATTATAATAGTATAAGATTACAAAAGGCAAAATCTTTATGCTAATTAAACTCTCACAACTTAACTTAAACTTTCACAAAACCTAATTTAAATTCTTGTATATCTCAACTAATTTGCTAGTGGCTTTCACTCTTTTCATGAATAAAGGATCACTTCTCATGATCTTTCCTCTCTCTAGACTCTCTAAAATGTATTGGGTATTCCGTCTCATTCTCTGGGTTGTTATTCTCTCTAGGTTGTCCATGTTACAAAGGAATGCCACATGCTACTTATATAGAGCTCTTTGTGCTAGTAGCAACCTAATATACCATGAGTACGCTATTCAGCCTCAAACCACACATAAGATTTAATTAAATTGCAAGTGAGGGAAGTATGATACAATTAAATTATTGCCGTTGCCCAAAAATTGAGCTTTACAACAATATAAGATTATAAAGACAAAATCTTTATGGCCAATTTAGCCCTCACAATGTAATTAGGTAAAATATGTCAGCCACCCTTGAACTTTCATAAATTTTGATTTTTATCCTCGAACTTTAAAATGTATGATTTTAGCCTTCAAACTTTTAAAATATCTAAAAAATAGCTCTTCCATCAATTAAAACTATTAAGTGCTCACGGAAGTTCATCACATGACTTCCACATAACCTATTTTATAGGTATTTTCATTCACTCAACTCTCACAAAGTGGTGTCGTCCTTCTAATTCTTAAAAGTAACTTCTATATATAATAGGAAAAGACTATGCGACTTGTGCGTTTCTCACTTCTCTTTTTAATTTTTTTTTTTTTTTTAGTAATTCACTTCTACTTTCAAATCTATTCTTCTTTTCTGTAGAGATGTCAAAAAAATTACTATTCGTCAAGAACTGAATCGATTTTTTTTCTTCTTCATCTTTATGTTTTAATTTTGTTTATTAAAAGGTAAAATATGTTATTTTTGTTGTATGGTTAGATTCGAAAGAGTGCGAACGAGTAATCTCATGATTATTGAGTCGCATAAAAGGTTTGAAGTTAGATCTTAAAATTGTTGTTGATAAATGAAGAAATTCGAAGAGAAGAGAGCGAGATTAAAGTTGAAAAATAATATTTTAGAAATAAAAAACGGGGGAATGAGAGTTAAAATCTGGTAATTTTATATTGCACTTGAGCTTTTATTGTTGAAAAGGCTAATTTCGAGGTGTTTCAAAAGTTTGAAGGCTAAAATCACATATTTTAAAGTTTGAGAGTATAAATAAAAATTTGTGAAAATTCAAGGGTGGTTAGCATATTTTATCCCAATATAATTTAAACTTTCCCAAAGCATAATTTACACTCTTATATATCTCAAGCACTTTGCAATTGACTCTCACTCCTTGTATGTATGCAAGGATCACTTCCCATAACCTTCCCTCTCTCTAGACTCTTGAGAGTGCAGTGAACATTCCATCTCACTCCCTGAGTAGTATATACCTCTCTTGGTTGTCCATGTTACAAAGGAATGCTACAGGCTACTTATATAGAGCTTCTTGGACAAGTCCTACAATCATTAGGAGATTGACTCCTACTTGAACTCAACTGCCTCAAACTTATCCCATAAATCTTAGAAAAGGGTTTCCATCATCGGATTGATCTCATCAATTAGGATCTTATTAATCTCGAAACTTCATCATTCTAGAAGGTTTATCCTTATCCCCATAAGACATGGATGCATACTTGGTCATATTGTAAACTTCTTCTAGAGATAGAAGACCTTAACCACATCATGTTACAAGTTTGTATTCCACGTACTAGTCTTTCAATCTATCTAATGTATCTAGCATAAGCAAGCCCCTCCCTTTCCACCCCCCCTCCCCCCTTTAGCCATTGTGCAGTTGGCTAAGTCCATTTTTCTTGTGTAAGTCCACATAAAGGTGGCTCTCACATTGATAAAACACATGATTCCTATCACGTGGTGAAAAGGCACATAATTGGCTCTCACTTCTGTGAAGCACATGCCCCTAACACCTAGTAGATGTATAGCCTATTGAATAACATACTCCTCCCTCTCTTACTTAATCCTAATTTGGTTGTTCCATGTCCGGTCGTTGGTTCCTCTAGAACCCCGTCACTAGCTAAGGACCGGCACCACCACTAAGTATTGATGCCTTTTTTGGTAAAGGGCAATCTTGTGGAGTCCCTATTACTGAAAGTTGCCTATAGACTAACACGAGCTAGTGCATGTGGCTTTGTCCCTATTAACTATTCAACGTTTTCGTTCACAATTATCGCATGACTTTCATAGCAAACTTCCTATAAAGTTAGCTCAATATATTCCAAACAATGTTTTTCAAATAACACAAAGATTTCTAGAAGTCATGGATTCAAAATCAATATTTTTAATACAAGTATTCATACTTGAAGGAGTCACATGCTTGTATAAGTCATGCTACGAATTTCAAAAAATACATTCATAATTTGAGTGCTCAAAATAAATTTTAGAGTTTGTTGCTTAGCTCTTAAGTCATACTTGACAAATTTAGAAAGTTTTCGAATTTACAAAGCTCCAAATGTAGAAAGTTTCCGAAGATAGAAAGTTTTCAAAATTAGACAGTTTCCAAAAATAGGAAGTTTCCAAAAATAGCTCATATACAAATATTTTGTGAAAGCAAGGGAAACTTACCTTAGTTAAATAAGAAGAGGATATCTTAGATTCAAAAGGTTGGTCATTGTAATCTCCCAAGTCTATAAAAGTTTCCCAAATATCAATCACCAACATTTCCTATGTTATCTCAAAACAAGTTCAAGCTCACATTATCCATCATGCCCTTAACATGTATTATATATTGAGCAAAACCAAAGGTCAGCAAGCATGCACTCAATAAACTCAGCACCTAAGACCTTTCTTCATCCCCTAGCATGCATAAAATCCACCTTTAAATATGTCTCAAGAAAATAAATTAAACTTAGTAATTTTTCCAAAAACACCTATACTGTTTTCAGTTTCTAGCATACATTTTTTAGGTTAATTCCTAGGAGTAAAACACCTATGCAAATACATCCGTTTGACCTCAAATTTTGCAAACATACAATTTAATATGTAAGGAATGTAAATCAATCAGCTAATTTTGTAGGTGATGCTCACATAAGTACCAGAGAATTCTAAATAAAAACTACCCAAATCTGTCCTAAACTGGCAGTAATGAAAGAAAAATTAAAAATTCAAGAACTCCCAACCTTGATCCCGTTTTAATCCCAACTTGTTTTAGATTATTAGAGCACAAAAAATCTGTATTTTTACAGTTTTCGTCCCCCTCAAAACATGCACAAATCAGATTTCAATATAGCTCCAAAATAGTACATAATAAACACCGACAAAAGTAGTTTTCTTACCTTACTTGTTTTTGTAAATTTTCTGCTATCAAAACTAATGGCTTCTAGTATGATCTTTAACATAAAAATCATTATAAACATGTTTAGAACAGAATACTAAAAGCACTTTCAAAAATAAGATGTATCGCTTTACTTTCCTTAACCCTAACAACCAAATACTACAAATCTATGAAAATTTCCATCAAGGTGTAGGTAATGTTCTTGCATAAAGAAAAAGGATTTCTTAAACTAGTTTTCTCGAGAAAATCAGTCCTTAGTGTAAGTAAGAGAAAGATGATGTCATATATATATAGTCCCTAACAACTAAATACCACAAATCAATGAAAATTTCCAACAAGGTGTAGGTAATATTCTTGCATAAAGAAAAAGGATTTCTTAAACTCGTTTTCTCAAGAAAATCAGTCCTTAGTGTAAGCAAGAGAAAGACGACATCATACATATATAGTCCCTAGCAAAACTTATTTAAGAATCATCAAGATCTCATACAAGAAAGTTGAAAGTCTTTAAGGCAAAACGTGTCAGCCATTATTGATTTCTTTTCAAATTTTGATTTTTACACTTAAACTTTAAAGTGTGTAATTTTAGCCCTCGAGCATTTGAAACACCTAAAAAAATAGCCGTTCCAACAATAAAAGTCCAAATACAATACAAAGTCACTTGATTTTAGCCCTCATTCTCCTATTTTCTACTTCAAAAATATTATTTTTCAACTTTAATCGTGCTATCTTCTCTTCGAATTTCTTCATTTATCAACAATAATTTCAAGATCTGACTCCATGCCTCTTATACGGCTCAATAATATTGAAATTACTCTTTCTCACTTTTTTGAATTTAACCATACAACAAAAATCACATATTTCACCATCTAATAAAAAAAACTCAAACATAAAGATGAGGGGGAAAAAAAGAAAGAAACCAAATTTAATTCTCGATGATAGAAAAAAAATTTAAATTCAATTCTTGATGGATAGTAGTTTTCTTCGCATCACCACATAAAGGAAGAATAAATCTGAAAGGAGAAATGAATTACTAAAAAAAACAAAGATTTGAAAGGAGAAGTGAGAGATGTACAAGTCACAATAGTTTTTTTTTTTTTTTTGTAATATACAAAAGTTTCTTTGCAAGAGTTAGAGGAAAACTTGGCGTCACACTGTGAGGGTTATAAGTGGAAGGAAATACTTATAAAGGAAGAATATATTTGAAATGAGAAATGCATTACCAAAAAAAACAAAAATCTGAAAGGAGAAGTAAGAGAAGTGCAAGTCACAATAGTCTTTTTCTGTAATATACAAAATCTACTTTGTAACAATTAGAGGAAAATTTGGTGTCACATTATGAGGGTTGTGGGTGGACGAAAATAATTATAAAATAGGTTATATGGGAGCTATCTAATAAATTTTCGTGAGCACTTGATAAATTCAATTGACATAAGAGTTATTTTTTAGATGTGTCAAATGTTTGAGGGCTAAAATCTCACAAGAAATCAAACTTTGTGAAAGTTCAAAAGTAACTAACTTATTTTGCCCTTCTCTTTAATAAGAAAGATAGATTCTTATGTATAAATCCTTTCAAAAGATTATTTCTTTTTGCAAGGACAACATGGTAAGAATTTAGATCATTAAAATTCTAATCATTTATAACCAAGAAAAGTGCATCAAGAGAAGAAGAAAATTCCATCCTATATTAGCCTCCATTGGCGGCACAAGAAGAAGCAGGGGGAAAAGAGATTTTTACTCACATTTCTAGCACGGACAGCCTAGAGGCTTGAAGACCACCCTTCTCTCTTTGATTTGCATAGTGAAAGCTCTCAAGAAGGCTGAAAATCAGTTGGGGAATGGGGTGCAAAAAATGTTGGCCAAAATAAAATTTTCCCCTTGCTATGTTTTGTTTGAGACACAACAGGAAAAATCACGATTTGCGACGGCCAAAAACGGTACCGTCGCAAAACCGTCGCTGACCGTTTTTGCGACGGTTTTAGCCGTCGCAAAAAATGACGTCGCAATTTGCGACGGCCATGGGAAACTGTCGCTATTTGCGACGGTTTTGTGAGGATAAAAAAAATTCATTGTTATTTGCGACTGTTTTGCGAGGATTTTGCGACGAATATTTTTTGTCAAACTTCGCCAAAGGAGCAAATTTGCGATGGTTTTGCAACGAAAAACATTGACCCTCGCAAAATCCTCGCAAATTGCGACGGTTTTGTGAGGGTCGACTTTGTGCCATCGCAAAACCGTCGCAAATTTGCGAGGGTTTTGCAAGGGCCCAAGCCGTGGCCCTCGCAAAACCCTCGCAAATTGCGACGGTTTTGCGAGGGCCCAAGCAAACCCAAGTAATGGCCCTCGCAAAACCCTCGCAATTTGCGAGGGTTTTGCGAGAATTTTGCAATAATTTTTTATTTTTATTATTATATTTATTTTAAATTATTAATTCCATGTAAATCAACCCTAAAACACTATACAAATAAATGCCAAAACTATGTTCATAATCCAAAAAAATACTATAAAAATTAAAAATAAGCCCAAATAAATATAATTAAAATACTAAAATATAATATAATATAAAATACATAATAAGTATCTAAAAAAGTAAAATAATTCACAAAAATAAGTAATAGTGTATAAAGAGTATAAAAATAAATATAACAAGTCTATGTAAGTAATGGCCCTCGCAAATTGCGACGGTTTTGCGAGAATTTTGCAATAATTTTTTATTTTTTTATTATTATATGTATTTTAAATTATTAATTCCATGTAAATCAACCCTGAAACACTATACAAATAAATGCCAAAACTATGTTCATAGTCCAAAAAAATACTATAAAAAATTAAAAATAAGCCCAAATAAATATAATTAAAATACTAAAATATAATATAATATAAAATACATAATAAGTATCTAAAAAAGTAAAATAATTCACAAAAATAAGTAATAGTGTATAAAGAGTATAAAAATAAATATAACAAGTCTATGTAAGTAATGAAGGAGCAGCTGCAGAAGGGGGTGGAGGAGGGGAACGAGAGCCCCTACGTGAGCCCGGTGCTCATCGACTAGATCAAATCCATCGTCGGCATTTAGATCTTCATCTTCGACGATTAGCGACCGCAATGTGCGCTTCTATCTCCTCTATGGATGGCATAGATGGTGCAGGAATATCCATCTTGTCCGACATAGCTGCCATCCAACCACCAAATGTAGACTGATGTTGCCTCATGAAGTCCCGATACAAGTCTATTTGTCGATTGAATCTCCGCTCAGCCTGTTGAACCCTTTGCTCTACTAGTCTATTTGTTAGTTTTGGTAAGGGATTGGGAGTAATGGCGGGGACTTTGTCTGATTGATCTTAAAAGGATGCTACGGTTGTCAAAATCTCAGATTTTGCCAAAGAGAGAAGGCAGCAAAACCGTTGAGCGCAAGGAAGAAAAAAGTGGAGGCAATGAGAGAAATAATAGGAGGTTTCCAAGTAGGATTCATAATCAATTTTTTTAGTTTTCAAGTCCTAATTGGAGTAGGAAAACTAAAAATCAAGAGACTAGATAGACCTCAAGGTGGCATCCAATTATAGAGAAAAAGTAGGGAGAGTATTCTCTTAAAATTTCCTACTTGTAAAAGGAGTAAGAGGCTAAGATTTCTTTATGATCTTTCCTAAGTCAAGAAGGATTAGGATTGAGTGATCCTAATCCAAGAGTGGCAGCCATAAAGAGGATAAATAGGAGAAAAACTTTTCAATATCTCTCGTGATATTCGTCAGGAATATTTGAGTAAAAATTAGGGTTTCTAAATTGGAAAAAAAATGGTAGTTAAGGGAAGTAAAAATAGAAAAGGATTTTAACTAAGTCTTCTTCTCATATAAAGACCAAGATTTGTAGGAGTTTGTACACTTCTAAGTGATGCAAAAATGGCCAAATACTTGGATGAAAAATTCAAGAATTCTAGGGTTCAAAATCTAACGAAATTTTATTATAAATTCTTTTCTTCTTTTTCTTCTTCTTTTTTTAAATAAAAGTCTAGCTCACAAACCATCCCTAATACTCCTATGCAAAATATCTTATAAAACATTAATTAAATAATGACTCCCATAATTTTCAAATCATAAAATTTTATACACATCATACGTTCAAAAAGATTTAAATAATCACATTATACAAAAACACAAATTCATAATTTCATACAATAATTATATAACATGTTCGTTCAATAAATATTATACTTCCCGAATCTTGGTGTGATTAGGGTAGGGTATGACAGTCCGCACCTTTTCTCAAGTTACCGCCCTTAACTCTATGCTTTATAATCAACACTTATGTATTCTAATACCAACAAAAATTAACACAAACCAAACATATTCTTGATATGTCCCTAAAGTCATTCATTAAAATGCCTGGCACTAACGTTCTATTCTATCTAACCACTTGGTCTCTACTCTCTTTGTCCATCAATCTCGATCCTTCGACGTGTAGATGATCTGAGCAATATCCTACGCACCTCAGCCCGAACCTACATATATAAATATATATATATATATATATATATATATATATATATATATTATAACTCTTTTCTTTTAATTTTACAATTTTTAATAAGTTTAATATTATTACTCAGTGATTCCAAACTTTTGTTACACAGTTTGTAAATTGAACCCCTGGGATGCGTGGAACCTGAAACTATTTTCATAAGATGAATTATTTGGGCACAATCATGCATGTATTATACTTTGAATCTTTAGTAATATCATTTAAAATATTCATATTATAAAGTCTATATTTATTTCTTTATTATTTTTTACCTTAAATGCTATCGCATTATACATTCACAAAAATATATATGATAATATGAATGTTATAGAAAATTTCATAAATATTTCACAAAATTTGAAATGCATAAATTAACGTTATCACAAAAATATGTTATTTTGGAAATTTAAAAAAAAAATACAACTACTAAATTAAGAAATTCAAAAAATACAAAAAAGCATCAAACCACATCCACATCAAAAAAGAAAAAAAAAACAATGCAAATACCCCATCCAAAGAGTGGTCCCCACACGCATGTGCCAACTGTATCCAAATTTCATTTTCCTTTCCTTTCTTTACCCCACGCCTAAAATCCCCGCCTCTGATGGAATTTTCCCCAAAATCTCTTCTTTCCTTTCTATTCTCCTTTTTCCTTTCCTTTCATTTTCCTTTCTCTCCTCTATCCCCGCCGTTTCATCTGCCTAGGAAGCCTTCTTTCTCTCTTCACCTCCCTCACTCACAAGGAAGCTACATTTTCCCTAAATCTCCACATGTCCACTTAAATCCATTAAAAAAAACCCTAGAGCCCTTAAAAAACCCCCGAAAGTCTCCGCCTTGATTCTTCTCTCTACCCCCTCCCTCATTCTCCCTCTGTCCGGACACATTAAACTAGTTCTGCAAAATTCTCTTCGGTTTTGGTTTAAAAGAAAAAACTTGTAAGAAATGAGAGAACCTCATCTGGGTGTTTGGTCTATGGCGTCAACTTGGGTAGTTTGTCTCAGTTTCTTGACTTTCTTTGTCTCTGTTCAGTGTCAGTCTGGGGATGCTTCAGTAATGCAAGAATTGAAGAAGAGTCTCAATCCTCCGAGTTCACTCGGTTGGGTTGACCCAGACCCATGCAAATGGCAGAATATGCAGTGTGATAAGCAGGGTCGTGTGACCAGGATCCAAATCGGACGTCAGGGTCTTACTGGGTCTCTTCCGACCAGCCTTAACCAGCTTGCGAGTTTGCAAATTCTGGAGCTTCAGGGGAACCAACTCACTGGTCCACTACCGAGTCTCTCGGGGTTGAGTTCACTTCAAAGCCTTCTACTCAGCAACAACAATTTCACTTCGATTCCTTTGGATTTCTTCAAGGGTATGACCTCGTTGCAAGATGTTTATTTAGATTACAATCCATTTTCATCGTGGGTTATCCCTGATAGCCTCAAAGATGCTACCGCGCTCAGTACTTTCTCCGCTACATTGGCAAATGTTTCTGGTCCTATTCCCGAATTTCTTTCCTCTGGTACATTTTCTGGATTGACAAATCTTCGTTTATCGTTTAATTATCTGGAGGGTGGGTTGCCCTCGAGTTTTTCAGGGTCTCAAATTCAGTCTTTGTGGTTAAATGGCCAACTAAGTAGTTCTAAGTTGAATGGTAGCATTGCTGTTATACAAAACATGACCGAATTGAGTGAAGTTTGGCTACATGGTAACTCATTTACTGGGCCGTTACCAGACTTTTCGGGTTTAACACAACTGCAAAATTTGAGCGTAAGGGATAATATGTTGACAGGACCAGTTCCAAAGTCATTAGTCCAGCTGCCTTCCTTGGTCGTTGTCAATTTGACAAATAATTTGCTACAGGGGCCGATGCCAAGCTTTAATAGTTCAGTTAAAGCTGATATATCTGGCATAAACAGTTTTTGCTTAGATACTCCTGGGACTCCTTGTGATTCTCGGGTTAATATTTTGCTTGCTGTGGCTCAGTCTGTGGGCTATCCATCTCAGTTTGCTTCCAACTGGAAAGGAAATGATCCGTGTTCCCCATCGTGGATGGGGATTACTTGTAATAATGGGAATATTACTGTAGTGAATTTTCAGAACATGAAGCTCATTGGAACAATTTCTCCCAATTTTTCATCAATCACTTCTTTGCAGAAGTTGATTTTGGCAAATAATAATCTTACAGGTTTTATTCCAGTTGAGCTTACTACTTTGCCTAATCTTCAACAATTAGATGTGTCAAACAATCAGCTTTACGGCAAAATTCCACCATTTAAGAGCAATACGGTTGTAAAAACGGATGGGAATGTGAATATTGGAAAAGACACTCCTCCTCCAAAAGGAGCGCCCTCTGGTAATACCCCTGGTACATCAGGTGGTGGAGGTGGTGGTGGCGGCGGCAGCGGTATAGAGTCTTCTGGTAGCAGTGGGAAGAAAACTGGAGTGATTGTGGGTTCAGTTGTTGGTGGCGTTGGTGCTGCAATTGTGTGTGCTGGGTTGGTTGTTTTCTGTCTTCGTAGGGCCAAACACAAGCGCAGTAGCACAGTGCAGGGTCCTAGCACCACAGTGATTCATCCTCGCCATTCTGGCTCAGACCAAGATACTGTTAAGGTCACGGTTACGGGTTCAAGTGCTAATGGGGGGACAAGTGAAACTTACAGCGTTGGAAGCAGTGGAACTAGAGATATTCATATTGTGGAGGCTGGTAATATGGTTATTTCAATCCAAGTGCTGAAGAATGTAACTAACAATTTCAGTGAGGAAAATATATTGGGCAGGGGTGGATTTGGAACCGTATACAGAGGGGAATTGCATGATGGTACTAAGATTGCAGTTAAGAGAATGGAATCTGGAGTAATGACTGAGAAGGGTTTAGACGAATTCAAGTCTGAAATTGCAGTTCTCACTAAGGTTAGACATAGGCATCTGGTTGCACTTCTAGGATATTGTTTGGATGGGAATGAAAGGATACTTGTATATGAGTACATGCCTCAGGGAGCACTCAGCAGGTATTTGTTTAACTGGGAGCAAGAGGGCTTGAAACCCCTTGAGTGGATGAAAAGGCTAACCATAGCCCTAGATGTTGCTAGAGGTGTTGAATATTTACATGGTTTAGCCCAACAAAGTTTTATTCATAGGGATCTTAAGCCATCAAACATCCTTTTGGGAGATGATATGCGGGCAAAAGTTGCGGACTTTGGGCTTGTTCGTCTGGTGCCTGATGGAGATGCTACAGTTGTGACAAGATTAGCTGGAACATTTGGCTACCTTGCACCTGAATATGCAGGTAACCTTTTTGTTTCTCCTGCCTTACCTTCCCTATTCTGATTGTATTTATATATTTGAAAATTTTGCTCTCACCATATGCTATGTTGCTATTTTGCATTTTACCATATGATATTTCCTATTGTTTTTTTTTTTTCCATATTCTATATGCATTTTTTTTTTCTCATTCTCCGGTGTTAATGAAGAAGAGATATTGTTCTCATGTTTCATATCATGCACCTACAAAAATACTGATATCTGAAGGCCATCCTAATGAGAATTCTTGATTGGGCAGTTATGGGCCGAGTGACTACTAAAATTGACGTTTTCAGCTTTGGTGTGATACTTATGGAATTGATCACTGGAAGGAAGGCTCTAGATGAAAGCCAGCCTGAAGATAGTGCTCATCTTGTCCCATGGTTCCGTAGAATGCAGCTTAACAAGGATACCTTCCGCCAATCCATTGACCCAGCCATTGAACTTACTGATGAAACTCTTACTAGCATGAGCACAGTAGCTGAATTGGCTGGCCACTGCTGTGCAAGGGAACCACATCAAAGACCTGATATGAGCCATGCAGTCAATGTTCTCTCATCACTTGCTGAGCTTTGGAAGCCAGGGGAACCTGATCCTGATGACATATATGGAATTGATTATGATATGACTTTGCCACAGGTTGTCAAGAAGTGGCAGGCCCTTGAAGGAATGAGTGGCGTTGACGGTTCTTCTTCTTACCTTGGCAGCAGTGACAATACCCAAACAAGCATCCCTACTCGCCCATCTGGTTTTGCAGATTCATTTACATCTGCAGATGGAAGATGATTCTTAACAAAAAGATGGCAAAGGCCAGTAACATTTGGGGTTTTGCTGTTTACCTTTGTAGAGGTTTGGTTTGTGTATTCCTTCATTTTGCCCTCAATCCATTTTTCCCTTCTCTAGCCGATTTCATAAATTATAACTTGCTGGAACTGCTTTAGTTGTAGATGGATAATCTATTTCTTCATCTTCTATTTCCCTTGTGCAAATAGAGAGAGTTTCCCCCAAGGGTTCTGGTTATTTTGGTGATTTACCTTGAGCTTGCAATGAACTTGGCTTTAATTCTTTTCATCTTTCAAGGTTATTTCGTAGAATTGCACCTCAGAAAATTGTGTTACTTTTGGATCTACGTACCAAGTAGCCACATTCTTTGGTCTTTCAAGGGTTGATGGAGTTGGCCTTGGAGCTGTAGAGACTGAAGTAACTAGCCAAAACATTTGATTGGATATTCTATATTATCTGTATAGGTGAGCCGAGCCGTGATTCCCATGGGACGTCTTGGGACCCGTCTGACCTAAATGGAGGCCTAATGAGATATGGGTCCTGTCTTTTGTCATCATTTGCAGTGAAGTTAGTCAACCATTAGTACTAGAAAAATGCCAAAAGCTTTACATAGATACACATAATTATCTATGATTTCGTTGCTGGTGGCATCATTTAGTACAAATCAACATTACAAAAGAGAGAAGAGAGGGAGGGAGGGAGGGAGAGGGGGAGAGGGACATTGCTGCTCCAAAGTTAAGCAAGGGAATGATGTCAGAAACATTGACTAGCCTAATACAGTTCACCTGAACCATTGAATGTCTGATATAAGCATGTTTTTTGAGTATCTGTATTGATGTGATACCAATTGTATGATTTCTTGGTGGATAACCATGAAAGTATCAAGGTAGGGGGTGGTCCAATTGAGACTGTGGCCTGAAAACTTATCATTTTTCAAATCATTAATAAAAATTTTGGGGAGACAAATGTTTGATTATATGTGGTTGGTGATGTGGTTGCCAACCAGATTGCTTTTTTATGTCAATATTCTTGCAAATTGACTACGTGGGTTCTTGCAAGCAATATGTCATGTCTTTTTCATTGCATTATCCTATGGTTTTACGTGGCGCCTTCACTTGGTGGGCTTTTTTTTATGCTGCTTTCATTTTCGTGCAGAAAAGTCTAGTAGATTCTTTAGCATTTCTCATTTTTATATCCTCTCCGGCTCTGCCTCCTTGCCCGTCTTCCATGGCAGAAATGATTTTTTTTTTTTAATAAAGGAAAAAAGAATTGCCCCTTGGGGCTCCTATACTTGTTTCGTTATCATTATTTAAAAGTGGATAATTGTTCTCATAGTTTTCATAGATTTACAGTGACCTCTCTTGGATTGAAGTCTTGAAGTTACTCGCGAACTCATTCTTTCCAATGGGTAAACGACATGGTATTTGGTAATGTATTCCTCTTGTAATATTTAAGAGGGAAAAAGAAACAAAATAGAGGCATAATAAACACCCGGGTGGGGAGGTCTCTCTAGGCAACGATGCCCAAAATTTTGGATTCCTTACCGTGAAGAGTGAAGAGGGAGGTAAAAGAAATAGTTCATGAGTAATATTTTTGGGTTTGGGAGTTTTAACTAGTTCATGGTACGACCTCCCCATTATATATGCGATCAGATTAGTTAATTTATTGACAGGAGCGCGGTAAAATTTGGCTTTCTCACGTTTGATTTTAACCAAATTATTAGCGTATATTAGTATTTATTTTAATAATTTAGGTAAATTATCTTCTAAAACCTTATATTTTACTATACACACCGTTTAGTACCTTAAATTTTCAAACTTACAGTTTGTTCCCATTAATTTTGGACTAAAAGGTAAAGCAATTAATTTATTTTAAAATTATTTATATTGCCATCCCTTTAAATTTTTTTATATAACATGAACTACTATGCATTATTTAAATGTTAATTTTATTAGCATAAATTGCTATAAACTAATTTTTTTTTCAAATATTAAATAAATATATATTGTATATTTTTAATTTTTAGTTTTAGAAATATAAAAATTAATTAGGAGTCTATATTTTTATTTAAATAATTATGTTAAATTTAAAATACAGATACTATTGTATGAGTTTCATGATAGTTTTACCATGTTAAAATAAAAATAGTTAAAAATATATTTAAACATTCACATTTTATTTTATTTATTATATATATCAATATAAAAATTTCTTCTATTATTTTACCATTACATAAATAATATTCTTATTTTTATTATTTACTTATCAATGCATTTATAAAAAAAATGATAAATTATAATAAAAAATGATAAATTATGTATTTAATAATATATAATTCATCTTTAAAAAAATAAACAGAGCAATTATTATCAAGAAAATAATATTAAAATAAAATTGTAGATGATTAAGTAAACATATTTTTAATCAAATAAATATATTTTTATTTACTATTATATGAATCTATAGATAATTTATTTTTTATATCCTTTTTCATTGTTTATATGTAAAAAATATTTGTTTAAGTAATTTTTTCTAAAAGGTAGAAAAAAAATAATTTTCCTACTATAAAACAATAATAGAGAAAGCCAGTATAAAATTTGAAAAGAGAGAGAATATTTCTAGTATATCACAAAACTTCAAAGGATGTCACTGCAAATAATTTTAGAATAAATTACTACCTTTATCATTTAGTTTAAAGTTGAAAGAAGTGTAAACTAGGTATTGAAACCTTGAGGTACTAAAAAGTAAACATATATGTATAAGGTATTAAAAAATAATTTATTCTAATAATTCAATAATTAAGTATTAAATTTATAATTTAAAAAGTTTTAAAATTGTACAAGAAACAAATTTAAAAGAAAGGAAAAAGAAAAAGATGGGAAACAGCATATATCAAGTATTCGAAGTAAGATTTAGATCTTGATCTATGACTTGTGGGACATGGCATGATTCTATGGTAATCTCTCCGTCCCAAATTATTTGTCCGCTTTAACTGATTATGCGAAGATTAAAAAATATAAATTTTTTAATTAATTAAATATTCTTTTCTATTTTTACCTTCACAATTTAATTATAAGTATCTCTCTTTATATTAAGAAATATACAAACTTCAAAACTTTAATATAATTCCAAATTACTTTTCTTAAGTATTTAATCTTTTCTAGAAAATAAGTCAAAATATTGAAGAGTATTTAATTCTCTTTCCAAGTTGCTATTTATATTTCTTGTAAATTAACAAAATAAGTATAAATATCAAAACACGTAAACTAAGTTTTTAACTATATTTTAATATATTTGGGACATAAAATACTATTAAATAAGGATAAATTTGAAATATTAAATTTTGATTTCTTAAAAAAATAAATAATTTAAGATAAAATTTAAAATAGAAAGTGGATTAATAATTTAAAACGTGTGATAACATTTAACGGTTGATAAGTAAATATTCCATTATTATTTCAAATCGGAGTATATCTGCTTTGACTTTTACTTAAATTACGTGTTTGAACAAAGACGAATCTCCAATGGAGATTGTCAGTACTTTCTTTTTGTGTCTGAATTGGATTTGAATCTTTTTCTTGATAACGAGTTATTCTTATTTATCAAAGCTATAATTATGTTTTTAAAAAAAATACTAATAATTTTACTCACGGTAAAAGTTTAATTTTACAAAAAAAAAAAAAAGAAAGAGAGAATGCAAATAAATTTAGCTTAAGATTGTGATGCTGCTTCTTTGTGTATGCCTGCATATAATTTTGGACAGCAGTTATTGTAGATCAGTCCAATAATTCAACCACCGAGTACTTAACTTCATAATATGAAATTCATTATTTAATTACTTAATTTTTCTTTATACGGTACTATTTAATTTATTTAAAAAAATATAAAGAAAGAGAAGATCTAATCCTGCAATTGAAGCAATAGACAAACAATTGAGTACTTAAACGCATAATTTGAGATTCACATAAGTCAATGGTTCGAATATCGAATATTTTTAGGGGTAATTGGAGCTTCGAAATTTAACTTCTAAAACTTATTTATAACTGAGTAAAGAGTGTTTGGTCCTATAATTTATGGGATTCTTCTCACTATTTAACATGTTTCGTAACACAAGATAGTTTTAGAATTCGATCCCTTAAATATTACAAATCAAGATATAATGTTGAGTGCTTTAATCTTAATTTAAGACCTTCAGAATTCAATTTTTATTGTATTTAAAGGGGAAAAAAAAAGAATCCAATGACTTTACTTGTATTTATTATTATTATTATTATTATTATTATTATTATTATTATTATTATTATTATTATTATTATTATTATTATTATTATTATTATTATTATTATTATTATTATTATTATTAGACCAAGAGGAGTCATATTATTCGTAAATATTACTAATTATAACTATATTGTTGTAAATATTTGAATTAGTGGAAGCTTCACTAATTATGGATTTATGTGAATTATTAGGAAATTAGGGAAAGCTCCACTAATTAGTGGAAATTTCACTAATTATGAATTTTTATGGATGTCCATCATTTAATGGAGATACCACTAATTAAGATTAGTGGAAGATAATGTATTCCACTAATTAAGAGCTTTATAAATAAAGTTATTCTCTAAACTTGTAATACACCATTATTTTGTGAAAGAATTGTGAGAAAATTGTGAGAAAAAAAAAAAGAGAGAAGTTTGAAGAAATTCTTGTGCAAAAATAGTTAGAGTTTTCTTAGTGTGTAGTGTGTAAATTTTATTCTAACACTACCCAAATTTTATAACACGTTATCAGCACGAGTCTCTGGCGTAATTAAAGTCAGAAAACAAGTACACATTTATTAATCTCTATGATTAACTTTGCTAACCTCGAATTTGTAACCATTGATATTGTTGGAAAAATTATATATCATATAAAAATGTATCTAAATGCTGAAAAAAAAAAGATCCATATATCCTGTGAGCAATTTAAATTTGACCAGCTGAAGATGGTCGTATTACCAACTGCACGGTATAAATGATTGCATATAAAGTTGCAAAATTTTAAAACCGTGAATGAATATGGCTCTGCGTGTATCAACTTACATCTCAATTAAAATTATGCAGAGAAAAAGTTACTGATGAAGATATATTGGAGAAGACATTCTCCATCTTTCATGCCTCGAATATTGTCCTGCAGCAACAATATCGAGAAAAAGGGTATTCACAGATTTAATTACTGCTCTCATCATTGCAAAGAAAAATAATGAGTTATTATTGAAAAATCATGAAGCCAGACCAATTGGCTCAACAGCACTCCCAGAAGTGAATGCTGTTGACTCCAACAGAAGCCATCGTTATAGTCGTAGTTGTGGCAGTGGCAGTGGCCGTGGCTATAGTCATGGAAATACTCGATATTTCCCTTAGCACAGAACAATACTGACCACCTGAAATGGAACAAAAAAGATAATAAGGGAAAAAGATATTTCTATTAAAAATAAGTATCACATCTTTGAAATGTTACATTCGAATGTCAATATATACTATATTACTGCTAACAGTTTAGAAAAAAAAAAAAAATCTATCTCCTCTTAATCATAAGTCTTGTGTTCACTTGCATTTCCTTTATTCATCTCACTGGTGTTTACATGAACTTGAAGATGCATGCTTGTAGTTACTCTTTTTCAATTGAATTGACAAATTGATGATAAATGTTTGTAGTTATTCTTTTTCCATGTTTGCATTAAAAGAAGACAAACAGGTAGCAATTATGGATTTCAATTCCTCTTCTTCGGCATCCTCCTTCTCTTCCTTCTCTCCCTTCTCTCTTGGGCCAGCATGTAAATTAGCAGCAGAATTAGCCGTGACGTTACTGCGCAATGAGTTTTGGAATTTTCTCATCCGCTTAAGTTTTTTATTATATTTGGTCTTGAAGTATGCTTGTCTCAATTTCTGTGTTTTGTCCTCCAACTGCATATTAGGACTTTCTTTCACTAATTTCTTCTCACGTTCCAGTATCTCAATGGCTTCTCTTAACTTATATCCTCATTCGTCTTTATTTTGCTCCTATAAATCGAAGTGATATCATCGGTGAAGATATATTCATTCCAGTCATTATTTACTTATTTCAGCAAATTACAAGTGTGTGTGTGTGTGTGAGAGAATCTGAACATTCTTGATTAGGGTCTCCAAACTTATTAACTTCCTGTGAGGTCATTAACGAATTCTTAACTCCCTACATCTGTTCTCGAGAGGGGTTAAGCCAATATTCAGTTCTTTGGCCGCGCTCTTGATTTGGAGGTAAAAACACTGCGAAATGGTTTCTTTTGATAGTGTCTTGGAGCTATTGCTCTTCTCCTCTCTCTGCCTCCTAATCCTCTCATTCTCCATAAGAATTTTATATGCAATAATATCTTGAACTTCGATATTATGCATTTCATGGGTCCTCACTCCGAATTCGTTGCCAAGACCATTCATTATTTCTTCTAGAAAAGGAAAAACAATATCAGTAAAGGTAATACCATGCAAAATCCATGTTTGAATGTATGATAACCTGGAATCATATTCTAACTTTGTTCAAAATTCATTAAGGAGTAGAAAGGATCATGCACAAGCATATTCTCATTCAGAGGAACAACATCAAAAGCAGTCTCTTGAATGGATAGATCAAATTGAAAATCTAAAGCAGTATGTCCATAACTACCACTGATTTACATTACAACAAACCAAAAGAGAGTTTAATTTCATTATTTCATTATTAAGCACACTAAAAAAAGAAAAAAGAAAAAGGGAAGCCCTCAAATGTATCTCACCTGAAATTAGGCGGAAGCGGTTGGCTTGGAAAATTAGGCGAAAGCAGTTAGCTTAGAAAGGAAAATAGATCAAAATCTTCTACGTTAGACCTGACATTAGGCAGAAGCGGTTGGCTTAGAAAAGAAAACACATCAAATCTTCTGCGTTAGAAACTAAGTCAAAATTTGACTATGTCTCAAATAAATTACGAGTCTGCATATCTGCTTTGTGATTTTTGTTTTTTTATGTTTACTAATGGCTGATGATTGAGATATATATCGACACACACACACACACACACACACACACACACACACACACATATATGTACGAGGAAGAAGAAGAGGTAGATGATAGGTGGAGGGACGGAGGAGAAGAAAAGACAAGGAGGAAGGGGAAAAGATAGTACCAGGAAGAGTAAAAAAAAAAAAGATTTGTTTTTTTGCATTTCCTACTTGTCATCATGTTCTTGCATTTCTTTTTCTTTTCATTTATTCTCTTGTGAAATCATTATTCCTTAAATTAGGGGGAGAACAGAAACAGTATAAGAATATCTTGATTGGATAACATCATTAAATTATCTTGATCTGCGTATAAGCGCATGTGAACTTGAAGTTCAAAAGATAATTCATTTGCAAAGTATTGCAAATCCAAATCAAATGCCAGACACTTTTGTTAATTCTAGAAGAATTACAAAATCGCATATTTCAACTATCAATACTCCTATTCGAATTGAAGTTCTAGTAGAACAAAAGATTATACCTATAGCTGCTGAGCCAAAAGCATGCCAGAAGCATAGCCGACCTCTTAGTTCTAAAAATATAAACATCCTCGAAAGAAAAGAGGATTAAATGATCCAGATGTTTATAGTGAATTCCTATCAATTATACTACTTCCGGTAGAAGTTGAAATTGGATAGAAACAATTTTTGATAATATGTTTACATACAATATATCTCTTAATGTTACACAGGATAATGATGATCCTGAACCAATATCAGTTGATGAATGTCGGTATAGAAAAGATTGGCTGTAATGGAAAGATGCGATTCAATTGGAGTTAAATGCACTGACAAAATGTGAAGTTTTTGGACCTGTAGTCCGAACACCAGAAGGTGTAAAACCTGTTGCCTACAAATGGATATTTGTGCGAAAACGCAATGAAAAGAATGAAATTGTGCGATATAAAGCACGATTAGTAGTCTAAAATTTTTCATAAAGACCAGGTATTGATTATGATGAAACTTATTCTCCTATTGTTGATGCTATTACATTCTGATATCTTATCAGTTTGGCAGTACATGAAAAGATAGATATGCGCCTATTAGATGTTGTCACTGTTTACTTGTATGAAAATTTAGAAAATGATGTTTACATGAAAATTCCCGAAGGATTTCATATGCTTGAAGTATATAAACATTATCCTTGTGAAAATTACTCCATCAAATTGCAGAAATCATTATATGGCCTGAAGCAATCTGGGCGCATGTGGTTCACTCGTCTTAGTGAATATTTATTGAAAGCGAGATTTAAAAATGACCAGGTATGTCCATGTGTTTTTATTAAGAAATCTGATTCTAAATTTGTGATATTAGCTATATATATTGATGATATTAATCTTATTGGAACTCGTGAAGAGTTCTAAGAAACAATAAATTATTTAAAAAGAGAATTCGAAATCAAGGATTTTGGTAAAACCAAATTTTGCCTTGGTTTACAAATTGAACATTTGGAAAGTGGAACATTTATTCATCAATCAATATATACAGCAAAAGTTCTCAAAAGATTTTACATGGACAAACACATCCATTGAGTATTCCAATGATCGTCCGGTCATTAAATGTGAATAAAAATCCTTTCCGACCTAAAGAAGATGATGAAAAACTCATTGGTCCTGAAATACTATATCTCAGTGCAATTGGTGTATTGATATATTTTGCTAATAATACACGACTTGATATTGCTTTTGCTGTCAATTTATTAGCAAGATTTAATTCTTCACCAACACGACGATATTGGAATAGAATTAAACAAGTCATTCGATATTTCCAAGGTACAATTGATCTCGGATTATTTTATTCAAATAAAATCAGCTCAACATTGATAGGTTATGCAGATGCTGGTTATTTATCTGATCCACATAAAGCACGTTCTCAAACGGGCTATCTATTTACATGTGGAAATACTGCTATACGTGGCGTTCTATAAAACAATCTATAACAGCTACTTCTTCGAATTATGCTGAAATTATAGCCATTCATGAAGCAAGTCGAGAATGTGTATGGTTAAGATTCATGATTCATTATATTCAAAAAAGTTATGGATTATCATCAATCAAAGATATTCCAACTCCTCTTTATGAAGACAATGCAGCTTGCATAGCTCAATTACGAGAAGAATATATTAAAGGAGATCGGACAAAACATATTTCACCAAAATTCTTCTTTACTCATGAACTTAAAAAAAAAATGTGAAATTGATATGTTACAAATTCGGTCATGTGATAATTTCGCAGATATTTTCACGAAGACTTTACCGACTGCAACATTTGAAAAGTTGAGATATAAAATCGGTATGTGTCGGTTTAAAGATTTAAAGGAATCATCTCATCAGGGGGAGTAATAAACAGACATATAGAATAGTGTACTCTTTTTCCTTCATTAGATTTTTTTTTCACTGGATTTTTATCTAATAAGGTTTTAACAAGGTATATTTTTTATGTAATAGATGGACATCCAAGGGGGAGTGTTGTAAATATTTGAATTAGTGGAAGCTCCACTAATTATGGATTTATGTGACTTATTAGGAAATTAGTGGAAACTCCACTAATTATGAATTTTTATGGATATCCATCATTTAGTGGAGACACCACTAATTAAGATTAGTGGAAGATGATGTATTCCACTAATTAAGAGCTCTATAAATAGAACAATTCTCTAAACTTGCAATACACCATTATTTTGTGAAAGAATTGTGAGAAAAATAAAGAGAGAAGTTTGAAGAAATTCTTGTGCAAAAATAGTTAGAGTTTTCTTAGTGTGTAGTGTGTAGATTTTATTCTAACATTACCTAAATTTTATAACATATATCTAATTATAATAAATATATAAAAGTATTACTCGTATTAAGGATGAGAAGAAACGCTACATTTAATAAAAGACGCGTTGGCAGCTTCTATTTTTCTACTTGGAGGAAGAAGGAAAAACAGGAAAGAGTTTGCTTCTGTGGGTAATGAAGTAACCAACAAGCCTCATGTCAAATTTTAAGTAGCCTACGTTATTCATCGTGTCCTTTTTTTTTTTTTTCCCGGTTTTTGGAGGGCTACGTTATTCTTTTTTATTAATGGAAGTTTTGCCAGTCAGTTCATTTGTGTGCTGTATTTTTGAGTATACACACCATAAGATGAATTATTAAAAATTAATTAATTTGTCACTCTTTAAATACATTGAACTTTTATTTTTATATAATTCTCTCTTTACTTCTAATGCTTGCATTCTTATAATATTTCAGAATATAATCCACACCGAAAGTTAAAATTCTTTTTATTTGTTGTCATGTGTTGAAATACGTCCTAAGCAATTTATCTTTTAGTTTGTAGAAAAGGACAAAAAGTTACTTATAGAAGATACAAATATATATGGGGCATTATGGGATGGATAGTTCTGCTCTTATGTTTAGTTGAGATGAAGGGTGAAAGTATTTGAAATGGGGACAACTTTATATTCCCTCCTCCCTAAAAATTATGTCAATTTAAAATATGACGCAGAAATTAAAAAATTTCTAAAATTTATATAATTATACTCTCTCCGTCTACAAATAAATGACTTAATTATCAAAACCATGCAGATTAATAAATTGTGAAATTTCATAGTAAAAAGAATTAAAATGTCTATTCTACCATTCTTTTAATTTTAACAAAATTTCATCTCATTAATTACATCCCACCATATTTACCTTATAACTAAGTAAACTTTTGACTTTTTTTTATAGGAGAATGTGTTGTTTTTGTTGGTTAAAATAAATTCACTATGAGTAGTTGTAATGTTAATGAAATGATGAGAAATTGATATGGGGTAAAATTGAAAAATAAATAAATAAATACAATCTACATATAAAAAGTGGACAGTATTTTTAGACAAATTAAAAAGAAAATTAGATCACTTATTTATGGACAGAGGGAGTGATAGAAAAGAACTACTACATCCGTTTCATAATATAGATCATTTTGGATTTGAAATTTTTTTTCATAATATATGTCGTTTTATAAAGTTTTATAAACATTTATTACTTTTTTTCCACCTCTACTCCTCCTTACAATTTCTCTCTTTCCACTAATTATAAACTAACTTTCCCCAATTACAAAGTAGATAAAGATTTAATTATGGGTGTTTTTAAATATTTAGTTTTAAAATTGTGTGAAATTTTGAACCCTTAATTCTTGTGCATAAGTCTAAAATGACTTATATTGTGAAACGGATGTAGTATTATATATCTAAATAAAAGTAAACATTCATTAATTATTCTCTTCATACATTCATTAGGAATGCACATATATAATGAGTCAAATAGTTAAAGAAGGGATAAATTAGGAATATAAATAATAAATTTATTCTTGATTTGTGAGTTTGATAAGTACTACCTCCGTTCCTTAATATAAGTCGCTAGAGAGTAGTGACTTATTCTATTATCCCAAATTATAAGATGTTGGGTACTTTTCAAAAAAAATTTGAACTTATCTTTACTTTTTTTTCCTTATTTATTATTCTCTTTCTCTCTTGTTTAATGTTAGAATTTGATCCTCTTTATTTATTATTCTCGTTGAGTACTTTCCAAAAAACCATATGGTGCAAAAATTAAAACATTGCGGCAAAAGTTTAAAAGGTTGTAGAGAGAATATTGCGTGGTTTCTGATGTTGTGTTGTTTCTGACGAGAAGAATAATGAGTTTTTCAGTTCCAATTATTATCATAAATAAAATTTAAATAGGGATATTTTAAAAGGAAAAAACATAAAATCATCATATTTTTAGAAATCTTAACGTGTGTGAAATTAAGTCTAACGACTTATATTAAGAGGCGGAAGGAGTATTTTGGTACAACAAAAAATAAAATTTTTTAACATAATTTTTAGGACGAATGGAGTATTTATTTAAAAATAAATATAGAAGATAAACAAATTGGATTCCCCCAAATCAGCAAATCTTTTACTTTAATTTTGAAGGGATTACGAAGTAAATGAGATTAAAAACAATTGTATCTAATTTTGAAAGGGTTATGAAGTAAATGATTTTGAAAATAAATGTATCATTTCTTTCAGATTCTTTTAATAGAGAAAATTTAACGTAATAAGGAATCTTTACTTCCTTTCTACTGCAATCACTTTCATTCTAATTAAATAAGACGGAAGTAAATCTAATTTATTTTTTTAATAAAAGTAAATGTGCTACTTCTTTTTTCTGTCCCTGTGTGAACTAAACAAAGTTTTACATTGGTATAGATGCCCAAATCTCATGCAGATAGTTCAAGCTAAGGGTATACTCGAGTCGAATGAGTCCAATCTTGAGATAATTGAGTTAAGCTGATGTTTTTAGATTAGATTCGAACTCAAGTTTGAGTTCTATTAGAAATTTAAATCATTTTTTCGAGCACCACTTGATAAAAGTATATTCAAGTTGGAGCGATTTGAAATAATGATCTGATGACTTTTGAAGCTCGAAATCAGGCTTAAATTCGAATTACTTAAAAAATATATTAAAAATATAAAAATAAAAATTTTATATTAATATTTTATTATATGTGTTAAAATAATAATGATAACAATAATAACAAATAAAATAATATAAATATATTTTAAAACTAAATATTTAAATATTTAAATTTGACTCGATTAAAATTTTGAACCTAATATTAGTATTCGAATTCAAACTTAAATCGAGTTCTTATCGAATCAAACTCGAATAGCTCAATAAATGTTGGAATGCACCCTAATTCAAAACTAGATCATACCTAATTTTATTAAAATTATTGTGCTCATTTATTAATTACCTGCCACATATTATTTTTATTATATGAACGTTAAATTCCCGAAAACTAAAGATTACATGGGCCTTGACAGAATCAGAGGGAAAAATAATAAAAATTTACATGAGACGAGTATACTTTTGTGTATACCAATAAAATTTTTGTTCATTTGACGCAAATGATGAACTCAGTATAAATAATTCAAGTTGTTTAAAATTTTCAACAAAATGTTCACAAAAATTTGCAAAAGCTTAAGTTTTAACTTGACCTCAAGCTTGAAATTTTGTAATCTCGACTTGAATTTAATCAAGCTTTGGGCAATTTTCGTTTTCTAAGTTTCTAGATATAAAAATACATATATAATATTAAAAAAATTTGAATTCGAATTTGAATGAATTTTGAATTACAAATTAATTTAATTTTTAAATTTATATTGAATTCGAATTCGAGTGTAAAATTACTTAATAAAAGCTTATTCTTTTTAAAAATATATTTTAATACATGAAAATAATTAATAAATTTAGCTTCACTTCTTTACACTCCCCTCTCTTAGGGTTGTTAATCAGGTTTTGCGAGTTGAATTTAGTCAAGTCCGAACTAAAAGTGAGTAGCTCGACTTGAGCTCGGCCTACACATAGCTCACATATATCAAGCCCGAGCTCAACACACATTAAATTATGAGCTCAGACAAAATTTAGACTCGACTCGAATTTTTTTTTCTTAAAAAAGTTACGCAATTCTTTCATTACAAATCACCTAGAAAAAAATAAAAATAAAATTATAACTAAATTCTTCAATCAACCCTAACAAAATATTAAAACTATTCAAAAGATATATAATTAAAAAATAATTTTTTTAAAAAAAGCTAACAAAACATCAAAGTGTTTCTTATATAATAAGCAACAAATTCACAAGTAACATAACAATAAAATTCAGAAATCAAAATCTCATACAGAGAGTAATAATTCTATATATTTTGAGGAAAAATTTAGATTTATATACTATAAAATTATATAATAAATATATTTTTATATAAAATATGAACAGGTCGAGTTTAAACGGACTAAGCTTGACTAAGTTTGAGTTCGGTCCGAACTTAATTTAGGCTAAAAAATTCTAAGTTGGAATTGAATTCGAACTTAATGGTAAGTCTGAACTCATCTCAATTCAAATTGACTTAAAAGCTCAATTCTAATAAATTACAGAATGAAAGAGTAGAATTTGGGTTGACCCGAACCTGTTGGTCGAAAGTGACACTGAGAAGGTCCTTAGTTGTACTGCATTATTTAGTAGGTTGGGGTATTCCAAAAGACAAAATATGAGATTGCTGACGTAGCTCCATTTCTCCATGGTTAGGCTGTTCTGAATGGACGTGATTTTCGGGAAATGTTAGTCTCCTCTGCCCCATTTGCCAGAAGTTTCCAACAACAGTTATAATTAACAACATTATAATGGGTCCGAGTTCATGCAGCCTGTCGTGCTTCTGGCTCTCATGTGATAAACTAATCTTGGGTTGTTCTGCAACATTAACTCCAAAAAGTTCCTCTCTCTCTCTCTCTGTTAAGGTACCTTTCAAATATTGGTTTGTGGTCTTATCTTATTAATCAATTTATCGTTTAATTGTATAAAAAAAATTATATAAAAGTACAAATATTTGTGCGAGAAATACAAAAGCCTAAGACAACAAGGCGTATAATTTTATTTAGTGCTCATAGGAGGATCTTTCAATTTGCACAGTATTTTCAATTATATAAAATGAAAAAAGAGAAAGAAGTTCTTAAGGACCTTAAAGAAATTTAAAAGATAACTTAGTATCATGAAGTTAAACATAAAGGATGATACTTTAATTATAGTTGTACACTTAATTAAAAAAAATATAGGTGTTATATCTAATACGAGGCAATTTTGTGATAAATGATTTACTCTCTTTCTATATTATTAATGTACAGAAACTTGTGCATGAACCCTATTCTCTCCTTCACCCCCCTTCCCTACAAAAATAAGATAAAAAATGAAAAGTATTAATAGTTTATATTAACAGTTCAAAGAAAGTCTCTCTTAAAATGAAATAATTATATCTTTAAGCATAATAATATTAACTATAACAACAAATACTCCCCTTTTCCCTAAAGCACCATACACTTCAAAAGAAAAATACAAAGGAATATAAAATCAATGATTTTGATTATTTTATTATAAAAATCAAAGACATTTTGTCTTTTTTGTGATTTAAAATTACGATTAAAATAAAATTTTCAAACATATTTGACAACCATTATTATTATTATTATTAATTTTTAAATTTAATTTGTTAAAATTATAATTTCAAAAGCACCATTTTTACAATTAAATTCGACAGCCATTATGGAAAACTGGCCTAACAGGATTTGTATAGTCTTTTCCAGTCAAGGTGAATGTGCTTCAAGTATGTGACCAAATTAGTGAAGTTTTATAATATTGATGAAGAAGAACAAAGGAAAAGAAAAAGAAAGGAAAACAGCGGGTAGGATATTACTCGATCAAGCTGGGCCGTTGTCCATTCATAAGTGGACCAGCGTAGTGGGCTTCGGCATGACCAGCCCATGGAAAGATTTATTTACCCTGTTCGAGAATATCGAAATCAGGAACTCAGGGATGCTGAAGAAGCATGAGCAGATTTTCAAAACCGTTCATTCGTCTTACAAACTCTTTTACCTTTGTAGTTTGACCTTTTGATTTTTTTTTCACAATTTTTTTTTAAAGTAATTCTTGGGGAATGGTTAATTCAATCATTATCCTTCCTTGGATTTGGAATATCTACATTTCTATTTAAATTATTAAATTAGTTTCACTACAAATGCTAACTTGCTAATATTTAAGGAACTAAAATGGCATAGAACTTGATAGTTCTAGAGTTCCAAGTAGTTCTTTTAATATAATCTTTTCCTTTTTTTTTTAATTACTTCGAACGCATAGCATAAAATTAATCAATTCAGAATATTTGTAGAGAGCACCAATACAAATTGTTATTAATTCCTATAAACATATTTTATCTTAGTTTTTTAGCCCAAAAAAAGTTAAGCACAAAAAATTTTAGTCCTAGCGTATTATTAGAAGAGAACTAATTAAAATATAAAGTACAAACTATTAATCATTAATTAAAATACTTAAAAGTTTAGATTGAGGAGGAAACAAACATCTTTTGGAAATAGATTTCAAATTGTTAATAGTATAACTTTAAAATTATGCAAATTGTGGTTTGATTCTTGAAAAGTCAAAAGACATATTTGTATATACAATTAGGACTGGCAATAGCTCCGTTTAAAATGGAGATCACTTTGTCCGATTGAATTGGAGATTTCCCGATTTATGCGGGGACGAGGTCGGAGGTTGGCTTCATTCCTCGACTCGCGAACTGGAGGCGGATCGAGGACAGAGATTGCATGATCCTTAGCGCCGGTCTGACTTTCCTGGCCCATCCCACATATATTTTATATTACATGTATATTATATTATATTATATTATATTATATATATTATATGAATTATATATGTGTATAGGTAGATTAATATATATATATATATTTATATATATAGAGGTAAATTATATATATATATTATATGTATATATACTATATATATTATATATGTATACATACTATATGTATATATATACATACTATGTAAATTATAAGTAGATTATCTATCTATATATATGATTATATATATATATATATATATATATATATATAGGTAGATTATATATGTATATAAAACTAAAAAAATACAAGAGAAGAGAAAAAAAGAAAAATTATCAATTATCAATTTTACTTTTATTAATTTAGTAATATGATTAATACGTAAATCATTAGAAATCACTACAAACATAAAAATATATTAAAGCTCAAAAAAAAATTTAAAAATTTTCCAAGCTCAAGCAGGCCTCCGTTCCCTCTTCCTGACAGACGGGGGGCGGGGATCCCCACATTTTCTCGTGACGGGGACAAAAAAACGAGAAGTATACAAGGGTGGGATTGGAAGTTCTAGTCTCCGATCCGATCTGACCCCATTTCCATCCCTATATACAATGTTAATGTTACTAAATAGTGTGAATTTAAGCATTAGAGGTATAGATTTAAATATATTTTCTATCTAAACATCTACAATTAATTGCCTTAAGTTAAAGCATATAAATTCCACTAATAAATTAGACCTGTCACTAATTCATTTAATTAACAACGTTAAGATGGTAATTATATATATAAATAAGTACATTCTTAAATGTTTGTAGAAAATCAAAATAAAATATTCAAGTTGATGTCTAATCCTTAATTTTCCACGGTAGACATGATATTTAGTTACATTACATGTTTATTTTCGTTAAATATCCATATATTGCATTTGTTGGATCGATCAATTAATGGATATAATTATTGACTTCAGTAATTGCGATTAGACTAAGAGTACAGTTACGTTCTTTTAGTGGAGTAGAACGTAATTAATAAATTATTTTTATTGACAAAATAATTTATTGGAGCTTAGTCTAATTGTATCCGTCAGGTCCCTTCAGTGGCTCCTAATTATGGGACAATAATAAATTATAATTTATTAATGAAAATTGCAGAAAATAAAAAATCGTATTTTAGATGGAATAGGATAAGTGGAAATAATTGTATTCAACCATACTTTTCTTATTCTATCAGGATTTATATTATGAGATAGAGTACAATATACATATGGGATATAACCCTATTTTAGAGATACGTGAGAAACATAGTTGTGTCTCTCGGAGTTTTTTCTCTCATGTGTGAGTCCACCCTCAACAAAGAGAGAAACAAAATACGATTAGCAATTTTCTGGTCCAAGAAGATTACTTAAAGAAGACTTAGGGGTCTGGAACATTACCAGAAGGCCAAAGACTTCAAGAAGAAGACGGTATCTATAAAGGTATTATCCATTTTCACTTATTTTCAAGGTTTAATCTGGTTAACACATAAGCATGTCGATCTTATTAACTTACAATTGGTATCAGAGACTGATTTTGATATGTGTTTATGTGTTAAGATTAAATCTTTTATGCATATATTTAGTTGAGCGATGTAGGAATAATGCATTTATGTTCATGGTGAATAATTTGATTAATTCTGTTCAAAATAATAATATGGTCATAGTTTTTGATTCGGTGAATATGTATAAGTATTATTGAGTCTTATAACAAAAGAGGTGGATTACGTCTCCATGTTTTTCTTTTGATTTTTCTTTTAATTTAATTTATTTTTATGTTATTAAAGTAAAAAAAAAAAAAATTGTACTGAAGCTCGCGAAAACGAAGAAGGCGCACGAGCAATTGGCGGGAAGTTGTGCACTGCTGGGCTGTTCGTGGAATTTCGTTGGTTAACAATTGTGCATGTTCGTGGAATTTCAATTTGGTCAACAATTGTGCAGAACATGCAGCTATGCACCATGCTTGTTGGTACTGGGCTGACCCATTATTAGGTCAGCAGATCCAGTAGCCAAATGGCTGGCCCAGTGACTGGGCGAGCCATCGGGCCTGGACAGATGCTGGGCTGGCCTGTAAGGGCTAGCAGATCCACTAAATGCCTTCTTTAATTAGAAAAAAAAGGAAGGAGAAATATAACAGTGATGGGTTTCGAACCCAAGTCACTAGACTATTTCTCCTGAGACTAAACCACTGCACCAACGACGGTCTTGTGATATGAAGTTGCGCCATTTAATTGATATTGCAGAAGATTGAAGAATTAGCTACAGTGTTAACTAATTATGATTTTCAATTGTAATTTTGCAATTTTGTTTGAGAGTCTAGGTTGGCCATAAAATTATTTTTATTTTATAGTTTTTACTATTTAATTTTGATTGAATTATGTATCATTCATGTTAACATGCCATATAATTTGCATTAACACCGCTCTAGGTACTATTTAGTTATGCATAAATAAATTAATATTTTTATTAATTTATTAAAAAAATTAAGTGTGAAATGGTTAATTTTAATTAACCTTTGGCCTCCCCAATAAGCCCATTAGTAAAATTGACGTTTGTTTCGTGCCATTTTAAATGGTCTCCCTATAGGAAGGCTACGTTTTATTGGTTACTAGATTGGGTATCAAAACTTTAATTATTATTATTATTATTATTATTATTATTATTATTATTATTATTATTATTTGGTTTAATTTATTCATAGTTACCCTATAGGTGATGTGGTTGGATTGGAAACTTTATATTAAAAATAATAATAATAAATTTTGAATATAGGGGTTACACTTAAATCAAAGACATATAAGGACTTTCTATAGAATATCCAAATAATGTCTATGATGGCCAAAATATTAATAACACTAAAATTAATATTGCGTTTAGATGCAAGATATATTAATTTTGGTGGGATGATCCAGGCCTAACTATAAGTTATATTATTATCTCCTATAGAGGTGCATATTACTTTGGGGTTTTAGGTTGTGAATCTTGACCTAACTATAAGTTACATTGTTATCTCCTATAGAGGTACATGTTACTGTAGAGTTTTAGGTTGTCATATTTTGATAGTAGTTTCTATTACTACTTAAAATATTATCATATTGATCATGCATCATACCATTTTATATTGATAATGCATCATGATATGATAAATGGATCATATGTTTTATTTTATTTAATTTCAGAAAAATGACTTCCAACACTTTATCCCAAATTTTAACAAAGAACCAACTGGTTGGAGAAAATTTTATTGATTGGAAAAGGAACCTCATAATTGTACTCACTGCTGAGAAACTCAAATATGTGCTAACTGAACCGTGTCCTGCTAAGCCTACTGAACAGTCCACGCACGAACAAAAGGAGGCTTATGATAAGTGGTTGAGTTCTGATGAGATGGCTCGCTGCTACATTTTGGGATCTATCTCAAATGTGTTGCAGCATAAACATGAAAACATGACAACCGCTACATCATGAGAAGCCTCCAGCAAATGTTTGAGCACAAAGGATGTCAGGCCCGTCAAGCAGCAATGAGGCGCATAATGAATATGCGCATTAAACCTGGAACTCTCGTGAGAGATCATATGTTAGAATTGATCGCTCAGTTTAATGTGGTAGAGGTCTTAGAGGCTAAAATTAAGCCTGAGACTCAGGTTGACATGGCTCTAGAAACTCTTTCAGAGATGTTTTCACAGTTCAAAGTTAATTATAACATGAATAAGATGGAGATATCTCTTACAGAGTTAATGAAGGAGCTTGAGAGCACCGAGGCAACCCTAAAAGTGGGAAGTGGCAACGCTCTTGTTCTATCTCATGCTAGATCTTCCTCTTCCAAGCCTAAGGGCAAATGAGGAAATAAGAGGAAGCAGAATAATAATAAATGGCCTAAGCAGCAGGTTAAGAAAGCAAAAGTGGATGAAAAGCCCAAAGGCAAATGTTTCCACTGTAAGCAAAATGGACATTGGAAGTCACAGTGCCCAGATTACTTAGCTAAACGCAAGCAAGGTACTGGTGAGTTATCCTACATTGAAACTTGTTTAGTGATTGATTTTACAAATACTTGGATAGTAGATTCTGGAGCTACTAATCATGTTTGCAATTCATTGCAGGCGTTCCAAGTAACTAGACATCTCAATGAAGGAGAGCATACTCTAAGGGTTGGCACAGGATCAGTGATATCTGCAAGAGCTGTTGGAGATGTTTATCTTTATTTTGATAATAAACACTTAGTTTTGAAATATTGTTATTATGTTCCCAACATTTATCGAAATTTGATTTCGGTTTCTTTGTTATTCAAACAAAAATATTCTGTTAAATTTTATAAATTTTCAGTAGAGATATTTTTGAATAACTTTTTGATATGTCGTGGAGATTTAAATAATGATCTGTATGTTTTGAAACCTACCAACAGTTCATTATATCATACTGAAACTAATAAACGTATTAAGTTATCTCCTATTAATGAGACTCTCCTATGGCATCTTAGACTTGGTCATATTAATCTAAATAGGATTCAAAGACTTGTAAAAGAAGGTCCTTTAAGTGACTTAAAGGTGGAACCTACTTTAAGTTTGCGAATCTTGTTTGGAAGGTAAAATGACCAAAAGATCATTTCCTTCCAAAGGAAATAGATTAAAGGAAGTCTTAGAATTAGTGCACTCTGATGTATGTGGACCAATTAGTGTCCAACCTAGAGGTGGGTATGAGTATTTCATTACTTTTACGGATGATTACTCAAGATATGGCTATGTTTACCTAATGACTCATAAGTCTGATGCCTTAGAAAAATTCAAAGAATTTAAGGCTGAGACTGAGAAGCAGTTAGGAAAGAACATTATGACACTTCGATCAAATCGAGGTGGAGAATATCTATCCCATGACTTTAGATCATATTTGTTAGAAAATAGGATTTTATCCCAACTAAGTGCACCTGGCACTCCTCAACAAAATGGAGTGACAGAAAGGAGAAACATGACCTTGTTAGACATGGTTAGAACAATGTTAGGCTTCTCTACACTCAGTACATCTTTTTGGGGGTATGCTATACAAACTGCGACATATATATTGAATATAGTTCCATCAAAATCTGTCCCTAAGACTCCATTGGAATTGTGGAATGGGCGTGAGCCTAATTTGACACACATCCAGATTTGGGGTTGTCCTGCATATGTGCTAAAGGGAAAGATGGATAAGATGGAATCACGATCAAATTTATGTTTGTTTGTTGGGTATCCAAAAGGAATAAGGGGATACTACTTCTATAGTTCTCAAGATAAGAAAATATTTGTAAGTACAAATGCAATTTTCTTAGAGGACAAGTACATAGAAGAACGAGGATCTAAAAGTAGGGTTATTTTGGAAGAAACCAAGGGAGATAATCCCAAGCAAATGGTTACTGAAACCCATACTCAAGATTCACGTGGAGGATTCGTATCTATGCCGCTTAACATGCCAAATTCTAGTAGGAGAGAAATAGATGTTACACCTTTTCTACCCACTGGCTCTTCGGCACATAGAGTGGAAGAACCTCTTACCCCTATTCAAAGTCCAGTCGTTGAGGAATTAGCAGATCTAGTTCCAGTCAACGAGGAGGAGGAAAGTCCAATCATCTAGGAACCTCCACAGCTTAGACGTAGTGGGAGAGTCATTCGACGTCCCTCTAGATACTTACTCTATGGAGAAGCTTTTCAAGCAGTCTCTTTTGAGGAAGAAGAGGATCCCGCCACGTATAAAGAAGCTGTAGAGGACATAGACGCAGACCATTGGAAGAGTGCAATGGATTCAGAAATGAATTCCATGTATACTAACTCCGTCTGGGAACTTGTGGACCTGCCTAATGGGGTAAAACCTATTGGGTGCAAATGGGTTTACAAAAGAAAGAGAGGAGAAGATGGGAAAGTGGAAACTTTCAAAGCTAGATTGGTTGCTAAGGGTTATACCCAACGAGCAGGTATTGATTATGAGGAAACCTTCTCGCCTGTGGCCATGCTAAAGTCTATAAGAATCCTCTTATCCATTGTAGCTCACTTCGATTATGAAGTATGGCAAATGGACGTCAAGACAGCTTTCCTTAATGGAAATCTTGACGAATGTATCTACATGGTACAACCAGATGGTTTTATCCAAGAAGGTCAAGAACAAAAAGTTTGTAAGCTGAATAGGTCCATATATGGGCTTAAACAAGTGTCTAGATCTTGGAATATCATATTTGATCAAGCCATTAAAACTTATGGTTTTGATCAGCATCCTGATGAACCTTGTATCTATAAGAGAATTATAGATGGTAAGGTGATTTTTCTCATACTGTATGTTGATAACATCATTCTCATTGGAAATGATGTAAGAACATTAACATTGGTGAAAAGTTGGTTGGGTAAACAGTTTGATATGAAGGACTTGGGAGAAGCATGATATGTTTTGGGCATTCAGATCCTTCGGGATAGAAAGAACAAACAGATAGCTTTATTCCAAGCTTCATATATTGACAAAATACTGACGAGATTTTCTATGCAAAATTCCAAGAAAGGTCAATTGCCTTTCAGACATGGAATTCAGTTATCTCAGAAGCATGGTCCTAAAACTCCTAATGAGATTGAGTACATGAAACAAGTTCCTTATGCATCAGTTGTAGGAAGTCTCATGTATGCTATGCTTTGTACTCGTCCAGACATTTGTCATGCTATTGGGATGGTTAGTCGATATCAGTTAAACCCAGGACCAGAACATTGGACAGCAGTCAAGCATATATTCAAGTATCTTCGTAGAACTCGAGAATATATGCTAGTTTACTCAGCTACAGAGATGGTACCTATAGGTTACATTGATTCTGATTTTCAAGCTGATAGAGATCTTCGCAAGTCCACCTCAGGCTCTGTTTTCACCTTAGGTGGTGGTGCAGTTGTGTGGAGAAGTATCAGACAATCTTGTATTGCTGACTCTACAATGGAAGCTGAATATGTGGCAGCTTGTGAAGCAGCTAAAGAGGTAGTATGGTTGAAGAAGTTCTTGATAGAACTTGAAGTGGTTCCTTCTACATCTCAAGCCATTAATTTATACTGTGACAACAGTGGTGCAGTGGCAAATGCAAAAGAAATACGCAGCCATCAGCGTGTAAACACATTGAACGTAAATATCACCTACTTAGAGAGATCGTTCAACGTGGAGATGTAGAAGTGTGCAAGATTTCTTCTGCCGAAAATCTTGCTGATCCTTTTACTAAATGTTTACCTGTAACTGTTTTTGGAAGTCATATAGAAAGTATGGGTATTTCTGACATGTCCCATTTACTCTAGGACAAGTGGGAGGATTTTTGTTAGATATGCGCATCGAGTAAATACAATATTTATATTTTTGAAATTAAATAAAGTATGTCTTTATATATTTATATGTATGAATTTTGTATGAGCCTGTTTTGTCCACGAATTATTTAGATATTATAAATCAAGTGTTTATTTGTTAAATATAGAAAGACTTGATTTATAATTTAATTCGAAATAAATTATCCGCGATTTAAAATAAATTTGGGCAATTTATTTTGGAAGATCATCTTAATTTTATTGAAGTCTGTCTTTGACTTTGGTAATAAAATTAAGGATATATTTTGATATATTGGATGGACCATCAATATTTATTTGTGGAATAGACCATACAAATAAAATATTAAAAGATTGTCGTATATAATACCTTAATCCTGAGCAAATAATTATTTATATTTACTAACTTGAAGTTATTTGAATTGCCAAAGAGTGAGATTAACTAGATAATCAATATCTCGACATCTTGGGAATTAAAGTGAAATAAATATGAAATAATTGTTATACAATATGGAATCCGTCACCTTTAATAGGTAAGATCATTTCCTCATGAGTTCTTCTAAGGGACAGTTAAATTTGAGCTCATTAACTCAATAGTGTCTATTGAATTCAATTTGTAAGTGTGGCATGGTCACATGGTACTGTCAAATTGAAGATGAGAATTGAGGATTTGAATGAGGGGCACTGTGGTCATACTGCCTCATTCAAAGTATTATATTGATCGACGGGGGTAATTTGTTGGATCGATCAATTAATGGATATAATTATTGACTCCAATAGTTGCGATTAGACTAAGAGTGCAGTTACGTTCTTTTAGTGGAGTTGAACGTAATTAATAAATTATTTTTATTGACAAAATAATTTATTGGAGCTTAGTCTAATTGTATCCGGTCAGGTCCCTTCAGTAGCTCCTAATTATGGGACAATAATAAATTATAATTTATTTATAATTTATTAATAAAAATTACAGGAAATAAAACATCGTATTTTAGATGGAATAGAATAAGTGGAAATAGTTGTATTCGACCATACTTTTCTTATTCTATTAGGATTTGTATTATGAGATAGAGTCCAATATACATATAGGATATAACTCTATTTCAGAGATACGTGAGAAACATCGTTGTGTCTCTCGGAGTTTTTTCTCTCAATTTTTGTGTGAGTCTACCCTCAACAAAGAGAGAAATAAAATACGATTAGCAATTTTCTGGTCCAAGGAGATTATATTGAAGAAGACTTGGGGGTTTGGAGCATTACTAGAAGGCCAAAGACTTCAAGAATCGTATAGGTGAAAACGATATCTACAAAGGTATGATCCGTTTTCACGTATTTTCAAGGTTTAATCTGGTTAACACATAAGCATGTCGATCCTATTAACTTACCGCATTGTCATTTAATTTTATTAAATTCCAATATCACATTTGACTTATTATTCAGCATAAATATTTGCTCCGCTTTCACTAGCAGAGATGATTAATACTTAGTCTTATACAATATTTTTACATAATATTGAAGCCGGTTTGACTGCAATTGCGGGCATAACAAGTTTTTTTTTTTTTAAATAATTTTTTAAAAAACCACCTAGATAAAAGGCTCTTCAAAAGAGAAAGATAAACAAGATAAAAGATGAGTACGAATATTAGTTAAACAGTTCACATGAAAGCAATACAATCACTCACACGTGAGAGATAAGTACTCTTAGAATTAATGGCCTAACTCCAAAGGGAATGAAGGAAAGTGCAAATCTGTAGCCAGTTTATACCTCTCAACAAGGTCCTGAGCTTCAGAACGTTTGGCACTCACCAGACCATCCAAGAGAATCGAAGTTGAGGCAATGGTATCCCCCGCAAATTATTGAATTATAATACCAACTTTACCATCGCCATGCTTAAATGCAGCATCCACATTCACTTTGTAACAACAGTGCATTGGAACCACCCATTTCAGTGTCACCTTCAGAACCCCTTTACGACCCTCATCTATTTCCTCTCGAGGATTTTCCCATTGAAAGTTAACTAACAGCATTGGTTGATATGCTAAGATTTGGACAGCTAAGGTTCACCACAGATCAATTGTTTCCCACCATTGAGAATCGAAGAGTATCCCAAACAGCATTGAGGTGTTATCCAGGAGGTTAATACGGAAATTGGGAGACGAGAGGCAGAGGATTAGATTTTTCATGGATGCACTACAAGACAAAGCAAGCTTAGCGACCAACAAATCGGTCGCTAATCAGTCACTATTAAGAACCGATTCATGACAGAAAGTAATCAATCGTAATATTTGCAGTCTCATCTCTCCAAAGCTGAAACCTAATGACTCATTATCCTTCTTTAATCCCATATCTAAAAATATAATGGCATAGTTAAAATATACAACATAATAGTTAACAAATAAAATCAACTCAAATGAACTAGAAGTTTAAAATTTGAATCAAATGATACATAATGTAAAGGAAAAAGGTGCTAAATATGGAAAAATTACAATTTAATAATCTAATTCATCTCCAATTTTACATTCAACAACATTCTCATCGTTCTTATAATCTGTACCCCAGTCAAACTTATAATCCTCTTCTTGTTCACTCGAATCTTATTCCTTAATTTCTAAAATAGGTCCTTGCAAGTCGGCAATCTCAACTATACCAAATTCATCTGCAAGGGGGTTGACATCTTCAGACACATGAGTTATAGTACGTAATGGCATCTGTTTCATCCATATACTGTTGGTAAGTGTTGTCAACCACTAGTACAACCACAATATCAAGTGCCTTAGATTTACACACCATACACTAATCGCTTTTTAGTTTTTTGCATATTGGATGGGGCTGTAATACACTTGGTTGGCCTAATAGACCAAAATAAAAATATCGAAACTTGGATACCTTTGCTTATAATTGATATCAATAAATTTATATCTAGAATGTATTTTAACCCACCAAGTATGTATTGAATCAAACTATTCACATAAGAACAAAAAGGTTTTTTGATTTAGAGATTTGAAAATTTCTACTTTGATGATTTCTTTTAACACACCATAATATTCACTATCCATGACAGTAGCATCACCTACTTTCATGCAAACTCTATTATTCACAGTTTTCTTTCTCTCGCGATGCTCTTGACCTTGAAATTAAAATCCATTTACAACAGCCATTGAATGAATGAATACGTCTTGAGGATCCATATGAAAGATTTTTCAAGAATTGATTATCTATTATATTCTGAGGATCGTGAACCTATCAAAACAAGGTCTTGTAAGTGTTTAATTTTTTATTTTTTTTTGAAAGGAAATCTGCACAATACATACAAATCACACTTACATAATCCCTCAACCAAGCAACCAACTTTATATCAATCCTTTTGTCAACGTCTTCAATAGTTAAATCAAGTACAAAAAAAATGTAAGCTCATCTTGAATTTTCTATAACAAAATATTTGGCCAAATTAATATATAAGCAACTGCTGAACAAAATCAAATATGTATAAAGTTCCGTCGAATCACTCTTACTCAATATTGTTGGAAATATACTCTAAGAGATTAAGAAATTTTGTAAAGATATTCATTTTACAATAATAATAGTATTCTACTTAACAAGTTTATATGCACATTTTCATACATGAAGGTCCAAATATATTAATCAGTAATCTATATATTGGGTCATACTTCACAGTAAAATATAGATCATGGTTACTTATCATACAGCTAAAAAGATTCTTGATCGATTGATAGAACTAAATATTTCATTAAAATTTAGGTTATTACATTATAGTTTCCAGGTGAAAAATGATTTACCTTTAATGAGCAGTCCTCTCACACCAATAATATAAATTTTATTTAAAATATATAGAACTAGAGCACGTGATAGTAATTTTTATAAAAGTATTACTCCTTCCGTTTCATATTATTTGGCCTTTTAGCCTTTGTATTTTGTTTCACAATATTTGACTCTTTACACATTCCTATACATCAATGATTAATATTTTCCAATATTGTCCTTAAGTTTAGTCAAACTATATTTAATGAAAAGATAAAAAGCCTAAAAAATGATTACTCATCCTTATATTTATTATGGGTAAATTTAGAAATATAAAAAAAAGTACTTATTAATTTCAATATTCTTAATTTGTGTGTAAGCTAATAGGCCAAATAATATAATACGGATGGAGTATAATAATTAAATATTAGACTATTACTTCTACAGTATGGACGAATATTCTATAGTTTGAGTATGAGTTAGCGGTCTAGTAAAGCTGGACGTATATGCTTTGATCTGCTATAAGTGTGATTTTCTTAATGACATCAATAATCTTGTATATTGGGCATATATCTTTAATTAACCAAGATGGATTTATATAATAGAGTTTCTATGTCTTTCTTCATGAAATGAGGGATCACCCCTTTCTCACAATTTAAGATAATTTGTGTAAATCTATGGCCCCCGAAATGGCGAAGAGTATTGGTTTATGTGTCACTCTCTTTAGATAAGTAGTTATATTCTTAGAGGTCATAAATTATGGACTAGGTCAAAGCATGGTAGATGTAATTGATAAACATGATATGTAACACCTCACTACTACATAACCCAATGTGGGTTAGGGTTATCGCAACATTCACCAGACAAGGGTGTTTTTGTAATACCCCACTTTTTACTTTCGAATGACTACTATTTGTAATAGGATGAGGATTTGTATTAAAGACCAGAACAAAAGTTGATCGATGTAATGAGACGAATATTTTGGTATGATAATATTTGGACAGGACATGGATGTAATTATTGAATTTATTCTACCCGTACCCTAAATCTTCATAAGGCTATTATTATTAATTAAATAAGAATTTGAGGGTATGTTGAGAAGAGAAATTGATCAGTGCAATGAAACACGCGTTTTAGTATGAATTATGCTATCCGGGGTATCGGGGGCATTTTCGTCATTTTGACCGCACCCACAACTTTGACTGTAAATTTGATCAAGTAGAGAAGGAATTGAAGAATTTAAGTATTGCCAATGGATTTAGTGGAATTTTTGGAGTTAAATGGTTAAGTAAAATATTTTTCTGTTCCGGATCCGATTTTGGTTACTTCTGAAGAAAATTCTAAAGTGCGGTCGACATTAAGACAAGTAGCATAATATTATTAGAAGATGAAAACAAGTGTCAAAATGCCATTGGGGAAGTAAGATATTTGTGGTATTATTTTATTTCAAAAGCTTATTGAATAAGATTATTAATTAAGAAAATTAATTAAATCAACTAATAAGAAAATGGTTAAAAATTAGATAGCCCACAAAGGTTGACTTTGTGACCAATCTTGGTCACAATTTGGACCAAGAAGTCTAGAAAGTGGTGGTGGAAAATGGCTGAAGAAGAGCCTGAATTTTAGTACAATGAAGGAAGAAAAGAAAGGAGAAAATAAAAGAAAAATAGGAGATTTTGCAAAAACTTTCAAAGGAAGATTTTGATCATTTAATGAATCACTTGACTATGTGATTTTGGTCATGAGAATGGCGGTGGAAGCTGTATTTCAATAGCTAAAAAACGGACAACAAGTATAAGAAAGAAGAAAGAAAGAAGAGAGAAAGAAAAAGGAAAGAAAAGTTGGAGAAAATTGAGAGAGAAAAAGAAAAAGAGAGAGAAAGCATTCCAAGAAGAGAAAAAGGAAGGAACTTGGAGCATTTTCAGCCTAGAGTAATCAATAAACAAGGTAAAAGTTTATGTTTCATGAATTAAAGTTGAAACATGAAGAATAAGGATTGTTTTGATATGAATTTTATTGAGAAAATTCATATGAATTGTGATTTATGTTTAGAAAATATCTATGTTTTGGGGTTGTTGTATTTGCTGTGCATGGTGGCGCATTTGGAGGCATGTATGCTGTGTTTTATATGATGTTTGAAGGTGTTTAGAAGATGATTTAAAGAGTTGTTCATGGCTACTAAAATGGAAGAAGGAAATAAGATAATAAATGGTATAATTGTTGAAGAAAATAGAATATTATTGTTATTATAGTTGTTGGTTTTATTGTCGTTTAAACAAGAAAGATACTGATTGTGTTGTTGTATGGATCTGGACCTTACATATTCTATTGTTTTTTTTTCGTTATAAAGACCTCTTGTCTAGGTAACTAGACGGGGCAACACCCGGTGTCGATATACTTCCGCTATTACCTTTAGTAGGGGTGTTACAATTGGTATCAGAGTCTAATTTTATAGAACTGTGGTATCATCATAGGAATGGATAGAACCTTTTTATTGTGTAGATATGGTGGATAGAAGTGATAAGGGCAAGCGCCCAATGATCGAGCACAGTGATGAACGGAAGAGAGAGGTAGGTGAGAGCTCGGGTACAACGAGGAAACCTATCTTGAGAAGATACCGCCGCCACATGATGAGGCAAGTGGTGACTCCGATGAGATAGATGGTGATATTGAGCTATACCACTAAGGCAATGTTGATGAAGAGGAGGATTTAGAGATAAAGCCAAAAACTATAGACTTGGTTGCAGTCAAATGCGAACGGAGATGAGAAGGTTAATGTAGTGGAGCCCTATACAGTCTTGACTGATTTAGGACCTCCTATATCAAACAGTGAGAATGATAAGTAGGAGGATGATATGTAGATAAATATAGTATGATATGTACAGTTCGACCGGTGTATATAACTGTGTGCTTGGCACACAAATTTTGTACTGAATTTTTGATAAATAAGAATGAACATGTGTTACGTTTTGTTAATTGCATTATACCTATTTTATGACTGCTTTTGAGCTATATTACATTTGTTATATCGGTAAAATCTTATGAATTATATAGATGCCTCCTAAACAAACTTCTGAACGATCATCTCGGGCTACTTGAAATAACCCAGAACTAATGGTGGAAGAACTGCGAGAAAAAGGTCTCCACCTCACAACCTTGGACCACCCATGTTTCAAACCTTCCAAAAGATAGCTGACACGATCCAACAGCTGACTGAGAATGTTAGGATAAATGATGGTACGAGTTGGGAAAGTCAGCAAAGTGAAGTCGAATCGAATCGAGCCCTTGAACGCTTTTTGAAATTTCACTCTCCGTAATTTCAAGGGCGACCTGACTTAGAACAGGAGGCTGAAAATTGGATTGAACAGATGAAAAAGATCTTTGCAGGCTTGAATTATTCGGAGCAAAGGAAGGTACAACTTGCTACATTCCAGTTGAAAAGACCTGCACAAGATTGGTGGGCAAGAGAGATGAATCAACAAGAATGGGAGTGGATAGATTTTAAGGCCAGTTTTAAGAGGGAGTTTATTCCCATTTAGGTGGTAGAAAGAAAGGAGGATGAATTCCAAGCTGTTCGGCAAGGAGGTCGTACAACGGGATAATACACTGCTAAATTTACTAGATTATCAAAATATTGCCCACTCTTGGTCCATTCAGGGGCAGATAGGGTTAGACATTTTGTGAAGGGTTTATGGCCAGAGTTGAAAAGAGTATTAGTAAGTATAGCTTCCACCAGTTATAACGCTGTAGAAGAGATGGCCTCTAAAACGGAAATGGTCGATATTGAGCAGGTAAGTGAGAGGAACCGATGCGGATTTTGGGACATGAATCAGAAGAGGTCTGGAGGGTCCCGATGGCAGAGAAAGAGGAAGTTGCAACAGAGGGGAGGCCCGACTGAAGGCAAGGAAAAACAGGGGAGCATGCTTCACGGGAAAAAAAGAGAGAGAAAAAAAAAACACAAGCCTTAATGGCCGCACGGAAGCGTTAAAATCATATCTTTGCGCGCTTTAAACCTACTAGGTTGAGTAGGAGTGGATTGAACGACAAGAATAGCTTCGCCTTGCCCACTTGAAGAAGCTTCCGGTTGATAACCCGTTAGTCTCCTACTTCACCTTATTTGCATGAACGCCAAGCTTTTCAGCTCTCAGAATATGCCACTGTCCAATTTTTAGTCGGTGAACACAACAGTGAAGAAGAATGGTCTTAAATCTCCTTGGTTCTCTTGCTATTAGTTAGCAAAGAAACAAGAACAAGAGGCTGCCCAAAACTCACAAAAGAGAGAGCTTTTGTCAACAGAGAGACCTCTGGGAGTCCTACGTGAAGCTAGACAGAAAAGCTAGGGAAAATTTGGGTTTTCTATCTACCAGAGTCTTGTTTTATTGTTAGTCAAAACTAGGTCTCTAATATCTGATAAACATATCCCTGAGATATTATATTTCAAACACCCGGATGTTATCTTGAGAATAAATTTGGTTTAACCCTAAACTCATCTGAACCGTATCTGAAAAAAACCCTACGGTCTAAGTTATTGAGCCAAAATAATATTTATTATTTTTCTTGGACCCAAAAGGCCCAAAATAATAAATATTAATTATTTATTTTCTGGGCTTATAGAAATAACCCAATAAATAATTAATGAGTCTAAATGAACCAAAATAATTAATCTTTAATTATTTATTTTCTGGGCTTATATAAATAACCCAATAAATAATTAATCATTAATTATTTTCCCTTAGTTTAAGCCTAGGTTAATTTCCTAATTATTCAAACTGGACATAGGCCCTGAATAACTAATTAACCAAATAAATCAGAAAATTAATTTCTCTCAACTTCTAATTTTATTTTATTTATTTATTTATTTTATTCCAGTCTAATAATAAATTAGACATCCTGAATAAAATAAAATAAAATAAAATCCTCTTGAACTAAGACCAATTCCTTAACCCAAAATTAATCAGGATTTACGGATTATTCCGAGGACCAAAAAGACACATCGCATTGGCTGCTAAAATGACCAAAATACCCTTACTATATAAATAGATGTATTTTGCATTTTAAATATTTTATAATATCACCATAAGGAAACATTGACCCCAAGGATAATGCTGCATTAGCAAAGTCTCTGACCTACCAGTGAAATGACTAAAATACCCCTTTACATATCGCCGTACATTTAGAGAGGAAGAAGTGTACTAACACCCCTCTAAATGAAATCTACCATCTTTAGGCTTCTAGTCCAATGATTCATGACTTCCTGGAGTGTTTCCGCTTTCCAAGGGAGCTACCCTAAAGCAAACATCTGAGTCATGTTTCCCAGGGCCCTAGACATTTTAGACCATTTGGACAACCACAAGGGACGATATAGTGTAGCAACTATCTTGTACAAGTCTATCTTAACTAATTAGTCACATATACCTAATACACAAGTGTATTGGTTCTACTATAGAACCTCAACTATAGCATATCAAAGCATATGCTTCTAGCTTCGTCAGACCACCAACTCATACTCAAATCATAGAGCATTAGTCCACGCTGTAGTGGTAGTAGTCTAGGTTTCTATCATATAGTACTTTTAGAAACCACTACTACAGGTCCTGTCCTATGTATTCGTAATACGCTTATGTCATGAAGTGAATGGACTACTCACTGGCTAAAGGTAAGCCATGTAGTCCATTCCCCATTTGGAATTCATAACATAATAACCTAAATATGATGAGATTCACATTCTCATCAATAGGTTAAGGACAAATGTTTATGTGTTAAATAACCTATGATCCATAGCTCACTGTGAAAGACCACCATTCACATGGATCACTTATTTAAATACAATGGGTCTGTTCTAAACGAAAATTGTGCACAAACAAAAAATATATTCACAAATAATTTCTGAAAATAAATTCTTTTATTAAAATATTCGATTTTACATCAGAAATCTAGTCTAAGAGGGTATACAATCTAACAATCTCCCACTTGCACTCTAAGACTAGGTAAGTCCATAGGTGCACATCTTTATGGCGTCTAAGTGTCTCTTGAAGACTCTTTCAGCCAAAGGCTTGGTTAATGGATTTGCTAGATTATTTTCTGAGGCAATTTGTTCCACCACGACTTCCCGTCTCTAGATGAAATCCCGGATTAGGTGGTATTTCCTCTCGATGTGTTTTCCCTTCTTATGATTTCGAGGCTCCTTAGATTGCGATACTACTCCAGTGTTGTCGCAATACATCACAATCGGCATGTCCATATGTGGTACGACTCCAAGTTCTGTAAGGAACTTTCGGAGCCAGATTGCTTCCTTGGTTGCCTCCGAAGCTGCCACATACTCAACTTCCATGGTTGAGTCAGCAATACAAGATTGATTGATACTCCCCCTTGAAATTGCTCCCCCAGATAAGGTGAAGACATATTCACTAGTAGATTTCCTCTCATCCTTATCCGCCTGGACGTCTGAATCTGTGTATCATGTAGGAACCAAATTATCAGCCCTATAAACCAGCATATAATCTCTCGTTCCTTTGAGGTACTAGAGAATATGATTGGTTGTTAATAGGGTTTAAAAAGAATAGATTTCCATACATGTGCCCAGTACATAAAATTTCTCCATCTCTACTGATAGAAATACCAGAATGAAAAGATACAGAATATCCTTAATTTATTAGTTTTGCAACTGAAATAAAATTCTAACGAAAACCAGGTACATATAAAATATCTTTTAAAACCACTATCTTATTACGATCAAAAATAAGATCCAGCTCTCCCACTGCAAGGGTCCAGACTTGTGCTCCTTTACCCACGCGTAGCCTATGTTCACCCTTCTTGAGTCTTCTAATCTTTCTAAACCCCTGCAAGGAGTTACAGATATGATCAGTGGTTCCTGAATCAACAATCCAAGTGGAAGTTGATCCTACCATTGATATAGACTCTAGATAGAAAATATTACCTGTGGATTTTTCTTGGCTTGAAGATCTGGACACCCCTTTTTCCAGTGTCCTTTCTTCCCACATTTGAAGCACTTGCCCTTTGGTTTGTCCTTGGGCTGGGCTGCTGCATTCCCCTTCTTCCTCTTGAACTTTCTGGGTTTAGGCTCAGTTCTTGAGGAAGAAGCCTTAGCAATCATGGCATTTGACTGCGGCTTCATGACCTTCTCCATCATCTGGAGCTCCTTCATCAATTCAGTCAAACTCATGTTCAATTTGTTCATGTTATAGTTCAATTTGAACTGAGTGAAGGAACCCGGTAGAGATTCGAGAACCATGTCCACTAGGCTCTCAGGGTCAATGACAGCCCCTAAGATTTCTGTCTCTTCAAAAGTAGCAATCATCTTGAGCGTATGCTCTCAGACTGATGCTCCCTGAGCCATCTTAGTGTTTATTATTGTTCGAAGAGCCTCCTGCCTTGCGGGCCGGCTCTTGTCTGCGAACATAGTAGCCAATGATTGACTAATGTCATATGCAGAAGTCATGTGCTCGTGTTTTGATTGGAGCACATTAGACACGGAGGCTAACATATAGTAACGTGCCATTTCGTCAGCCTTCTTCCACGCCTTCTCAGCCTCTCGCTCTTCAGCGGTGGAACCTTCCCCGATAACAAGGCAGGTCTCATAAAAGACATACTTATACTCTTCGGCTGTGAGTATTATGTCCAGGTTCCTCTTACAGTCCACATAGTTTGGACCCGTTAACTTATTCTCCCTGAGAATAACGGCCAATGGACTAAAAGAACCTCCCACCATTTCTGAAAATCGAAAAATAAAAGAAAGAATTTAGTTTGTGAAAATAAAACAAAATTTGTGCACTGAAAATAATTTGGCTCTTAGGAAAACTGACATAACTTCTTAGAAAGATTAACAGTTCCCTAAACTAAGAGTATTAACCACCACAAATTAATTTCCCTTCTAGGTAATGATCTAGAGGATAACTCCATCGTGGGATGGCTGTTTCCTCTCATTTCCTATGGACATACCTCGCACTATAACCTCCAACGTGGGCTGGCCGATCATAGTACGTGCCTCGAGTTATTAATTACATCATTCTATTAGATCTAGATCCTTGTGGTATCCCTATCCTATATAGGTTCACTCCCAGGGTGACGCGAGGGGACCCACAATCTCTAATGAGGATCATGATGGAAGCCGTGGGGCCGTTAGAACCCCTCTCCCACTTAGTCTTTTAATATAAAGTTTTCTGGAAAAATATCTTTTTGAAATCTTCATTAAGTTTTTCCTTAACTCAAAATAAAATTTCTAAATCTAGTAAAATCTCTATGTCAAGGTATATCCTTTGAGAGATTTTTCTATGAACTAATTTTATTTAAGTTAAAACTTAATGATTTCAAAAAAATTTCAATTAAAACTTTCTAGAGACTTTAGTCTCAAATTTATTTGACAAAATAATTTTTCCTAGTGCAAAATAAAACAAAATGGCTCTCCATTTTAATTTACAAAAATATCTAAATCCAATATATTTTCTATGTCAAGGATTAAATCCTTTGAGAAAATATTCAATGATTAATTTTTGTTAAAATTAAAATAACCATTTAATTTTTGAAGAAAAATATTTTTCTTGTCAAAAAAGTTCCCAAAGACTTTGGTCTTTGAGAAAAGGCGCACATAGGTACACAAAAAAAACATGCTTGAAAACAGTAAACGTTTTCATGCTTTTCCATTTTAAAACCAAAGTGCCCAAATAATAGAATTAAACATATTTATTAATAAATTAATGGTCTTGTTTAATCCTAAAATCTCTTACTAATATTTTTCATGCAAATATATTCCAAGAATATAAAATATTGCAAAAATATTAACTTCGCCTGATATGGGACTCAAAACGAAAAAGAAAAAAAATAGCTGGCGTTTTCAGAATAAATTATATCCTTTTCTGTTTCACTTTGTTGAATAAGATGAGACTGGCATATGAGAAAAATTATATTGGGGAACTACAATAAATTAATGTTAAATTACTGAACCCTGATATTCATTTTTAAGCTAGTACACAACACTGAAGAAAAGAAAGTAAAGTAGAAACAACTTTGCATACTATTTAAACGAGAATGAACTCATATAATGAAATGTAAACAAAGTTATTAGATCCATAAATGAAGATTTTCCCTCCCTAGGAAAAACGTATATCACCTAACAAGTATGAAAAAATACTTTTAGCCAAGCTTGCAACTTATGACTTCAAAGAAATTGTTGCTGCTGCAATTTGGACAAGAAAAGAATCATGAAATTTGAACACATCTATAGAAGGATAAAAGAGAATCATTAACCTATATACTTGTCTGCCTAGAATAGACTAACATCATCTAAACGTACAAAAAAAATTTCTGATTTAAATGAGATAAAAAAGTAGTTTTACCACAATAAGTTTACATAATACTTTCGGACAAGGGTCATGAATCATAGTCTTCGATAGGGAAGCTATGCTCGCATTTCTTAGTCTCAAAACCCGACTAAATGCACAAGGACAGCTTGGAAAGGAGAGATTTACTAAAGCCCAAGTAGCAACTGTACGTAATTGGTCGTCACTATTCTGCAAAAACTTTAACAAAATTGATCGGGGACTTCCGAGCGGTGCGGGGAAAATTTTAGTCATAACTGCTTCCTTGTGGAACTCATTTCCAGATGTCACATTGGTAAGTATATACATTCCCTATACAAGAATGCAGTCCATCATTTATCAAGATTCAAAATGGTAAAATGAAAAGAAATTTGATATCCTTATAAGATACTAGAGAATGAACTTGCTTGATAAATCCATGGTGTGCCTAATTATCTTCTAAATGCTTCATTGGCCTAAAACAAAATAAATAGTAGATGATACTCGTGAAAAAGTCTAGGTTGGTAAATATATATCTCTACTTTAATGCAATAAGAAGTCTGTAAGGTTGAAGTAGCTTTTGTTACTATATATGCATGCGAGAATGGGAATGCTATAATATGACATTTCTAGTGAGAAGAACTTCGAAAAACTTTTAGTTCATACTTTCTATGTATGTGTCATGTTCACATTTTTTGCTTTCACTAAACTGATTCCTATGACTTGACACGAGCAGCCAAGACCCTCGTGAGGGGAACAAAAAGTGTGGTTTCCCAGGGAAACTATTAGATAGCGATTAGGAAAACAATCTAGAATGTATCATTTTCAGAGATTGAAACTTATAACTTTTTAGATTCTTACCATTAAGGCCATGAGCTCTAATTGCAATCTGTTATATGAAGGCCAAACAATTAGCTCGCAATGATTACAGTCTGAAAAGAAATCACAAAGAACAAATTTCTATCCTAATTACAAACAACTAGACATACATTTCAAATGCAGACCAAGAGAATCCCAGTTTACCAAAATCAATTTTCAGCAAAGCAACATAAGAGCGCAAACAAAAAATTCTAAAAAAAAAAAAGTCTGCAAGAAATTCAAACCAAGGGATTTCACGGAATTAGCTCGGCTTATGTGGCTCATGAACAACGGCTCCTCTCACAAAAATCTCGACTCGGCTCTTCTCGGCTTGGATCGGCGCGACCAGCGGCTTAAGAACAGTTCTCCTTCTTCGTTTTTTTTTTCTCTTTCCCGCGAAAGTTGCAGAACTTCTTCTGGTTCATCTTCTGCTTATTTCTTTGGCTTCTTTGGACATTTTTACTTACAAAAACTCATCCAAAACAAAAACACAACCGCCTATACCCATTTAAATTGGGTTTACACGATCAAACATCAAAGTCAAAAATTTTTACAGTGAGTCCTATGCTTCAACGGTGAAGCTCACAGTCATCCTATCCCATACCAAAATAACGAAAGATCACAAGTATAATCACCAAACAATCATCTTCTCCATTTTTATTAACTACCATGCTCCCTAAGTTGATCAAAGAACTAGGCTCTGATACCACTTTGAAGGTAAGGAAAAATAGGGGAGCATGCTTCACGGGAAAAAAAACAGAGAGAAAAAAAAAAACAAAAGCCTTAAAGGCCGCACGAAGGTGTTAAGATCATACATTTGCGCGCTTTAAACCTACTAGGTTGAGTAGGAGTGGATTGAACGACAGGAATAGCTTCGCCTTGCCCACTTGAAGAAGCTTCCGGTTGATAACCCACTAGCCTCCTACTTTGCCTTGTTTGCATGAACGCTAAGCTTTTTAGCTCTCAAAATATACCACTGCCCAACTTCTAATCGGTGAACACAACAATGAAGAAGAATGGTCTTAAATCTCCTTGATTCTCTTGCTATTAGTTAGCAAAGAAACAAGAACAAGAGGCTGCCTAAAACTCACAAAAGAGAGAGCTTTTGTCAACAGAGAGACCTCTGGGAGTCCTACGTGAGGCTAGAGAGAAAAGTTAGAGAAAATTAGGGTTTTCTATCTACCAGAGTCTTATTTTATGGTTAGCCAAAACTAGGTTTCCAACATTTGATAAACATATCCCCAGGATATCATATTTCAAACACCCGGATGTTATCCTAAGAATAAGTTTGGTTTAACCCTAAACTCATCTGAACCGTATCTGAAAAAAACCTACGGTCCAAGCTATTAGGCCGAAATAATATTTATTATTTTTCTTGGACCCAAAAGGCCCAAAATAATAAACATTAATTATTTATTTTCTGGGCTTATAGAAATAACTCAATAAATAATTAATGAGCCCAAATGAACTAAAATAATTAATCTTTAATTATTTATTTTCTGGGCTTATATAAATAACCCAATAAATAATTAATCATTAATTATTTCCCCTTAGTTTAAGCCCAGGTTAATTTTCTAATTATTCAAACTGGACCTAGGCTCTGAATAACTAATTAACCAAATAAATCAGAAAATTAATTTCTCTCAACTCCTAATTTTATTTATTTATTTATTTATTTATTTATTTTATTCCAGTCTAATAATAAATTAGACATCCTGAATAAAATAAAATCCTCTTGATCTGAGACCAATTCCTCAATCCAAAATTAATCAGGACTTACGGGCTATTCCGAGGACCAAAAAGACATATCGCCTTGGCTACTAAAATGACAAAAATACCCCTACTATATAAATAGCTGTATTTTATATTTTAAATATTTTCTAATATCAACATAAGGAAATATTGACCCCAAGGATAATGCTGCATTAGCAAAGTCTCTGACTTAAAGGTGAAATGACTAAAATACCTCTCTACACATCGCCGTACATTTAGAGAGAAAGAAGTGTACTAACACCCCTCTAAATGATATCTACCATCCTTAAGCTTCTAGTCCAATGATCCACGACTTCTTTGAGTGTTTCCACTTTCCAAGGGAGCTATCCTAAAGCAAACATCCGAGTCATATTTCCCAGGGCCTTGGACATTTTAGACCATTCGGACAACCACAAGGGGCGATATAGTGTAGAAACTATCTTGTACAAGTCTGTCTTAACTAACTAGTCACATATATCCAATACACAAATATATTGGTTCTACTGTAAAACCTCAACTATAGCATATAAAAATATATGCTTCCAGCTTCGTCAGACCACCAACTCATACTCAAGTCGTAGAGCATTAGTCCACGCTGTAGCGATAGTAGTCTAGGTTTTTATCATATAGTACTTTTAGAAACCACTACTACAAGTCCTGTCCTACGTATTCGTAATACGCTTATGTCATGAAGTGAGTGGACTGCTCACTGGCTAAAGGTAAGCCATTCTCCATTTGAAATTCATAACATAATAACCTAAACATGATGAGATTCCCATTCTCATCAATAGATTAGAGACAAATGTTTATGTGTTAAATAACCCATGATCCATATCTCACTGTGAAAGACCACCATTCACATGGATCACTTATTTAAATGCAATGGGTCTGTTCCAAACAAAAATTGTGCACAAATAAAAAATATATTCACAAATAATTTTTGAAAATAAATTCTTTTATTAAAATATTCGATTTTACATCAAAAACATAGTCTAAGAGGGCATACAATCCAACACCGACTGGCCTGATGGGGGGATCGCCCTCCTTTAAATGCTTCAATTGTGGGGGAATGGGACATAAGATTTTAAATTGCCCTCACCCACGAAGGATAGAAGGATGGAATTGACCTGGAAGTAATTGCCAAGGACAGAGGTCAGGATTTGGAAGAGGAAACCCAAGGTAGGTCTCTACCTCCAAAACTAGACCCCCTCCCAAACCACAAGTTAATGCTCGGGTGGTGGTATTGAAGAAGACAAATGATCAGATTGCAGTGGTAGAAGGTACACTTCTCATTTTTTGTCATAATGCTAAAATATTGGTAGATCCTGCTTCTATGCATTTTTGTTACCAATTCATTTCTTGATTCTGTGGGGATAAAAGGGGAAGGAATTTCATATGAAATTATTGTTAATACCCAATTGAGAAAGTAAATGAATAGTAAGAAAATATATAGGAATTGTAAGGTCTTGGTAGGAGATAAAGTTTTGGAAGGAGATTTGATAAGATTGCCCATAGAGGATTATGGTGCTGTTTTAGGCATGGATTGGCTATTTCAGCATCATGCTCAAGTTGGTTGTAGACATAAGGTAGAACATTTCCTTATGTCTAGGAAATCTATATTGGAAACTATAGATGAGGTTGGAAGGAAAAATAATGTTTTTGTATTGGGACTCAAGGTCTGGAAGATGATTAGCAAAGAATGCACAAGATACTTGACCTATGTAATTAATAGGCATGAGAGGTTAAGAAGCCTGAAGTTGTACCTATTGTGAATAAATATTTAGATATTTTTCTAGCGGAATTAAAGTAATTACCACTGGAGAGGGAAGTAGAAATTTTCATTACTCTAGTGCTGTTGGCAGAACCAATTTCAAGGACCCCTTATAGAATGACACCTACAGAATTGTAAGAGCTCGAGAAACAACTATAGGAATTGATGGGGTAACGGTTTATTCGACCAAGTGCTTCACCATAGGAAGCATTTGTATTGTTTGTTAAGAAGAAAAATGGGTCATTATGGATGTGTGTAGATTATCGAGGACTGAATAAAGTGATGGTAAAGAATAAATATTTATTATCCATGGCTGATGAACTGCTCGATTAGTTGCGAGGAGTTAGATGTTTCTCGAAATTAGACTCATGGCAAGAATATTACTAGGTCCAGATTCGGGAAGAAGATATACTTGATATGGATATTTTAAGTTTGTAGTAATGCCCTTTGGTATTATTAATGCCCTTGCCATTTTTATGGACCTGATATACCAAACATTTCGGCCATACTTAGGTAATATTGTGGTCATATTCATAGATGATATTCTGGTGTGCTCCAAGTCCCTAAGGGCATGAGCAGTTCCTTCGAAAAGTCTTAGGGAAGTTAAAAGAGACCAAATTGTAAGCGAAATTCAATAAGTGTGAGTTTTGGTTGCAAGAAGTAGCATCATTGGGATATGTGATATATAAGGATGGGATTATAGTAGATCCTGCAAAAGTTGAAGCGGTGCCAGATTGAAAATGTCTTGAGACTCCGATCGAAATCCGAAGCTTCCTGAGATTGGCAAGATATTACCGAAAATTTATTGAGAAAATTCCATAAGATAGTTTCACCTTTGACTCGACCCGCCCAAAAGGAAGTTCCCTGTGTTAGAACCAAGAACCATGAGAGAAATTTTCAGGAATTGAGAGAAAGAATACATTCTGCTCCTGTTCTAATATTGCCAGTGATGGAATCATTCATTATTGAGATTTGTATTGTATCTTGAAACAGTCTGTGATGAGACAAGATGTTTTAATGAAGGCACCCCAAAGTAAGTATACTATCCATCCAGGAGCTGTGAGAATATATCAGGACTTGAAACTGCATATTAGTAGATCGGCATGAAGAAGGATATCTCAGATTTTGTAGCTCAATGCTTAACTTGTTAGCAAGTGATAACCGATCAACAATGGCCTGAAGGGTTATTGCAGCCATTACCAACTCTATCATAGAACTAGAGTGAAATTACTATAGATTTCATTACGGGACAACATTAAAGTTCAATACAACAACGCACCCACAACCGGATGGACAAACTAAATGAGTGAACAGAGTTTTGGAAGATATGTTGTGGGCTTACACTTTAAATTTTGGAATTAAGTGGATTGATAATTTAGCATGTACAGAATTTGCCTACACTAACAGTTATCAGTTAACTATCGGAATGACTCCGTCTGAAGCTTTATATGAAAGAAAATGTTGGTCCTTGTTATATTGGGAAAGTTTATGACAAAGAACGGGTGAACAAGATGGTTTTGATCTTGAAAAGGGTCTGACAGACTGTAGAGATGATCAAAACCAAGTTAGAAGCAGCGCAGAGTAGACAAAAAAAAAAAAAAAAAGAGGTATACAGATCGACGTGGGAGAGATTTGAAATTACTAAGGGGATTATGTATTCTTGAAGTTGGCTCCACAATGAAAGTTAGGAATTAAAGAGTAGGAAAAGAAATTGGCATTTAGGTACGTTGAACCTTTTCTTATTATTAAAAGGATCAGGAAAATAGCCTATCGATTGGAGTTACCAGTGGAACTTCAAATTATTCACGGCATGTCTTATGTATCACAATTTCAAAAGTAGGTGGCTGATCCTACCTATATTTTGAATGAAGAATCCGTTGAGATGACTATAAGCTTGAAAAATGAGGAAAAGCCTATTAAGATTTTGGAGCATACTGAAAAGGAATTGCAAAATAAGAAAATTTCACTTGTACAGGTATCGTGGAACCATTATCTTGTACAAGATGCAACTTGAGAAACTAAAGTAAAGATGTTGAAAAGGTACCCAAAACTATTCTAAGTGTAAACCAATTTCGAGAACGAAATTTTTTGTAAAGGGGGGAGAATGTAATACCCCACTTTTTACTTTTGAATGGCTACTATCTATAATAGGATGAGGATTTGTATCAATGACCAGAACAAAAGTTGATCGGTGTAATGAAACGAATATTTTGGTATGATAATATTTGGGCAGGACATGGATGTAATAATTGGATTTATTCTACCCATACCCTAAATCTTTGGAAAACTATTATTATTAATAAAATAAGAATTTGAGGGTACGTTGAGAAGGAAAATTGATCAGTGTAATGAAACACACGTTTTGATGTGAATTATGCTACCTAGGGTATCGGGGGTATTTTCGTTATTTTGACCGCAACCGCGACTTTGACCACAAATTTGATCAAGTAGAGAAGGAATTGAAGAATTTAAGTATCTCCAATGAATTCAGTGAAATTTTTGGAGTTAAATAGTGAAGTAAAATATTTTTCTGTTTCGGATTCGATTTTGGTCACTTCTGAAAAAAATTCTAAAATGCGGTCGACATTAAGACAAACAACGTAATATGATTGGAGGATGAAAATAAGTGTCAAAATACCATTGGTGAAGTAAGATATTTATGGGATTATTTTATTTCAAAAGTTTATTGAATAAGATTATTAATTAAGAAAATTAATTAAATTAACCAATAGGAAAGTTATTGAAAATTGGATAGCCCACAAAGGTTGACTTTGTGACCAATCTTGGTCACAATTTGGACCAAGAAGTCCAAAAAGTGGTGGTGGAAAATGGCTGAATAAGAGCCTGAATTTTGGTACAATGAAGGAAGAAAATAAAGGAGAAAATAAAAGAAAAATAGGAGATTTTGCAAAAACTTTCAAAGGAAGATTTTGACCATTTAATGAATTACTTGACCATGTGATTTTGGTCATGAGAATGGTGGTGGAAGCTGTATTTCAATAGCTAAAAAATGGACAACAAGTATAAGAAAGAAGAGAGGAAGAAAAAGGAAAGAAAAGCTAGAGAAAATTGAGAGAAAAAAAGAAAAAGAGAGAGAAAGCATTCCAAGAAGAGAAAAAGGAAGGAATTTGGAGCATTTTCAGCCTAGAGTAATCAATAAACAAGGTAAAAGTTTATATTTCATGAATTAAAGTTGAAGCATGAAGAATAAGGATTGTTTTTATATGAATTTTATTAAGAAAATTCATATGAATTGTGATTTATGTTTAGAAAATATCTATGTTTTGGGGTTGTATTTGCTGTGCATGGTGGCGCATTTGGAGGCATGTATGCTGTGTCTTATATGATGTTTGAAGGTGTTATGTTGTGTCTTATATGATGTTTGAAGGTATTTTGAAGATGGTTTAAAGAGTTGTTCATGGCTACTAAAACGGAAGAAGGAAATAAGATAACAAATGATATAATTGTTGAAGAAAATGGAATATTGTTGTTATTATTTAAAGTTGTTGGTTTTGTAGTCGCTTAAACATGAAAGATATTGATTGTGCATGACTGGAATTAAGAAGGATTATGTGATGTTTAGATGATAAACAAAAGATTGTAATGATCAAACGACTTATGTATGAGATAGGAAAGAAAAGAGAATGAATTAAGAGAAGGGAAGGAGCAAAATAGAAATTCTGTTTTGGAAGAATTTCGTGTAGCTCTGAAGAAGTAATAAACTGCAATATGGCTGGTTGTTTTGGAAACCCATAACCTGAAACTTGTAGCTAAATGTCTTAGGATCCTTTTGGGACCAATTTTGCATGATTTGGAGGTGTAAATAAAAAGTTATGATATAAATACCAAAGGTTATCATTTCAGTTACGGGATTGAAGTACTGAGATATTATGGACATAACTGAATGAAACAAAAAGGGAAATGGGTATTTTGTGAATTGGAAATCATCAAGGAAGATCTTAAGGACATTTTAGAATTAGTTCGGCATCAATCGAAGTTGTAGGTTGAAAGTTATGTCCAAAACAAAAGCATATGTCAAAGCAGCAAAATTCCAGAATTTTGCTTAGAAAATGGTTGAACTTAAGAATGGTTTAATTATGTGATTTTGAACGAAATAAATGGGAAATATGAAGTGAATCCCTTGTATATGAAGGGATAAAGGATGTGGAAAGATAAAAACGAAAGAATCAAACAAACAATGAAAAGACGACGAGAACGGAAATTGAATGTTTTCCTTGATCGTCGGCTAAACATCGGTTGGACGTCGACTACCCGTCGGGCACATCCGCTATTTTTCGACCGAACATGTTTTGATTTGAAAATGATATTTGGTGTAGGTTTGTCGGTAAAATTTCAACGAAACGTTGAAAACGGTGGAAACAATAGTTGAACGACCATAAACGGAAAGAGTTTAGTTAGGACACGAGGTGAGTCCCTTTGATTTCTAAAACCTTTTGAAAGCTAGTATGCTTCACTTTTCTATGAAATGGTATGTTTAAGGTTTATCTGAGTAAAAATTATATTTGCCATTTTGGGCTCGATTGAACATCATAATTGGCTTGGAAACCTTACTGGATGATTAAAGTATGAATTTTGTAAATTTAGTCCCTTTTGGATTAAATATTTGAGATTTTCAAAAAATGGTAAATTTTAGAATCGGGTATTCATAAATTGATTGGAATGCTCTTATTGGAACATTTTATGGAAATATGTTTGGAAATTTTGAATTGAATTCCCTTTTGGGATTAGAATTTCGGATTTCTTGAAATGAGTTCCTTTTAGAATCAGGTATTGGGAAAATGATCCAAATTTCCTTATTGGAATGTTTTATGAAAATATTTAGAACTCGGGTATTCGGTAAATAATCGAAATATCTTTATTGGAACTCTTATGAATACTTTTCAAATCAGGTAAGAGTAAAATAACCTGAATACCCTTGAAAAGTCTTTTGGAATCGGGTATGGATAAAATGACCCGAATGCTCTTGGAAAATGACTTTTGTGATCGAGTATAAGGAAAACGACCCAAATACTCTAGGAAATATATTTTGATGTGTTGACAGAACTCTTTATCCTGTTGCAACATGATTTTGGAAAAATGATCTCTCATGATGAGATTGACTTTTGAAAAATGATGTTTTGATCCCTGAAATTATTTTATTAGCCTGATGTGCCGTGGAATGAATTGATTGGCTCTGCGGAGTCTAGGTGAATGATGATCTGACTTACGAGTCAGTGTGATCAAATTCTGGAAAATGTTGATTTGTCCCAAAACTGTTTTGATTTGAAAATCCTACTAGATTAGGTAACCATTTGGCCTGATCAGTCAGATGGAGTTGGTATTGTTAATGTTGAGTACTTAGTAAGGGCTTTGATCTTTGTACTAGCTCATGGTAGAGGTAGATGATCCCAAGTAACCTAACTAGTTCTGAGAATTGTCTTACTCCAAATAAGATGACAGGACATTGAGATGAGTCATCCTGATTAGCCGTTTAGTACCTGGCAATTGCCGCGTCTACGGGCACTTCTTATTTTGAGTCATTCGTTGGATGTCGAGCGGGGACACTCGGTGCGTTTGACTCATTATCACCTCGATAGCGATTGACATCAGGATTGGGACCCCTAGCTTATGGTGGCAAGTAAAAAATTGTGTGCTGCGGTACAATAGGTATGCTACGGTGTACTTATTTCAGCGATGTACGGTTGAATACTAAAGGTTACGGTCTTAGTACAATAATACGTGGTGCCGAAGGCAAGGACTGCGGGACTTGCATATGGATACAAGCCAACCTTCGGTTGGAGAAGTGCCTGTGATTTGAAAAAAAACTTAGGGTAATGATTTGAAATTGAAATACAGTTTTTCAAAAATGATTGAGTTCTGAATAAATTCTTCGCTAAAGAGTTTTGGAATCGTTTCCAATAAACAAATGATATGCTATTCTATAAAAGTTTTATGCACTCTGTCTCTTTGATAAAGTACTAGCACACACGAGACTCATTTGGTGATTTTTCACTTACACGTGTCTTTCATCTCACATTTTTGTAGGATTCGAAGTTAAGTGGACCTACAAGGACAATACCACAGTGATAACAGAATAGGTTCGGACGTTTCCCTTTTGGTTGATGTACCTTATTACTGATATTGAATGAAAATTTTCATGTATGAGATTCTTTATCATATATGTGCGCGTACCCATCAGCATGGGTTGTTGTATGGATCTGAACCTTACATACTCTATTGGTTTTTTTTTTTTTTTTTTTTTGTTATAAAGACCATTTGTCTGGGTAACTAGATGGGGCGACACTCGGTGTCGATATGCTTCTACTTTTACCTTTAATAGGGGTGTTACAGTTTATAATGCTAAATAAAATAAATTTTAAAATTTAAATATAAACTGAATAAACTCCAATATGAGTCTCCTAAAACAAAATATATTACAAAGGACTTCCAAAATATAAATATTCCAAAACATCCGAAAAACAAAATAAATACAAGTATCAGAAACAACACAATGTAAAACGAGAATTAACTTCCTCCAATAGCTCTATCAAATTTTAATTCCCTGAAATCATGATAAGAAAAGAATGTGAGATGAATATCTAAGTATGTCCTGTAATATGCTCATAATTCTATTTCAAAATTCATTTCATGATGCATGATCACCATAATGAACTCAAAATCATTAAATTATGCCTTCAAATATTTCTCAATGAATTTTTAGGAGAATTCAGTAAAGTGCAAAGGCCCACTTTATGTCAAAAGAGGTTTCATAAATGTTAGGACTCACCTTAATCTAAGCCAAATGGGTAGTTCTAATTTAGCATTGAATTCCAAAATTCTTTACTTCCACCAAATTTAGTATTCAAACCATTCATGTATCAGTTTCCTATAATACATTTCTAAATATAGCACTCAGCTTCATTCACAACTCTTATTCTAACAATATCACTAACTCACATTCCTAAATCACTCTTCCCAAATACAAACCCAATCATAGGAGTAAGGTATAACACACAATATAGGTAGCATAAAAATCATGAAATATTAATCCATTTAACTCAGCAAATCAATCCAATGATCATTTTTGCAATTATATCAACATTTAAATAATCATTTTCAAGAAAACTATTGCTATACAAAGATTGTTTTGTGCCATTAATTAGTATAAATTCAATGGAATTAGTAAACATCTTTATAAACTCGTCAAGATAATCCCAAAATATTATAATATAATATTAAATGAATATACACTTGATTAATAGAAGTAATCTCAAGTAATCTCTAACTTAATCAAATCATAGGATTCTCTTTTGAATTGAAAAATAAAGTAGTAATTGAGATGTTAGTTTAACCTAACAAATGATTTTTTTTTTTCTATGAAAAGCTCCAATTTAAAACTTCAACATGAGTAGTATAAACTATATAAAATTTATCCCAAAAGAATGTTCCTAACTTGGTTATTTTCATGCCCTAAATTAACATACCATTACAATAACTTGCGTAGACAGTTTTGAACAGTTGAATTCAAAAATTCATATAAAATAAAATACAAAGAATTTCCCAGTGATTCTTGTTTCAAATTGTTAATGAGACATTAAGTTTAATACTATAAAATATGACTCAGAAATTCATCTAAGAAGTCACTTAATTAAATCAATAAAATCACAATTTCAACATAGAATTTCAACAGACAATAGAGCATTTTTTTTTTTCCAAATATCATAAATACAAGTTTTAACCATGAATTTTATGCAAGGCCAACACTAATAGACTCTCCAAACATCAAATTATCATAGAAAAATAAATTCTTTTCAAAGCTTAGGCATAATTATTCTTGATCAAAACATAATCCCAAGGTAATTACAATTCTAATAACAGTCTCTGTTTTGCATATCTAATTCAAGCAAGAAATCAACATTCAAAATTCATAATTTTCATATACAAAGCCACATATATACTCTCAGTTTAACATATTACCATAAACATCACAACAATTCCCCAACAAAATCTCAATCAAAGACCATATTTTTATTGAAGCAACTAATCTATCCAACATGCATAAATTCGTCCAGCTCAATAAATCAAGAAAGAAATGGATTTCTCTTGGTTTCCACTTGAAGAAACCTTGAAAACCACTAAAAAGAAAGCTTGATCTTCAATTTCTAGGGTTGGGGCTGCTATTTTGGTAAGGGAAAATAAAAGGAAATGGAAGAGAAAATGGAGTAGTCAACCAAGTGAGAAAAAAATGCTCAAGAGAAAATATGTTTTGGCTAATGAGAAAAGAGGCTACCGTCCAAGAGGCTTCTAAGGGTGTTTAGGTTTTCTTTTTATATAATAAAAATCAATGAATAAGATTAACTCGATTGGGCATAAAGTATGAATCAAGGGCTTTGATTTAAATAGAATTAATGGTTGAGATTGATTCACATGTACACTTAGGATTTAATAATGTGTATGGTTAGGATTTAATTGCCTTGGATTTAAATACATTGCATGGCTAAAATTAAAAACAATCCAATGGCTCAAGATGGCAGCACATTAAGGGCATAAGTGAAATTTTGCAAGCTCTTGAAGTATTAGGGTTTGATTTAATTAATAAAAGTCAATTCAATTGAAAATAATTTTGAGTCAAAATAATCTTGGGTTAATTGGTCAAAATCAATTAAATAGTCATAGGTCAAGAATTCAAGAGTCAAAATTAAAATGTCAAAGGCCAAAATAATTCAAGATGGAGTTTATATTTTATAAAAAATGTAATTGAGTGCTTTGTAAAGATAGATATAAAGATTTTCCTCACAATAATAGTTTTTCCTTCAAATAACTAAAATAATAATATCTAATAAATAATTCTACACTCCTAATCATAAAATTAATTAATACTAATATTCATATAAATTATACAATTAAGTATACAGAAATAATTCACAAATAAAAAATAGATATTATAGCAATTAAACATATAAAACAACAAAGCTCACACAAATATATTCTCCATAATTGAAATCACATGAAATGCTCATAAATGCATATACCTTCCCATTCCAATTTGAAATTAAGTGGGGTGATACATGATAGTACCAATCAATCATATGTTAATGATGGGTGTTACATAGAGAAGAATTTTTATCATAACACCTATAGGTCGAAAACAAAACTTTGCAATATTATTCTCGTAGTTAATATCTTTATTTGGTGATGAATGAAGATATTAAAATGAAAAATGCAGCTAGTTAATCAATGGGGATATTTTGGTCATTTTAGTAGTCAAAGATAATATATCTTTTAGTCTCTAACTAGTTAATGTCTCCACGCTATGCGTAGAGATTTTTCCTATTTTTTAAATATAATTTTTTAAAAAAATATTGTTCAATAAAATTCATAAATAAATATTAATTATACAAAAATTTAAATATTTTATCATGTTGGAATTTATTCTTAATAAAATCATTTGAAAAATTCTTCTATATACATGTATACATATACATATAACACATATACACACACATATATATTTGTTGATGTATGCATCATTTAACATATGCAATAGTTTATTAAATATTCATAATTCTTACGTAAACTTACTTCAAATTGTAATTCAATTAATAATACTAAACTTTTAATACTAAATTAAATTTGTACAAAAAGTTAGAAATATTTCTCATGACTATTTAAGAAAACTCAAATTGGGTTTTTAATTATTATACGATATTATTGTCAAAAAATAATTTTCAAAGTATGATTTTATTTTTCACTTATAATTTTAGTAACTATCATATCCATACAATTATGATTTCAAGTAAAGAATTTCTATGTACAAAAGATTTTCTATCCCATATTTTATGTTAATAGGATGCACTGTTAATTTAAAACCTGTGTCTTCACCTTGTTTCCCACATATATTGTTTTCCTCCCAGGCAAGGGGAATGCTTGTTACAAGAGAGCAACAAATGTGATAGAAATTCAAGTCTAAATGAGATCATTTTATACATGACAATTTGCAGTTTATATCCCATCAAACTATTCTTGGAAATTGCATTTGTACATGTATCAAGTTACAAATAATGTAAAAAGGCAGCAGTTACAAAGCACATTACGCATTATGTTTCTACCACAATTGTTCTTTTACAAAATATGTCTATCATTGCTGAAGTGTCAAGCTTCATTCAAGTCTTCTATGATGATGGCAGAAACGGTCCAATCCTTAGACACCATATCAACTAAAAACATCTAATGGTTACAAATCCAATAATCTGACAATTCAACAAAGCCAATAACAGCTAGGATATTTTTTCCTGAAGCCCTGAATCTATTAGTCATCTTCCAATTTTGGTTTACTTCCATGGTGGTGGACTTTACATTGCGTCAAGAATATGGCTAGGATACCATTGGTTCCTAGGGCTTCTTTCCATTGTATCCAAAACCATTGTCCTCTCAATGGACTATCGTCCTGCACCAGAGAACAAGCTTCCAGTAGCTTATGTATGATTATTTCAATGGTTCACTAGAACGGCTTTGTGAAGATCATTGGCAAGAATAGGAGGAGCATTTACAATAGAAGACCAACTAAAAAAAAAAAAAAAAAAGAGGGGGCAGAAGGATGCAATTAATACTAACAAACTAGTCGTAAACAATTAGTAAGATGGGGAACAGAGGAAAGGATGACTTAACCATTTCAATCAGTTAGTATGTATTTAAAAGTCTTTCAATGGTTTAAATAACAGCAGTAAACCTCAATGTAATGTAATGGTTTAAAGTCATCCAGGTGACACTTAAATATGATGCTCCATGTCATAGCATTGTATTGTATTCTCACACTTTTCAATGACTATATGAATGACATTATGACAAAATATATATAATAAATGAGTATATACATCTTTCTACATAGTAACCCTTTTGAAAACATTAACAAAAATCTTCATGTATCATATTCTAGAGAGATTTGGCGTCTAAACCACTAAATAAACAAATAAAAATTTGTATTTTTTTTATTTTGAATACCTCTATTAAAAAATATTTTTTTGACTAATGCATACATGCACAACGATATCAGTAGGATAGTGTTTGTGACATATAGCGGACTCAGCTCTATAGTTGATATATTACAATTATGTTACACATACTCAAAAAAAAAAAATCACTATTACAAGTATTCAAATCTTGATAATAGTTTATTCGAAGGATAGACTAGGTTATTTATCAGCAACTGTAGGTATCAAAAGTGTGATGAAACTAAATAGCAAATACATCTAGTTTTTGCGTAAAAAAATAACATTGATACTAAAGTTAGAATAGAAATACCGCATTTGAAGATTGGGTAAAAAACCATACCATGGAAAGACTTCGATACTACTTGCACTACTTTACTAGGATTAGCTTCAAAGGACCTTGGCAATTTCTCACAGCTCCTACTTTCATATTTTGCAAATACAACCTATAATGGTCAAATAATAAAATCAATATTTTAATATGTCAAAGTAAACACTCAACTCTCGAAGGATAAATATTTCGAGGAAAATCTATTAGAATAAATCTCTTGTATGAAATGTCGCAAAGTACATCTTAAATTAGAAGTAACAATAAGTTTTGATTGCTTCAATAAAATCATGTGCAAATATGTGGAACAAGATATGAAGCCTAGGCCTCCATTACAATTAAATACTCAAAAAGGAAGAGTAAATCACCTCTGTACTTCTAGGTAGGTTCATCGGCTTCAATGAGAGCATAATAGGTAAATCCATAGTGATGAAACCCCAAGGAGAAGATAATTGAAATACAATTCTTAGGAAAGTTTGTTCAACGATACGGAAGCATATGACAAGTTCAAGGTTTAATAGAAAGATTTTTGACACCACGACCCTAATTGAACTCTCAAATATAGAAACTTAGGAAACTTGAAAATTTCCTTCCCATTTAAATTTAAGCATGGACAAAGAAACATAAATACTATACTTAATTGTTTCCAACTCAGCTATTTTATACATGGAGTACAGGGTTTTAGTTTAGGAAGATGACTTTCTAAATGTCATAAGATAGTATGGTATTTTTCCAGTTCATTACACAAGGCTAGCTATTCAGGTCAAAGTAAAGAGAGGAAGAAAAAAAAAAAGGTTTCCTGCCTTCATCTTGACATCATAAAATACTATTGCAAAGCTGAAGATTAAGAGCATTATAAAGAACTTTCACTTTGGCAACATCAGCTGCATCTGTCGTACAATTTTTTTCTGTTCCTCATTGCACCACCCCAGTTCTTTTACAACAAGCCAAGAACACTTAAAAGTCTTCAATATCAGTTCCTATCTGTTGATATGAAAGGATGATGTAAGAGCTACATGTGTGGAAACAAATGAATAGTTGATCCCAGAGAGAGCGGGAATAACAACAAAGTCATCACAAATACAAAGAGAAACAGCAAGGAAAACTGATAATATACCTGAATAGCAAAAGTCTTTAGAGTGAGGTTATATCAAAGAAGTTGCATTATGAGAGTGCTATCCTTTTATGACACCGCGCCTACGTTATCCAACAATTGCCTAACCAAAAGCTTGTTACTTATGAGGTAAAAGACAACTTCAAATAATTGAACAACTAATACATATATACATTGCCATACCATTCAGAGGCCAATGTAAGGATCCTGAAACTTGTACCAGTTTTGCAAGATTACACGGTCAGGTAAGTTCAAATCCACATAGTAGAAGATAGAGTAGTTTAGTGTCAATCCAAGCCTAATTAGATAAGTTAGGGCAAGTTCTGCACTTGCAATATCCTGCAGCAAAAAAGAATTAAAAGAGAATGAAATGAAAGTGCTTTATGCACATTCAAAAAGAAAAAAAACAAAAACAACTTGCCTCATCTACATGGTAGTCGTTTGTAGCTGTTAGGCTAAACCAACAACCCACTGCCAAAACCTCAAGCACAAAGAAATATGGTATTAATGCAAAGGGAGAGTTTTGAAGCAGTTGTAGTAATTTTTTTTTAAACAAAACTGAAATTGAAGCATTCATATCTCTGTGACTAATAAAAGAGGATGTAAGATATGATTATCCATATATATATATATATATATATATATATATATAGAGAGAGAGAGAGAGAGAGAGAGAGAGAGAGAGAGATAATACATATCTTCTCATGTCGAAAGCTATAATTTTTGCACTAACTTACTTAATTCTACCGATCTAGCAGACTACATCCACTTAATCCATTAAAAAAAAGAAAAAAAAAACACTCATTAGCTATCTAAATAAATCTAACCAATTGAGCATTTCACAAGACCAAGCCATGGATAAAATTATTTATAAAGATCACAACCTGCCTGCACGAACTTTAAACAACACCACAAAAAGAAATCAAATGTTAAAAGGAAAACTTCTTAAAAGCATATCAACTGCTCAAGAAATTAAGCTAGTAGTTAAAAAATGTAAAAGTCTGATTTTCATCTGTTCTCACAAAAATTTTAATATGCAATATCCTAACTATATCTGTATATAATTGAAAGTCAAGTTTTGCATGAAGTTGGTTCAAAGCTAAGGGCAACTAAATTATTTGTTAGTATATCCCATCAGGGATTCTTATTCAAGATGTGGAATAACCATTCAAATTTGTACCTTATCGGAATCTTTCTCTACTCCAACTTCTAATTGGGCAGTTCCATAAAAAAGTCGTCTCTAGTCTGCCAAAAAATGAACTCTTCTCTGATGACTCCCAGTACAGGTGCAACGAGTAAAATAAGCAAAAGAAGCACTTCGGGCATGCTCGGCCGCTGTAAAAGCGAGTCTGTTTTGCAAGATAATGATGATCATGAGAAAACCAGCAAGACCAAGAGCTATGTAACGAAACTTGTAAAATATTTGGAGCTCCTTTGCTTCTCTAACGAGCTTCAAGGTGCGAACTGTTCTCAGAAAAAACGAAGGAAACAGCTGCCGGTAGCCAACCGATTAGTAAGATGAGAGATTTTCAGTTGTGTCCGTACATAGCATGATATAGTTGGGTGATTATTGCACCACTTAGGCCAAAAAATCCCTTGAGGAGACCAATTACAACACCTCAGCTCTCCGGGAAGTTTCTTACGCAAGTAACTAAAACCACAGTGTTCACAGAGGTCTGAGAATTCGCACCGATGCAAATATACAAACATATCTATAATAAGATTTAAGTAAAATTAAAATAGAGTTGAAGTGGGGTTAAAAAAAATGAATATGCTGATTTGTGAATGTTTGTTTAGTAATTTAATTAAATATTTTAAATTAATTAATTAAGTATTTATTTTATTAAGTATTGTTATCTTTATTTCACAATATAAGTCGTTTTAGATTTATATATAAGAATTAAAGATCTATAAATTTTTAATAATTTTAAAATTAAACTTTAAAAAATAATCTTAATTAAGTCTTTGTCTTCCTTAACAATTAAAAAGAGTTAAGTCATAATTAATAGAAAAAGATATTACAGGAGGCCATAGAGTTAAAAAAAATAATACATTTTTATAAAATGACCTATATTATAAAAAAAAATTTAAATTTAAAATGACTTATATTAATAATAAAATATTCTTATTGTCTAAGTGCTTAAGACATAATAAAATATTATTATAAATTTTAAATAAATTTAAAATTATTTAAATTTAAAATTTAAATATATTAAATATGTATTTAATTATTAATATATTTTTATATTTAATTTAATTTATAATAAAATAAAATATAAAAATAAATTATAATTAATTTAAATTTTAAATTTCAAAATTCAAACATAGAAGCTTATGGTTACGGTTACGGTGACGGTGGTTGTTGATTAGGATGAGATGGAAGCCGCAAGAAGCCAAATTAGTTGTCGATTGAAATAATCGCGGACCGACACGTGAGCTAATGGAAGTCCAAAGTCCCCGCAAACGAAATTTAATCTATTAGCGATTGATGTGACACGGCCAAACAACCTTTTATAAGCATTATTAGCATTTTTTTTCCCCTAAGTAATAGTCTTATCTCCCGTTAAAATTGACATAATTAACTTGTTACGAATTTTATATAAAAATTAAAATTAAAATAATATAATATAATATAATATAATATAATATAATATAATATAATAAAAATAAAAATATATAAATCTTATAATATATTATATTATATTTAAATATATAAAATAATATATATGAGATATATTAATTATTTTATAATAAATTATATAATAATTTTTTTAAAAAAGTATAAATGTTTTTAAAATAATTTAAAATAATAAGTAGAGTAATTTAGTTAAGATAGAAAAAATAGTATTATTGGCATCTATGTTTCAAACTTTCTGTGGCTTATAATATCCTTTGTTCACACCATCGAATAACAATGATTAATTTCTATTAGCTTTCATTTTCTATTTTTTGAGTTCTTTTAAAATGAATTTATTTAAATTAAATAAAAGTTAAAATATATTAAATTAATATAGAGTTAAAAAAAAGAATATAATATTTTATATATAAATGAGAGTTTTAGCTTAAATTAAACGTTGAACACACTTAATTTTTAAAAGAACAGGGATTTGGTTCCTTGCAAACTCTCGTTAATTACAGGTGCCATTTTTCCCATTTAGCTTAGTTGTTTTTGGGGCCAGGCCGTCGTACTTATAGAATATGGTGTTAATTATAAAAAGCAAAACCTTTGGGCACCACCACGTCGTTGAGAATGGCTTTAATTTGACACGTCAATCACGGGTAAGTCTCCCTTTTCAAGCAACTGATTTGGCCGGACGACGTAAAATGTCCAATTTATCCCTAGGTTAAGCCAACTGATTTGGCATTCAATTCTGCTTCATTGGGCCGGCTTCACTTGCTAGGAGGGCCCCATAACTTCAGACTAAGAATTGCAGAGGCCCAATTATGAGTTGGACTTCTCCAAAAATTGGCGTATGCCACTGTTTGCGGCGATCACACGGTATTCTTTAGTAAAAGGCGAAAGAATAGTTCGCTTTGCGCTCACCGCGTGGCTGCTGTGAATTATTTTTTTTATCGTGGGGGCAAATATAAGAAAGCAACCTGGGCTACCCAATTCTGTCTGGTCAATGTGGGATATATGCTTCTCTTCGCCCTCTTCCTCTACTCTGCCCTCACCTTCACCTTCCCCTATCTGTCAACGGTGCAGCGCCAAAACCCACTCGTCAGTCCTAACCATCTATCCAAAACCTGGTGAAGTTCATTTCATTTTATTTCGTGTATGAGCATTTGATCCAAACCACTGTTTCCGGATGTGAAATCTTTATTTAAACTCGAGAACCTGCCCTTCAAGGCCGATGATACTGATTTGTGCTGGTTTAATAAGGGCCATTGAGGCCTAGTGTTGGAGCCAAAATGAACTCTGTTGCCAGATACTGAAGGAAAATGTGGCCCTGTCGAAATCTGTAAATGTATATCTCCTTTCTGCAACTTGGGATGGGAACACCACATAGGTTCAAGAGAAGACCACCTGCTGTCAAGACTGGACCAATATTGCTCCAACTCTACACCACCTGAGCTTAGATGCATTTAAAGGAGCAATTATGCATGAAATCAATAACTTTCTTGAACTTAAACATGCTTCCAGTAATTGCAAATCCTTTATTTATCGACTCAATGAGTGACTTCAACAAGTTTCAATAGCCAACCAAAAACCACTACTAGTTGTTAATTCTGAGCAGCACGCCAATATACATGGAAATGAGACGATAATCTACAATTTATCTTTTCATTTTCATTACCATTTGGTCTTCTGTATGTTCAGCTTCCAAGTAGAAAATTGCTACTTATTTCTTGTGTATTGAGTGTTCAGTTTCTGTATGATTGAACTTGTTGGATTGGAAGATTCACATCACATATATGCATATTTTTGTCATTCATGGGGGTACTAACAATATTTGTTCTTGATGAAAAAATAAAGAAATACAAGTAATTCTCCCTTGTTCTTTGTCCTTCCTTTTTAGTGTTTCAAAATTAAATGGAAATTTGATTCCTCTTCTTCTTACATACATTTTCCATTTTATATGATTGCCTTTAAATTCTTAAGCTATAAAAGACAAGTGTATCCTAAATGACGAGAAAAGAAAAGTATCCGTTGAATTTAACCATCTGAAAAAGCACTTATACGAACTGACTATTTGCAATTCTGCTGTTGTAGCCTATAGCTATACGTTTCCTGGAGCTTCCTTGCTTGTAGGATGAAGATGAACTTCATTATCTTGTGGGGTTTCAGACAAATCGATCACAGTCTCAGCCTTTCGCTCGTCTCTGAACTTCTTATAAATATCTCCTTTGTAAAATTCCCTTGTTCTATGAACCAGAGTTAATGAACTATGCAACCGAACAACGTTGTTGCGGTGATAATAATAAAGGATAGTCTGTAACACTCCCCACCAGAGCATGTCAAATCTTGACTGGCTTGTCCTGCTAGTCCCTTGGCAGCCATTTGCTTCATTGCCTCTTTGTCATAGAGGTGACCTGCAACTTTCACATTAAGAGCATAAGCTCTTATGGGGCTTGCCACAGCACCAAACTGAAACAAGGTAGAGTAGTATTTGAGGCCAAATATAAACCCCACCATAACATAAGGGGCAACTAAAGTAGTGTGAAACCAAACTACAACCAGAAAATATACAAATTGAAACTTAATGTTTAATCAAATAAACATTATATCATATTATCATATTTGTTGTGCAATTTTCAAAGTTATATCAGTCTCTATGTGTATATTTAAAAAAAAAAAAAAACAATAACAACAAACTAAGCCTTAATCCCAAGTAACTTAGAGTCGGCTACATAAACCAACGTCCGGTAACGTGTAGTCATCTACATGAATCCTCCCTCGCCACTTCCTTCTATCGCACATCATACTCTCATCCAAATCTAACAAAGACATATCTCTCATAATCACCTCTATCCATGTCGTTTTAGGCCTACCTCTACCTCTATCTAACCTACCCTGCCTCACTCTCTCCATCGTCCTAATAGGAGCATCCCTCGATCTTCTCTAAACATGTCCAAACCAACGCAGACAACTTTCTCTCATCTTTTCCTCAATAAATGCCACGCCCACCTTTTCCCTAATACTCTCATTTCTAACTCTATCCTTTCTGGTATATCCACACAACCACCATAACATACGCATCTTAACTACTTTCATTTTTTGAATATGACACATTTTAACTGCTCAACATCTCGTACCATATAGCAAAGAAGGTCTTACAGCTATCCTGTAAAACTTTTCCTTTAGATTAAATGGTACATTACGATTACAGAGAATACCAATCGCACACCTCCATTTTAACCAACCCGCCTTAACTCGGTGGGCAACATCACTATCGAGCTCTCTGTCTTTCTGAATAATAGATCTTAGATATCGGTAACAATCAGTTAACGGTATATCTTTACCTTCCAAAGTTACACTCTGTGCTATGTTTCTGCTACCACTAAACTTGCATTCCATATACTCTGTTTTGCTCCTACTAATTCTGAAGCCCTTGGATTCTAATGTCTGCCGCCACAACTCCAATTTAGCATTTACACCGACTCTAGTCTCATCAATCAACACAATATCATCCACAAACAACATACACCATGGCACTGCATCCTGTATAGTGCAGGTCAACTCATCCATAATGGCTGCGAAAAGGAAAGAGCTAAGTGTTGATTCTTGATGCATCCCGATAGTAATAGGAAATTCTGCAATCATTCCGGCGCAAATCCTTACACTTGTACATGCTCCCTCATACATATCTTGAATGAGAGTAATATACTTTATTGATACACCTTTCTTGGCCAGCACCCACCAAACTACTTCTCTAAGCACCTTGTCATAAGTTTTCTCTAGATCAATAAATACCATATGTAAATCTTTCTTTCTTTCTTTCCCTATAATATTCAATCATCTGTAGTAATAAATGAATTGCCTCTGTAGTGGAATGCCCAAGCATAAAAACAAACTGATTATCAAAAATTTGTATAATGCCCCGTAACCTCTCTTTAATCACTCTCTCCCAAAGTTTCATAGTATGACTCATGAGTTTAATCCCACGATAATTGACACAATCTTGAACATCCCCTTTATTCTTGTACAGAGGAATCAGAGTACTCTTCCTCCACTCTGTAGGCATCTTATTAACTTTATATATCTTGTTGAACAAACTTGTCAGCCACGTAATACCTATGTCTCCTAAACATTTCCAAACCTCGATCGGTATACCATCCGGTCCTACAGCTATTTTTGGCCTCATCCTTTTAAGGGCATCTTGGACTTCATGCTTCTAAATACGACGAATCCACACACGGTTAACCTCTTCATTCAAGATCACCAGGCTACCTACACTCGAAACTTAGACTTAACTCCCGTTGAATAACTTATCAAAATACGATCTCCATCTCTCTTTTATTTCGCCGTCCTTAACTAAAACTCTGTGGTTATCATCCTTTACACATTTTACCACACCTATATCTCTCGTCTTCTTCTTCCTGTAACGCGTCAATCTATATATATTCTTCTCCCCATTTTTTGTATCTAACTTTTCATATAAATCCTTGTAAACTATGGATCTTGCGTTTCTAACAGCTTCTTTAGCTTTTCTTCGCGCGACCTTATATTTCTCAAAAGTCTCATCACTCCTGCACTTCCCTAAGTTTCTATAGTACTCTTTTTTACTCCTTACGATTTTTTTTACTTCATTGTTCTACCACGACACGTCCTTGTTGAGAGGTACTTTTCCTTTAGATTCTCTAAACACTTCCTTAGCTACTGTCCTAATACATTGAGCTATCTTTCTCTACATAGTATCTGGATCCGAATCCATATCAGAAGACCAGTTATCCACCTCAACTACCTTATTGAAAAAGGCTATTCTTTCATCCCCCTAAAGATTCAGCTGCTTACTTTTTTTCCTAAAATTAAAATCGAGGACCAACAGCCTGTGTTGCGTAACTATACTCTCGCCTGGAATAATTTTACAACCCGTACAACTACTACGAAACCTATGCCTCATAATAAAGAAGTCTATCTAACTGGCATTTAACCCGCTTCTAAAGGTCACTAAGTAAGAATCTCTCTTTTTAAACCAGGTGTTTGCTATGGTCAAATTAAAGGCCAAAGCAAAGTCAATAATAGTAGTTCCTGCTTCGTTCCTAGCTCCGAAACCCTGACCTCCATGAACACTCTCAAACCCGCTCTTATCAATACCCACATGTCCATTTAGATCACCACCAATGAAAAGCTTTTCTGTACACGGTACGCTCTGAACAATCTTATCTAAATCATCCCAGAACTGTTGTCCAACCGAATCATCGAGACCCATTTATAGCGCATACGCACTAATAACAGTAGTAATCTCGCCGCCAATCATGATCTTGATGCTCAAAATCCTATCACTCTTCCTTTGTACTTCAACTGCATCATCAATAAACTTACGATCAATAATAATTCCAACTCCATTTCTATTCCTAACTCTATCTGAATACTAAAGCTTACAACCCCACGGAGCTACTACCCACTTAGTTTCCTGAAGATACAAAATGCTAATCTTTCTCCTCTGCATTACCTCAACTAGTTCTATCAATCTACTAGTTAAAGATCCTATATTTCATATAGTTAGATGTATCCTATCCCTATAGACTGTCTTTTTTTCCCTACACCCTTACATATTTGACACCGTATTCGAGGACCGACATGGCGTGTTGCTTTCAGGCAATGACCTAACTACCCTCACAAATTTATCATTACACCCGGGTCTAGGAAGTGCAGTGCGTCGCTAAGTAAGGAACGCTCCCACGAAGTCAATCGATTGGTTCATGTCATAGATATGACTATATTTTACGCTGGCCATCACAAGCCTTACCGCAACTCTCCTCTTTTATCCGGGCTTAAAACCAGCAATGAACACCGCAGACAAAATCCATGAAGCTCACAGGCGGAGTTCTCTATGTGTATATTTTTAAAAAATTAAAAAAAGAAGGAACAAGAATATCAAACAGCAAAATAATTAGTGGCATATCTCAGTGACCATGCAGAATAAACCAGAGAAATGATAAAATAGGAATATTCTCACCCCACAACAACGATCAAGAAAATAGCTAGTATTGTCTTCTTGACAGCATCCCATGCTTCAGATTGCTTTTCAGGAGTTCTTATATCTCTTGATACAATGTCAATGACTATCCCTCCAAATTTTGGCTGCAATAGAAAAAGTGCACATGCTAAGAGGCAAATCCCACTGAAAAAATCTCAACGTCAAGAGAGTGCGATTATGCAAATATAAAAATTTATCTAGCCAAAATTGATAAAACAAGCCATGAGAACTCATGCAAAAGCAGCAAATGTAATCAACAACAATTCAGATTACTTAATTCTTCAGTCAACCTCAAAATTATCCTAAGAGAACCAGCAACTTTATCATGTGACAACGAACTAAACATTTTTTATTCAAAGATCAGAACTTCAACAAAAAGACCGGATAATTGCCTCCGTGCATCAATATTATAAATGACATACTATGAGAAGGTTTGATGTGGATGCTATCAGCAATGCAGTAGTTGCAATAATTAACTTCCCCGTATCCGGCTTTACCTACATATTACGAGAATGTTGTCACCAAAGGCAGCAGTAACGATCAACTTCAGACATATCACAATTTATCCCAAGCTTACCAGAAAAAACACTCTAGAAAAATGAACATTGGCTACCTACGTTTGCAAGAAAATGTCAAAATCCTTGAGGAAAGCTCTAACTAAGGATAGAATGAAATACAGAACCAAATTACACAAGCAGTAATTACCGGCACTGCATCTCCATGCTCTAAGTCTGTCAGTTGACCATCGGATGAAGCATCCTCATTTGCCTTCTGCCTAGCCTACAAGTAGAAAAGAAAATTAACCAGATGTATTGATAATTTCAACTTGCTTATGACTCTCCACATACATCCCATGCAGGGGAACTTCAGGACAATGTTCCATAAATTTTACAGAAGAAATGCAGCAATATCACAAAACCCAATACCAAAGTTCAGTCTATATTAAGTTTCAGAATTTCTTTAGAAGTTAGTCTTCTAACTGGTGAGATATATCATGAAGGCATAAACCTCCAATTCCACCAACATGAATGAATGTATTGTAGGATTAGATGCTGAAATATTACCAAGTAAATCAAACAAGTAATTAGCAGCTAGAACATTTGTTAGGAAAATATCCAAATTTAAGTCGAAAAACTCATGAGCAAATCAAACAAGTCCATAAAAGATTTCAAAATTCTCATGCCAAGGGGGGGAAAATCCCAGATGATTTTGATCGGAAAAGTAAGCAATGAAAAGCTACCTTTTTATTTAAGAGGGGGCTCTATCGCTTCCAGAAGACATTATGGACCGGGAAGTCTAATCCAAATGATGTTTCTTCCCCATTAGAACGAACAACGAGAAACAAGTTGTAAGCTAAAAATTGAAATTTAACCAAGACATGATTTTTGCTGCTCTGCATAATCGTTACCTGATGTACTGACTCAATATTGGTTTCGAAAAATCAGCTTTGAGAAGTTGGTGGACTTTGGAAGCAACACTGACTCAAGAAGAGGCTCAGTGAGTCAGTCCCGGTGAAAGAAAAAAATTGGTATTGAAAGCTTCAAGAATCCTCAAACAAAAATAGAGATCATACAACTTATCATTAATATACAAGTCGACAAAACACAAAAAAGGTATTGAGAAGTTGAGATTCTCACGTGCTCTCTAGACCAATTGCTATTGCGCTCACAAGTAGCAGTCATTTTATGATGCTTCTTTTGACATCTCAACCGGCTGGTGCGCACTTTCTTTTAAAGTGGAATCATTGCCTAGTGATAATCATTTCTGAGGTAATTGGGGTAAAAATCAATACCCTAAAAACAACTTAAATTAATCAAGAATATTGGTCGAGAAGAAACTGAAAGGGTAGGGAATTATCACAAAAGATGTTGCATTTTCTAGCTGTCTATGCTCTTCACCGCTAGCCAAAGGGTATGCTTTCCCCCATTTATTATTCTTCATCATATCTTTGTTTAGTTGAAATGGATCTCTCTTTTTTTGCTTTTTCAATAGTTCTACAAAGCAAGCAATTGAACATATCCTAGGTGCCAAAAAAAAAAAAAGGACAACAACCAGATAAATTACATGGTCATGGTCAAACAAGACATATTACATATTGTATGATCAACAAAGTCTTTCGTATAGAATAAAACAGTTTTAAAGGACAAGGAAAAAGCAAAAAACCTATTCTACAGAATCTGAAGACCTTGATTAGCAAGAAAACTCAGAAAACAAAACCAATTTTCATCCTCCCACATGGAAAAGAAATGACTTTGTGGGGTTCCAAAGGAAACAGTATGAGGAAGGAGTATAAGAACCTAAACTGCCATCCTCTCACATGGATAAGTATTGAAATTTGTTCAAAATTTTAAGCGTACAACAAGAATAAGTTTTAAATGTAGAAGAAAAGTTTGGATCTTTTTCAATTCCAAGTATTTTTGTGGCACAAATAGGCAACCAAGCATATGATAAGAACAAGTATAGCATATTAGACAGCCACTAATAGGATCATGTGTTTGGGGGGATGTTGATTAGATTTGCTAGCAAATCAAAAATCTCTTCCTCGCCAAAAACTCCTAGTTTAAATAGTACTTTACCTATCGCTATTTCACCAATACATTTCCCATATCATATATCATAGTCATAATAATTCACAAGACCGACAACTCTCATGCCTATATATGGAACTCAAAGTAACCAAGACCTCGACACAAGAAAAAAAAAAAGAAAAAAGAGCAATAATTATTCAAGAAAATGGAAACTTTAGCCAATTACCCTCCCATTCCCAAGACGATCAAGAAAGGAGACCCAATTACTAACCTCCAAAAAATCAAATTCTAATTAAAACAGTAGTTCTACAAAAAATCATCAATATAATCAAACAAGTATTCTGATAGTCATGCCAACCAAAAGACTGACAAATAATTATCAAACTTACCAAAATAAAATCAGATACTCTAATAGTCATGCCAACCAAAATAAACTGAGGTACAAGCAATTATCAAACTTACCAAAACAAAATCAGAGAAAATTCCAGTTGAGACCTTCACATAACAGGTTATCCAAAACAATCTAGAGGGCATATGAACATATGGGAGACACCAGAACCAAAAAACAACAGAGACCCTTTTTCATGCAGATGCTGATGATGATAAAACATAAAGAGGGTCTTTCGGAAATATAATTCCTAAAAATAATTACTGGAAATGAGTAGAAATCATATAAACTAATAATTACTGGAAGAAAAACTGTAGAATTAAGCAAATAAAGCATTTTTCTTTGCAGACAGAAAGGATACAAAAGAGGAAGAAAAAAATATGGGGAAGGGGCGATGGAAGAAAAAGCCGAGAGAGAGAGAGAGGTATAGGGAGTTCAAAAATGGGGGTAGAGGAAGTGAGACAGATGCTCTAAAAGAATGTAAAGCGTATCCCATCAAAATTCAAATGGAAAAAAATAAAAATTAGTATAAAATGACTAAATTGTCCATGACGACCAAATAAATCTGAAGCATACAAAGAGTAATTTGATAATCTTGATAAAATCTAACACATTCACTATTGAATTTTTAAAATTTAAACCATCACATTTTAAAAATATTGAGAAGGAAAAAAAATAAAAATTTACTAAAATAATATCTTTTGACCATTCACTTCCCTTATCACTTTTAGTATATACATTTAGAAGTAGCTTTGAAACTTAAATTACTATTTTAGTCATTGCACAAATTATTTAGATTATTTGAGGAATAAAAAAATTATTTTATTTTAGAAAGTCCATTAGACTAGAATAATTAATTAAGTCTAAGATTAATTCATTGACTAGCTAATTAATTAATTCTAAAATATTCAATTTAATATATGGACTTAAATAAAATAAATAAGGATTGGTCTAATAATTATATTGGATCATGTATTTATTATTTTAGGCTTTAATTAAATTGAAAAGCACAGATAAAATAATAAATAAGGTGAGTTGAGGTTTTATTATTTTGGGTTTTAATTAAAGATTCAAGACAGTTAATAAAATGCCCAGTTGATGGATGAAATCTTATACTAGGTTTACTCAGCTATGAGGATTTTTATTATACTCTCTAGAAGTCCACCACCATAAGGACTAATACAAGCTCTAGCCGCTATCCTTGGTAACTCTTTCTCAATTTTCTTCCTCAAAAAAAAAAAAATCCTAACCAATTTTCACTAATAGCTTAATTTGTGAGGTTGAGACAATACCTTGGAAGATCAAAAGTTTCAACTTTTAGACATGTTTTATTGCATGAGCATATGTTTGGCAAGTCTTCCAATTGGTTCATCCCTGGAGTTCATGATTCAAACAAATTTTGGAAAACATATTGATTAATCAAATCCCGTTACAACCATGGTTTCTTCTAATCTAAGAATGAAAATTAAGTATTTGATTTTAATATCTAATTAAATTTTAATTTTCTATTGTGATTGTGTGATACTTAATCCTACAAATGTCCCATTCCACTTGTTGACAATTACGTAGTATGTAGCTTGTGGCAACTCTTTATTCTTGGTCTGTCAAATAACTACTTCTTATCTTATCATATTTTTTTTTCCAAAAAGTTTATATATTGACAAACTTCTTCTTGTAAACTATTTGAAGTACCATCATCATTATGGGCTAGTACTCTACTCTTATTTTGCACATAATATTCAAAATAATAAAAGAAAAATATAGACACTTCTTTGACAAGATAAGCATTGCATATTGAGCCTTCAACTCAAACTTTATTTCTCACCTTACTCTTGAGATGATGCAAATACCGAACATGTTAACATGAAAAAAAACACCTTTAGCCATATCTTGAATTAAAAAGCACATGTCATAATAATTTATCTCTCTTAAAGGTTAATAAAAGCAAATCTCTTAAAATGATACACCTATCTATATTTTACAGGATCAGCTGCTCTAGCTTCGTAAGCAAAAAAAAAAAAAAAAACTAGTAGATGTTCCATAATATCAAAAAATACTAGTGAAAAAATTCATTCTAACTTACAAATTAGTAGAGGAATGTTCTTATCTAAATCATGTATATGTGATACTAATAACTTTGGAGAGCATAGATCTTTGTAGAAAAGGCTTAACCCAGTAAAACACTTCATAAATTTGTTGGGATAAATTATAGTAAAGCTTTGGACATTAATCATTCCATAAATACATGACAATCCTACATTTTCATGCTGGATATCTTAAGGTATTTCAAGTCTACACACCTCTCCAAATTTGAAGCATAACCATTGGGAAGTCTAAGTTCCTTTACCTATTTCAACACAAGTTTGTTTTGTTCCTTTGTCAATATATAACATACTTTTTTTTTTTTTTTGCTCCCTTTCTCTAGTTGACGAATCAACGAACAACTTCGAATAGTTATAACACCTACGTATATCATATCTAACCTTATTTTGTCCTTAGTCTTATTGTTTACATCCATCATAATATTAAACATATTGTTAAACACATTTTTCTTATTGTGCATTATATTTATATTATGTCGAATGAGATTTTTTTCCAATACGACAAATCCCAAAAGATGCTTTATTTCTCCCGATTATAGTATTCGTCTCAAACATTTATTTTTGTAAGTTCATAGGCACATTCCATAACTTTGGGAAGAAGTCGTACCACATCCCAAAATTAATCCTCAATCAGGTGAAGTGGAGGGAGTGAATATTTTACACCTCTATCTATTCTAAAAGACTTACTATCTCTTTTAAAACAATATCCTAGTAGCAAGAACCGTCGATGACAACTAAACCACGATTGTTTATCTCCAAAATGTAACTGGAATAACTTTGTATATTTCATACAATAGAGACATGCCAAGATCCCAGATGTACTCCACCCGCTTAGCATACCATATGTAGGGAAGCCATTTATAGTCCATTGGAATATAGTTTGCATCTAAAAATTTTATTTCTTAGAAATGTTATATATGGAGACACACCCCATACACAATATTTTTAATTCATCTATAAGTAGTTGCAAATGCATATCTAAAATTTTTCTTTGGATTCTTTGGACTGAAAATAACAACTGCAAAAAATATCACAGGATTTTTCATGCATGTCCAAGGTGGAAGATTATATAGAGTAACTATCACTAGTTAACAAAAACACTGTTTTCTTAACAGCCCATATAGTAATACACACACACACACACACACACACACACACACACACACACACACACACACACACACACACACACACAATTTAAGTCTCACATTCCAAGCCTTAACTACAAAATTAGGATGTGTTCGATCAAAATGCTACCAGACTTCACTATCTTATAGGTGTTTCATTACTCCATCTTCGATTTAACTCTCTGCATATTATCTATTGTTCTCTACTATTATTTTAGAGGCATATTTCCTCTACAACCTTCAGATCAGCAGAAAATAGTGCATCTTCTTCAAAGCAATATCTTTCTGTTACTTATTCTTCATTATTTTTTTTTTTTACAAGCATACAGAGTATGACCACAAAACCTACATTCTTTACCACTATTATATTCTTTCCAATAAAGCATACAACTATTAATACATATATTTATTTTCTGAATTGGTAAACCAAGTATAAAAACTAGCTTCTTCATTCTATAAAAGTCATTTAGTATATTGTTACTAATTGGCATAACCTCTTTCATGAGTTGGGCTACTCCGTTGAAGCATTTTTCTGACATGTTGTTCTCGAACTTGATGTTTAAAAAATGAGCAATCACTGGCAATTCTAAATGATTTGTACATCTACCTCATGTAGGGTGTTTGCAACCATCAACAGATCATAAAATTTCTGAGTATTAGGATTAGATGGTTTTTCAATAGTAGGGGGAAGGGGAGTGTGAATTTGCAGGAAACTTGTGCCTACTACATCTATTACCATATCATGGAAGGGATTACTTGACCCTAATCTCTAACTCATCCCTTTGGCACTAAACAATGATATCAGTTGATTAGTTGGAGTAAATCTTTCACCATTACATGTCCAACTATAATAACCTTTTACAAATCCTTTACTATATAAATGAGCCCTCACTTTATTTGAGGGCTTAAAACCTTTTATTCTTACACTTAAACTAAGGACATCTGATTTCATCACTACTAAGTGATTCTGAATGTAAAATGCCCATTCAAAAAAAATGTTCAACTCCACTAATGAATTCTTTATTAAGTCCCTTGATCCCTAGAATATATATTCTATACATTCAAATATGGTTTTTTTATTTAGATTTATAATGACAATTTTTGGATTTGAAAATGACATTTAATGCAATTTAGTGATAGACATAAAAATAATGCAAAAATATATAGTATCTAACTAACTTAAAAGTAATTACCTATTACTTATAGGAAGTGATCACCCATTATTCATGGAAAATGATCACTTATCTCTCACAAAGATCTAGTCATGCATGTATTGATTTTGTATTCATAAAATATCTCCAAGGTTAAAAAAAAAAAAAGCATTGATCAACAATTTCAAAAAATGATAAACTCTGTCCATGAGCTTGTTCAAAGAAATAGTGTGAAGAAGAGCCTAAATATGATGAACGCTAATGTAGATATGTAGGTTAAGTGTGGTGCTTTGGACATGGATAAAGAGATTTTTAGTATGTGTTCTCTTACTTGTGACCAATTGAGTTGTTTAGATATAGAGCAATAAGTTCATAATTCCTATGTCAAGCAAAACCTGGTATCCCTTAGTTTCACTATGAGAAAATGATACATCAGCTATAAAGTTTTAGTTAGGAAAAAAAATTTGTCACTAAAAGTGCCTTTCACCTAGGAAATTTTTTTTTTAGGAACAAAAATTTTTTGTCGCTACTAATTATAACATTTAACTACAAAATTTTTATTTCTTTACTAAAAGTGATGGCTTTAGCTAGAAAATAAGTGTATTAGTAAGGAAAATTTAAATTTTCTAGCTAATAATGCATCACCAGTGACGAAAATTCATTTCTTAGTAAAAAATATTAACTTTCATCACTATTATTATATCTTTAGTGACAAAACTTGCATTTCTTAACTAATACCTGACCTTAAATTTTTAAATATTTATAACATGACCTCAAAAATTTTACAAATTGGACTTTAAATTTATATAATTGCAAAATAACCTAAAAATTATAAATTGGTCCCTAAATTTTAAAATAATTTTAATACAAGCCTAAAAATTTTATAAATTTATCCTTAAATTTTTAAATATTTATAATATGATATTAAAATTTTACAAATTGGACTTTAAATTTTGTATAATTACAAAATGACCAAAAAATTTACAAATAGATCCATAACTTTTGAAATATTTACAATATAATTTTAAAAAATTATAAATTGATCCCTAAAGTTTTAAGTTTTTACAATATATGTTGCAAATATGTGTGTGTGCGCGCGTGCGCGCGTGTTATAGACATATATATGTGTTTGTGTATACATATGTGTATGTTGCCTTTACGCACAGACATACACACACACACACACATAGATATATTTATATATATACAACACATACAAATTTTTACAAATATGCACGCGCGTGTGTGTGTGTGTTATATACACAAAAAAAAAATCCTTCAATAATATTTTAAATTGTATTTGACTACCTTCAAATTTGGTTATGATACTTTTTTTAGCAATTTTAACAAATCTAATAGTTGGGTCGTTAATTTGATATACTTATCATTGTAAATATGTTAAATTTTGGACTTTTAAATAAAAATTATGCTAGTTTATGTCGTAAAATATATTCGATTACCTTTAAATTTAGTCATAATATTTTTTCTAACAATTTCAACAAATTTAACAATCAGATCGTTAATTTGATATGCTTATCTTTGTAAATGTGCTAGGTTTTGGACTTTTATATAGAGATCATGCTATATTACGTGGAGACATATATCCGATTACCTTCAAATTTGGTCAAAATACTTTTTTTTTTTAGTATTTTTTGAAAATCTAACGATTGAATCTTTAATTTAATTTGCTTATCATTGTAAATATGTTAGGTTTTGGGATTTAATATAGATATTATACTAGATTATGTGATAAAATATTTCTGATTACCTTAAGTTTTAGTCATAATATTTTTTTTTTGCAATTTTAATAAATCAAATAGTTGGATCATTAATTTGGTATGTTTATCTTTGTAAATCTATTAAGTTTTAGATTTTTTTTTTTGGTAGAGATTATGATAGATTATATAGCAAAATATTTTTTATTACATTGAAATTTGGTCATAATACATTCTTTTAGCAGTTTTAGCGAATCTAACGGTTGGATCCTTAATTTGATATGTTTATCTTTTTAAATGTATTACGTTTTGGGCTTTTCGATAGAGATTACGCTAGATTATGTAACAAAATATATCTAATTATCTTTAACTTTGCCTATAATAAATTTTTTTTTTTAGTAATTTTAACAAATCTAACTGTTAGATCATTAATTTGATATGCTTATATTTGTAAATGTATCAGGATTTGAGATTTTATATAGAGATTATGCTAGATTATGTAATAGCATATATCTGATTATCTTCAAATTTGGTCATAATATATTTTTTAGCAATTTTAACAAATCTAACAGTTGAATTGTTAATTTAATATGCTTATCTTTGTAAATATGTTAAGTTTTGGACTTCTAAATAGAAATTATGCTAATTTATGTGGCAAAATATATCTGATTACTTTTAAATTTAGTCATAATACTTTTTCTAACTATTTTAACAAATTAACGGTTGTGCTTATATCTATAAATGTATTAGATTTTGAGTTTTTTAATAGAGATTATGCTAGATAATACGAAAAAATATATATGATTACCTTCAAATTTAGTCATAATGCCTTTTAAAGTAATTTTAACAAATTTAATGGTTGGATCGTTAATTTGATTTGTTTATCTTTATCAATGTGTTATGTTTTGGCTTTTATATAGAAATTGTGCTTATGTGACAAAATACATCTAATTATCTTCAAATTCGATCATCATAGACAAAATTATCTGATTATTTTCAAATTCGGTCATAATACTTTGTTAAAAAAATTTAACAAATCTAACAATCAAATCATTAATTTGATATGATATTCTTTGTAAATGCATTTGATTTTGGAAATTTATATAGAGATTATACTAGATTATGTAGAAAAATATATCTAATTATCTTTAAATTTGGTCATAATATTTTTTTTAAAACAATTTTAACAAATCTAGTTATTGGATCGCTAATTTGATATGCTTATTTTTGTAAATATGTTAGGTTTTGGGATTTTTTTTTTATAGAAATTATGCTTGATTAAGTAGAAAAATATATTCGATTATCTTCAAATTTGATCATAATACTTTTTTTAGTAATTTTAACAAATCTAATAATTCGATCATTAATTTAATATGCTTATCTTGGTAAATTTGTTAGGTTTTGGGCCTTTTTATAAAGATGATGCTAGATTACCTTCAAATTTTGCCATAATACTTTTTTTAGTAATTTTAAAAAATATAAAGGTTGGATTCTTAATCTGATATGCTAATATTTGTAAATGTGTTAGGTTTTGAGCTTTTCGATAGAGATTAATGCTAGATTATGCGGCAAAATATAATAGATTGCATTCAAGTTTGGTCAAAATATATATTTTTTAGTAATTTTAACAAATCTAACAGTTGGATCATTAATTTGATTTAATTATCTTTGTAAATGTATTGGATATTGGATTTTTTTTTTTTATAGAGATTATACTAGATTATGTGGCAAAATATATCTGATTACCTTCAAATTTGTCATAATACTTTTTTTAAGTAATTTTAACAAATTTAACAATTGTATCATTAATTTTATGTGCTTATCTTTGTAAATATGTTAGATTTTGAGCTTTTTGATAGAGATTATGCTAGATAATATGGTAAAATAGCTTTGATTACATTCAATTTTGGTCATAATAATTTTTTTTAAACAAATTTAATGATTGAATTGTTAATTTGATATGCTTATTTTTGTAAATACATTAGGGTTTGGGCTTTTATATTGAGATTTTGCTAGACTATGTGACAAAATATATTCAATTACTTTCAAATTTAATCATAATACTTTTTTGTGCAATTAAAAAAAAATTAACGATTGGATCTTAAATTTTTAAATATTTACAATATGGCTCCCAAAAAATTTTAAATTGGCCCTTGAATTTGTAAATTTTTTACAACATGATCTCCCAAAATTTTACAAATTAGTCTCTAAATTTTTAAATATTTACGATATGATCTCCAAAAATTTTTACAAATTGATCTCTTCATTTTAAATATTTATAATATGACCCTCAAAACTTTTACAAATTATTCCCTTATAATTTCTAAGAAAGGAATACTTGCAAATATTGAAACTAATACATACTGATGTATGTGGACCAATAACATTACAAGTAAGAGGGGGTTATTAATATTTCATAACATTTATTGATGATTATTCTCAATTTAGGTATTTATATTTAATGAAATATAAATTCGAAACCTTTAACAAGATCAAAGAACTCAGAAATGAAGTAAAGAAATAACTTGGTAAAAGTATTAAAACTTTAAGATTCGATCAAGGAAGTGTATACTTGAGTCAAGAATGTCAAAATTATCTTAGAGATAATGTGATATTATCTCAGTGAACTCCTCCACATACACCCCGACGTAATGGTGCATTCGAAAGAAGGAATCAAATGCTACTAGATATGGTTTGAACCATGAAGGCTTTTGCAAATTTATTCAAAGCATTTTGGAGATATGCACTAGAAATTTCTGTTTATATTTTAAATATAGTTCTATTAAAAATAGTTGATACTACCCCAACTAAGTTATTATTTGTTAAGAGACCAAAACTAACTCACTTGAGAATTTGGGGATGTCCTGCTTATGTTAAGAGGACAAAATCAGACTAACTTGAAAATATACCTGATAAGTGTTTGTTTGTTAAATATCCAAAGGAATCACATGGACATTATTTCTATCTTCCTTCTAAAACAAAGTGTTTGTTTCAACGCATGCAATCTTCTTAGAGAAGGAATTTATGCTTAAGGGAGATAGTGGGAATAACATTGAATTTAGTGAAGTTCAAAAAGAACAAACAAACAATGATCAATTGGATGATCTCAGATCTATTAACAAAATAGACGAATGTTCTTATACACAAGAACCTGATAGGTCAAGTAGGATATGTGTAGCACTTGAGAAATATGAATTTCTCATTAGTGATCACAATAAAGTATTGCTCATTAAAGAAGATAAGCCTACCATTTACAAGAAAGTTCTGAAAAGTTCAAAATTTGACAAATGGCTTGAACTCATGAAGTCAAATATGGATTCCATATATGACAACCAATTTTGGAACCCGAAGGGAAAAAACCCATAGAGTGCAAATGAATTTTCAAGAAGAAAACCGACATGGATGGTAAAGTTATTACCTATAAAGTACGACTAGTTGTAAAAGGTTATTGTTGACTACAATGTATTGACTATGACGAAACTTTTTTATCAGTAATAATACTAAAATCCGTACGGATACTTCTAACACTCGTTGATCATTATAATTATAAGATTTCACAAATATATGTAAAAACAGCTTTCCTTAATGAAAATCTGACTGAAAAAATGTACATGACTGATAAGAGCTAAAATCATCATTTATTTCCTAGTTACTTGAGGTTATTTTATGATATATTTGATATAATAACTAGGCCTATTTCTTCATATTTGATAATTTACTTTTGCAAAAGTATTTTGGTATTTTTATGCAGAATATATCAAGAAAAGGTAAAAACCGACGCCATGATAATACACAGTCAGTGCAGACCGTGTGGAGCACAGCAGGTGCTGGCCCCTCTTTAGAAAACAGAGAGAAAATAGAGCAATCATTGGGGATTTCGGAGCACGGCTAGTGTCGGCTCTAAAGGAAGCAGCCGGTATCGGCCCTAGTCTGACATTGTGGTGGCAGATTTTCCTTGTAAAGCATATCATGGCAATTGCAATCAAAATTCTTTTGGGAACTGAATCAACCACGAATTAGAACTCTTGTACATACTTTTTGGCAATTCAAACTCCTATAAATACAAGAGATTAACACTCTTTGAATCAATTTTCACCTTTGGGACTTGCAAACCCATAAGAAACTTCTAGAGAAACACCAAAATTTAAAAGGATCAAAGAGAATTCTTGGAGAAGGAAAGAAGATTGATCAAGAAGTTTCAAAGAAGAAGAATAATGCTCACTTGTCTATGAGTGGTTTCTTTTTCTCTTCTTTGTAAGTTATTGGTAATTTGAGTTTTAATTATTTTAATTGTATTTACAGGATTTTTTTTTGGATTCATGACTTGATATTGATTTTAGTTATTTGCTCAATTGATTGTTATTCTTGATATTTGATTACTTGTTTCTATTTGGTGAATTGATGAAGTTGAATTTCCTTTCTAATGGACTTGAAAAACAAAATAAGAATGAATTTAATCTAATTAATTCTATAATTGTTATCTTAACTGGATTGGGAAAGAATGTTAAGAATTGAACTTGAGTAATCAATGATTAGTTGATTTCGCCTAGAGTATAGGGTCATTGGCTAATTTTATACTTTGATATTACCTAGAATATAGGAATATTAGTTGAGGAATGTGTTTCATGCATCTTTTGGTTACTTTGGTTTGATTGAGAAATCTACTAAATTAACTAAAAGATAGTGATTTCATGTATTGGGAAAGAAATTAATCATATTTTATTTCTTCATAGTGCCAAGATAATAATTAAGTGTAATAATTGCTAATTAATCATTGTCATATCAAGGATTTCTATTTATTTAAATATCTTTTCTCTTTATTCTCACTCCTTGATTATCTTTGTAACTTTTCTTATATGACTTAATTTTCTCTAATATATTAGGTTAGTGTTTTATTTACCTCTATTCATTTGTTTTATTAGCTAAACAATAAATATTTGGGTAAAGTAAGATAAGAGCCTAAATTCCGATAGATTTGATACTTGCTATTCTCTATACTATATGATGGGTATACTTGCTCATATGTGTTATTTTAATGATTATCATTTTAATTAAAGCTTGATTGATTGTGAACTTTGTTGGTAATATTTTTTACACTAAAAAACACGCATCAATAACACAACCTGAGGGTTTCACATCCAAGGATCACACTAGAGTATATAAGCTGCAAAGGTCCATTTGTGGACTAAAGTAAACTTTTAGAAGTTGGAACATCCGTTTTGTATGAAACCAATTTTGATGAAACAATTAAGGAATTTGGTTTTATATAAAATATGGATGAATCTTGGATATACAAGAAGGTTAATGAGAGTGCAATTGTCTTCCTATTACTATATATAGATGACGTATTGTTAATAAGAAATGATGTCTCTACTCTTTAATCAGTCAATATTTTGTTATAAAAAAAAATTTCACGAAAGATCTTGGAAAAGAAACTTATATTCTGGGAATAAGATCTATAAAGATAGATCAACAAAGTTACTTGGTCTTTCACAGTCTACATACATAGATAAAGTGATAAAGATATTTAGTATCGATTAATCCAAAAGAGGATTCTTACCCATGACCCATGGGGTAAGCATTTTCAAAATCTATATGTATTTAAATATAAGATGAAAGGGATTATATCAGTAAAATAGCATATGCTTCGGCTATTGGTTCAATTGTGTATGTTATGATATGTACTAAATCCAATATATCTTTTGCTTTTAGCTTGACAAATAGATACCAATCTGACCCTGGAGAAGGTCATTGATTGGTTGTCAAGAACATCCTCAAGTACTTAATAAGGACAAATTATGTATTATTGGTATATGGAAAAGGTAACTTACAAGTCAAAAAGTATACTGATGCCAATTTCCAATATCATAAAGATGACTTCAAGTCACAATTAGGCTATGTGTTCACTTTTAACAGTGGGGTAGTTAGTTAGAAAAGTTTCAAATAAGATACAACTGTCAATTCAACCACTGAAGCTGAGTTCAGAATGGCTTTTGAAGTAGCTAAGTAGGTGGTCTGGATTAAGAAGTTTATATTAAAATTAGGAGTGGTACCTAGCATTATTGGTCTAATACTCTTATATTGTGATAACAATAGAGCTATTGCATAAATAAAGAAGCAATGGTCTCATTAACAATCCAAGTTTATACTTAGACGCTATCACTTGATTCATAAAATCATTGGTAGGAAAGATATAAAAATAGAGAGAGTTCCTACTAATCAGAACATTACTGATCCACTTACTAAAGCACTGCCCCAAAAGAAATATTATAGTCATGTTCAATCATGTAGTATTAGATACATAAATGATTGGGTCTAATGCAAGTGGAAGATTATTAGAGTTATACCCTATAACGAATCCATTTGTACAATATATTTTGCACATTTTTTTAATAAAGACATTCTTTACCTTTCAGTTTCTTTATTTTATATGTGTACGTGTATAAAAGTGATAAATAAAACCCAAGCACAATGTACAATGTTAAGGAATCGTGATAGAGATCATAATGTGAGATTCCTACTATATTATATAGTGCTTGTGTTTAAACTATCCCTAGTCATAGTATTAATGCAACGGGACATCATTAGTGCACCAAGACTAGTAGGTATTAGACTTTTTGTAATACTCAAAGTTAACACGTAGATACTTGTTATATGAACAAGTACATTAGATAATCATATGGATAACTATTTAATTTTTGTGATAAAATTTCATTACAGCAAAAGTGCAAGTATCCTTAGATTTAAGATCTCCAAAATACTTTGTATGCTAAGTGTTGTTCTTTGATTCCTATTCTTGGAATATCTTCGAGACGTCCTATAGGGAGGACATTGGGTACAATATGAAATATACGAAAATCGTTGAAAGGATTTACAAAAGATTCATTACTCTTAATAGTATGAGAATATATCTCACGACCACTTATAGAGAATCATTACTCAAAAAATCCTTGGCCAAGGCAACCATGTGTTGGAAGTAATTCCAATTGATACATAAGTTGAGTAATGAATTTTGGAATAAGTACAAATAAATTCGGGTTATAATTAATAATATTCTAAAAAGAATTGGCCATAACTCCATACTCTAAACTAAATGAGATATAGGATGATGAAAGGAGTTTATTGCACTAATGTTTTGTTATTGAAAGGTTCATGTCAAGTCACTTGACTCTCTGAATTTTTAGGTGGTCATAATGCATTGTTAGATGTGACTCGTGATTTGCTAAATATGAATTTATTAATTAGAGAATTAATTAATTAATCCTAATTAGAATTAATAAGTTAATTCTAATTATTAAGGATTAATGGACAAATAATGATAGGGACTAGTTCATATTTTATTACCAAAAGATCAGAAAACCTAATAGGTCACACAAGTTAATGTAATAAAGATGCTAATTATTGTTCCAAAAACTTTACCTACTTTAATTATGTCAAAAATTTCAGGAACGAATATGTACGGAATATAAAGATTCCAACCTCCTAAGTAAAGAACTGTTACAAACAATAGTTATAATTATTATATGATAATATATTGGGTTTAATTTGTAAGAATGAATAATTTTATTGGTAAATTATAAGTAGTTATAACTATTGGGGTTAAATTGTGATTAATGAAAATTTATGGGCTTAATTGTAATTTCAAAACCTAAAACACATTATGCTTGTGCAAGGGCTTGGTATGGATTGCTGAAGGCGGTTTAAAAGACATAGCAATACCAAAACCTTTTTATTTTATTCTTTCTTTGGAACAAATTAATCCCAATGTCATCAAAATAAAAACTAACAAGCATAGGTTTTTTAATGTATAGCTTGAGTATAGTTTCTTATGTGGATTAATATTAGAGAAATTTCTATACTTGAAATTTAGTAGTTCACGACTTAGACAAATTTCTGGAAGAGTTTTGCATGTGGAGAAAAATTTTAAAAGCTGCATTACATACGTGTAATCCTATTGTGTGGATTTCATTTTAATTTTTTGCTACACATAAATTGTTTTTTTTTTTTTTGCATGATTAAAATCCAACATATATGTGTGTATGTGTTGTGTCTATATCTACACACACACACACACACACACACAAATATTTACATATATATGTGTGTGTGAGTTATATATATATTCAAAAAAAAAAAATCCACCAATAATATTTCAAATTGTATTTGATTACATTCAAATTTGGTCATGAAATTTTTTTAACAATTTTAACAAATCTAATGGTCAAATTATTAATTTGATATGCTTATATTTGTAAATATATTAAGTTTTGGACTTCTAATAGAAATTATGCTAGTTTATATAGCAAAAAATATCTGATTACCTTTAAATTTGGTCATAACACTTTTTTAAATCAATTTTAACAAATTTAATGGTCGAATCATTAATTTGATATTCTTATCTTTGCAAATGCTAGATTTTGGGCTTTTACACAGAGATTATACTAGATTACGTAGCAAAATATATCTGATTACTTTCAAATTTGATCATAATATTTTTTTTTAGCATTTTTAACAAATTTAACAGTTGATCATTAATTTGTTTTGCTTATCATTGTAAATGCATTAGGTTTTGGGATTTTATATAGTGATTAAACTAGATTATGTAGAAAAATATATCCGATTACCTTCAGATTTGGTCACTATACTTTTTTTTTAGCATTTTTAACAAATATAATGATTAGATCATTAATTTGATATGCTTATCTTTGTGATATATTAGGTTTTTGACTTTTTTTTAATAGAGATTATGCTAGATTTATGGCAAAATATATCTGATAACTTTCAAATTTGGTCATAATACTTTTTTTTAGCAATTTAAATAAATTCAACGGTTAAATCCTTAATTTAATATACTTATCTTTGTAAATGTGTTACGAGATTATGGTAAATGATATAGGAAAATATATTCAACTACCTTCAAACTTGGTAATAATACTTTTAATAGAAATTTTAACAAATTAATGGTTGGATTGTCAATTTGATATATTTTTCTATGTAAATGCGTTAAGCTTTGGGATTTTATATAGAGATTATACTAGATTATGTACAAAATATATATGATTATCTTCAACTTTGGTTATAATACTTTTTTAAGTAATTTTAACAAATCTAATAGTTGGATGGTTAATTTGATATGTTTATCTTTATAAATGTATTAGGTTTTGAGATTTATATAGAGATTATGCCATAATGTATGGCAAAACATATCCAATTACCTTCAAATTTGATTATAATACATTTTAGCAATTTTAACTCATTTAACAGTTGGATCCTTAATTTGATATGCTTATCTTTATAAATGTATTAGGTTTTGGACTTTTATATATCAATTGTGCTAGATTACGTGGCAAAATATATCCTATTATTTCAAATTTGATCATGATACTTATATAAATTTTTAACAAATTCAACGGTCAGGTCGTTAATTTGATATGCTTTTCTATGTAAATGCATTAGGTTTTGGGATTTTATATAGGGATTATGCTAGATTATGTAGAAAAATATCTCCGATTATCTTCAAATTTGGTTGTAATACTTTTTTTTTAGTAATTTTAACAAATCTAATGGTTAGATCGTTAATTTAATATGCTTATCTTTATAATTGCATTAGGTTTTGGGATTTTATATAGAAATTAGTTAGATTATGTGGTAAAACATATCAGATTACCTTCAAATTTACCAACTATATATTTTTTTAGCAAATTTTAATAAATCTAAAAATTTGATCATTACTTTGATATGCTTTTCTTTGTAAATGTGCTAGGTTTTAAGCTTTTTTTTTTTATAGAGATAATGTTAGATTATTTGACAAAATATATATAATTACTTTTAAATTTAGTCATAATAATTTTTTTAGTAATTTTAACAAATCTAATGGTTGCATCACTAATTTGATATGCTAATATTTGTAAATGTGTTAGGTTTTAGACTTTTCGATAGAGATTATGCTAGATTATGTGACAAAAAAATATCTGATTGTCTTCAAATTTGGTTATAATAAATGTTTTAGTAATTTTAAAAAATCTAACTGTTGGATTGTTAATTTTATTTGCTTATCTTTGTAAATGTACACATTTTGGCCTTTTTTTTATAGAGATTATATTAGATTGTGACAAAATATATTTGATTACCTTCAAATTTAGTCATACTACTTTTTTAGTAAGTTTAATAAATCTAACGATTGAATCATTAATTTGATATGTTTATCTTTCTAAATGTGTTAGGTTTTGAGTTTTTCGTTATAGATTATACTAGATTATGTGATAAAATATATTCAATTAACTTCAAATTTAATCATAATACTTTTTTTTAGTAATTTTAACGAATTTAACTATTGGATTATTAATGTAATATGCTTATCTTTGTAAATGCATTAGGTTTTAGGCTTTATATTGAGATTATACTAGATTATGCAGTAAAATATATCCTATTACCTTCAAATTTAGTCATAATACTTTTTTGAGCAATTTTGACAAATTTAACGATAAGATTTTAAATTTTTGAATATTTACAATATGACTCCAAAAAAATTTTAAATTGGTCCTTAAATTTTTGAATATTTATAATATGATCTCAAAAATTTTGCAAATTAATCCCTAAATTTTTAAATATTTATAATATGACATCTAAATTTTTTACAAATTGATCTCTAAATTTTTTAATATTTATAATATGACCCTCAAAACTTTTACAAATTATTTCCTAATATATATGTACGTGTGTGTGTGTGTATAATGTGTGTGTGTGTGCGCGCGCGCGCGCCATAGAGGCAATCATTTGTATTTTGTATATGACACATTAGTTTTATAATACAAGGCATTATTTGTCTTTCAGTTTATTTAGTTTACTTTCATGTAAAATAACTGTTAGATAAAGTCCCTAGTACAACATTGTATAAATGAAATCATGATAGGGATTATGATGTGAGATTCCTACTACATTGTATAGTGTTAATACTTAAATAATCCCTAATCTTAGTATTAATGAGATAGGACATCTTTAATGCATTAAGACTAGCACATGTTAGACTTCCTAATTTGATCAAGTGGTGGTTCTCACATCTATGAGTATTGTGATACTCAAAGTTAACACGTGGATACTTGTTACTAGAACAAGTACATTGGATGGCCTAATTATGAGATAATCACATGGAAAACTATTTAGTGCCAGTGATAAAACCTTGTTATAGAAAACGTGCAAATTTCCTTAGACTTGAGATCTCCAAGTTACTTTGTTTACTGAACATTGTACTTTGATTCCAATCTTTGGAGTCAGATCGAAGGCCGCCTATGAGATGTATATTAGGTAGTAAACGAAAATAGTTGAGAGGGTCAATAAAGGATTCACCACTCCTAATAGTATGAGAAGATATCTCAGGGCCACTTGTAGAAATCATTACTCATGAAGTCCTTGACCAAGGCGACTATGTGTTGGAAATAGTTTTAAATTTGATACGCATATCAAGTAATAGATTTCTTGAACAAGTACTAAAATATTCGGGCCATGATTAATAATATTCTGAATGGAGTTAGCACTAATTTCATACTCTAAACCGAATGAGATATAGTATGGTGAAGAGAGTTTATTGCACTGATTATTTGCTATTGAAAGGTTCACGTCAAGCCACTTGACTTTCTGAACTTTTAGGTGATCAAGAGTCATTACTAGATGTCGCTCTTGATTTGCTAAATATAAATTTATTAATTAAAAAATTAATAAATTAATCTTATATTTTATTTAGGATTATTAATCTAAAACTATTAGAATTAATTCATATTATACTACCAATAAGACCAAAAAGCCTAATGGATCACACACAATAAATGTTTGAATGCTTAATATATATTATTTGATAATATTGTGAGGTTAATTAAGAGAAAATAATATATTTATAGGTGAATTATAAGTTTATTATAATTCACGGGACTTTGTTGCAATTATATAAACTTCAAAGGCCCAATTGTAGACATTAGATCTTGGAGGACTTAATTGCAATTAATACCAATTCTAAAAACTATAAATATGGGAATTGTTCCATTGTGCAAACGTTGGAAAAACAGGAGGATTTCGAACCTTCTTTTTCTTCCCTATTCTTCTCCAATTAAACCTAGTTGCTCCTCTTCTACTAGTATAGTTTTGAACGGGCTTTGTGAGCAATTCAACCTTGTGTAGATTACTGCTAAAGACAACCCTACTCTTGGATTGTAGTGGCGCTTGGTGGACGATCAAAAGTAGAAGAATTGGTTCCTTGGTTGACGCAAGAAATTTTTGTTTTCTGCTACAGAAGGTAATCTCTGTTTCCTTCCTCTATTCCCGTTTTAATTGCAAACACATAATCCTTGGGCATAGATCTCATGATTATTTTCGCTACATTCTTATTTGATAAATATGATGAAATCTCAACATGTGTGTGTATGTACATACATACATACATACATACATATTGAAAATAGATAATAAATAGATTAGTTACCATTTAAATTTATCCAAATGTACATTAATGTCCAAATTACTGCATATTATTGAATACTATATTGATAGTAATTTTAATATTATTATATATGTTTTGTTCTATATATATAAACATACACACACATGTATTGTTGTGTATATATATGTGTGTACATTGTGTATGTATAAAATGTATGTATGTACACACACACACACACACACACACACACACACACACACATATATGTATATAATATATACATGTATTATATATCGAATTTATCAAAGGAGAGAATAATTCCTTATTAGATTTCTTAACCCGAGAGTTTTTTCAAGGACGTACGTAAAGTTTTTAACACAGTATTCAAACTTTAAATCAATCAGTCTCTTTAATAGATATTGATCATTCTCTAGAACAGCTTAATAAGCTTACCTTTAAAAATAAAAAACCTATGTCAAAATGATTCGAAAATCCATACACTCAAAATTATTATCCTCGACCATCCTTTCGAGATGTTCAATTTGAAGAACGACATCTTAATACCTGTGCCGCCTTTACCAGTGAAAAAATTAGTGAATGGAATATATGGTGTCCTTCAAGGGTGGTGGAATAACTACCTTACTGAGCAACAGCGTCAAGAAATTCTAAATGCCACCAAAATCCAAACTAAGATAATCCAAAATGTTAATGGCCAACCAAGTCAAACAATAGAAACAGTTTCTGATTGTTTAAATACATTTATGTTTACTCTAACTCAGTATTTTGTAGGAAATCCTCAGGAATTAACTGATAGAAGTTCAAAAATCCTCACGAATCTAACCTCCCCAAAATTAAATGATTCAGATGGTATAAAGACATATTTCTACAAAAGGTAATGTTAAGAATAGACTATCATCATGCGTTCTGGAAAGAACGATTTATTTCAGGCTTACTACCTTTATTTACAGAAAAAGCCAGGTGAAAACTCAAGTTAGATTTTGGAAATACAATTCCTTATGATTATTTAGCATACGGTCAGTTAATTAGTTATGTAAACCAAGTAGGCGTAGACCTCTGCACAGATCTCAAACTTAAATCGCAAATAGAATCATATCATAAGAAATCTAAAAAGGAATTAGGAAACTTCTGCGAAATCTTTGGATATTCCCCAATAACTCCTCCATCTAAAAAGCTTAAACTAAAGTCTAAGAAGAAAAACTTTAGAAAAGATAGAAAAGAAAAAACTTTAAAACCTTTTAAAAAGAGAACAAAAGACAAATTATCTAAAGATACAATTAAGTGTTATTTTTGCGGAAAACGAGGATATAAAGCAAATGAATGTAAACTTAAAGCAAAAAAAGAAGAAAAAGGTAAATCAACTATCTTTACCTAAAGATATTTTAGATCAAATCAATCAAATCCTTGACCAATATGATTCATCACAGTCATCTAACACTGATGATAGTGAAATTGAAGAAGTATTTGAAATTCAAGAAAATTCTTCGGAAGACGATTCAAGTAAAAAATCCTCGTGATTGTACAGGCTTATGTACCTGTGCAATACGAGAACTCTGCATGCTTAGTACTAAACCATGTGATCAAGTTGATGTAATCACTCGTGCAAATAAAGAACTCTTATTTGAACTCTTAGATCATATTTAGGATGAAACAGTTAAAAGAGAATATATGTTAAAGGTCAAAGATTTAGTTTTTAATCCAAAAGTACAAGTAGAACCATACAATCTAAAAAAAAAATATTTGATAAATTTAAAGGAAAATAGAAAGAACCTTTAATATCCTTACAGAAATTACATTTGGAAATTAAAGAATTAAAACAAGAAATTAAATGGTTAAAAGAGCAGAATACTCAAAGAATTTCTGATATCAATCAAATAAATACAGATTTAGTTCAACTCAATCTCGAAAAACCATTGTTGATACTTCTAATCCTACCTCTTTATCAAACGTAGAAGCTAAACAAAATGAGAAGAATCCAGATTATATTTTAGCTATTTCTCAGATTACTTTTCAAAAATGGTATATTCATGTCCTCCTCAAAATAGGAGATTTTTCAATCCAGATAGTTGCCCTTCTTGATTCTGGCGCGGATCAAAATTGCATCTATGAAGGAATAATCCCCACTAAATATTTAGAAAAAATAGGTTCTAAATTATATACAACTGCTGGTGAACAGCTAAAAATTAAATATAAATTATCTAATACTCATATATGCAATAAGCAATTTTGTTTCGTAAATTCTTTTTTAATCATCAAAGATTTAAGTTAAGATGTAATCCTAGGAACTCCATTCCTAACCCAAATCTACCCTTTTGTTGTAGACCAACATGGTGTCCATACGGATATTGGATCCGTACGAGTCACTTTTTCCTTTCTACAAAGTCCACAAACCAAAGATATCAATCTTCTGAAAAAGAAGATTCTTTGTCGAGAAAAGCAAATAGCTTTTTTAAAGGAAGATGTGAAATATATAAGAATCCAAGAACAGCTACAGCTAAAAGATATTCAGGATAAGATAGAATCTATTCGAAAGGATTTCGAGCATCAAATTTGCTCTGACATCCCCACTGCCTTTTGGGAAAGAAAAAAGCATATCATCAGTCTCCCCTACATTGATAATTTTGATGAATCAATGATACCTACAAAAGCTGGGCCCATACAGATGAATCAAGAATTAGTTGAATATTGCAAACAAGAAATTCAAACTTAGTACAAAAAGCCTTAATTAGAGAATCAAGGTCACCCTGGTCTTGTGCAGCCTTTTATGTTAATAATAATGCTGAAAAAGAACGAGGCGTCCCTCGATTAGTCATCAATTATAAGCCCTTAAATAAAGCTTTAAAATGGATAAGATATCTGATACCCAACAAACGAGATTTGTTGAAAAGAACATATAGAGCAGTTCTTTATAGTAAATTTGATATGAAATTAGAATTTTGGCAAATACAAATTAAAGAAGAAGATCGGTACAAAACAGCATTTAATGTTCCCTTTGGTCAATATGAATGGAATGTTATACCTTTTAGTTTAGAAAATGCCCCTAGTGAATTTCAAAAAGTTATGAATGACATCTTTAATCCTTATACATCATTTAGTATCGTTTATATTGATGATGTATTAATCTTTAGTGAATCTTTCGACCAACATTTAAAATATTTACGTCTTTTTCGTGAAATTATCACGAAAAATGGGCTGGTAGTGAGTGAAACTCAAACTTTGTCAAACCCAGATTCGTTTCTTAGGTCATAACTTAACCCAATGAACCTATTAACCCATTTGTAGAGCAATAGAATTTGCAAATAGATTTCCTGATGAAATCAAGGACAAAACCCAACTTCAACGATTTTTAGGATGTTTAAATTATATCTCAGACTTTATTCCCAATTTTCGACAAATTTGTGAACCGTTGTATAAACGACTTCGCAAATATCCAATCCCTTGGGATATAGAGCAAACCCAAACAGTCAAGAAGATAAAATAAATTGTCAAAAAACTTCCTTGTTTAGGAATCCCAGATTCAACTGCTTTTATTATTGTAGAAACAGATGCCTCAAAACTTGGTTATGGAGGTATTCTCAAACAAAGGAAAACCAATTCCTCTTCAGAACAGCTAATCAGATATCATTCAGGTATTTGGCTTTCTAGGCAAAAGAATTATAGTACAATTAAAATGGAAATTCTTGCTATTGTTTTATGTATTTCAAAATTTCAAGATGATTTGATAAATTAAAAGTTTTTACTCCGAATTGATTGTAAAACAACCAAAGATGTTTTACAAAAAGATGTTAAAAATCTCGTGGCAAAACAGATCTTTGCCAGATGGCAAGCCCTTTTATCCAGTTTTGATTTCAATATCGAATTTATCAAAGGAGAGAATAATTCCCTACCAGACTTCTTAACCCAAGAGTTTTTGCAAGGATGTACGTAAAGCTTTTAACACAGTATTCAACACTGTGATGAGTATCGATTCAGTTCAAGAGCTCATTCATATCCCTCTATAAATAGCATGCTAAATCGAAGAAATCAGACATGGATTAGTGACCACGACTTCGTCCACCCGCAGGTAATCGATTTGCAGTCCTAAACTCCTTTCCTCTTCTCCCTACCAACTTAGTAAGCAGACCACCGCTTACTATGAATCTTTTTGATCCAGTCTCTTCTCAAAAGAATACAAAAACCCAAAAAATAGATCAATCCTTCTATGCAATTCCTTCTTCAACTTCCTTTAAGGAAGCAGTTATTCCCAAGACACCAACCAAACCAGAAAAGTTTACTCACTCTACCAAAGAGAAATTTGAATTCTTACCAAAAACAGTCATACCAGTACTAGCTTTGCCCAGAGAACTAACAGCAAAACCAGAAAGAGAAATTGTCAACAAACCTCATCCAGAAGCCTACCATTAATCTAGCCACATATTCAAAGCAGAACCCTTGAAAAATTGTCTTTACTATGAACATATACTTTATGCCACTAGTTCGATAGAATTCGAATATGAACGTAACCTCAACCGAGCAGATAAATGTATTGCCTATTCTAAATGTAGAATCATGAAAATTCTTAACTTAAACACTTGGCCAGTAACTGTCATTTACACACCAATCCAGTTCAAAACTCCATTTAAACCTCCCACCTACAATTTTTTGGACTATATTGATGCTTGGTACAATTTTATGTTTTATATAATACTATGATGCTTTCCTTTCCATGAATAGTGAGTTTTGTTTTGTTGGTCATCAAGTACGTGACTTGATAGTAAAACCCTACAATGAATACAATGACTATTCTAAAACTGTCCCTGATCGATTATTATTATTGGAATAATAATAAATTAAGATTAGTATGTTTGTGACTTGATGGCTATATTTTACTGGCCATGGATATTTGTGATATCGAGTCAAGACATAAATAAATGTTAAAGAACATTGTATTGGACATGACCCACTGTGAGAGTACTTCATGGAATATGTCATAAGTACTTTCTAGCCATAATAATATTGAAAGTCCTTCGACCTAAATTCATCATAGTTTCCTACTTGATAAATTCTATATTTTGACATTGTCTAAAGTTGTCTTTAACCAGATAATAAATTAGACTACTGTTGGATATAGAATAAATCAAGGAGAGGAATATGATTGATTGTGAAGGAATTTGTCCCTCTCAGTTATGGGAGAGATATCCATGGTCCCCTTGATAAGTTAGACTGTTAAAAATGCATGGTCGTGCTCAAATATACAATCTAAGATATTGATATCATTTGTTTGAACAGTCTACTATGAAATCAAGAAATAATTGATTAAGCTTAATAAGGATGACATGCTCCGTGCCTTATGCTTAATCTGGATATCGTGTGACAAAAGGACTAAATATAAAATTATGGTTTGGTTCAAAGAGATCACCGATCTTCATTTAACCTGAATAGTTATAATGTTTTGTTAGAAACCGCTTATAACTTGTGGGCCATTTAAATATGATTTAGGTACACTGCCAGTGTTAAATGAACCTATAGGGTCACACAATAAGTGAACTTGTTAGGTTATTTTTCTGGGGACCAGGTTCGATGAATCTGGATGATATCCAGATTATAAGAATCTGACTCGGTAAATTAATTAGTTAAATTACCGAGATAATGGCAGAATCTTATCATATCAGTTTTAATTTAATTTAAATTTAAATTAGAATATGATAAGATATTATTAGGGTTGGACTCCAAGAGGTTCGAGGGTTTTTAAGAAAACCCTAGCCGTCTTTTCAATAGTCCAATTTTTCGGTTGAGAACATTCGTGTCATTCTCTATCAGAAAGGAAAAAAACCTCTCAAACCCTAGGCGCTAGCACTCCCCGGGTATCGAGTGAGTTCACGGTGTGTATCTGATAGAGGACGTTCGCATACTGCAGCGTCTGGTGATTGTTCGGGTTGAACGTACAACAGCGCAACCAGAATCGAAGGATTTCGATTACAGCAACCAGAGGTAATTCTTAAAGCTTAGATCTTCTTAATCGGTTACTTGGGTCCTCGGGAGGGATTCGTGGATATTTTCCGCGTTTAGGAGTCCACAAATCCTAACACCTTTGAGATCTTACCTATACCTGGTTCATCAAATACGGCAAAGAAACAATCAGTCCCATACCCAGATGGTTTTATGGTTGGTGGAAACCATTTGGTAGAGATAAATCCACTCTTTCTAGTTCAAATTTGCAGAAATTTAATCAGTTTGTAATAGAAAGTCAGATGCAGGCTTTATCTTTGAATAATCAGTTATGTAAGTATTATGTTGAGAAAAAGATTTCTTATATCTTAGAATGGAATTATAAAATCGATTCCATCGACAATGTAAAATATCTTTGTAAGGAGATCAAGATCAAAGGATGGACTTCGGTCCAAAAAATAAAGCAGAAAGACCTCGACATCCAGTCTTTTTCCAGTAAGGGAAAAAAGATCAACAAAGCAGAATTGTAGTTTCAACTGCAACTATTACAACAACAACTACATCAAACAGATGATGATGAAAGTGAGTCAGAATCACAACCAGACTTTAGCATTTTTTATAATGGAGATATAGACAATCCTTCCGGTATTGCTCAAGCATACCTCTGTCAAAGCCCATAATGATCAGATTCCATTCAAAATGGAAAAGAGAAAAGAGATAACTCCAACTTTATCAGCAATCAACACAGCTTTATCACATCACTCAGCTTTATTGTAAAATAATTCAGTTAATAACAGAAAATAGTGGACCACTCCACTCAAAAAGACTTTTTGAACAATTCTTCATAATGGCAAACAACCTGATTCCTTCCTCCACTCAGATGGACCATACAGCAATAATGCAACAAGCACTCAGAGAAAGTTTTGCCACTTCTACCTATATAAGGCAGCAATTGATTCAAGAAATACAGACTCATTTTGCAAGCTGAGAAACCTGAGAGTGAAACCCCTCTATATTTTAATACTTGTAGCATTTGTCATCGTTTTCAAAACCTTGTAATTCAGCAGCATCTCTTGTAAACTTTCAAAGTTTTTATTAAAATCAGAAGAATTGGCATTGAAATATCCTAGGTCACAATTTGGTATCAGAGCCAAGTGTTCAATTTTCTTCATCATAAACCTTCTATGATTTGCAAAATCCTATCCGAGTAAGTTCGTTTACTTTCTTTCTCTAAATCATGCATGATGTAGTTTAATCCGCTTTCTTTTGTTCTTAAGTGTTATATCTTTTCGTATGTTTCTTCTAGTATTCTTAAACTATGATGGTTGATAGTCACCTGTGAAAGCAGCTAGTACGTTGGTCAGCCCAGAACCGTTGGATTAGGCTGTTAGTAGCCAGATGGCGTCGTGTTAGCCTTGACCCGGGGGTGGTCCCGTAGCTCTCAACCATAAGCATAGTGTGTTAGGTGTGTCCTGAGAAGAAACAAAGAAACATAGGTTAAGACATAACTCTAAAGAACGATAGAATTTGTATTATCTACTCTAGCATAGATAAAGAGAGAGAAAGTAATCTTCATATCTTCATGGCCTCCAACCTTTTTGATATCGACATTGAATCAGTAAATGATTTAGAAGTAAGTACTCAATTAGATAAAGTTGAATCTAGACTAATGAATTGAAATTTACCCATAAAAAAATTTGACAACATTTATGAAAAAGGAATGTTTGATTTAGTTAAAAATTATACAATCAAAGCCACTGAAAAAATAGTTTCCATAAATCAGCCCTATGGTACAATTCAACTTCTAAATCCAAAAACCTTAGAACACCATAGAAAAAATAAATATCGATATCTTCACATATGATTAGTTCAAGTAACCATCAAACCTCTATACCATTTAGGTATTAATGCCCCAATCTGCCTTCTTCTAAGAGACAGTAGGCATCTTGATTTTCAAAATAGCTTGCTAGCAGTCCTTGAATCAAACACAGCCAATGGTCCAGTTTATTTTAACCATTATCCAAATTTTATAGTAGATCTCATAGATCTACATATACTAAAAAATTTAACTTTAAACATTCAGACAAAGAATTTAGATTTTGAATTAGGATCTAAATCCCTTGGTTTAATTTATCGTGTCTATTACAAAGTAATGAAAAACTACAATAGATGGTAATTCAAAAGAAAGTTGTTTATTAGAAACTAATTTTGACATATCAAATACCTTTGTCCTATGAATGATTCAATGGGATAATGTTTTTCAAAACCCTACTTGGAATTTTGAAAATATCATTAATCCTAAAAAACATTACGAATCCAAAACAATAGGAAAAATCATAGAAACACCAGCAGGCCATATTGAATTAGAATTCTGAAGAAAATCCTTTTCAGCCTCATCTTTATCCTCTTTTCCTTTACCAAGAACTCAAAGTAATAGACACTTTAGTAACATTGACTTTACTGGTGAAATTCCTAAGGTAAATTATGAAGAAAATGTCAGTATTAAATCTGGAAGTCCTACTCAATCAGAAATGAATATGCCTTCTTCTTTAATGGTATTAACCTCTGAAAATGATTTTGTATTAAATAAAGATTATCTTTGTCAATTGTGGAATAGACCTTGTAATAAGCTTAAATGTAAATGGTATTTTGCTACTGTTTCTGAATCTAAAAGAGCTAGACTCTTACAACAATGTTATTCTAATCAAATCAAAATGAAATAACATTTAGATTTCTTTGATTGGAATGAATTAATTAAAAATAAAAAACGTGATATATTAAACGTCATTACCAAAAAATGGTATACAACCAGAAATGAAGTTAAAGATTCAGTATTTCCTCCTGCTGACGAAATTAAGATTCCTGTAGAAAATCAAGTAGTAATAGCTTCTCCCTTTAAGCTAGAAAATCTAGATCAATAAGGTAATGTAACAAATAAAGATTTAAATAAAGTTATTCAACAAAATAACTATACTAATCAAATGTTAATTACTATGACTAGCAAAGTAGAACAATTAGATAGTAAATCCTCTGCACGAGAAATTCCACAATTAAAACAGTTTAATCCAAAATAATTAATAGATCCTAATCCAGTATTTAAACCTATTTTATATGAACCAAAAAATATAAACTTGATAAAGGAACAATGAATCTAGATGATTTAGACTTTATTAAAGAAGTTAATGAAAAACGAAATAAATTAAAACTAAAGACAATCCCGAATCTAACTCTAAATCACATCTTCAAACTTTAAATCATATATACATGTGTATACAAATGTATATATACATATTATATATGTATATACACACATATATACATATGTATGCATATATATGTATATATATATATATATATATATATGTATATATGTATATGTACTAGTTGATATTTTTTATATATATATGCATATATACATATATATTAATAGATATATGTGTGTGTATGTATATATATGGTATATATAGACATATATAATATGTGTTGTATATATATGTGTATTTGTGGGGTGTTTATATATATATATGTGTGTGTGTGTGTGTGTGTGTGTGTGTGTGTGTGTGTGTGTAAAAATATTTTTTTGTATATATGTGTATGCATTGAAAATATATATGTGTAAGTCTTTTTTCTAATCGATCTATATGTATAAAATATTTAATAAAAATAATGACATAAATAATAGTATTTAGACTTTTAAAATTATAAAAATATACGAAATAACTTATTATATTGAATAATTTATTTTCATAGTAAACTTTGATATAATTATTATATTTTGTTATATTATTAATATTTTAAAAAATTAAAATAGAACTTTACAAATAATTTAAGTATATTAAAAAAAATGATATGACTAAATATGAAGTTTGGCCTAGCGATTGAGGGCATGCACTGTTAAATTTCACTGCATTCTCCAATCAATTAATGGTTCTATCAAATGCATTAATAGACATTTATGCTAAATTTGGTCGCATATATGCAGCTTCAGATATCTTTGGTCAAATACCAGAGATCTTTGGAACATTGTGCTTGCACGATTGGTTTGCTTAGTAGAGTTGGGCACTTAAAAGAAGCCTATGAATTGATAGCAAGCATGCCAATGAGACCAGATAGAAAGCCTATAAAGGAATAAATACAAGATAAAGTAATATATATAAATATTTATATTTATATCTGTATATATAATTTTCAAACATTTCAGATCAATAAAGGTTCAAACTGGAGATTTTTATTATCAATAACTTCCCTTGGATTTACATATTTCATCATAAGCAGCAATGGAAGACCTACCCTCAGCCCAAGGACCCAAATTGATCTGTAACAACACAATAATGTAAGAATAAAAATATCAAATAAAGAAAATGATACATTCAATAGTAGAATTTATTCAAGAAATTTAGAAATAGAATGCTGCCCTAAATGCGAGGCCTGTTCCATATTAATAATACAAAAAGACTTCCAATAGGTCTATCTATTAGAGAATGAGCTAACAACATGCTATAAGGAAGAAAATAGGAGCACCATACAGCTATCTAAGCTAAAATGCATAATATAAAAGCACCAAACAACTAGCTAAGCCAAAATGCATACTCCACAACCAAACATGAGGGGAGCCCAAAGGAATTGAGTGTCAAATAAAATCAAATCAAAACAAGTGAAAAAGAAATTCAACAAACAACTCTTTTATTTCTACATAGAGTAAAGCTTCCATTACAACCTTTTTCTTGGTAAAACAACTAGTGCAATACCATAAATCTGGCAACTTTTGCACTGCAATGGCAAAAAGCCCTATAATTGCAATGGATTATAAAGTGGAATATTTCAATACTCCATTGAATGCAAGGATTTTATTTGTTCAACACTGAAAAGTGTCTAAATCCATAGTATCTACTTAGCTCACTCCATAAAGCCTAAACGTTCCTACCCCCCCCCCCCCCCAAAAAAGTAAGACAACTGCAAATTTACAAAGTAGCTAGGAGGCTGAATTTAATCAACAATATAAGCAAGTAATATTAGGAAAATTAAAAAAACAAAATTAGAAAGCAATATCAAAACACTCTCACATTTAAAAACAAATGGAGAAGAAAAGGATGCTATTGGAAATTGAGGAAGGTGGAAATCGCGTCAAATCCGTGGGCAAAATTCATCAAGTCTGTGGGCAGAAGTAAGAAAAAAGTTCATCATAGCTAAGAAGATAGAAGAATTGAGAATATGGAAGAAGCTAGAAATAGAGAGATTGATAATACCAGTTGCACTTCTCCACTTCAACTAACTCGTTGTAACTCTGTGTGCAATGTCACCATCGAGCTTTCCGTCTTTCTGAATAATAGATCCTATCGGAAGCAATAAACTATTGGTATATCTTTACCATCTAAAGTTACACTATGAGCTATATTGCTGCTACTACTGAACTTGCATTCCATATACTCTATTTTATTCCTACTAATTCTGAAACCCTTAGATTTCAGTCTGTCGCCACAATTCCAATTTAGCATTTACACCGACTCTAATCTCATTAATCAACACAATATCATCAACAAATAACATACACCATGGCATAACCTTCTGTATAGTGCAGGTCAATTCGTCCAAAATGGCCACAAAGAGGAAAAGGCTAAGCGCTGATCCTTGATGCACCCAGATAGTAATAAGAAACTCTGCAGTCACTTCGGCGCAACTCCTTACACTTGTATGTGCTCCCTCATACATATCTTAATGAGAGTAATATACTTTAGTGATACACCTTTCTTGGCTAGCACCCACCAAATTACTTCTCTAGGCATCGTGTCATAAGCTTTCTCCATGGCAATAAATATCATATGTAAATCTTTCTTTATTTTCCTATAATATTCAATCATTTGTCATAATAAATGAATTACCTTCATAATGGAACACGCCAAGTATAAAACCAAATTGATTATGTGAAATTTGTATAATGCCCCTTAACCTCTGTTCAATCACTCTCTCCCAAAATTTCATAGTATGACTCATGAATTGGTATAATCTTGAACATCCCCTTTATTCTTATATAGAGGAATCAAAGTACTTTTCCTCCACTCTGTAGTCGTCTTATTAACTCTATATATATTGTTGAACAGATTTGTCAACCACGTAATACATATCTCTCCTAAATACTTCCAAACCTCCATCGTTATACTATCCAGTCCCACTGCTTTTTTTTGTCTCATCCTTTTAAGGGCATTTCGGACTTCATGCTTCTAAATATGACAAATACACGCATGGTTAATCTCTTCGTTTGAAATCGCAAGGCTACCAACACTTGAAACTTGGACTGAACTTCCGTTAAATAACTTATCAAAATAAGACCTCTATCTCTCCTTTATTTCTTCATCTTTAACCAAAACTCTGTGGTTATCGTCCTTCACACATTTTACTACACCAATATTTCTCGTATTCCTCTCCTTGAAATACACCAGTCTATATATATTTTTCTTCCCGTTTTTAGTATCTAATTTTTCATATAAATCCTTGTATACTATGGATTTTGCTTTTCTAACAGCTTCTTTAGCTTTTCTTTGCATGATCTTATATTTCTCAAAATTCTCATCACTCCTGCACTTCATTATGTTTCTATAACACTCTCTTTTACTCCTTACGACTTCTTTCACTTCGTTGTTTCACCACTACACGTCCTTATTTAGAGATACTATTCCTTTAGATTCACCAAACACTTCCTTAGCTACTGTCTTAATACATTGAGCCATCGTTCTCCACATAGTATCTGGATCCGAATCTATATCAGAAGACTAGTTATCCGCCCCAACTACCTTATCGACAAAGGCTATTCTTTCATTCCCTGTAGCTTCCACCACTTGATCCTAAGGTCAACCAGATGATTCTGCTGCTTACCATTTTTCCTAAAATTAAGGTCGAGGACCAACAGCCTGTGTTGCGTAACTATACTCTCGACTGGAATAACTTTACAATCCGTACAACTACTATGAAACCTACGCCTCATAATAAAGAAGTCTATCTGATTGGCATTTAACCCGCTTCTAAAAATCACTAAGTGAGAATCTCTCTTTTTAAACCAGGTGTTTACTATGGTTAAATTATAGGCCAAGACAAAGTCAAAAATAGCAATTCTTGCTTCATTTCTAACTCCGAAATCCTAATCTCCATGAACACTCTTAAACCGGCTCTGATCAGTACCCACACGTCCGTTTAGATCACCACCAATGAAAAGTTTCTCTATGTACAGTACACTATGTACAATCTCATTTAAATTATTCCAAAACTGTTGCCTAATCGAATTATCAAGTCCCACTTATGGCACAAATGCACTAATAATAGTAGTAATCTGGCTGCCAATTATGATTTTAATACTCAAAATCGTATCATTCTTTCTATTTTTTTTTAAATTTTAAAAGTGATTGTTAATCAGTCATTAATCGGTGTCGATTTAATGACTGATACATTAGAAAAATAGACACATTATTTTCTTAAATGTGATTGTTAATCAGTCACTAATTAGCATTATTTTCAGAATCGAACCGGATATCGAACCGAAAAATTTACTAGTTCACGGTTTAATGGTCCAACCGCAATTGAATCGTAATTGAGCCGGTAATGTTATTATTTAAAAATTAAAAATATAATATTTTTAAGAATAAAATTGATCAATAATATATATAATTCAAGTCTATAAATACATAAATAACAAAATTAGAAGAAAATATGATATTTTCTCTATTATTATAGATTATTTATTCCATTTGTATAGCTTATTTTTTCCTATAAATGTATTATCTTATTTAAAAGGTAAAAAAAAAAAGAGAGAACCGATTCAATTGGTTGGACTGACCGGTTTATTGATTTACTGGTTGGACCGACCGGTCCAAACCGATTTGAACTAAATATACCAGTTTTTTAAATTTCTGATTCAAATGGATGGATCGGACCGGTTTGGGGACCAGTTCACTGTCCGACCGGTCCGATCCGGTCCAAAGAACACTGCTAATTAGTGTCTGCTTAATAATTGATTTGTAATGGTCAGAAAAATATTATTTAAAAATTAAAAAGTGAGAAAGTATATAGTATATAATATGATCGCTAATCCATCACTATTCAATTTTTAATATTTGCGCGAAAATCGGTGCCGACTTCAGCGTCTAGTTCACGACTGAAGGAGGGACAGAAATGCAGATCAATCGCAAATCGATTGTTTATATTGATCGAATCATTTCGACTTGCTAACGTCGATCGCAAAACACACTGTTGCTTGACATGATGATTGGTTGCTAGATGAAACTTCAATCCAGCATTTGTACAAACCATTCTGTAGGATCAGCGGCCATGTCCTATTTGCGAGGTCTGGTCTTCACAGAAGGCTCCATTCTAGCAGTGCTGGTCTTGTATTTACCATGAGACCTGATTGTCAAGCTACTATAGGTTGAGCCACAGGGTTTGGGTAATCTGGATCGCCCGTATATGGTGGAAGTTCTCTTTGGAAGTCATTTCTTCAGTATACTCTGCTTACTATAGAGTCTATTTTCTGATCCTCTCATATAAAAAAGAAGAAGAAGAAGAAGAAGCTAGGTATGCACGGAGTAGATCGTGGTAGTTTCTGACCCGACGTGCACCTTTTGCTCTGAACCGGTTGAATCTTCAATTCATGCAGTTCGGGACTATGCTTGGGCAAGGGAGTACTCTACGAGTTGGGTTGATCAAAATGTCAAGCACCAATCTTTCTGCTTCCCCATTGTGCCGTTCAAAATTTTTTAAAATGTCATATTCCCTTTTAAAAGTTTTAATTTTTTTTACAAAAGATTTTTAAAACTTTACTTTTATTCTCTTAAATTTTTTGAAAACTATAATATTTTTCTCATATATATATATATATATATATATATATATATATATATATATTCATTAATTTACTCCCTCAATTTTAAGTTTCTGATTTTGTCATGTGGTAGGAATTTGTTGACAAGATTCCCTTGCTGAGCTGATCCAAGGTAGGAGGATGGTTGGATTGAGAGATGTTGGTTATTAGCAAAGTTGAATAAATGAATGGATAACAAGGGAGGCTTCCTCTACCATCTCCCATACGGCTTTCAAAGATGCATTTACATTTTTACAATCATTAACAACTTAGTTTTCTGAATTTTAAATTATGAATTTTTCACAATTGAAAGATAAATGTTAATTTCAATTGTAATGACTAGTTATTTGTTTCTAATTTGTTTATCTTCTCTAGTTATTTTTATTTATATATTATTATAATTTACATCTTCCTTAACCAAACAAAATGTTTTATTGTTAAGTCTTAATATTTTTTTCTCTCCTGGATTTCATTACTATGATAACTTATTTTGTCACATTAGTCAATTGCTCCGAATAAATTTACTAGAAAAACTAATCAGGAGTATTTCATATAAATAATTGTGCTGGTTATTTTAAATATTTTATAGTTTAAAATTATGTTTAAATTAAAATTATCAAACATATAAAATTGTCACGGTATGATTATGATTTTTTACAATCAAAGCTATTGAAAGCATGATTTGTACAATCATGTTTAATAATTATTGCACAAAATTATCCCTATGTAATTTGCTTTGGCTGTTTGGAGAAATGTGCATTAAGATTCTATTTCCTCACCAAAGTGGTAATTCCTTTATAATATGTTACTTTACATGAATTTACTTATTTACCACGTATCTAAAATCTTTAACGGACTAAAGTGGTTATATTTGTAAATTTAGTAGGTTCCAGTGAAAAAAAAAAATTACAAATAATGAGTAAGAGCATACTAATCATTTCACGCATTTTAGTTGAGCAACAGTCAATAAAACTAAAATGCATGTTTTTTTACCTGAATGACTAAAACGTTTATACTTAACCTAATAAGAATAAATTACAATAAATAAAAACATACCTTCATAAATTAAAAATAACAATAATAATCAATTACTTCTAAAGAATTAACACTTTATTTTAAAAGAATATTATACTACTACAAAGGGAAAATAAAAATATATACTCTAATATATATTAAACTCGAAATTTTTTGATTTTTTTTTTTTGGAAAGAGAAATCTTTTGGTCTAATAAAAGATATTTTTACCAATTCAACAACCCTCTTGGTTAAGAAAACATAAAAAAAAAATGTAAACTTCTCCTATCATCAATTCATATTTAAACCCCATTTCGCACGAACACAAAAACTCCAATAAAAAAGCAATACTTGTTATGAATTATTGGAATCTCCATTAATTAGTGGAGGCTCCACTAATTATGGATTTATGTGAATTATTAGAAGATTTTTATGGATGTCCACCATTTAGTGGAGACACCATTAATTGAAGATGATGTATGCCATGATGTATTTCACTAATTAGAGCTCTATAAATAGAGCTATTCTCTAAGCTTGTAATACACCATCATTTTGTGAAAGAAATATTAGTGAAAGAAAGATTGGAGAAAGAATTGTGAGAGAAAGAAAGAGAGAAGTTTGAAGAGAAATTCTTGTGCAAAGAATAGTTAGAATTTTCTTAGTGTGTAGTGTGTAGATTTTATTCTAACACTACCCTAATTTTATAACACGTTATCAGCACGAGTCTCTACCGGTACAAAAGCCAGAAGACTAAACACGAGTTTCTGCCGTTACCAAAACCAGAAGACAGATGGCTGTTGTTAATAATGATATATGCATTATTGATAGTAGAACTACACACACCATACTAAAAAATGAGAAATATTTTTCTGATCTCAAAATGGGAGAAATAAATATTTATACAATAAACGGTAGTGCAAATGTAATTGAGGGCTCCGGAAGAGCTAGTATATTGTTGCCTAAAGGAACAACAATTATTATTGATAAGGCACTATTTTCCTCAAAATCCAGAAGAAATTTATTGAGTTTTAAAGATATCCGCAGAAATGGGTATCATGTTGAAACAAATGAGGAAAATGGGATTGAGCATCTTTTTATTACTCAAATGCATTTGGGTAAGAAATCGGTAGTAGAAAAACTGCCGTCTTTTTCTACTGGTCTATATTTTGTAAAAATACGTACAATTGAAATTCATCATCTAGTAAACTAGAAGTTTACTGATCCTATTACTTTTAGCATTTGGCATGACCGGTTGGGTCATCCGGGATCTACCATGATGAGAAGAATCATTGAGAATACACATGGTCATCCTTTAAAAAATAAAAGGATATTAACATCGAGAAAAATTCGCATGTACTTGCATGTTCCCTAGGAAAATTAATTGTTAAACCATCACCGGTAAAAGTAGGAGCTGAAAGTCCTACATTTCTCGAACAGATTCACGGAGATATTTGTGGACCTATTGATCCACCATGTGGACCGTTCAAATATTTTATGGTCTTAATTGATGCATCATCTCGATGGTCACATGTATGTTTATTATCTACTCGCAACTCTGGCGTTTGCGAGATTACTTGCTCAAATAATTAAATTACGAGCACAATTTCCGGACCATCACATTAAAAATATCCGTTTGGATAATGTTGGTGAATTTTCATCACATGCTTTTGATGCATATTGCATGTCAATTGGGATTAATGTTGAACATCCTGTAGCTCATGTTCACACACAGAATGGTCTTCTTTGAATCTTTAATTAAACGATTACAATTAATTGCTAGACCATTATTAATGAAAACAAATCTCCCAACATCTGCTGGGGACATGCTATTCTACATGCTTTGCAACACTTGTACGTATAAGACCGACTAGTTATCATAAATTCTCTCCTTTGCAATTGGCTTTTGGGTCGGAACCAAATATTGCTCATTTAAGAATTTTTGGGTGTCTTGTATATATTCCAATTGCACCAAACCAACGTACAAAGATGGGTCCTCAAAGAAGAAAGGGGATATACGTTGGATATGATTCTCCCTCTATTATCGGGTATGTTGAACCCACGACGGAGATGTATTCACGGCAAGATTTGCTTGATTGTCATTTTGATGAATCATTATTCCCTAAATTAGGGGAGAACCAAAACAACATAAAAAGGATCTTGCTTGGACAACATCATTAAATTATCTTGATCCGCGCACAAGCGCATGTGAACTTGAAGTTCAAAAGATAATTCATTTGCAAAGCATTGCAAATCAAATGCCGGACGCTTTTGTTGACTCCGAGAAGAGTTACAAAATCGCATATTCCGACTATAAATGCTCCTATTCGAATTGAAGTTCCAGTAGAACAAAATATTATACCTATAGTCTGCTGAGTCAAAAACACGCCGAAGCGTGGCCGACCTCTTGGTTCTAAAGATAAAAATCCTCGAAAGAAAAGAGGATTAAATTATCCAGAAGATCATATTGAATAAAAGAATGATAAAGACCAAGAGAGAACTGATGACAAAGAACCAGAAGTTGATGAAAGTAACATTGAAATTTCTATCAATTATACCACTTCAGGTAGAAGTTGGAATCGGATAGAAAGCTGTTATTGATAATATATTTGCATACAATATATCTCTTGATGTTACACGGGATAATGATGATCCTGAACCAATATCGGTTGATGAATGTCGGCATAGAAAAGATTGGCTGCAATGGAAAGATGCGATTCAATCGGAGTTAAATGCAACGACAAAACGTGAAGTCTTCGGACTGCAGTCCGAATACCGGAAGGTGTAAAACACTGTTGGCTACAAATGGATATTTGTGCGAAAGCGCAATGAAAAGAGTGAAATCGTTCGATATAAAGCGCGATTAGTAGCCCGAGGTTTTTCACAAAGACCGAGTATTGATTATGATGAAACTTATTCTCCTGTTGTTGATGCTATTACACTCAGATATCTTATCGGTTTGGCGAGTACATGAAAAGATAGATATGCGCCTATTAGATGTTGTCACTTGCTTACTTGTATGGAAATTTAGAAAATGATGTTTACATGAAAATCCCGAAGGATTTCATATGCACGAAGCATATAAACATTATCCTCGTGAAAATTACTCCATCAAGTTGCAGAAATCATTATATGGCTCTGAAGCAATCGGGCGCATGTGGTTCACACGTCTTAGTGAATATTTATTGAAAGCGGGATTTAAAAATGACCAGGTATGTCTATGCGTTTTTATTAAGAAATGCGGTTCTAAATTTGTGATATTAGCTATATATGTTGATGATATTAATCTTATTGGAACTCTGAAGAGCTCCAAGAAACAATTGATTATTTAAAAGAGAATTCGAAATCAAGGATTTTGGTAAAACCAAATTTTGCCTTGGTTTACAAATTGAACATTTGGAGAGTGGAACATTTATTCATCAATCAACATATACGACAAAAGTGCTAAAAAGATTTTACATGGACAAAGCATATCCATTGAGTATTCCAATGATCGTCCGATCATTAAATGTGGATAAAGATCCTTTCCGACCTTAAGAAAATGATGAAGAACTCCTTGGTCCTGAAGTACCATATCTCGAGTGCAATTGGTGCATTGATGTATCTTGCTAATAACACACGGCACTGATATTGCTTTCATTGTCAATTTATTAGCAAGATTTAGTTCTTCACCAACACGACGACATTGGAATGGAATTAAACAAGTCCTTCGATATCTCCAAGGTACAATTGATCTCGGATTATTTTATTCAAATAAAACCAGTCCAACATTGATAGGTTATGCGAGATCTTTGGTTATTTATCGATCCACATAAAGCACGTTCTCAAACGGGCTATCTATTTACATGTGGAAATCTTGCTATATCATGGCATTTTACGAAACAATCTATAGCGACTACTTCTTCAAATCATGCTTGAAATTATAGCCATTCATGAAGCAAGTCGAGAATGTGTATGGCTAAGATCCATGATTCATTATATCCGAGAAAGTTGTGGATTATCATCAATCAAAGGTATTCCAACTCCTCTTTATGAAGACAATGCAGCTTGCATAGCTCAATTACGAGGAGGATATATTAAAGGAGATCGGACAAAACATATTTCACCAAAATTCTTCTTTACTCATGAACTCCAAAAGAAATGTGAAATTGATGTGCTACAAATTCGGTCATGTGATAACCTCGCGAGATATTTTCACGAAGACTTTACCGATCGCAACATTTGAAAAGTTGAGATATAAAATCGGTATGCGTCGGTTTAAAGATTTAAAGGAATCATCTCATCAGGGGGAGTAATAAATGGACATATAGAATAGTGTACTCTTTTTCCTTCACTAGATTTTTTTTCTCATTGGGTTTTTATCTAGTAAGGTTTTAACGAGGCATATTCTTTATGTATGGATGGACATCCAAGGGGGAGTGTTATGAATTATTGGAATCTCCATTAATTAGTGGAGGCTCCACTAATTATGGATTTATGTGAATTATTAGAAGATTTTTATGGATGTCCACCATTTAGTGGAGACACCATTAATTGAAGATGATGTATGCCATGATGTATTTCACTGATTAGAGCTCTATAAATAGAGCTATTCTCTAAGCTTGTAATACACCATCATTTTGTGAAAGAAATATTAATGAAAGAAAGATTGGAGAAAGAATTGTGAGAGAAAGAAAGAGAGAAGTTTGAAGAGAAATTCTTGTGCAAAGAATAGTTAGAATTTTCTTAGTGTGTAGTGTGTAGATTTTATTCTAACACTACCCTAATTTTATAACAATACTGAGTTACTTCTTATAAATAAATAAATAAAACAGCTGTACAGAGCTGGCCTCAAAGGAACAAAAAAAAGGGAAGAAATGTGCTTGGGCTTAAGCCCACGCGCAGACAACCATAGAAGCCGAAAGGAGGTGTTGGTCGGTTTTTTTTTTTTTTTTAATTATTTTTCCTCTGTTTTGGTGAGTGTGGATACAATATTGGTCGGTGTTTGGAAGGGACATCTGTTGTAGGCGCGTAAGAACAATAAAAAACAACAACAGTTGTTGTAGTCGCGTAAAATACTTGTAATACTAGCATGTGACTTTTAAATCTATTTCTCTTCTTGCGCGTTGGATTCGCGTACAAATGTCCGTGTCAATCACGCCGCAAATTATAGAATTTTCATTCTCTCTCTCTCTCACGCCTGCATATGGGAGCTCCAAAACTGGCAACGAATAAAAGAAAAAAATAAAAATAAAAAGAAAAATACAAATATCGTGCGTCCAAACCTTACTAAATGCCAGTCTGCAAATGTGTATATGTATATTAAACATTAAAGATTAAGGGTAAAGTAGTCTTTAACTATTTTTTTTTTAAATCGACTCTGTCCTCTCCTAAAAAACATTTCAAGATTTTGTGTGGAAAAACTTTTCCAATCTCTTCTTAAAATGAGTTTTCCCTCGAAATAACTTTTATTACTTTAATTTTATTAACGAAACATTGAAATGAAAAGAAAAGTTGAAAAGGTCATTCTAATACATGCTATCAAATGTGATGGAGTTAGCAAAAATATATATTTTTACATGTCTAACATTATTTGGTCATATCAAAAGTTGCATAATTGAAAGGTCGTTGTTGAAGATTTCAAATGTACATGAAACGGGTAAGAATTTAGGACTTTTCGTACTTGAGTGTGAATTTAAATAGGATTTATCGTTTTTTTTTTTAAATTCACGGTCACTTATATGGCCATGGTCCAAAACCTCAATGAGTAAAAATTTAGTAATGGTTTCTCCCTTATAAGGGTTCAAACTTTTCTAGTCGTTTTTACACACGTACATAGAATTCCTCGACATAGTACATGACTAAAATATAGTGATTGTTTTGACTCTAAAAGTTGAAACCCTTTAGGGACAAACTCACATACAAAATTTAAATAGTATGAAAATATTTTATATGTTATGACATTTCAAAGTTTTGCTTTTTCATTGATACTTTAAAATATGTTTTTTCAAATTAAAATTACAAGGTCGTAAATGGTTGTACTGCTCTTGGGTCAAAAGCTTATGAATGAAGGCAAAAGCTTGTTGTTTATTATCTGTAGTGGTAGGTGTGATTTGCATAATTTTCTATATACCAAATTGGTTTAACTAATCTAAGGCTGTAAAAAAAAAAAACAAAAACAAAAAATATCGATTATTATGGCCTTCCATAAAATTGTTTTTGCACCATCATTTTTCACCTTCTATTAATGGTAAATAGTAATTCTTCTAAATTTGATAGTCATAAACTTAGTAAAAGTGATCAGTTTCAACGAAAAAAAAAAATAAAAGCGGTAGTTTTTATAAATATAATGATAATTTATTTTTTAAAAGTGATAAGTTTTTAGTTTAAATAGGAAAGTTACCTTTCAAACTCTTTACATAACAATAATAAATATCAATATAAATTATTACATACTTCTTCCATCTCTTTTTATCTGTTCATTTTAATTAAAATTTTTATCTTAATTTATCAGTCTCAATAATAATTGCAATTTTTTATAAATATTCCTCTTTAATACAATGAGTATGGTGCAATTGTAGTGAAAAATTGAAATAAACTAAATATACTTAAACACATAAAACTTTAAAATTAGATTACTCATTAATAAAGTGAGAGATTCTTTGAAGGTAAATAGAAAATATTAATTAATTAATTAAAAAATTTATATTTTTTAAACTTGTGAATCGATTAAATTAAATAGATACTAAAAGAAACGGAGGAAGTATTATTTTTTTAATCAAATTAATTAATCCAAGTACCCATTCAAATACGCTGTCGTTTAGCATAGTTTACGAGGTAAATCTTTCCTCGTATTGTCTCCTGGCAGCGTTTCCACACAACGGCATTTCTCCTAGTCAGTCAACTTACCCGTTGAAGGCCGTTTAATTTAATAGTCAAACTGTTGATTATTGCTGTGGTTTGATTAATTCCCCACACCATAGGCACTGTCTTCTTTTACCATTCAAACTTTCAATGGTCAATATTCAAATCCTTTCCCCTTCCCCTTCTTCCCCTCTCTTGAATGTTTCCATATTATATTTGGTCTTGGACTAAAAAATTTTCCCAACTTTTCCCTCTCTTTACACGGTCTCTTGAACGTTTCCATTTTATGTATTTGGTCTGGGAATTAACTATTTCCTATGTTTTGAAAGTTGAGCCGCGGACTTTCAGCCTTGGACCAACATATATAAAGCTCCCCCTCACCATTCAAGTCCTCCATTGCCAACTTCACAACCTCACGGATTCATAGCTACAGCCTACATTCATAAGTTCTAACCTCTATCTTCAAATAATCAAGATTTCATTTTAGTACCTGCTACCTTTGCTTAGTTCTTGAGTTTAAGAGTTTCTTGATTTGTTTTCGTAAAGAATAGTAAAGATGTTGTCCTGGAGAAGGAAAAGAGCGGAAAGAAAAGCAGCAAAGAAGCAAGATTTGGAACAAATATCCAACATGGAGCTGGTAATCCCAAGCAATTTCCGGTGTCCGATTTCGCTGGATTTGATGCAGGATCCGGTGACATTGTCAACTGGAATCACGTATGATCGCGACAACATTGAGAAATGGATTGAAGGAGGTAATCATACATGTCCCATCACCAACCAAGTGTTGAGGGATCTTGAGCCTATTCCGAATCATACATTGAGGAAGATGATACAAGAATGGTGTGTAGAGAATAAGAATTATGGGATTGAGAGGATTCCCACTCCAAGAACCCCCATCAGCTCATACGAGGTTTCTGAGATTCTATCCAGAGTTGAGGCTGCACGAAATCGAAGGGATGGAGAAGGATGCCGAGAATTGGTGGCGGAGATTAAAGCCAAAGCCACGGAAAGCGAGAGGAACAAGAGATGCATTTTGGCCAATGGCACCAGCAGAGTCCTAGCAGCTACATTTAAGGCCTTTTCGGATTCAAAGGCGCCTTTGGAGAAAAACATTGCAGTTCTTGAGGAAGTCTTATCCGCTTTGACAATAATGCTACACCACGATGATGAGGCCAAATCTGTTCTTGGATCAACGGCTTCTTTGTCCGCCATTGCTTGGCTTTTGAAGTCTGGGAGTCTGTCAGCAAGACGAAAAGCTGTTTTGGCATTAATTGAAATTGTCACTTCTGATCACTCGAAGGTTGATAATCTAGTACAGATTGAAGGAGTCCTGGAAGCCTTGGTGAAGTTGGTCAAAGAGCCAATTTGTCCAACAACAACAAAAGCATCACTATTGCTGATGTACCATTTCGTCTCAAAATCATCATCTGCAAATGAACATAAAATCAAAACAAGACTCGTCGATATGGGATTGGTAGAATTGCTACTAGACATTCTAGTTGACTCAGAAAAGAGCACAACAGAGAAAGCATTGGGAGTTCTCCATGAGATTTGCAGTTGCAACGAAGGCAGGGAAAGGGCATACAGCAATGCTCTCACCATTCCTGTTCTGGTGAAGAAGATTTTGCGGGTTTCGGACTTGGCAACTGAATTTTCAGTTTCAGTTCTTTGGAAACTTGGGAAGAATGAAGAAAGGGAAAAAGAATCAGGAGATGTTCTTATTCAAGCTCTTCAATTGGGAGCTTTTCAGAAGCTCTTGCTACTCATACAGGTTGGCTGTGCTGAGAAAACGAAGGAGAAAGCAAGTGATCTGCTGAAATTGTTGAATTTGTATAGGGATAGAGCTGAGTGTATAGATTCTTTGGACTTCAAGAACATCAAAAGGCCTTTTTGAGTAGATAGGAAAAGAATTTAGTGTACGTAGTACCATACATTATGATACATACTTTCTATCAGTTTAAATTTTTTTCAAGAACAGAGATCGTGATTTTTTGGTATCTACACTTCAATTTTTTATTTTTTTTTTAATAGATCAAGAAGACAGGAGTGTGAATCAAAATTCACGACTATTGTCTTTTTATTCTCAAATAATTATTATTTTTGGAAACTTTTTTAAGTACAATCATATGTTATTAAGGATGATTTATTGTTTTTATTTTTAATTGTACTATTATAATTTATTATTCTATTAAATTATAACACTAATTAATTTTTAAACTAATTCTATAATTTCTAGTAAAGATAATTTAATCTTTTTACTTAAACTTTATAGATGTCATAGCTTTGTTAATATATAAAAATTCTTTAAAAATAACAATTACTTAAAAATGGAATAAATAGTGTACTGCCACATTATTACAATATTTATACTTCATTATGTTTTTCGTTTCCTAGGGTGGGGATGAAAAAACCCTTATTGAGACTTAGAAATTATTCATTGACAAAGTCTTAGCAATGCTCTCAACTAACTCTGGCAGAGAAGATATTTTCCCATTTGAATGTTCGGTGTATCTACAATAATGTAGGCTGGTCATAGAAAGTTGACAGTACGTACCAAATACGGAAACAAATTCCTATCTTGCGATTTTGCATTTGAGATATTGAGTTCCACTTATATAATATGCCTTGGAATTGCTTCTGTCTGAAGTATGTTTTTTGAACCATTGAAAAATTCCACATGAAAGCTTGTAAAATTGTAACATCGTGAGAAGCAGGAATGGTTCTTCTCCATTTCTAGTAATATTTATATCAAAATATATTACTAAGTAATAATATAAACTATTATAATTAAACTATATTACCCTATTTTTTTCTTCTCATGAGGAATTTACTCTGCTAACTATCTAAACTTAGGAAAATTATTTTTCAATCTCAACGGACTGAGTGTAACTACAATTGATGTGATATATTTTTATGTAAAGATTGGAGATCCTTTTATAACTGGCGTGATATATTTTTATGTAAAGATTGGAGATCCTTTAAAGTTATTAGTATTAGAGAGAAACTTTACGTGTGAGAAGTAACTTTATTCCATAAAGAGCTTATTATATAAAGAAGTACAAGATTTTGAAATATTTTATTTTAAAAAAACATAATGAATTAAAAGTTATTAAAAGAGAGTTTTACACACGAAAATAATAATAGAAATGACAAAATTAACTATGATAATGAATCTTAATAAATTCTTACTCATGTTTGGTTCATAAATAAAATTAAAAATAATTCTTTAAATAATTGTTTTTACGAAATGAAACCCATGATTTTAAATAGGAATTAAAATCCAAACTATTGGGTGTTTCATTTCTTATTTTGAAGCCCCGATCAAAATACAAACAATATATATAATTTTTAATATATTTTCATTTCCTATCTCAAAATCCTCCAACCAAATCACTCCTAATGAACCGAGTTACCAATTTGTCATCATTTTAAAAGAATTATTGCAAATCGTACACCAATTAACCCCTTCACGTTTATTACTCCGTTGGTACGCTCTTATGATTCAATGATGGCTCTCATGGTCAAAATGTTGATTTAGTAAGGCCATGATTGGCACCTGTTGATTATTATTCTTATTATTTTGATATAACAAGAGGAACATGAATATCTATAGAAAAATCTATTATATAGTAAAAGGTACTTTCAAACAATTGAGTTATATAACCTCATCACATGTACCAATTGTTTGAGGTTTAGTTTAATGGTTTAGGCTAATAAAAGTTTTATTCTACTTTTTGACTAGATATATAATATCGCCTAAGACGCACACATAATTGTCACCTTTATTTTTGTTATTTATTTATTAAAATGTTATTACTTAAAAAGTTTACACTAACACAAAGTAGGAAGAGGAGGAAAAACTTTTAATTCTATTAAGGGAAGTGCATATAATTTACTTCTATTTTGTTTAGTTACATTGAAAAAGAAATAAATGATAATTTATGTCTCAATTCGTCTAAATTAGAATGGACGGTTTTGCTGACGTGGAGGAAAAATTCTTTCCCTCTTTATTTATTTCTTATTTATCTTTCATTTTTAACTAAACAATATAAATCACTCATTTACGTTCAAATTGGCATCCAATCTATTTTTCATTCCTTTTTTCACCTTAACTAGTATGAGTACTGAAAAACAAGAGTGACGAACAGATAACCACCAATGTGGTGGTTGAGGGCGCAAGTTAGATAACTCTATTTTGTGCGTCCATGTTCAAGCCTTGAGGATGTAAAACTTGCGAAGTAATTGGGTGTACAATGAAAACATAGTTGATTAGTGTACTGCTTGGAGTCTTAGTAGTGGAGTTGGTGTGTTGTTAGGATTAAAACGACTTTGTCAATTAATTTAGTGTATTACTTGGAGTTTTAGTAGTGGAATCGGTATGTTAGCAAATGGAATGACTATAGCGACCTAGTTGATGTTCGGAGACGTAAACGTAAAATCTATTAATTAATTTAGTATACTTTAAGTTAGTGTATTATTGGGACTACAATGACCTAGGACTATAGCATGGTGGAAGTGTCGTATTGCTATAGTGACCTAATTGGGTTTAAGTGATTTAATTAGATTTTAATCCTAACTAACCTTTGGAACATTATACCCCCATGTATTAATTAAGTCAATTAAGAGTATTAGGGATTAGTGTGGCCAGTCAATAGTATTGTACATTGATGTACTTGAGGTCTTATATCCCCATATATTTGAAGGGTTATAGACTTAATTGGGTTTAAGTTCTAACAAGTATCTTCCTCTTTTAAACAAATAGAATATCATATGACAGTCAGTTCCTCACGTCAAATTTAAATTCGGCCTAATTTTTTATTAACCAAATGCAAGGTGTATCACTCGATTATTTTATATCTCCTATGAAGAAAACAAGTGATAATGAAAATCATCACTTGTCTTTTTATTATTATTATTTTTAAAAGTCATCTGGATTTGATTCGTAGTTTCCCCAACTAAGAGTACGGATTTCATCTCTAGACATCTGACTTTGAGTTGTTGCTTTGATAAAACAATATGCCAATTTTCATCAAATTAAAATTGAAGATTAAGGGTATAATTGAAAATTAAAAGTCATCTGGATTTGATTCGTAGTTTCCCCAACTAAGAGTACGGATTTCATCTCTAGACATCTGACTTTGAGTTGTTGCTTTGATAAAACAATATGCCAATTTTCATCAAATTAAAATTGAAGATTAAGGGTATAAGTGAATAAAAATTGGTTTGAGATAAATTTTATTAAAAAATATTAAATATATAGGGTCAAGTGGATTTTAGAGAGAGAATATGATGTGTTGTAAGTAGATGACAGTTCTTAAAAATAAAAAAAAATATATAAATAACAATATATTTAAATTAAATTAAAATTTTTGTTTGAGATAGGATTGAAAAAAAAAAGAAAAAGAAAAAGTGCTCCATTATATCATGAAAAATATTCCCTTTTCTGAGATAAACAAATGTGAGCCGTCCAAGCTTGAAAAAGGGTAACAGTTCTTGGTAATTACCCTTTAGTGTTATGGATTTCAAAGTTTCAATATCACCTTTTATTTCCTTCTACTTTATATTAAAAGATAAAATCATTAATTTATTCAAGTGTTATTTATATTGGCCTTTCTTTTTTTTTTAAAAAAAAATATAATAGAGACCTCCCATCCTTTTTTTCTCACAATTACTTTATAGAAACACTAGAAGGTTTTTGTTGTATAAAAAAAAAAACTCTAAATGAGATTAATATAAATAATTTTAAAATTAATTTTACTTTTTAATTCAATTAATCCAGAATAAATGAGAATACAAGATAAATTTTAAACTAAATATTAAAAAGTAAATATATTATAAGATAAGGTACTGAGCGATCATTTACCTAACATTCTTTGAGTTATGAAAATAAAGTGTCAAGTCGTTGTCAATTTTGAAAAGGGTAAAATATGTTAAATATTTTTGAATTTTCATAAATTTTTATTTCTATTCTCAAATTTTAAAATATGTGATTTTAGCCCTTAATTTTTTTAAATATCTAAAAAATAATATTTTCAATAATAAAAGTTCAAGTATAATGCAAAATTACTAAATTTTAACTTCCATTCTCTCTTTTTTTTTATTTTAAAATATTAATTTTTAACTTTAATCTTACTCTCTTCTTTTTGAATTACTTTTTCACACTTTTTTGAATCTAACCATACAACAAAAATAATATATTTTACCATTTAATAAACAAAATTAAGACATAAAGATGAAAAAGAAAAAAAAAATCGATTTAGTTCTTGACGAATAATAATTTTCTTGGCATCTCTACGAAAAGGAAGAATAAATTTGAAAGTAGAAATGAATTACCAAAAAAAAAAATCTAAAAAAAAGTGGAAGACGCGCAAGTCACAGTAGTCTTTCCTGTCATATATAAAAGTTACTTGATAAGAATTAAAAAGATAATATCACATTGTAAGAATTGAGTGAATAAAAATATCTATAAAATAGATCATGTAAAAGTCATGAGATGAAATTCTGTGAGCACTTAATAGTTTTAATTGATAAAAAAATTATTTTTTAGATATTTTAAAAGTTTGAGAGTTAAAATTATATATTTTAAAATTTAAAATTTAAAATTAAAAGTTATAAAATTCAAAAGTAATTGTCATATTTTGACTTTTTAAAATTTTTGAAGAAAAGTACTCCCTTGTGTTAAGAAAAGTGTTTTTTTAACCAAAAAAAAAAAAAAATCGTATTTTCCCTCGATCTCTGTGCTCCTTTTTCCCTGTCCTTCCTTCCGTTCTCTCTTTGCGCGGTTGGCCACTCCACTGCAATCAATAGTAACCGCGGCAATGGCGCAGACGCCTCATAGCCATTGCATTAAAACAATTGCTGCCATTATTACAATGAAAAACTTAAAGGGCGACGTTGAAAGCATTTTGACATTTTAAAATTTTGTTCGATTGTTCTTTAAAAAAAATTAGAGTATTGCATTTTTTTTTTCCTAATTGAAGGAAAGTTTTATATATATAATTAATTTCCTATTTAACTTTGGTTGCCCCATTTTATAGACAAACAGTAACAAAACTTTAGTGGCCCCAAAAAGAAAATGAAAAGGGAGAAAAAAAAATTTTAAGGCGTAATTATACATTGGTATCAGAATGTTTCATTTTGATTTAAAATTATAAATAAATTATTATTTAATTTTTATTAATTAAAAATTAGTAGTGAAATTTATAATTATTAAAACTTATATCTTTTATTTTTTAAATTTTTTTATATATCTTTTATCTTAAACAGAAAAAATTAATTATAAAAATTTAGAAATGAAAATTTTGAAGAAGAATATATTTATTTTAAAATATGAAACACTTATTTTTAGACATTCGATGTAGAAATGTAAACATTAATTTCAGATAGAAAGAGTATATGTTGTTTATTATCACTTAAACATTTTTATGACTTTTAGAATTACGAAAGAATACATAATGCAAATAGGGGCAACAATTTGAATGACAACATAACGAATATCGAAATCCATCCATAAATAAATATGAATGATAAAAAGAATTAAATTTATGAACTTAAATAGGTGTTCATTTCAATTCAACAATTTTAATGAATTTAAATAAATTCCCCTTTAATTCATAGAACTAATTACTTCAACAATTTGAAGGTTGAGTCCTACTAATACATAAATTGTATTATTAATCTCTTTAATTAATAAAGGGCATAATAATAATAAAATAATTTTATTATATATATATATATATATTTAATTTCATTTAAATCTAAATCCACATTAGAAAACCTAACTGCAAATAAATGTCTCGTAATATTTCTAGCACGTAATCCAACCTTGAAAGGCAAAATTTTCCTTGTCATAATCCATTTTCATTGAACTGGAAAGCCTTCACTCGCTGATGGTTGAAGTGATCTACAAACTTCCCAAAAACGTTAAGGATATAAAGCATTTGTAATCTTGAAACTTAATACCGTTGAAAATGGCAACTTTAAGAGTTAATAATTTTTAATTCATGATTAGTTAGCCTAAAACAATTAATGAAAATTGTTCTCGACATGTTAGAGATTGTTTTGATTATAATAAAAGCTATTTTCATGGTGGGAATTCATAATTAAATGTTGTTAAAATTAGATATTTAACCATTTGGGAACTCATGTTAGACATGAGTCTCACATGAGAAAAATTGAGGAGTATGGAAGCTTTTATATACTAAAAGGTCTTTTTATAGACTTGATAAAAAAAGTCCAAGGTATGGAGGATGCCACATGCATACGCCGCCCGCCCGGCTCGGCTTAGGCCATGTTTTCTCACGTTCCTATAAAATCTATAGGGTCTTCTAATTCGGATTGGGTTTTGATTTTTCCTTAGGCGAGATTAAAAGGAAATGAATAGAGCTGCCGCTAGGATTAAGCTTTTCCGTGTTTTGCTTCATTGAGAAAAAAATCGCCTCTTCCGTTCTCTCTACCATGATCCATAGTATTTTGACCTGAACGGAACCAGTGAATTGAGGAGATTTTCGAGGTAATCACAGTGTGCGTTGATAGTGAAGCGATCTGAGACCGTCTTATCTTGCAAGGAGTCGCTGTACCCATCGCACCGGAGTGGGATGAATAACTTCTTGAAGGCAAACCAGTATTGAATTGGTGATTCGGTCAACATTATTGTACGTCACAACGCAGTTTGTCCAGAGGAGAGTCGGCGCCGGATATATCTACTGGAGTGAACACCGAGAACGTTCTGGCTGCAAGTAAGTCTTTCAGGTCCATTACTGATTTGTTTGTTAAGTTTGAATTCTATTTAGTTATTTTATACTTTGTTTGGCTTTACCAACATTATTAATATTTGATAATTGTATTTGTTAGAGCCATGATCAAATATAGGCGATACTTGTTCAATTCAATTGAATTACCTACCTATTTATGATCGTAAGTACCCTATTTCTAACAAATTCTGCATAAATTCTCCCCACCATTTCATGTCCTTTAAAAAAGCCTGTTCGCACTTATAATAATCCATGTAAAACTCAAGAGAACATATCTCAAAGATGGTTTACAATCGCATTGTGTGCATGGCTGTCTCAATCCGTTCTTGTTTTCCTTTAGATTTACAATCAAAGTGACATTCTCATTTCCTTGGTCATTATCAACCCAGGAAACAAGCTTTATTCAAAACACTACTAGTATCTTCCAAAAAAAAAAAAAAAAAAAAAAGTAAATTAAAGAGAGATCAGCAGCAGACAACTTCATGGACTCATAAGCAGTGCATAGAACGGTACGCATCTCCCAAAGCCACTACCCTGGAATAGACAATGTCCGCAGCCTTCGCAGTCCATGACATTCCTGCACGTAGTAAAATAAGTACATTGCAGTAGTTTTCTTGACGTGCTGATATCCTTCACTGTTAGCATGTTTGGGAGGGATGAAACTGCAATCGCCAATATTCCATTTCAATAAAAAACATTCCATTCATAACCCACAGAGAAACAGAGGGAGAGGGAGAGGGAGAGGGAGAGAGAGAGAGGTACTAACAGATTGCAGCAATCAGAAGAAGAGAAACGAGGATCGACTTAAGGAAAGACCTCTCCATGCCTGCTTTGTTTGCAGATTACTGAAATTAAACTTGTGTTTTGAATGTAAAGCTGCTGAAGAGTTGATAATGCTGAAAGCGATGAAGTAAGCAAAGCAGGGCGACAGCGAAGGTTGTTTTTTTCTGCATGGTGGAATGTCGTGTCGTCAAGGTCTCCACACTTGGCACCTTTGGATAATGTTTCCGTGTGCTTCACACCTGGCCATGGATTTCTAAACGAACGAAGAGGAAGATGGATAATGCTTTCAAGCGGGCTATTCTCTTGGGTTTTTCTTGTAGAATCACTTTTGGATCTTGAGAACCCAAGTTCACCAGGAATTGAAGCCAATACTTAGTTGATCCATACATGGGTTTGGCCTGTTTGATAGAATATGGCTTCGGCCTTTTTTCATTCAAACTGTTGCGGTTTGAAAAGCTCACCAATGGAATCGTTTAACTGTTATGAAATCAAGAAGATAAGTGGCTATTTATTTTTTACACTATCTACTCCCTCCTTCTACGTCCACAAATAACTTGTCTAATTATAAAAATTATATATATTAAAAAATTATAAAATTCTATAATAAAAATAATAAAAATATCTATTATACCTTTTGAAGTATTTTTATTATTTTTTTTACTTCATTAATTTAAATCTTACAACTTCTTTAATTACATTACTCTAATAATTCTTCTTTTCACCTATATCACCTCATTAAATTATATTTTTGACTATTTTTATAGGATAACGTGATTTTATTGTTGGTTAAAATAACTTCAATATAGATAATTATAATTCTAATTAATTGATAGAAAATTGTACTAAGGGTAAAATTGAAAAAAATAATTAAACACAACTTACATTTAAAAAGTGGACAATTATTTTTAGACAAACTAAAAAGAAAATTAGACTAGTTATTTGTAGATGGATGAAGTATTTATCTAGATAAATGTAATTATTTAATTTTTAAAATTATTCATTTATCTAAAAGATAAAGACGACTGTTCATTTTTCTAAAGTTATTATAAAGTCATATTTAGGGACGGAATCAAGGGCTAGTTGTTGGGGGAGCAAACTATATCTAAAAAATATAGAAGGATAATGTTATAATTGTTAAAAAAATTTGGAGGTGAAATAAAAAGCTTTAAAAAAATTTAAAAATTTTTAAAATAAAATATGAGATTTAAAATTTTTTTGAGGGCGGGGGTAGCCCCTAGTTCCGCCTTTGGTCGTATTCAATTGATTTATTCCTTATATTTTAAGATGATATATTTAAACCTCTATAAATATATATCATATGTAAATGAATACAATATCAAATTGAATCAATTCTAGTGATTTTCTTATTTTTTTACTTGATATAATATTTTTACTGTATAGTTTTCTTAGAGTTTATTTCATAATTTTATTTTAAATCAAATTTACAATATATTATTAGCACGAGACTTTATCGAAGTCATTCTACTAAAATTTATAATGAAGCTGACATTACCAAAGTTACTTTATTGGAGCTTTTAATTAAGTAGCCTAATTTTTAAAGTTTACAAATAAGAAGAAAAATATTTTTTTTCTATTTAATTTTTGTATAAGCATGACGAATATTACAAACATGAGTTTTCAACTCTTAACATTATCGAGAAAAATTATTTATCCGAGACACTAGATGCTGAGATGTAATTTAACTGCACTGAGTCTAGTAGACATAATTGTAGATGAAAATATATCATCATCACAAAATTGTGCTAAAAGTATAGTTTTTCACCCATCATTTTCATGAAAATTTAAAAACAGAATATCTTATTGTGAAAGATCCACTTATTTTGTATAAAATCTAGAAGAATGATTTAACCATCAGAAGATGACCATCCTTTCAAAACCATTGTATGACTAGATGCACACTTGCGATTGCAAGATTTGAAATTCGTCAGTGAGTATAATTCTATTATGTTTAAAATTATTTCACAATTAAAATTATGTGGAGAAAATATTATTGATGAAAATATATGAAAAAAAAACTTTCTCTACTTTTCATGCCTTAAATGTACTTGTGCAAAAGTAGTACCAGCAATATCAAGAAAATATATTCAAAAAATATACAAAATTGATATTGTGTCTCCTCATAATTAAGTAAAATAATAATTTATTAATAAAAAATTATGAAACCTGACAAATAGATTCTACATCATTCTCAGAAGTAAATACTATTAGAACGCATTATTTTGACCACATAAGAAATAGTGATCGTGATTGTGACCGTAGACTAATGCACAACTGTGATAGAAATATATATTTTGATTGCAGAGGTAAAAAAAAAATTACAATAAATACATCTAAAATGAAATATTCATTTTTCATTCTATCCAAGTTGTCCGCATAAGAAAGCCATCTAAAAGTTCCCCTGATTATAGAATGATGGGTACAAGGTTTAGAACTGCACTGAAACCAACATTTAAAATGTGTGAATAATGTCGTAATTTGTTATATTTTCTTTGTGCAAAATGTCATTGTTGTACATGAATCTTTTGTCCTTGTGGGTTGCGGGAGGAAAGCAAGCAAAGAGAACTTCATAACACTAAAGTGAATAGAGAAAACCTTATAGAACGGATAGGAAGAAGAGAAAATGGAGGAACTAGAAAGCCTACCCAACCTAGTAAGCTCCTACCATGATTGTTAAGAGTTTAGTGATAAATAACTACCTATTCTCTTAACTCTATACTTGTTACAAAGTAATCTAACCTAAGCATTGCCAATCATTTACTAAGCAAACTACATAGTTGCTTCTGCCTTCACTTTAAGAGTCCTAATAAATTTCTGTAAATGTGATACTCCAATCTCACATGAAATTGGAATAAGATATTGAAATTATATATAAAAATAGGCTTAAATATCCACTATCAACTTGATATATTTATTTTGACCTAAAGAGAATAGCGACCAAGTAATTGATCGTGGATACTACTATATCTATAGTCGCACTCTCAAGCCTAAAGCTACGAAATCTGACATTTGGTATTAGAAATGGTAATTAGCCTTCGGTATGAAAACTAAGTGCTACAGTATACATAGTGAGATTTACCTCTAGAGTCTCACACTGTCTGATTGGTCATAGGTTTGGTCCCTAAGTGTGGATCTAGCGAGGACGCATGGGCCAAAAAAAGGGATAAATGTGATATTCTAATCTCATATGAGATTGTAATGAGATGTGTGAATAATATATAAAAATAGAAGTATCCAATGTCAACTTGAAATATATATTTTGATCCAACAAAGAAGACAGTCAAATAGTTGACCGCAGATGTTATTAGACATATACTCGTACATTGAGGCTTGCGGGTACTTGATGTGACAGTAAGAGTTTCTGTAAATTACCGCCTCAACTAAAAAGCTTAATCTAATTAGAGAAGAGTGACTTATATGGGGTCACTTGGAACAAAATCGTACGGACCGGCCAGATAAATATGGCTATCAAGAGTATATACATAAATAATATTAGAGTTAAATAATAATATATAAACGCCTTTACCAAGCATATACACAAATAATATTATAATCAAATTCAAAAATATGTGATCGTATATATTCATATATGAGCAGAGAACAGTGTTGAAAATCAAGTTCTAATTATAGAGAATACCAAGGCAATGAAGAACTGCCAGAGAGCAGTTAGAGAATTTGCAGAAAAGTTGATTCTCATTCATTGTGAAAAAGAACATCAGATAAGTTTTATATATACATGGAATGAAATAAGAATTGAACTACAATAAAGAATTAATAGCTGGAAATTCCCTTGAGCTTGCTGAGAATACTGCGGAAAAAATGGAAGTTCAATTAGGATCACAAGAAGCAGATGAAGATCTGTTATTAAGTGATCTGGCAAGTATGTATGCTGAGTTGGACATCAACGTGGCAGTTGAATGGATTGCTGAGTTGGCATCTTCAACATCCCTCCGCAAGTTGGAAGCAGACAAGATCCCAAGATGAGCAAGTAAAAGATGGAAAGAAGCTGGAGGAAGAGAATTGACAAAGATATCTGCAAGCTGCTGAGTAGAAGAAACAGGCAGTGGTTTGATGCATCCAGCTTGGTATAAATCCCTAATGAAGTGACAGTCTATTTCTATCTGTTTAGTCCTTTCATAGAAGACTGGATTTTCAACAAGGTAGACTGCACTTCTGTTATCACAAAAGATAGGAACTGGTAAGGGACAAATGAAATCAAGCTCCTTAAAAAGGTGTAGAATCCATTGAAATTCACAAATGGATTATGCCAAAGCTCTATACTATGCCTCTGTAGAACTTCTTGCAACAACAGATTGCTTTTTGGACCTCCAAAACACAAGTGCAGACCCAAAGTAAATGTAGAAACCAGTGATAGATCTCCTAGTGGCAAGATATCCTGCCCAATTAGAGTCTGAATATACTTGAATATCAAAAGACTCATCAGCTGCAAAATGTAAACTAAGATCAACAGAGCCTTTGAGATATCTAAGGACTCGATACACTGCTTGCATTTGTAGAACAGTAGGAGCTGTCAAGAACTGACTGAGCTGCTGTACTGCAAATGTGATATTAGGTTTGCTATGAGTCAAATACAACAACTTGCCAACCAGTCTTCTGTAAAAAGAAACATCATAGAATAGATCTAAATCACCAACAGCTAACTTCTGCTTACTATTTAGAGGAGTGGACACAGGCTTACAACCAATGTATCCATAAGTTTGAAGCATATCTAACACATATTTCTTCTGAGATATTGTAATACCTGCTGCAGTTCTATGAACTTCAAAACCAAGAAAATAATGCACGTCCCCCAAATCCTTGATTTGAAACTGATAATTCAACTGTGTTTTGATATCAGTAATAGCAACTAATTGATCACTCAAAATAAGGATATCATCCACATACACCAAAAGAGCAATGAAGGCATTGGCAGTTCGTTTGAAAAACAAGCTGTAATCACATTTAGACTGCTTAAAACCAAGAGAGAGTAAATAACCAGTGAGTTTGGCATTCTGTTGCCTACTTGTATGTTTTAAACCATATAAAGATTTGTCCAACTTGCAAACCAAACTCTTATCAGGAGTAGCAAAACCAGGAGGCAAGTCCAAATATACTTCTTCTGTCAACTCCTCATGCAAGAAGGCATTATTAATATCCAATTGATGAATGTACCAATTAGACTTGGCTGCCAAAGCCAACATAAGTCGAATGGTGGTGATTTTAACTACAGGAGAAAAAATGTCCAAGAAGTCTATGCCTTCTTGTTGTGTGTAGCCCTTTGCCACAAGTTTGGCTTTATATCTGTCTATAGAGCCATCAGCCATATACTTAATGCGATAGACCCACTTACAGTCAATGGTCTGCTTACCAGAAGGTAGAGGAACTAGGTGCCATGTACTATTTGCTTCTAAAGCAGAAATCTCAGCTTATATGGTTGCACACCAGTCTTTGGATTTCACAGCCTCAAAATAATGTTTAGGCTCAGAGTGTAACTTAGTATTACACAAAAAAACTGAACTAGTAATGGAAGAAGATAAGAAATGAGGTGTAGTAATGTTATGAACCTTGGAACAAACATAGTCAGACAGATAGGCTGGGGGAACATTAGGTCTAGTTGACCTTCTGGTAGGAATAGGAGAAGGAGATATATGTGGCAGAGAAGAGGTAGTTACAGGAGACTGATTAGAACAAAATCAGGAACCTGGTTAGATGAAATGGTAGGTGGAATAGAAGATGAAGAATAAGGCAAAGGCAACACAAGTTTATTGAGGCTGGAATTTGATGTGGAAGACATGTGAATAAAAGGAAAATGAGTTTCTATGAAGGTAACATATCTGGAAATGAAGATCTCTTTGGAAGAATAATCTAGGAGTAAAAAACCTTTTGTAGATTGAGAATAACCAAGAAAGGCACAAGGTCTGCTTCTAGGAGAAAAATTATTTTTGTGAGGCTGCTGAACACAAGCATATGCTAGGCTACCAAAAACTTTTAAGGCACTGTAGTTTGGCTGTTTGTAATATAATTTTTCATAAGGAGTTTGTTAATGTAAGACTGGAGTAGGAGTGATGTTTATGAGATAAACAGCATGCATAACACAATATCCTCAGTATGCAAGTGGTATTTGAGATTGAAATCTGAGGGCCCTAGCTATATTAAGAATGTATTGGTGTTTTCTTTCTACGATGCCATTCTGTTTAGGTGTGCAGGGACAAGAGGTTTGATGAATGATTCCTTTGGTATGATAAAATTCAGTAAGCTGAAACTCTAAACCATTATCTAATCTCAAGAGTTTAATCCTTTTGCTAAATTGTGTTTCAACATAAGCAACAAAGAGTTGCATCAAGAGTCTTACTTCAGATTTTTATTTCAAAAGGAAAACCCAACAAAATCTGCTATAATCATCAACAACAGTAAGAAAATATCTATGTCCATTAACTGTGGCAGTATTAAAAGGTCCCCAGATGTCCATATGAACCAAATCAAATATGGCATCAACAGTTCCATGATGCAAAGGAAAAGACAATTTATGTTGTTTAGCCAAAGGACAAATAGGACAAAATACATTTTTAGAAGGTAAAACAACAGAGGAATCAGCTTTATGAATTTCTGCTAATTGATTAGTAGATAAGTGACCAAGTCTGAAATGCCAAATCAGAGACTTATTATAGAAATCTCTAGAAGGGTGAACAGAGGTTGTATTAGCAAAAAAAGAAGTAAGCTGCTGAAGATCAAGGTGATACAATCTTCCAGACAACCTAGCTGATCCAATCATTTGACCAAGATGAGGATCTTGGATAAAACAGTAATTATTTTTGAAAGTTATGACACAATTCAGCTGATGCTGCAGTTTGCTAACTGATATCAGATTGAAAGAAAACTGAGGAATGAATAAAACTTGATGTAAAGCTAAATGAGGAGTTAACTGAACACTTCCTACAAATGGAACATGAACTAGATCTCTAGTGGGCAACTTAACAGAGATATTATGAGTAGGATAATATTCAGTGAAGTAAGCTAAACATGAACAAATATGATCAGTTGCTCCTGAGTCTAAAATCCAAACAGATGAGCTACTACCTGTATTTTGAGCACCTTGTGAAAAGTTGGAGAATGCTGGTGTAAGACTGGCTTGATTAATGGAATGAATATGATCAGAATTAGTAGGAGATTTTGCTTTTGAAGAAAGATGATGTGATTGAAGCAGATTCAAAAGTTGTTGATATTGCTCTTGAGTCACAAATTTGGATGTATGTGAATCCACTCGAACAGTTGAGCAGTCTGTAGCTTGATGTGCAACATTAGAAACAGATTGAAAAGAATGTTTCTCAACTGCAGCATTTTCTTGTGGTATAAAACCTTGACTTGCAATTGCTGAATTTGCTTGTGGCATGTGGCATTGACTTCCTGAAGTCTTGTTTCTATTTCTATAACCAGCTAGAAAATTGTATGTCCTTGCAAGCCACAAAAGGTACACTGCAGCTTTCTATTCATATTACTGCCTCTTCTGTAAGTATGATTTCCTGTAGACTGCATATTCCTTCCACTTACACCATTAACCACATTCAACAATTGTTCATTTCTTAAGGCATTCATAGTTGGCAAATGTGATTCAATCATACTCTTTCCTGTAGCAAACACTTGAGAACTGATAGAAATTGGAAAATCAGCATGTGTTGCATTATAATTGAATGATCTTCCATGTGTAGAAACCATGGAAAAGGCTTGATTTACTACAGGGAAAGGCTTGGTTAACAGAACTTAAGATTTAATTCCATTGAATTCCTCTTTTAATCCTTTTATGAACCTTATGACAAAATCAGCATCATTGTTTGCCTTAACCTCAGGCAGAGCTGGACATTTGCATCTTGGTTCACAGTAACAAATAGGTAAGGGTCTCAAAATTAGCAATTCCTCCCACAATGTTTTCAAACTGGTATAATACTCATTCGCAGTTAAGTTTCCTTATTTTAGGTTGTATATGTCTTCTTGAAGGTCTGAAATTCTGAAAAAAAATCCCCTTGGGAAAACCTTTCACACAGATCATTCCAAACATCACAAACTAAGTCTATCCAGATCACACTCTGAGCTATAGAGGATGAAACAGAGTTCAAAATCCAAGACAGTACCAGATTATTGCGTTGCTCCCATGCAGCATAAGTGTTGTGTGCACGATTTGGTGCCTTAACTATACTATTAACAAAACCTAGCTTATTTTTAGAAAGCAAAGCCATTCTCATTGCTCGACACCCATTGATGATAATTTCTTTCATTTAAGGACGGTTGAACCAAAACTAGAGAAGGATTTTCATTTGGATGCAGATAAAGAGGATTATAAGCTGTTATCTCTTGACCAGCCATAGCCACAGATCCACTTTAACCTTAATTTATAGTTCTTCGCAAATTCCAGAAATCATATACAAAAAAAAAATAAAATAAAATAAGAAGCTCGATGATTGCCTCTGATTCAGTATCTTACTTTCATCAAAGTCGAATTCATCAACAAGAAGTCTCTGATACCATGCTGAAAATCAAGTTCTAATTACAGAGAATACCAAGGCAATGAAGAACTGCCAGAGAGCAATTAGAGAATTTTCAGAAAATTTGATTCTCATTCATTGTGAAAAAGAACATCAGATGAGTTTTATATATACATGAAACTGAAATAAGAATTGAACTACAATAAATAATTAATAGCTGGCAATTCCCTTGAGCTTGCTGAGAATATGGTGGCAAAAATGGAAGTTCAATCAGGATCACAAGAAGCAAATGAAGATCTGTCATTGAGTGATCTGGCAAGTGTGTATGCTGAGTTGGACATCAACGTGGCAGTTGAATGGATTGCTGAGTTGGCATCTTCAACAAACAACTCATTTTGTAAATGCTTCAATGAAGATTAAAAAAAACCACAAGAATCGGAATATATATGGAGACATTCAATTAAAAGGTTTAAACAGATTATACCTTTAAGATTATTACTACTTATGATACCCATTGGAGAAAATATGATATCTGATTCTGTTTCAAGATTAACATATTTAACCAAAATATAGCGTCCTATATGTTCCCCATTTTTTTTTTTTTTTTAGTTGGGGGTGGGGGGTTGTTGGTAAGTCTTTGTTTTATGAGAAATGAGTAAGTTTAGAGTGTAAACTCTAAACTTGTTACGAGTATGGGACAAGAATGAATGATGGGAACTAAATTTTAAAATTTTTATTTTAGTAGGAGATTTTTTTTTATTAATTAAATTTAAATTGTACATGTTTGATATAGGTAGATTATATATGTATATAAAATAACAAAAATAGAAAAAAAATTATAAATTATAAATTTTGCTATTACTAATTTAGTAGTATGATAAATACGTGAACTATTGGAAATCCCCACAAAAGTTTTTGAAATGATTAAAAAGTTTTGAATAAAAATATATCAAAGGTAAATTTTTTTTTTAATCTTTATAAATATTTTTAGGCCCAAACAGACCCCTACTTCCCCGCTGAACTAGGATGGAGGATTGTTTTGTTCCTGGTAAGCTAGGGGTGGGAATCTCTGCTTTTTCCCATGACAAGAATGGACCGAAAATGGGAAAGTAGGAGGTATGCAGGGGCGGGGCCAAGACTTATTGTTCCCGGTTTGACCTTATTGCCATCCCTAATTTGACATAAGATGATATTATAATTATTAAATCTAATTAAATATTACAAGAAGGGAAAGCAGAAAAGAAATGAAATGAAACTTGAGATTTCAGGAGATTTGGTGTAGGCAATAAGATAACGATTGGCGTTTAACAAGTAAATTGCCACCACTACAATATACAAATGTCATGTGAACTATATACATAAATAATATTAAGTTAAATTTGGATACATAGTTGGACATGATCCAACATTTTTGGTATCATATGGTCATAAGTAAATTTCCACTTGTATAACAACTCACTTTGTTAGTGCTTCAATGGAAGGGGGTGGGGTCGGGGCCGAGGGCAAATCCAAACATGAGATCCGACCTCTTTCATAAAATATGGGTTGGGCCTGTTTTCATTCATAATGTTGCGGTTTGGAAAGGTCACCAATAAAATTGTTAAAAACAACAATTTTCAGAGATACGATAGTAATTAATTTGATAAAAACACAAAATTTGGAAATAGTAAATTTCAAAAACAACATAATACTTCTTCCACGTGGATTTAAGTGTCTCAAATTTTTACTTAGTACAAGAATTTAACTAAAACATTGGATTATATTTATTAACCAGAAAGGTTAATGATTGAAACCGAGCTTGTATTCTAAGAAAAATTTATTTATTTAAGAAAATAAATATTTATTTTCGAATCTATGAAAATTGAAGTATGGATATTAAATTTTAAACGATGAAAGTAAAACAAACTAAAATTCATCGAATCTTAAAATTATGCGTTTGCAATTGTATTTATAGAAGTTATTATTCAGTTAGGTATGTATCATAATTTCATACCCAAAAAAAAAAATTACTATCAAGGTCCGAAAAAGTATTTGTTTTTGTTATATAAGAGTGTATTTGGATATGAAAATCAAAGGGCTGTTTTGATGAAAAATAAACTTAATGTAAATAACTTTTATCTATGAAATATTAATAATTTTATATTCACTCCATGGACATTGCAATGTTGATATTTGAAGTATAAAATTTAAAATTATACTTATATTTTTAAAAAAATCAATATAATTCTAATCCATTTTGATTTGATTTGAAGATCTTATAAAGTTTGTTTAAATCTTGCAGTTCGAAATCTCTCGCTATTGGTAAGACACAAAATTACTATGTCAAAAATTAGAGAGGTAGGAAAAAGAAGAAAATTTTGCCAGTGTTTGAGACTAATGGTGGAAATATTGTCTGAACCTCCTTTAAGAGTTACGGCAATGGTGATGAAGAGAGATGAGGAAGACTAGCAATGATGAAATTGAAAGGATGAAATTTTTAGTTGGCTTTCCTGGGTAGAAATTAAAGTTGAAAGAGGGGGGGGGGGATAATGGAAAATCCATGCTTGTCCATCCAGGATTAAACCATTAATCAAAGTAACATTCTCATTTCCATGGTCTTTATAAACCAATCAAACGAGGCTTTTTCAAAAACAACAAAAACAGCACAACATTTTGGAACAGAACAAACAGCAATAGCGAGTCTTGAACTCTTAATCAACCAACGAAACAAACAAGCTTTATTCAAAATACAACAAAAATAGCAACACCAAATGAAGCAGAGATCGATCAGCAGCACAGAACTGTTGGAAATTGGCATGTGATGGGTGAATGAAAAATTATTTTAATAATGAGGTACCCATAAATGATGAGAAAGTGAGAAGTATATTATAACCTATAACCCATGAACTATGATCTCCCATAACCTCTAAAGTTATTGAGGTAGTGAGGAAGTGGTTATCAAAAGGTTATGGAAATAGTGGAGGTAGTGGGAGTTACAATGAGTTTGTAACCTTTAACTCTTCATATCTATAACATATGTCATATTCATAACTCCGCCACTTACCTAGTCTATAAATAGATGTCTTATATTCTATTTTTGTATGGAAGAAAAAAAACTCAAAAAAACTCTTTCTCTTTTATCTCTACTTTTGCATATTTTATATAGTGTTCTAGTTTGATCTAGTTCGTCAGATGAAGAGTTGTGTGCTAGCTGCTTCATTGCATCCATTATATCCTGGGAAACAAACGATCATTTCAACCTCAAGCACACTTACAAGAGAGGTCGAATCTGTTTTAAGGAGATTATGTTGAACACAGGCTTCGTATTATCATCTTCTTCTACTCTTTATTCTGGTTTTACTTCATTTTGTATAGTTGTTTTGCTATATTGAACAATTATTCTGTATTACTTATAGTTGTTTTGCTAACAATCTTAAAATAGATTTGTACGTATTCAATATGGCAACTGATGATTCGAATGTGCCTACTGGCATTAGTTCTGATGGTTTGGGTTCTATAACTGCTACTGCTTTGCAATTGCCTTCAGTGGTCAAACCTCATATGTTGTCCTCTAACCATAGTAAAAAACCCGAAAAGTTCAATGGTACGAACTTTAAGAGATGGCAGCAAAAAATGTTATTCTATTTGACTACCTTGAATCTTGCGAGATTCTTGAAGGAGTATGCTCCAAAGTTAGCTGAAGAAGAGACAAATGTGCAAGCCATCAATGTGGTTGATGCTTGGAAGCATTTTGATTATCTATGCCGAAATTATGTCATGAATGGCTTGAATGACTTTTTGTACAGTGTTTATAGTGCACAAAAAACTTCAAAGACACTATGGGAATCCCTGGACCGCAAATATAAAATGGAAGATGCTGGCGCAAAGAAATTTATTGTTGGCAAATTCCTTGATTATATAATGGTGGATTCTAAGATTGTTATTAGCTAAGTGCAAGAAATTCAAGTTCTTTTACATGAGATTCATGTTGAAGGCATGGTTCTAAGTGAAACATTCCAAGTTTTTGCTATTATTGAGAAGTTGCCTCATGGATAGAAGGATTTCAAGAATTACCTTAAACATAAGCGAAAGGAGATGAACTAGGAGGAGCTAATTGTTAGACTTCGTATTGAAGAAGAAAGTAAAGACAAAGAGCGTAAGCCATCCGTTCCTATTGCTGCTAAGGCAAATATTATGAAGCATGAGTAAGGGCAAAGCTTAAAAGGAAAAAAGGCCAAATCTACAATTGGCTTGAAATGAGGAATCACGAAACATAAGTTTCAAGGAAAATGCTTTAATTGTAGAAAAATGTGTTACAAGTCTGCTGATTGTAGACTCCCAAAGAGGAAGAAAAATCATGAGACAAACATGATTGATGATATCTCCAAAGATGTTTCAGATATTAACCTTGCTGTTGTTGTTTCTGAAGTGAACTTTATTGGGTCAAATCCAAAAGAGTGGTGGATAGTTCTGGTGCCACTAGGTATATTTGCACTAATAAAGAGCTGTTCACTACATTTGAATCTTTTAAAGGAGAAAAATGGAGAATTTTGCCTCTACTCCTATAGAAGGACAAGGAAATATGTTATTAAAGATGACTTCTGGCAAGACCTTGACTCTAAATAATGTGTTATATATGCCAGAAGTTTGCAAGAACTTAGTGTCTGGGTCACTGCTGAACAAACATGGATTTTGCATAGTGTTCGATTCTGAAAAAGTTATTTTGTCTAAATCTGGAATGTACGTGGGAAAATGTTGTGCAACTAATGGGTTGTTCAAATTGAACGTAATGATTATTATCAATAAAGAGTTTCTTGCTTATTTACTAGAGTCTTCCAGTGTTTAGCATGGTAGACTAGGACATGTTAGTTACGATACAATGCATAAATTAATTAACTCGGATCATATTCCTTCATTCCAAATTGATTCGAAAAGAAAATGTGAAAGTTGTGTTGAGGCAAAGTTAACTAAGTCTTCATTTCAATCAATTGAAAGAAATTCTGAATATCTTGAATTGATTCATAGTGATGTTTGTGATTTAAAATTCATTCAAACAAGAGGTAGTAATAAATATTTTAATACTTTTATTGATGATAGTACAAAATACTATTATGTGTATTTGCTTAAAAGTAAAGATGAAGCCTTAGAGAAGTTTATTCTCTACAAGAATGAAGTTGAAAATCAACTTAACAAAAGAATTAAAAGGTTGAGAAGTGATAGGGGTGGGGAATATGAAATACTAATTGGAGAATTCTGTGCACAACATGGAATTATACATGAAATAACTCTGCCTTATCCTCCTCAATCAAATGGTATTGCTGAACGTAAAAATTACACTTTAACAAAAATGATGAATGCGATGCTAATAAGTTCAGGATTACCTCAAAATATGTATGGTGAAGTACATTTGTCTAGCAACTACTTATTGAATAGGATACCTCCAAAAAAGAAAGATGCAACTCCTTATGAGTTATGGAAAGGAAGGTGGCTGTCTTACGAACTCTTGTGAGTGTGGGGGTGTCATGCAAAAATAGTTGTTCCAACACCAAAGAGAACAAAGATAGGTCCTAAAACTATAGACTGTATCTTTATTGGCTATGCACATAATAGTAATGCCTATCGGTTTCTTGTGCATGTTTCTAAAATTTCAGAAATACACAAGAACACGATAGTGGAATTAAGGAATGAATCATTTTTTGAAAATATATTTCCTTGTATGGAGAAAGTTCGTCTAAGCAAACGTTTGATACTATGAATCAAGAGGAGCATGATGATGGAAATCATGATTCATCCCATGAAATTGAACCAAGGCGTAGCAAAAGAGTGAGGGTAGAAAAATTATTTGGAGATGGTTTTCTCACTTAGTTGTTAGAAAATGAGCCACAAACGTATTTAGAGACAGTGAATTCATCTAAAGGTCTTATAGAAAGAAGCCATAAGAAGTGAAGTTAATTCTATTCTATAGAATCACACTTGAAAATTAGTAGATCTTTCTCCTAGTTATAAACCTTTAAAGTCTAAATGGATTTTTAAATGGAAAATGAAGCCCAATGGATCGATTGACAAGTGTAAAGCTAGACTTGTAATAAAATGTTACAGACAACAGGAAAGTTTAGATTACTTTGATACTTATTCTCCTATGATGAGAATAACTTCTATTAGAATGATTCTTACTATTGCAGCTTTAAAAAATTTAGAAATACATCAAATGGATGTAAAAATAGCTTTCTTAAATGGAGATCTAGATAAGGAGATTTATATGGAACAAGACAAGGATTTCAAAGTCCCCGAAAAAAAAAAAGGAAAGTTTGTAAGTTGGTAAAATCATTGTACGACATGAAATAAGCACCGAAGAAATGGCATGAGAAATTTGATAATGCAATGATTACTAATGAATTTAAAATTAATGAATGTGACAAGTGTGCTTGTACAAAAGAGACCGAAAATGGCTATGTCATTTTATGTCTTTATGTAAATGACATGCTTATTATTAATAGTGATGACCAAATAGTTCAGTCACCAAAAACATATTAAATTCAAAATTTGACATGAAAAACATGGGACTTGCAAATGTGATTTTAGGAATTAAAATCATAAGATCATCAGAGAGTTTTATTTTGAGCAAGTCTCATTATGTGGATAAAATTTTTGAAAAGTTTAACAAGAATGATACTAGTTATGCTAGAACACTAATGGATAATAGTCCTCATTTATCCAAGAATAGATGAGAGAGTATTACTCAAGTGGAATACTCTAGAGTTATTAGAAGTCTAGTGTATTTAATGAGTTGTATGAGACTAGATGTTGCATATACAGTTAGTAAACTCAGTAGATACACAAGTAATCCGAATGTAGACCATTGGAAAGCAATAACAAGGGTACTTAAATACCTACGATATACTCAGAATTTTGAACTTCATTATACAAGATATCCGACTGTTCTTGAAGGATATACTGATGCAAATTGGATATCTGATACACAAGTTTCAAATTCCACTAGTGGATATATGTATATGCTAGTTGGTGCAGCTGTGTCTTGGAAATCCTCGAAACAAATTGTTATTGCTAGATCTACAATGGAATCCAAATTTATTGCTTTGGATAAATGTGGTGAAGAAGCCGAATGGTTGCGTTACTTTTTAGAGGACATTCCAAAATGGAAAAAATATGTTCCACCTATTTGTATTTATTGTGTTAGTCAATCAGTTATTGGGAAAGCACAGAGTAACGTGTATAATGGTAAATTTAGATACATACGTCGAAGACACAATACCATTAGACAACTACTCTCAATGGGAATTATTTCTATTGACTATGTAAAGTCAAAAAATAACATTGTGAATTTATTAACCAAATGGTTGAATAGAGAGTTAGTTGAAAAGATAATAGAGGGAATGGGATTAAAGCCCGTTAGAGAATAAGTTTTATGAAGGAAACCAAACCTAGTTGACTAAAGATCTCAAGATCTAGGTTCAATGGGACAATCTAGTCATAAGTTTTAATGTGGTCACTGTGGGGGATAACCTCAACCCATTCCTCCAAGGAAACAGTGACGTTGAAGGGATAAGGATAGCATTGTGTTGCTTTAATGATTCTTAAGTAAGTAATTAATCTACTTGAGATTTAAGTAAATCACCTATGTGAGAGATAAGTGGGGCCGCTTCAAAGGAGAATTTGTGTAGGGCTTAATTCTCTAGAAACTCTTGTAGAATCAAGTTGATGTTCATGGCCAAAAATCATGAGAGCAGATCAAACTAAGAAAATGATTCCTGTGTGAAGTATGTTTTTCATTTACATAAAAGAGCAGGACAATTCAAGGATATCGTGTCTACTGGACAGCTAGTAAAGAACATATATCTGACAAGGGAAGGTTCAAGGGGTAACACCTACCTATCCTATGTAGATTTTAGTCGTGGAACACTATATCGAGTCAAAATTAAAACAAATTTTCATTCATGTGGGGGATTGTTGAAAATTGGCACGTGATGGGTGAATAAAAAATTATTTTAAAAATGAAGCACCCATAAATGATGAGAAAGTAGGAAGTATATTATAATCTACAACCCATGAACTATGATCTCCCATAACTTCTAGAGTTATTACGGTAGTGAGGAAGTGGTTATCAAAAGGTTATAGAGATAGTAGGGGTAGTGGGAGTTACAATGAGTTTGTAACCTTTAACCTTTCATATCTATAACGTATGCTATATTCATGATGCCACCACTTGCCTAGTCTATATAAATATATGTCTCTTATTCTATTTTTGTGTGGAAGAAAAAAAACTCAGAAAAGCTCTTTCTCTTTTATCCCTACACTTATATATTTTATATAGTGTTCTAGTTTGATCTAGTTCATTAAGTGAAGAGTTGTGTGCTAGTTGCTTCATCCTATCCATTGTATCTTGGGAAACAGATGATCATTTCAACCTCGAGCACACTTACAAAAGAGGTTGAATATGTTTTAAGGAGATTATGTTGAATACAAATCTCAGATTATCATCTTTTTTTACTCATTATTCTGATTTTACTACATTTCATAGAGTTATTTTGTTATATTGAATAATTACTATGTATTACTTATAGTTGTTTTGCTAACAAAAACTTCATAGGTGGCAGTCTGTGCCGACCAACTACAACGGGTCGTATCGTGAAATCTGCCCAATACCCTTGAATATGCAATGTCCACACGTGCAATTGTCATCATTCCCGCATAGAGCAAGGTAGTTACAAACCTTTTGCAGAAGTTTTCTTGATGGGCTGACATCCTCCATTGCTTGCATGTGTGGGAGGGATGAAACTACAAAGAAATTACATCACAGTGAATGCATGTCATTCATTTAAAAGGACAGCATTGAAACAACAATGGCTAGAGAGAGAGAGAGAGAGAGAGAAAGAGTTTAACAGATTGCAGCAATCAGAAGGAGAGAAATAAGGATCGACTTAAGCAAAGACCTTTCCTTGCCTGGCCTTGTTGCAAACTGCTGAAAATAAACTGTTTGTGTGTATGCGTATAGCTGATTTAATAGGAATTTATAGGGAAAAAAATAATTAAACAAGTTACAACTTACTGTTTAAATAGTTTACAAAGATAACCATAATATGATTTTTTTTTTTTTTTTTTGCTAGATAACAATTCAGCCCTGTATTTCAGAAGAAATAGAAGAGGAAGTGATCCCTTCCTCACTTAATACAGGATTTGATTGGGGGACTGAAGTGGTTCCCCCATGATCACATAAAATTGCTGGAGGAATGAGGGATGGGGGTAAATAACCAAAATAATTGTGAAGTTTTGTCCATTTGGCAATTTCGTGCGCATATACATTCCCCAAGCGGGGGACAAAAACATACTTCCAATATTCTCTTTCTCTGAGCAGAGACTTCACAACATCTGTGGATTCTTTTCCAAGCCATTCCTCAGCCGAGTGAATACCAGTAATTGCCCTTATAACATTTAGAGAGTCGCCTTCGAAGATGACTTTAGGAATGTCAGCCACATCGACGATCAACGCAGCATTAAGAGCAGCAAAAGCATCCCCAGCAAAATCTTTCCCAATCCAAACCCAAAGGAGTTGTCCCGTATGATCGCGAAAAACACAGGAAAAAATTGCAATTCCATCTTTAAAAGTAATGTCAAAATTTACTTTGACATAAGGGGAAGGCGGAGCCTGCCAAGAACGGGGAAAATTAAGAGTTTGCCTCTTCCAATGTCGGGTAAGACTAGATTCTCAATAATCCTTCGTTGTCCTACTAATATGAAATGATAACACATCCCATTGTTGAGTATCTTCCCCTGCATGCAATTGATTTCTATATCTCCATACATTTTTCATCAATATCACGGCATAATTAAGAAATTCTCGTTTCATGTCACTTGGGAAAGGGAATGCGTTATCCAAATTCAATAGCTCCTTTATCCAGTCTTCCACTTTCCAGGTGGAAAATTTGTCTATTTTGAAATGCCATTTAGAATGCCACCATAGACATTTGATAAGGGGACAGAGGAGAAAAATATGTTCCAAATTTTCAGTAGCAGAATGACAGATGCAACAGGATTGGCCTATCAAACCTAATACCCTGACCAACCTAGACTTTGTGGGTAGTAACTGGGAAACAACATGCTATAAAAAATGTTTGTGACGACTATGTAGGCGGGAAGACCAAAAAGATTTCCACAGTGTGCTGGGGAAAGAAGATGTAGATGATAGAAGGATCGTGTGTGGTAAGGGGGGGTTAGTATTGTACCTCATCCGATGAATACCTTTGTAAGCAGACTTAACAGAAAAACTCCCTGACTTGGAGAGAGCCCACACCAGTGAGTCGTGTTCCCCACTGCGGGGAATAGAAATTTTCAGAATCTCCCGAGCAATTGGTGGTGGAAACAAATTAGAGATGAGTTCATAGTCCCATAAATGTTGATCAGAGAGAATGAGGTCGTGAACTGAACTTACATGTTGCTGGTCAATAGGAACAGGGGGAAGACGATGAGTAGCAAGACCTAGGATCCACGGATCTTTCCAAATATTCACTTGCGAATCATGACCAATGCGATAACATAATCCAGCTTCCAATACTTTCTTCATTTTCCATATTCCTTTCCAGATCCAGGACGATCCATTGGGACAGCTCTCCATATCCAATAGTTTTCTGCCTCAAAGGTATTTGGATCGGATTAGATTAACCTAAGGGCGATGATCTTCAGTATATAGTTGCCAAGAAAGTTTCATGATCAAAGCCATGTTATTTTCCAAAGATTTCCTAAATCCCATTCCTCCTTTGTCTTTAGGTGCACATATGTCTTTCCAAGATTTGAGATATAAGTGCCTACCAGAATATTCTTTGAAACCCCACCAAAAGTCACGCATTAGGTTATCCAATTTATTACAGATGGAAGAGGGAAGAATAAAACATTGTATGACATGAATAGGAACTGATTGCGCAACATGCTTTATTAGCACAGATCGACCAGCCTGTGATAGAGAGTTTATTTTCCAACTACTGATCTTTTGTCGAAGTTGTTCCACCATTCCTTAGAATGCCACAGACTTTGAAGATTTCTTACAGAAAGGTGCCCCTAGGTAAGAGTTATTATGAGAACATTCAGACATGTGGAATATAAGCGGATAGAATATTTAAGGGAGGATCGCACATTTTTGCTAAAATGTATTGCAGATTTATCAAAATTAATTGAAAACCCAGACCATCTGCAATATGTATTCAAAAGATTTTGAACCACCTACGCCTCAGAAATAGATGCTCTACAAAAAAGAAGCAAATCATCCACATACATAAGATGGCAGATGTAAGGGCAGGTTTGTCCAATTTTAACACCATGGAACAAGTGATTTGACTCCGCTGCAATGAGCATTCTGGAGAGCAGATCAAAATACAGTACAAACAGAGATGGAGATAATGGATCCCCTTGTCGAAGACCTCTGAAACTTCTGAAGAATCTAAAAGGAGAACCATTAATCAATACTGAAAATGATACGGTAGATATACACTGTAGAATGAGGTTGGTGAATCGATCTGAAAAACCATGATGTCGCAGAATCGTGATGAGGAGAGACCATTCCACTTTATCATAAGCCTTTTCCATGTCAATCTTAAGAGCCATTAGTCCCAAACTTCCTCTCTTGGTGCCTAGATGGTGCATTATCTCATGACACATTATCATATTGTCAGTCATACGTCGAGAAGGAATAAACACACCTTGAGAAGGGACTACAATACTGTCCAATAAAGGTTTAATCCTATCCACCAAAATTTTAGAGATGACTTTATATACAACATTACACAAAGTAATAGGTCGGATATGATCAACTTTGAAAGCAGAATCCCTTTTCAGGACAAGAGAGATGAAAGTATGATTTAAAGAGTTAATCATTTTCCCATGAGCAAAAAAATACTGGACTGCAGCAACTACCCTTGCTTTGACAATATACCAATATGTTTTGAAGAAGCAAGGTGTTATACCATCAGGACCAGGACTTTTTCCAGTCTTTATTTCAAAAACTGTTTGACGGATAAGATCATCAGAAGGGATAGCACACAACTCCTTATTTTGTACAATTGTGATAAAAGGAGAAATTGGATTATTAATATCAGAGGGGAGCTGTGGAGTAGTAGAAGAGAACAAATTACTGTATTATTGTTCAAAAGCTTGACCAATACCTATCCAATTTGTCTGCCATTTATCATCAACTGTAAGAAGAGAATCAATGTTATTATGTCTTCTATGAACAATTGTTGAAAGATGAAAGAATCGGGTATTTACATCACCATCTTCCAACCAAGACACCTTCGCTTTGTTCCACCAGAGTAATTGTTCTCTTTTAAGTTGCTCATCCAAAACTTCCTGAAGAACTTGTTCTTTTTTCAATACAAGAGTGGATTGAGGAAGAGACTGAAGAATATCAATCTTTCTATGAATCCCAATTACATTGTGCTGAATAAGATCAAAAACTGATTCCAAGACTTAAGAGCCTGTTTTGCATTTTTAATACTGGAGACTAGAACGAAAAGAGGCGATCCCCGAACAGGAATAGACCAGGCAGATAAAACAATATCATGAGAGGCATTTTCCTGTGTCCACATAGTCTCAAATCGGAAAGGTCTTAATAACCGTTCAGCTGGAGGAGAAGTATCTAGCAGAATATGCTTATGATATGAGGAGAGAGCAGTAAGGTGGGAAATAGATGCCCATGGAAATAGAACATGCCAAGATTCATTTACAAGACCCCTATCAAGACAAACCCGGATGTTCGCAGTTCCCGATCTTTTGTTATTCCAAGTAAATGGAAATCCGGTGAATCCCAAATCAATTAATCCAACATTATCCACAAATGAGTTAAAACCTCTAGGTGAAATTGCACTAAAGGGACGTCCCCCATGTTTTTTCGAAGATTGAGTTATGCTATTAAAGTCTCCCATGATCAACCAAGGTCCAGAAAATCCTCTACCAATATCTGAAAGATCTTGCCAAAATCGTTGTTTCTAGGAATACAAACAAGGACCATAAACCCTGATAAGTTGCCACGGAGAGCCAAGCTCATGGAAATAGATGAGGAGAGAGCAGTAAGGTGGGAAATAGATGCCCATGGAAATAGAACATGCCAAGATTCATTTACAAGACCCCTATCAAGACAAACCCGGATGTTCGCAGTTCCCGATCTTTTGTTATTCCAAGTAAATGGAAATCTGGTGAATCCCAAATCAATTAAACCAACATTATCCACAAATGAGTTAAAACCTCTAGGTGAAATTGCACTAAAGGGATGTCCCCCATGTTTTTTCGAAGATTGAGTTATGCTATTAAAGTCTCCCATGATCAACCAAGGTCCAGAAAATCCTCTACCAATATCTGAAAGATCCTGCCAAAATCGTTGTTTCTGGGAATACAGACAAGGACCATAAACCCCGGTAAGTTGCCACGGAGAGCCAAGCTGGGCACAAAATATAAGACTAGTAATCAAATTGTTATTAGAAGTAATAATCTGTAAATCCACATTGGATCGCCAACACAAAGCTAAACCTCCAGCATAACCAATAGTAGGAACAAAATGAAAATCAGGAAAACCAACTGCAGTCAAAATCTAAGAAATTCTTTCAAAAGAAGAAGATTTGATTTCAGATAGAAATAAAATATCAGGACGATGTGAGTTAATAAAAACTCGCAAGGCTCTTACTGCTTTAGACTGAGAAAGTCCTCGGGAGTTCCAAGAAAAAACTAACATTAGGACAGTAGGGGCATGATATGGCTCACCTCCTCAGCCTCAGACGAAATAGCAACATTTGAAAAAAGGACCCCCCACATCATCTTGTTGTTCCAGATTTGAACAGCCTAATCCCTGACGAGCAAGACATTTGACATGTATGAATCTTCTACGGATAAGGACTGTATTTTCCTTTATCACCAGTGGTGTCTGATTCAGAGGAGCAGAATAAGGATTTGGTATGGAAGATAACGTCTAAGGAATGTGAGATGTAAGTTGGAGATGGGAGAGAGAAGTGATCATTCCACTCTCTTCTGGATAAGATGAATCCTGATTATGTACCAAATAAAAGTCTATATCAGGAGCAAGGGTAATGGTACGGCTAGTAGAGGAGAATGGTTTACTTTTTTTGGAAACTGGTATACTAGAAGAGGAAGTTCGTTTACCCAATTGAGTTAAAGTTAACCTTTGTTTAGTGGACGGGCAAAAGGTGAAGACCGTAACCAATTATGGGCCATGCATGAAGAGTTTGGAATTATGAGTGATGCATCTTGTTGAACAGTTTCTTGGGAATGGGGAATGTCTATGGTTTCAGAGATAGGCCTTGGTTCATACACAGTAGGTAAAGTGTTCAGTTCTGAGTGTTGTAGAGAAGCCTTTGGCTGTTGAGCAAGTGAAGGAAACGGACAATGAGTTAATATTCGGCTGCTTTCATGAACAGATGCCCCAAGTAATTCTCCTAGCACCGAGGTGAATGAATCTGTTGTTGGTTCAATTGAGGACAATGGACAAGAAGCTGAAGTTAAACAGATACTGCTTTCATGCTTAGAAGGCTCAACCGAGAGTTCTGATGTCTGTAGTGGAGTGATCAGTATTGGACATGAAGAATACGATATAGAAGTGGGTGAAATGAGCGGTGGTGGAGCAGATGACATAGGAATGAATGAGTTATTATCAGGTATTGTGGGTGAAATGATCGGTGGTGGAGCAGATGACATAGGAATGAGTGAGTTATTGTTAGGCATTGTGGGAGTAGGTTTGTTATTCAAAACCGAAAGGGGTGTTCAGGTGGGGAAACTGAAGACAAACCAGATGAAGTGGGAGAAGGTGTTTTAGGTAGAAAACTTGGACTTGAGTGGAGCTGACCATATGATGGAGGAGTGAGTTCGGTGCTAATGGTCGGCAATAATGCAGCCCGATGAAACTCACCTAAGTGCAGTGGAGATGATACTGAAATTTTCCCTGAGCGGTGCAGAACAGGACGATCGTAACTCCTGGAAGCATACGGACTATGTACTCTCATCCAAGGTCCAAATGCTTGTCGGGGATCAAGAGGGCCGTGAATAAACCTTTGTGAATATATACACTCATGTTCTGCATGTCCAAGTCGGCCACAAGAATAACAAAACTCAGCAAGTCTTTCATATTTAAACCGAATCCAACCTGGAGGATCATCATCCCATTGTAGGAAAAACCCGGATGATAATGGAGAATTAATGGAAACTGCAATTTGGAGTTGGAGAAAACACTGGAGAAATCCACTGGAACAATTAGCTTTATCCATGGATATAAAACTGCCAATATAATTTCCAATAAGCTGAGCATTGTCTGCAGACATATGATTTGGGGGAAGATTATGCACTTGAACCCAAAACAGAATTTCGTTGAAATCCAATTCCTCAAAAGAAAGATGAGATGGCCATTCTCTTAACACAAAATGTGAGCTCCTTTTAGTGTCCAAGGTCCAGATGAATATATGAGTTTTTTGTCTGAATTTGAAGCAAAAACACAGAGGAAGATGTTGACATCTAAGAATGAAAATTCCGGAGGTTCTCTTAACTTCCAGGCTGCCAGAAGAACAACCCTGACTATACGCAAATCAAACCTCTTGTTTGATAAGATTTTAAAGACTAAAGCATTATCCGAATGAGGAGACGCAGGCTGCTTAACTGGAGAAAGAGAGAGGGTTCCAGTAAGAGGTCTGAAATCCGATTCCGTAGCTTGCATGGCAGGAAGAATGAGAGGGATAGCAAGCAGGTTGAGAGAAGAAGATTTAACAGTAGTGAAGTAAGAGGAGTAGAGAGAACAAAAATTGCAGGTCTGTCTATGTTAAACCTGTAACAAGGGATAAATGCTAATCCAGAAAGATCAAATAGATGGAGTTTCTGCTATTCATGCAGATAACCAAGTTCTAAGAAGAACAAAGAGAAGTTCTACTCCACAGAGAGAACAAAGAGAAGTTGTATGTTAAAGAACTACCGACAATAAGTGAATTTGGAATTCAAACTTTATGTATACTAGTATGATATTATTTGTAAAGCTTTGATTTCTAAAAAAAGTTATATATACTTTACGGGAAATAAGTGAATTTGGAATTCAAACTCCAAAGTGGTCATCATATTAGGGATAATGGTGAGGGATGTGAACGAATCTAAAATCTCTATTATTTTAGTATTAGTGTTATAAAAATTTGGGTAGTGTTAGAATAAAATCCACATACTACACACTATGAAAACTCTAACTATTTTTTGCACAAGAATTTCTTTGAACTTCTCCCTTTCTTTTTTTCACAATTTTCTCTTACAATCACAATTCTTTCTTTCACAAAATGATGGTGTCTTACAAGCTTAGAGAATAATTCTATTTATAGAACTTTTAATTTGTGAAATACATCATCTTTCACTAATCTTAATTAGTAGTGTCTCCACTAAATGATGGACATCCATAAAAATCCATAATTAGTGGAGTTTCCACTAATTCCCTAATAATTCACATAAATCCATAATTAGTGGAGCTTTTACTAATTAGTGGAGTTTCCACTAATTTAATATATTTACAACACTCCCCCTTGGATGTCCATCCATTACATAAAGAATATGCCTCGTTATTAAAACCTTACTAGATAAAACCCAGTGGGAAAAAAAATCTAGTGAAGGAAAAAGAGTACACTATTCTATATGTCTGTTTATTACTCCTCCTGATGAGATGATTCTTTTAAATCTTTAAACCGACGCATACCGATTTTATATCTCAAGTTCTCAAATGTTGCAGTTGGTAAAGTCTTCATGAAAATATTTGCGAGGTTGTCACATGACCGAATTTGTAGCACATCAATTTCACCTTTCTTCTAGAGTTCATGAGTAAAGAAGAATTTTGGTGAAATATGTTTTGTCCAATCTCTTTTAATATATCCTCATCGTATTTGAGTTATGCAAGCTGCATTATCTTCATAAAGAGGAGTTGGAATATCTCTGATAGATGATAATCCACAACTTTCTCGGATATCATAAATCATTGATCGAAACCATACACATTCTCTACTTGCTTCATGAATGGCTATACTTTCAGCATGATTTGAAGTAGCTGCTTGGAGATATTGAAGGAATTGTTTAATTCATTCCAATGTCATCGTGTTGGCGAAGAACTAAATCTTGCTAATAAATTGACATCAAATATAATATCAGGTCATGTATTGTTAGCAAGATACATCAATGCACCAATTGCACTGAGATATGGTACTTCAGGACCAAGGAGTTCTTCATCATCTTCTTGAGGTCAAAATCTTTCTTCATATCTAATGACTGGACGATCATTGGAATACTCAATGGATATGCTTTGTCCATGTAAAAGCTTTTTAGAACTTTTGTTGTATATGTTGATTGATGAAACTTGCCAAATGTTCAATTTGTAAACCAAGGCAAAATATAATTTTACCAACATCCTTGACGTCGAATAATCAATTGTTTTGTGGAGCTCTTTAGGAGTTCCAATAAGATTAGTATCATCAACATATATCACAAATTTAGAACTATATTTCTTAATAAAAACACATGGACATACCTGGTCATTTGTAAATCCCGCTTTCAATAAATATTCACTAAGACGATTGAATCACATGCGCTCAGATTGCTTCAAGCCATATAATGATTTCTATAATTTGATGGAGTAATTTTCACGAGGATAATGTTTATATGGTTCAGGCATATGAAATCCTTCGAGGATTTTCATATAAACATTATTTTCTAAATTTCCATACAAGTAAGCAGTGATAACATCTAATAGGCGCATATCTATCTTTTCATGTACTGCCAAACTGATAAGATATTAGAGTATAATAGCATCAACAATAGGAGAATAAGTTTCATTATAATCAATACCTAATCTTTGTGAAAAATCCTGAGTTACTAACCGTGCTTTATTTTGTATGATTTAATTATTTTCATTGCACTTTCTCACAAATATCCATTTCTAGCCAACATGTTTTACACCTTCTGGTGTTCAGACTACAGGTCCGAAGACTTCACGTTGTATCAGTGCATTTAACTCTGATTGAATCGCATCTTTCTATTGTAACCAATCTTTTCTATGCCGATATTCATCAACTGATATTGGTTCAGGATTATCATTATCCTGTGTAACATTAAGAGATATATTGTATACAAACATATTATCAATAATTGTTTCTATCCAATTCCAACTTCTACCAGAAGTGGTATAATTGATAGAAATTCACTATGAACATCTGGATCATTTAATCCTCTTTTCTTTCGAGGATTTTTATCTTTAGAACTAAGAGGTCGGCCATGCTTTTGGTTTAGCAGCTATAAGTATAATTTTTTGTTCTGTTGGAATTTCAAGTTGAATATGAACATCTATAGCTGGAATATGCGATTTTGTTACTCTTCTGAAGTCAACAAAAGTATCTGGCATTTGATTTGGATTTGCAATACTTTGCAAATAAATTATCTTTTGAACTTCGAGTTCACACGCGCTTGTACGCGGATCAAGATAATTTAATGATGTTGTCCAATCAAGATCTTTCTTATACTGTTTTTGTTCTCTCCCTAATTTAGGGAATAATGATTTCATAAGAAAATAAGGGAAAAGAAAAAGAAATTCAAGAACATGATGACAAGTAAGAAATGCCCAAAATATATATATATATATATATATATATTTACTCTTTCCGGTACTATCTTTTCTCATTCCTCCTTGTCTTTTCTTCTCCTTCGTCCCTCCACCTATCATCTATCTCTTCTTCTTCCTCGTATAGAGATATATATATATATATATGTATGTATGTATATGTATCGATATATATCTCAGTCATCAGCCATTAGAAAACATTAAAAAAACAAAAAATCTCAAAGCAGATATGGATACTCGTAATTCATTTGAGACATGGTCAAATTTTGACTTGGTTTCTAACGCAGAAGATTTTGATGTGTTTTCTTTTCCCAGCCAATCGCTTCCGCCTAATTTCAGGTCTAACACAGAAGATTTTGATGTATTTTCCTTTCCAAGCCAACCGCTTCCGCTTAATGTCAGGTGAGATACCTTTTAGGCTTCCCCTTTTTTTAGTTCGGTTACTAATGAAATAATAAAATTAAACTCTCTTTTGGTTTGTTGTGATGTAAATCAGTGGTAGTTCTGGATATGCTGCTTTGGATTTTCAATTTGATCTACCCATTCAAGAGACTGCTTTTGATGCTGTTGATCTACCTATTCAAGAGACTGCTTTTGATGCTGTTCCTCTGAATGAGGATATGCTTGTGTATGATCCTTTCTACTCCATAATGGATTTTGAACAAAGCCAGAATATGGTTCTAGGTTATCATATATTCAAACATGGATTTTGCATGGTATTACCTTTACTGATATTGTTTTTCCTTTTCTAGGAGAAATCATGAGTGGTCTTGGCAATGAATTCGGAGTAAGGACCTATGAAATGCATAATATCGAAGTTCAAAATATTATTACAGATGAAATTCCTATGGAGAATGAGAGGATTATGAGGCAGAGAAAGGAGAAGGGCAATAGCTCCAAGACACTATCAAAAGAAACCATTTCACAGTACTTTTACCTGCCAATCAAGTGCGCGGCCAAAGAATTGAATATTGGCTTAACCCCTCTCAAGAACAGGTGTAGGGAGTTGGGAATTCGTCGATGGCCTCACAGGAAGTTGATAAGCTTGGAGACCCTAATCAAGAATGTTTAGGTTCTCACACTTGTAATTTGCTGAAACTATAAAATATTTATAAGTAAATAATGACTGGAATGAATGTATCTCCACCGATGATATCACTTCGATTTACAGGAGCGAAATAAAGATGAAGGAGGACATAAGTTAAGAGAAGCCATTGAGATACTGGAACGTGAGAAGAAGTTGGTGGAAGAAAGTCCTAATACGCAGTTGGAAGACCAAACACAGAAATTGAGATAAGCATACTTCAAGGCCAAATATAATAAAAAACTTAAGGGGATGAGAAAATCCTAAGACTCATTACGCAGTAACGTTACGGCTAATTCTGCTGCTAGTCTAGATGTTGACCCAAAGGAGAAGGAAGAGAAGGAGGATGCCGAAGAAGAGGAATTGAAATCCATAATTGCTACCTGTTTGTCTTCCTCTAATGCAAACATGAAAAAAAAAAAACAACTACAAACATTCATCCTCAATTTGTCAGCTCAATTGAAAAAGAGCAACTACAAGCATGCATCCTCAAGTTTATGTGAATACCAATGAGATGAATAAAGGAAATGCAAGTGAACACAAGACTTATGATCAAGAGGAGATAGATATTTTTTTTCTGAACTGTTAGCAGTAATATAGTATATATTGACATTCGAACGTAACATCTCAAAGATGTGATACTTATTATTAATGAAAATATCATTTTCCCTTATTATCTTTTCTGTTCCACTTCAGGTGGTCAATATTGCTCTGTGCTAAGGGAAATATCGAGTGTGTTCATGACCATAACCACGGCCACTGCTACAACTACGACTATAACAATGGCTTCTGCTCGAGCCAACAGCATTCACTTCTGGGAGTGTTGTTGAGCCAGTTGGTCTGGCTTCATGATTTTTCAAAAATAACTCATTATTTTTCTCTGTAATGATGAGGGCAGTAATTAAATCTGTGTATACCATTTTTTTCGATATTGTTGCTGCAGGACAATATTCGAGACATGAAAGATGGAGAATGTCTTCTCCAATATATCTTCATCAGTAACTTTTTCTCCGCATAATTTTAATTGAGATGTAAGTTGATACATCGCGGAGCCATATTCATTCACGGTTTTAAAATTTTGCAACTTCAGGTGCAATCATTTATACCGTGCAGTTGATAATACGACCTCTTCAGGTGGTCAAATTTAAATTGCCCACAGGACATATGGATCCTTTTTTTTTTTTTCCCAACATTTAGATGCATTTCTGTATAATATATAATTTTTCCAACAATATCAAGGGCTACAAATTCGAGGTTAGCAAGGTTAGCCATAGAGATTAATAAATGCATACCTATCTTCTGGCTTTAATAACGGCAGAGACTCGTGCTGATAACGTATTATAAAAATTTGGATAGTGTTAGAATAAAATCTACACACTATACACTAAGAAAACTCTAACTATTTTTTGCACAAGAATTTCTTCAAACTTCTCCCTTTCTTTTTCTCACAATTTTCTCTCACAATCACAATTCTTTCTTTCACAAAATGATGGTGTCTTATAAGCTTTGAGAATAACTCTATTTATAGAGTTCTTAATTAGTGGAATACATCATCTTCTACTAATCTTAATTAGTAGTGTCTCCACTAAATGATGGACATTCATAAAAATCCATAATTAATGGAGTTTCCACTAATTAGTGGAGCTTCCACTAATTCCCTAATAATTCATATAAATCCATAATTAGTGAAGCTTTCACTAATTAGTGGAGTTTCCACTAATTTAATATATTTACAACAATTAATCAAATTTAGATATTTGATTGGACAATAATACTACACTACTACAACATATAAATATAACATATACACAAATAATATTAAAGTCAAACTTAAATATGTGATTAGATATTGTCATGCACTACAATACATAAATGTTTATGCCGTGCGAAACATATACACAAATAATATCATACTAGTATCTTACATTTATGGAAGGATATGCATTAATATCTATATTGTTGCTACTAATGCATTATATACATGCTCATGACATGCCGAGCATATACATAACTTGAATATGCAGTTGGACATGATCCTGCATTTATGGAAGCATATACATTGATGTTTGTATTGCTACCATTACAATGTGTAAATGTTCATGTTATGAAGAGTATATACACAAATAATCTGAGACAATTTTAAATATATAATTGGACATGATTCTATATTTTTGGAAGCGTACAATTACAATATATAAATACTCATGACATGCGGAGCATATTGACAAATAATATTAGAGTCAAACTTGAATATGTGGTTGGAAATAATCCACATTTACGAAAGCACATACATTGATATCTATATTGCTACCACTACAATAAAATATATACACAAATAATATTAATGTCAAACTTAAATACAAAATTAGACAAAATCCTACATTTATGGAAGCGTATATGCATTGATATCTGAGGTGAGAACTCAGCCTTAATTGGGATCCCAAGATCATAAATAAATTTCCCACTTGTGATCAGAACTCTGTTTGTGTACTGCTTCAACACCAGCTTGCCATTTTCTAATCAAACTTCTATTGGTGTTTTGCCTTTTTCTCAGTTTGGTTAAACCCCGTCCATGTCAGATTGCAGTATAAAAATTATGGATAACATACTTATAACAAATTGAGTTAATAAGATCGTGACAATGGGATAGAAAAATTAGCGCAATTTAATTTTGAAACTATTTTTATTTGAATTCCATAGTACTTTTTTAATACTTAGTCCAAAAATATTAATGTAGCCAAATCATGCCCCATGTTTTTAAGACAAATTTTGGTATCCACAAATCCGGTGCACTAAGGGTACACAACCGGAATTAGCGTCATCGGCAACGGCAGAAAATCTATCACCAATAGGTCTCCGATATCTGATTGGCCATGGAAACAAATCGTCACTGATCCCCTCTACTGTTGTTATTATTATTATTATTATTATTATTATTATTATTATTATTATTATAAAAAATAAATTGTCCCTGGTAATAAATATGTTATTATTATTTAAATTTATTTTAGGAAATTTGTGACTGATCCATCGCGCTTCAGAGACGGATCAGCAACATTTTTAAATAATAAAATATCTATTACCGATCCGCAACAGGTGAGTGAAGTTTTTTTAAATTTTTTTGATTTTATGTATTTTAAAAATCTATGGCTGGCCCGTCACTCAAAGATGATGAATCGGCCACCAATTTTTTTAAAATAGAAATTCAGAAAATTTAACAAGAGGAGACCATCACTGATCTGTTGATGCTCGGTGACAAATTGTTGACGGATGGTTACTTTTTATTTATTTTTCTTATGTCTTTATAAATAGCTTATAATGATGGACGTAATATAAGAAAGAATTATGACCTTCATATCTAATGGTTTTTACTGAGTAAGCTGTCAATTAAAGATACAATATCATCAAATTTCAACACTCAATGTACGTATAAAAGTAGTAATCTATTATGATAAAGGTAATAGCAATTATACATTTATTGCTTGTTAGTTTGTGAAATTTAACCAATGGAAATAACTAACTGCTCAGCAAATTATTTAAAATACTTAAAATAAAAAATTATGTTTAACATGCGCCTCTACCCAAAAAAATAAAAAAGTGATTTTTGCAACTGCAATACCATCGGTCATTAATAGCATCCAATCTGCCATTGATTTGTATTTAAAAATATAGCTATCACTACCTTGGCAGAAATTCTTGCATGGATCAGTTCATCTGAACCGTATATATTGAAAAATTATATTTCATACAATAAAAATTATACGGTATAATTCTTTAATGTATGTGATTTACAAGTATACGGTTCATATAAGAATTTCTCTACCCAAATCACAATATAGCGTAAGCATTAACGCCAATTTCACACAAATCTTAAGGACTGCATACCCGTCTTTTTAAAAAAATTTGACCTTTTCAAAAATAAATTTTTAATAACGATCATAAATTTTTCATTATTCAGCGATAGACTGGTCACCGCTCTTAAAATATACAAATTTTAAATTTTTTACAAATGAATTTTTAAAAGTGATTGGAAATGTATCATGAATGACACATTAGCGACCGCTTTTGAAAATCTGAAATTTTTTTCGCTTTTAGAAAAATAAACTTATCTGTGTGTATGCGAAGAACTGATTTAATCGGAATTTAAAGAGAGAAATTCAATTAAAAAAAATTTAAAACATGCTATTTAAAAAGTTTAAACAGATACAAAACTCATACAGTACGACTACTTATTATACTCCAAACAACCTGTAGGAGAAAATAAGATATCTGATTTGGTGTCAAGAATCTCCTTTCGATATTGATATATTAAAACATAATATGATGTATCTAATTCTTCAAAAAAAAAAAAAATGATGTCTTATTTACTTTATGGGAAAGAAGTGAATTTGGAGTTCAAAGTCCAAACTGGTCATGATTTTTCAACGAGGATGAGGGATGTAAATCAAATCCAAAATATATTATTTTGGTTGAGGTGTTTCTAACTAATTAAGTTAAAATTCTTACATCGATGGCTCTGCTGCCCATCCAATCCCTACCTAGGAATAGGATCTCCGTCTGTCCAAAGGAGCATCTCAAGGAAAGAAGCCATTTCTTTTTCCTTGAGATGCTCCCGAAGCGAGTTAAGTGACTGCCATGGGTGTGTCAGGATGAGGTAAATATTATAGGTCATACTAAACGTGGTTCCCCCACCTTGAGGGCCCCACTGTCTTTGCTCTAGGACTATGAAGGAGGTAAATCGCGAGATGTGTCTTAGTTGGTAATCCTAGAACAGTTACTTTTACCACAACACTCGTAAGGAGTCGAACCCCAACTGTCGCCAGCGGGATTCGAACCCCCACACTACGGGAGCACGGCTGGCAGCCATCACAACCTACCCTCACTTGCCAACTGAACTATGCCCGGGGGCTATTATAGGTCATACTAGAATATATTAGAGGTGGTCATTTGGATTTATATTCCATAGATATTATCAATTAATACATGGATATGGTTGATTAAAATTAATTTAATGGACATAAAATGTATATCCATTTAAATTTAAATAATTTTGCCATGCAACAATCCTCACATTAAGATTAAGATGAGAAGTGTGAATGATATATAAAAATTGGTTTGAAGATCTATTCTCAACTTGAGATATTTATTTTGACCCAACAAAAATGATGATCAAGTAGTTGACTGTGGATACTCCAAAATCCATTGTTGCACTCCTGGACCTATGAGGCGCGAAGTATGACATTTAATATTAGAGCGAGTAACCAATCTTCGATGTGAGAAATAAGTGCTACATTATGTGTGGTAAGAGTTACTTCTAAAATCCTATGTCACTTGATTGGTTTTGAATTTGGCCTCTAAATGTGAGCCTAATGAGGACGTTAGGCGTAAAAGAGGAATGAATATGATATCCTAATCTCCATATGAGATTGGGATGAGAAATGTGAATGATATATAAAAATGAGCCTAGTACCACTTCATAACTTTATATATCCATTTTGACTCATTAAGGATGGAGGTCAAGTAGTTACCTTAAGTGTTTGTCAATTTCATTATTGCATTTTTGGATTTACAATTACAAGGCACGTGGTATGACAAATTTAGTGATTTTATTTATTTGTTAAAAAAAGTATTAATAGATGTAATGGATAAAGGACATGTGCAATTTATTTATATCTGCTTCGAATTATTTGTGATATTTTATATAACATTTCTTGTAATGAGTCTATTACAAAATCTAATCTTTTAATACTTTTCTTTTCTTTTAATATTTAATATTAAAAAGCTACTTACTAATGCCGTTAACTAATCATTTACATCCTATCCATCCTTTTTTTTTTTTTCCTTTTTTGGGAAATACTTAAGTAAATCCGATCCACTGTGGACCTCAACTCGAGAGTGTTAAACTTTTCTAGAAATGTATAATTTTCACTGCACATAATATAACACTCAAAGTTGTGATCCACAATAAATCGGGTCCACCTAAATATTTCTTCCTTCTTCTTTTTTCTTCTACCGCACATAGTATATATATATATATATATATATATATATATATATATATATATATATATATATATATATATATTCTTCTACTGGCCACTACTTCAACCTCGAAATCCTGGACATTCATAGTTGTCAAATATACCCAAAAGTTTGGAGCTATCGCCTACTGTTCCAACCTCCAAATCGTAGACATTCCTTCCATGGGATTAAAAAAGTGATATTAACGCATCAAACAATATATATTATAATAAATCAATATATAGTATTCTTATTATTTCAAAATATTTATTTATAAAATTATTTATATACAGATTAAGAGTATTAAAAATAATATTATAATTTAAATAAAATTTCTATTCTACCCATATTAAAAATATAATAACTATTAGTTAGTGAAAATTCCTAAAAAGTTAGAAAAAAAAAAGAGTTTTGAAAAGTTATATAGTTGACTTAGATTAAATGGGAGTAAAATAAAAAGAAATTAATCATTAATTCTAGAAGTATGTATATGAACAAGTATTTTGAAATAAAATAAAAAATTTTTATGAATAAATATTTTAAAATAGAGGAAATATACTATATATGAGTACATCCATAGAGAGTATATATGAACAAATATTCAACTTGTAAATAAAAAATTAATTTTTAATAAATAAAAACCAAAATCTCAATAATTTATTGGAGACAAAATCTCCGATTTTATTTTCTATCGGTTATGATCCCTACTTTTTTTTTTCATATTTTTAGATCCCTTAAATATTTTTTTACATCTCAATTGGTCCTTCCATCAGTGATGTTGCCATTTTTTGTAAGGGCAAATATGGTTATTCACTGTATTTTTGCTCCCACTTCTCCTCCATCTTCTTCACAAAGGGCCACCACGAACCCTAGTGATTGATCCCTTTTGGAAATTCTCCTTTCTTGCTGCTTCTTGAAATTGTTTTAATGTAAACCTTGCATATTTGTAGCCTACCTCCTAACATTCCTCTTTCTCTGTTTTATTTTGTGTTTTCCGTGGCAAATCTCAAGAATCACATCCCAATTTTTAATTGTTTTATGAATCGTGGGCTGAATTGAATGTGTTTGGGTGGGAAATTAGGTAAAGAATCGAACCATTCCGTGTTTTTCTTGGTGTGATATGGAAGTGGAATAGTGGAAGCCTCTAATACCCATTTGATCATGCCGTTTCAATGGAAGAAAGTAAAGAATATCAAGATTTCGCAATTGGTCAGCGACCATATCAAGTCCCAGAGGCACCAACGCGGCCATCTCGTGGTGGAAATGGGTTTTCCTACATCCCTTGTTGATCTATTTGTTAAACATCCTGACAGAATGAAGAAGCCAAAGTCCATGAAGAAGAAGAAGAAGAAAAAGATGCAAAATATTGATAATTCTTCACCTTTGTCTTCGGCTTCTCCTTTTTGCTTGCCTCAAGAGTTGCCAATTGATTCTTTTTTGGCATCGCCTTCGATTTCGCCGATGCCCTTCTCGTTGTCTTTGGCATTGACTCCGGCGGTGTCTTTGTCTTCATTAACCTTTAATAATGGTGTGGAAGAAGTTGATGGAGTTGATGTGGAAATTAATGGTCGAGCGAATGCAAAAGGGGTTATTGGTGAAATTTTGAGGATATTTTTTGTGGTGATTTTGGCTTTAGGTTTGAAGAAATTTGCTGTCGGATTAATTACGTTCGTGTTTTTGTTGTTTTTGCTGGAGTATGCGGGAAAGCATTCTTGTAGATTGTTTGTGCCATGTTCTGAGGCTGAGAGGAGGTTGAGGTCGATGATGCAAAAGATTTTACAAATTATTAGCTTTAGAGATAAAAATTTAGATGCAGATAATAGCACTGTTACAGGGATTAAGGGGCTACTTGAGGCAAGTTGTGAGTTCAACGATCATGGAAGTAGCAGTCCAATTTGCGAAATTCAGATTCATCCGCCAATTTTTATGGAGAATATTCAAGGTGTGAGGGAGGAAGTTAGAGAATCTAGTTCTAATAGAAGAAGAGATTTTCAGTTTGAGATGGGAGTTTGTCAGCCTTGTGATGGGAAATCACAACTTGAAACATCCAACACAGAGGTGATGATATTTGAGAAGAAGGAAGTTGAGTACAGATGTGATATTTCTATATCTAAGAAGGGAAACTCTAAGAAAGCTAGTATTAAATTGAAGATGAAGAGCCTAATTCCATAAATACAGTGAAGCACTAAATTTGTCCTTACAAAAAATGGTAATTTAACGGTGTCACTGATGGAAGGACAAACTAAGGTGTAAAAAAATATTTAGGGGATTTAAAAAGATGAAAAAAAAAAATAGGGACCATAACTAATAGAAAATAATTTTTAAGGGACCAAATTAGAGATTTTGCCTTTATTGAATTCAAAACTTAAAAGTATAATTCTTTACATAATCATTGCATAATAATTTATCTCTTCTTCTTATAAAAGTGGTGGGTTAGACAAGTTGACCTGGATGTCTATGTGTACGCGTCAATCAAGGCCTCCATTGGGAGGTGTCCAAGGCCTTATAGATTTTTACCTACAATACCAGGCTTCTTGATACTACTTCCTGGTCAATGGGGGACTTAATCAACTAACCTCATTAAAAACATAAGTTCACATTGGCCAATTTAACACTTTCCGAATGTGTCATTTGCAGCCCTCTCTACGCCTTGAATAATGATAGTTTCTTTATTTTAAAATATTTATTTATAAATTTATTTATTTTATTTTAAAATAGATGTTCATATACATATTTTTAAAATTAATAATTAATTTCTCATCATTTTTCATTTTACTTCTTAAAAATTTTTACTAACCAATAGCTATCGTATTTTTAATATTAATAAAATAAAAATTTTATCTAAATTTTAATATTGTTTTTAACATTTTTAATCTGTGTGCAAAGGGTTTTGTAAACAAATATTTTGAAATATAAGGAGTATTTAAAAAGATGATTCCTTCCCAACTGGCTATTGACAAATGATGGGGTTTTGACCAAATCGGATTAAAAACCCATCAATCTGCTGCGACAGGAATGGGATTATGGGGTATCCCCGTCGAGGGGGTACCTCGCTATTACCAAGCACAAGGTCACGCGCGACCTCTTGCCAAGCAACAACGAGGAGTGCTATGTCTCGTGAACTAGTCGCCCGTGAAGAAAAGGCTGCCCACCTGTGAAGAAAGGTTAGAAAGGCTACATGTTTTTAGAGGCCCACGCAACTAAGGGTCGCGAGGTCCGAGAACCCCGCGACTGCCAATCGTGAGGACCTTTGACCATGTGACCAGCTGTCGCGTGATGGAGGACCATGCGACTACCAGTCACGTAGTTCTCAGACCGCATGACCAGTTGTTGCACAGTAAGAGCATCCCACTGTTGCCCACACACTCAACACAAACTCCTCTGTCTCGGTTGACGAGATTCAAAAGAATCTCTGAAAAGCAACCCTTTTCAGAGATTCTTTTGACCAAAATTTTGGGTTCACGGGTTGCATAAGCAAAGAGGTTTCTTTCGGCTATAAATACCGCATTTGTGGGTTCTTCTTTCTCTACTGAATTTCTCTTGTTTGCATTGCATTGTTGTTCGTTCTTCTCTTCTTTGCATTGCATTGCTATTCGTTCTTCTCTTCTTTGCAAATTTCCTTCTTTCTTTGCTATTCTCCTCTTCTATTTTTTTCTTAATTTGTTTGGCTAAAAAAATTATTTCGTTTGTTGCTGAAGAAGAAGCACATTTTTTGGAGCAAAGTGTTGCTACAGAAATTGTTCCAGATAAAGAGAGTTATTGTTGAAATTACTATTCCTGTATATTGACTGACAGTGTTCTCCATATAAAATATGTTTTTCTTTTTAAACAATAAAATAGAAAATTACTTCAATTCTATATTTATTTGAAATTTAATTGAATATAATATTGAAATTTATTGTTGAATTGTGGACAATATGTATTTGAGATTATATTGAATAATTTATAAATATATTTCTTGTATTTATGTGGAATTAAAATTTTTATTAGATGTTGTTTTGATTTGTATTGTGTTGTCTTTGTTGGAAAATATGCCCTCTAGATTAGATTATCTGATGTAATTATCGAATTTATTAATGAAAGAATTTATTCTTAAGATTTGTTTGTGAATTTACATTTTATTTGTGCATAATTTTTTATTTGGAAAGGACCCATTGTGTTTAAGTAAGTGATCCATGTGAATGGTGGTCTTTCACAGTAAGGTATGGATCATGGTTGACTTAACACATAAATATTTGTTCTTAACCAATTGATGAGAATGAGAATCTAATCATGTATAGGTTATTGTGTTATGAATTTCAAATGGGGAATGGCTTACCTTTAGTCAGTGAGTAGTCCACTCGCCTCATAGTATGAGCGTATTTCAAATACGTAGAATAGGACCTGTAATAGTAGTTTGTAAAAGTACTATTTAAAAGAAACCCAGTTTGTTACTACTATAGTGTGGACTAATACTCTACCGCTTGAGTATGAGTTGGTGGTTTGACGAAGCTAGAAACATATACTTTGATATACTATAATTGAGGTTCTTTCATAAAACCAATATACTTGTATGTTGGGTATATGTGACTAATTATTTAAGATAGACTTGTACAAGATAGCTTCTACACTATATCGATTCTTGTGACTGTTCAAATAATCTAATTATCCAGAGCCCTGGGGAACATGACTTGGATGTTTACTTTAGGGTAGCTCCCTTAAAAAGTAAAAATATTCCAAGAGTCGTGGATCATTGGACTAGAGGTCTAAGGATGGTAGATGCCTATTAGAGAGGTGTTAATATACTATTTCTCTCTAATTGCACGGCGATGCGTAGAGGGGTATTTTAGTCATTACACCTATAGGTCGAAGATTTTGCTAATACAGCATTGTTCTTAGGGTTAACATTTCCTTATGGTGATATTATGAAATATTTAAAATGCAAAATATAGCTATTTATATAGTAGGGATATTTTGGTCATTTTAATAGCTAAGGCGATGTGTCTTTTGATCTCCGGAATGACCTTTAAGTCATGAAGAATTTGGGTTAAAGAATTGGTCTTGATAATTATGGATTTTTATTTTATTAGTCTAATTTATTATTAGATTATAATAAAATAAAATGTTTAAGAGAGAGTATTAATTTTATCTAGTTTAATTGGTTAATTAATTATTCAGGGTCCAAGGCCCAGATTGAATAATTAGAAAATTAATCTGGAACTAGATAAAAGGTATGAAATTTTATTTGGTCTATTTGGGCTTGTTATTATTTATTAGGCTGTTTAATAAAGTCTAAAAAATAAATAATTGAGATTTATTATTTATGGGTGTTTAAGCCCAATAATAAATAATTTATCTGGCCCAATGAATAAGACCAAGGCAAAATAAAATTTATAAAAAAAATTTAATTAATTAATTAATTAATTAATTAAAAAAGACAACAAGGGATGAATTTCGTGTTGTTTTGCGTGAAGGATAACAGAAAGCATGTGTGCTTTCTGGTTTTCACGCAGAGAAATAATTCTTTCTCGTGTGTGTATATGGATGGCAGAGGAGCGGAGGTCTGTGATTGTTTTTTGGATTTGTGGCTTTGAATTCATAGAGGCAAGCGAACATAGAAACTCTGCGTATTTCATTTCACACTCTCAGAAGCATAAACCCATTTTCTAACTTTGGAAAAAGTTGATCAAAACCTAAACTTCAAGCCTTCACCAACTGTACTACGGGCACCATTTCAGAAAATCGAAAGCTTCGCGTGAATGAGACGCAGTAGACACTTGCAAGGATGTGAGTTCCTAGTCTCGAATATCATTATATAGACATCTACACCAATCCGAAGAGAGGCACTTCATCACAGAGGTAAAATTTTCGTTTTCCTAACATGTCTTCGTTTTCAATATTTTTGCCATTTTAAGTCTTCAATTGGTATTAGAGCTATGGTTTGACAAATGTAGGAAGCATGTTAGGCTTAACTAAAACAAGAAAATATTTGTTTTGATTAAAATCTGTGATCTTTCGTGTTTACTGGTATGGGTAGTTTCACTGTAAGTTTCGTGAGTGGAAATATAGGAATAATGTATTTTACTTACTTTCATAGCTATTGTGTAAGCTTAGTATTTTTATGGGCATAGGTGGTTGTTTGGATGATTTTTGAGTGAAAATGGAAGAAAAATCGGAATCTAGATGCAGAGGTGCTTCTAGAGAAGATGAGCTGAGCCACGAGCTGCCGAACCGACCACTGTTGCAGAAAGGAGTCACGAGCCATGCACGGCTTGGAAGCCACGAGGAAGGCTTCCTCACTGAAGCCATCAGCAAGGAAGCCACTGTTGTTTTCTGCAAATTGCAATTGTGCAATTTTGCAGCCGCGGTCAGCAATTTTAATCGCGGCTGGGGTGGGTCGCAGGTACCCACCCGAATCCAGCCTATGGGTTCACCCATTGGTCGTGATCTAGTGTGGCGGGTGCATGGACCCAACCGATTTAAAAAAAAATATTTTGATTTTTGGTCTCATACCAAGCAAAGTTATTTTTATTACAATAATTAATATTCTTTGAATATTTTGCATGAAAAATAATAATAAAGAAAATTTTATAATTAAACAAGACCATTAATTAATCAATGTGTTTAATTCTATTATTTGGATACTTAGGTTAAAAGAATAAAAAAGTATGAAAACATTTACAGTTTTCTAGTATACTTATTTCTTTTTGTACCCTATATGCGCATTTTCTCAAAGACCAAAGTCTTTGAGAATTTTTAACAAAGAAAAATATTTTTCTTAAAATCAAATGGTTAATTTTAATTTGGACAAAAATTAATTCTTGAATATTTTCTCAAATGATTTTATCCTTGACATAGAAAATATATTGAATTTAGATATTTTTGTGAATTAAAATAGAAATCATTTTGATTGAATTTTAACAAGAGAAATTGTTTTTGTCAAAAACTTGACATCAAAATCTCTCGAAAATTATATTAGAAAATTTTGAAATTATTAAGTTTATTAACTTAAATAAAATTAATCCATGAAAAAAATTCTCAAAGGGTATAAACCTTGACATAGAAATTTTATTTTGAGTTAAAAGAAACTTAATTGAAATTTTCAAAATATATTTTTCAAGAAAAATCCTTATTTTAAAATACTAAGTGGGAGAGGGGTTCCAACAGCCCTACGGTTTCCATCATGATCGTCATTAGAGATCGTGGGTCCTCTCGCGTCACCTTGGGAGTGAACCCATATAGGATGAGGATACTACAAGAATCTAAAACTAATGGATGGATATAATTAATAACTCGGGACATGTGCTATAATCGGTCAGTCCACGTTACAGATTATAGTGCAAGGAATGTTCATAGGAAATGAGAAGAAACAGTCATCCCACGATAGAGTTATTTTTTAGATCATTGCCTAAAAGGGCAATTAATTTGTAGTGGTTAATACATTTAGCTTAAAAAGCTGTTAATCTTCCCAAGAAGCTATGTCAGTTTTTCTAAGAACCAAATTAATTGTATTAAAGATAATAGTGATAGGATTAACTATTATCGAATTTAATATGAAGATAAAGTCACAAATTATTTTGTTTTTTCACAAACTGAATTTTCTTTTATTTTCGATATTTCAGAAATGGTTGGTGGAGGTTCTTTTAGTCCTTTGGCCGTTATTCTCCATGAGAATAAGCTAACAGGACCAAACTATGTAGACTGGAAAAGGAATTCGGACATAATACTCATTGTTGAGGAGTATAAGTATATCCTTTTAGAAACCTACCCTGTTATTGGGGAGGGTTCCACCATAGAGGAGCGTGAGGCTGAAAAAGTATGGAAGAAGGCTAACGAAATGGCTCGATACTACATGTTGGCCTCCATGTCGAATATACTTCAGTTAAAACATGAGCACATGGCCACTACATATGATATTAGCCAATCATTAGCCACGATATTCGCCGATAAGAGCTGGCTCGCAAGGCAGGAGGCTCTTAGGACCATCATAAACACTAAGATGGTTGAGGAAGTATCATTCAGGGAGCATATACTCAAAATGATTGCTGCTTTCGAGGAAGCGGAAGTTTAGGAGCTATTATTGACCCTAAGAACTAAGTGGACATAGTTCTCAAATCTCTGTCGGGCTCTTTTACTCAGTTCAATAATGCGTATAAATTTGGATATAAAAATTATATAAAAATTAGCACATTCACAATCAAGTTTAAATTAAAATGTTAACTCCAAATTACACATATGAATAAGCATATTCATCATTAACATTAACATGGCATAGGATTCAAACGAGTGTCGATCCTCCATGAACAAGTATGCATTAATCATTTTTCTTTCATTGCTTAACCGACTTAATAAAGTGAAAAAGAAATAAAAAGGAAAATAAAATAAAATAAAATAATATATACACATGTCAAGGATGGAGAATTATGTAACTCAAACCATTGTTTTGGCAAACATAATCGTAAAGTACCTAATCATTATCATAATTAATTATTCTCTTGGCATCATGAAGGATTAAAGTAGATTCACTTCTTTGGTCAATTCATGAAATCACTATCTTCTAGATAAATTAGCATCACTTGGTCTTGTCTTAACTAATTTATCCAAAAAATGCATTAAATACAATCATTAGTTAAATTTCCTTGGTCTCGGCAAACTTAAAACATAAAATTAATCAATGAATCATTGGTCTCGGCAAACATCAATTAACCTTTAATTACCCAGTCTTCAACAATTAACCCATTTGGTCTCGGCGAGTTAATAGACAACAAATATGAAATCAAAAAATTGAAACCACCATTAACCCCTATGGTCTCAACGAGTTAATAGAAAGAACCAATCAATTGATCTCGTAATAAGCGCAAGTAATTAATACCAAGAATAACAATCAATTAATCAAAAGATCAAAGCAACTCTAAAAATCATGAATATCGAAAATAACGTTAAATTACAATAAAACAATCAACACATCATTGTTCAAGAAAAAAGAAAACAAATGAAAGAGATAGATACTCATAGGCAAGCCTTTCAATTTCTAATGAAAACTCCTCCAAAAATCAACCCTCCTTGAATTATTTATCTCGAGAAAATATTGGTGATGCACTCCAAAATATATCTAAATCTCTACATTGTGCACCTCCCCTTCCTATGTACATTGGCCTTTATTTATAGGCTTATAAAGTTTCTAAAATAGTCCTAAGTAAAGAAAAAGTAATTATTTAAAAATCTCCAAAACCAAAAAAGAGTAATTAAAGTCAAATTAAAAGCTAAAATAACAACCTAAACACAGTAAATATAACTAAGGGTCCACCGCCCTTTTGACTTTTAAAATTGGACTTCAATTTGGATTTTTGTCTCCTTGTGCTGAACCACAATTCTGTTGAATTTGGAATTGTCGTTTTCTGCTAAAAGGCTGAAATTGATGTTGATTTGGAATTGTGGAATTGGTGAATTTGACTTCCAATTGAGCCATGAACATCACCGAAACCGCAACTGTTTTTCTCCAATCGAACCAGCTGAATCCTTTGCCTTTGTCTTGCGTCGGCTCATCAAGCCACCAAACTGATGTTTTCTTTTCTTCTCCTGTGTTGCGTCGGCTCGAGTGGGCCAAAATCCAAGCCAGCGCCTGCTTTTCTCTTGCTGATTGTTGACCACCGAATTTGCTGCTTCCTTTGATTTCCTTTTGTCCTTTTTCTAGCCACTTTTGTTGGCCTTGCTTTGCATCTTCGCCCCACCGAATTTACTTCTTTCTTTTCTTGCTGTCAGCTTTGTTGTTGAATTGGAATTGAGTCGTGAACAAGCCATGAAGCCATTTTTCCTCCTTTTTCTCTCCAATTTCCAATTGCAATTCATTCCTTCAATTCTTTTTGCGCTTCCAGTGGAAGACCGGCGTTGGCTCCCTTTTTTGGACTAGTGCTGGTCTTGTGCTGGAAAATTATACAATTAGTTCTAAATTTTACCTATTTTCACATAAAATTACAGAAAAATATTTTTATAAGGGAAATATCAAATAAAAATGAATATGACTAGTTATTGTATAAAAAGTATCTTAATTTAGCCTCAAATAACTAGAAAAAATATGACTGATTTAGGCCGTATCATATTTCCCTACACTTGAATCTTTACTTGTCCTCCAATAAACACTTAAACAAAGCATTCTAAATAATTTATTTCTTTTCATATTCATCCATAATAAAGCCATAATTTCTTTCTCAACCTTAGATACAAAATTGTCATTCATTCAACCCTTTAAAAACCTTTGGAAATTCATATATTAAATCAAATAATCCCAAGGCCATCAAAGTTAAGTTAAACAAGCTTATATTTAGTATATGAAAATTATTCCACTTCTTAAGCAAAAACATAGATAACATAAATCATATAAGTTAAGTCATTTAACCAATTCAAGCATTATAAACTCAAATTTACAAAACTCGAGTTAGTGAAATAAGGAAAACACTCCACTCTTCTTCTTCTTTTTTTTTTTTCTATGACTTTGGGAATTGATAGTCTTAAGTGAATGGATTTTTCTTCACACACCGTATTGGCCTCCTTTACAATCATCACTCATCATTTTTTCTCTAGTAATTTTTCAACATTTTTTTCTTTTCTTTTTCTTGCCTTTTTGCCTTCGGGATAGCCTCAAGAGAGTGCACCGAATACACTTGCTACTTCTCCCCATATTGATCCCCTTTTTAGCAAAAGGTCTTCAACAATCATTAATAAAAGCATTTGTTCAACTCAATTTTTTTTTTCTCTCGCATTTCTCATTCAAAACTCAAAGTTAAGCAACTTCTAAATCCATAATACAAGAATTAATCCACAACTCTTCTCATATTTCATCATATCATCCATATTTAAACTCAAAGAATAAAATAAACCTCAAATACAAAAAATAACAAAGGTTAACTTAAATTCTTAAGACTTAGCAAAATCTAACTTAATACACAAGTTTACCTTTTTAATAAAATCCTACCATACTGAATGACAAATCCATATCCAAAGTTAAAAAGAAAATCATATCTCTATTATAAACAACTAAACTTAATTTAGCTCCAAATCTTCAAATTTTTAAATTTTCAAAGAAAATAAATTTTCTCCAAGATGATTTTTTTTCAAAAGAAAAATGTTTTTTTTCCCCTCAAAATGGCAAAACAGTTTCCATAGTAACTCAACAACAAGAAATCATCAAGATAATTGATAAAAACTTGGACCAAGAATATCACCGAACCACTCTCCAACACTTAAACTGGACATTGTCTTTAATGGCAAAAAATAAACAAAAAAAAGCATCTCCAATGGGACCAAAATTGAAAAGGGATAGAAAGTTTAAGCAATACTTCCCAAGTATAGATTAGCTGCAAGATATGAGAAATTCATTCTTTAAGAAGTTGGAATAATTATTGCCAGCGAAATTCGACCTACAAATAGATAGATGAACACACAAGTAAAAGTATAAAGAGTAATTGAAACAAATAAATAAATAAATAAATAAAAATCAAGGAAGAAGAAAAATAGAAAGTCAAAGCCATTAGGTCCCCCGCGAAGTAGAGCCTCCCAACGGGCCTCTAGATTGTCCAAAAAATACCAAATAGACCATCACAACCTCCAAAGGGCTCACAAGATCCACTTTGTCTCAACCAAATCCACTTTGCAATTGGTTCTCTTTCTAGGGAAGACTTTTTCCATATTTTTTATACTTAAGAAAAACAAGAAGAATATCCAATATAGATAGCAAAAGTATAATGTCAATCAATTTCAATCAACACAGCAAAATGCCACAAGGGGGCCAAGATTTCCAGATTTGCAAAAATTTCAGAAAAAAATGCATAGCTAATTTTTAGAAGCAATCACAAGAAGCACAATTCATTCTATGCATTTTTTTTTCTACCACCAAATAAACTTAACAAAGATAGGTCCATGTCTAGTAAAGATTTTCCTCAAAAATACATATACACAATGCCAAGAAATTCACGAGGATAAAATCGAGAAAGTTTCGCACCTCTATGTTCCCCAACATGTGAGCTTTAAATATAATTTTTAATTCATGATGGATAATGTATATGAAGGGGAAGACGAAGATGAAGGGAAGGAATAAAAGTATTAGTCTAGGGAAAAATAAAAGAAGAAAGAAAAATAGAAGAACAAGACAAATAAGATAAACAAACATGAAAATCAAAGAAAAAGAAAACAATAAGAAAAAGACAAAATAAGAAAAATTTGGAAAGAAAAGAAAAAAAGGTAAGGGAACAAACGAAAAAAAAAAACAAAAAGATTTTTTTTTGGGATAGCCTTATAGACCGGAGCCGGGGCTGGTTCCGGCCTCAGCGGGCACTGGTTGCATTCTACCCGGGTTTCGTTTTTTTTTTTTTTAACTAAAAACTATCCTAATTGAATGCTTGACCCCAATACATTTAAAACAAGAATTCCTAAACTAAACTAAAATTAAAAATTGTAAATAAAGAAATAAATAATAAAATAAAAAAATTAAATAGTCCGTCTAAATTATCGTGTTAGCAAAAGTCCAAACCTGAAAATAAGAAGAGTTAGTATTGACTCAAAATTATAGACGTAAAAATCAACAAATTACGAATACCATTATTACACATTTTTCACATTAACATTAGGTTAGTAAAATTAAATAACTAAATATACAATAAATACAAACATACAAAGACAAGTAAATTATTATGAATATGTATCTACCTATTTACATATTTACAACTTATAATGAAATTAAAATACAATGATACAAACAACAAAATATGGCACCTTTTTGCAAAAAGAACAATTATACAAATTTACATATTAACATATTTACCTATTTACATATTTATATGGTTAAATCAACAAAGTCCAAGCTTTCATGATATTATTCCCCGGCAATGACGCCAAAAACTTGATGCGTATAAATTTGGGTATAAAAATCAGAAAAATAAGCACATTCCCAATTAAGTTTAAATTAAAATGTTAATCCCAAATGACACATATGAGCAAGCTTACTCATCATTAACATAGCATAGGGTTCAAACGAGTGTCGATTCTCTAGGAACAAGTATGCATTAATCACTTTTCTTTCATTGCTTAATCGACTTAATAAAGTGAAAAAGAAATAAAAAGAAAAATAAAATAAAAATAATATATACAAATGTCAAGGATGGAGAATTATATAATTCAAACCATTGTTTTGGCAAACATGATCTTAAAGTAGCTAATCATTATCATAATTAATTATTCTCTTGGTATTATGAAGGATTAAAGTAAATTCACTTCTTTGGCCAATCTATGAAATCACTATCTTCTAGATAAATTAGCGTCACTTGGTCTTGTCTCAACTAATTCATTCAAAAGATGCATTAAACACAATCATTGGTTAAATTTCCTTGGTCTCGGCAAACTTAAAATATAAAATTAATCAATGAATCCTTACTCTCGGCAAACATCAATTAACCTTTAATTACCCAATTCTCATCAATTAACCCCTTTGGTCTCGGTGAGTTAATAGACAACAAATATGAAATCAATAAATTGAAACCACCATCAACCCTTTTGGTCTCAGCGAATTAATAGAAAGAACCAATCAATTAATCTTGTAATAAGCGCAAGTAATTAAATACCAAGAATAACAATCAATTAATTAAATGATCAAAGTAACTCTAAAAATCATGAATACTGAAAACAACGTTAAATTACAATAAAATAATCAACACATCATTATTCAAGAAAAAGAAAACAAAGGAAAGAGATAGATACTCATAGACAAGCCTTTCAATCTCCAATGAAAACTCCTCCAAGAATCAACCCTCCTTGAATTATTTATCTCGAAAAAATATTGGTGATGCACTCTAAAATATACCTAAGTCTCTACATTGTGCACCTCCCCTTCCTATGTACATTGGCCTTTATTTATAAGCTTACAAAGTTCCTAAAAGAATCATAAGTAAAGAAGAAGTAATTGCTTAAAAACCTCCAAAACCAAAAAAGAGTAATTAAAGTCAAATTAAAAGCTAAAATAAAAACCTAAATACACTAAATATAAATAAGGGTCCACCGCCCTTTTGACTTTTGAAATTGGACTTCAATTTGGATTTTTGTCTCCTTGTGCTGAACCACAATTCTGTTGAATTTGGAATTGTCGTTTTCTGCTGAAAGGCTGAAATTGATGTTGATTTGGAATTGTGGAATAGGTGAATTTGACTTCCAATTGAGCCATGAACATCACCGAAACCGCCCAATAGTTTTTCTCCAATCGAACTAACCAAATCCTTTGCCTTTGTCTTGTGTCGTCTCATCAAGCCACCGAACTGATGTTTTCTTTTCTTCTCCTGTGTTGCATCGGCTCGAGTGGGCCACAATCCAAGCCACCGCCTGCTTTTCTCTTCCTGACTGTTGACCACTGAATTTTGCTGCTTCTTTTGATTTCCTTTTGTCCTTTTTCTAGCCACTTTTTTTTACCTTGCTTTGCATCTTCGCCCCACCAAATTTACTTCTTTCTTTCTTGCTGTCGGCTTTGTTGACGAATTGGAATTGAGCCGTGAACAAGCCATGAAGCCATTTCCCCCCCCATTTTCTCTCCAATTTCCAATTGCAATTTATTCCTTCATTCCTTCAATTCTTTTTGCGCTTCTAGTGGAAGACCGGCGCCGACTCCCCTTCCTGAGCTGGTGCTGGTCTTGTGCTGGAAAATTATACAATTAATTCCAAATTTCACTTATTTTCGCATAAAATTATAGAAAATATTTTTATAAGAAAAATATCAAATATGAAGAAATAGGACTAGTTATTGTATAAAAAGTATCTTATTTTAGCCTCAAATAACTAGAAAAAATATGACTAATTTAGGCCCTATCATTCAAGTTGAACTACAATATGAACAAATTAAACATAACTTTAACTGAGTTGATGAAAGAGCTCCAGGTGGCAGAGAAGGTCATGAAGCCACAATCCAAGACTATGATCGCGAGGAATTTTTCTTCTAGAACTGGGCCCAAGCCCAAGAAGTGCAAGAAGAAGAAAGAAAATGCACAAGTCTAGCCCAAGAACCAGCCCAATAAGCCCAAAGGTAAATGCTTCAAATACGGACGGAAGGGACACTGAAAAAATGAGTGTCTAGAACTTCAGGCCAAGAAAAACCCTACAGGTATTGTTCTCTATCTAGAGTCTATTTCAATAGTTGGATCAACTTCCACTTGGATTGTTGATTCTGGTGCAATTGATCATATCTGTAACTCTTTATAGGGGTTTAGCAAGATAAGAAGACTCCAAAAGGAAGAGTATGGACTATGAGTAGGAGAGTTGGATCTTATTTTTTATTGTAATAAAGTAATTGTATTAAAGGATATTTTATATGTACCTAGTTTTAGACAGAATTTGATTTCAGTTGCAAAACTAATAAATTATGAATATTCTGTTTCTTTCCATTCTGGTATTACTATTAGTAGAAATGGAGAAGTCTTATGTACAAGACACATGTATGAAAATTTATTCTTTTTAAATCTTACAAACAATCAAATAAATAACGCTCAATCTGAACCTTTAAGTTAGAAGAGAAAGACCAATATCAATAACTCATATCTTTGGCATCTAAGGTTGGGTCATATTAACTCAACCAAGATTCAGAGGTTAATCCATGATTGGTTCTTAAGCTCACTAAGATTGGAAAGTTAGCCTTAGTGTGAATTCTGCCTTATAGGAAAAATGACTAAAACGTTATTTACCCAAAAGCCTGATAGAGTTAAGGAGATATTGGGTCTTGTTCATACTGATGTGTGTGGTCCTTTATCTATTCAAACAAGATGAGGCTTTGTGTATTTCATCACTTTCACAAATGATTGTACAAGGTTTAGTTATGTCTACCTGATGAGGCGTAAGTTTGACTCTTTTGATAAGTTCAAAGAGTTTAAGACTGAAGTGGAACATCGGATAGGTAAACTGATCAAAACCTTACGATCAGATCGTGGTGGAGAATACCTCCTCGGTGAGTTTAAGGATTACATGGTACATCACAGAATAGTATCCCAACTCTCTGTGCCAGTTACACCCAGTAGAATGGAGTAGTTGAGAGAAGGAATATGACATTAATGGAAATGGTTTGAAGCATGATGTCTCGTGTTACTCTTCTAGTCTCTTTTTGGGGATATGAATTGGGAACAGTAACATACATTCTGAACTTGGTGCCTTCCAAGTCAGTACCTAGGACATCCTATAAGATGTGGACTGGGCGTAAGCCAAATCTAAATCATCTCAGAATATGAGGCTATCCAACTTATGTATTGATCAAGGGAAACAAGTTAGAACCATGATCAGAATTATGCTACTTTGTTAGGTATCCAAAAGGGACAAAATGAGGTTTCTTTTATCATCCCAGGGAGCAGAAAGTATTAGTAAGTACCAATGCTAGATACTTGGAGGATGATCAAAATACTTCTACTAAAGGTTCAACAAGGTTGGAACTCGAGAAGAAGTTATCTTTGGAATCAACTTCTTCAGACCCAATTATGGAACAAGAAAAGGCACAGCCTCAAGAACCTGTACAAATGGAGCTTCGTCATAGTGGGAGGATATCTAGAGTTCCAGAAAGATAGATAGGAGAGGCTTTCAAGTTGGTCTCTGACTATTAGGAACAAGATCCCACTAGATACGAAGAAGCTATTGTTGATGCCGATGCAGTTCTGTGGCATAAAGTAATGAAAGCCGAGATTAAGTCTATGTACTTCAATCAGGTTTGGGATCTTGTAGCTTCACCTAAAAGGATAAAACCTATTGGGTGTAAATGGTTATACAAGAGGAAGAGAGGAGTGGATGGGAAGGTAGAAACCTTCAAAGTTAAGCTTGTGGCGAAAGGGTATATTCAGAAAGAGGGAATCGATTATGATGAAACATTTTTCCTAGTAGCCATACTTAAGTCCATCCCTATCCTTCTTGCCATTGCATGTTATTACGACTATGAGATATAGCAAATGGATGTCAAGACGGCATTTCTTAATGGCCATTTTAACGAAGACATCTATATGTCCCAACCGGAAGATTTTATTACAAAAGGCTAGGAACATATGGTTTGCAAACTTAAGAAGTTCATTTATGGACTTAAGCAAGCATCTAGAATATGGAACATTCGTTTTGACGAAACTATAAAGCCTTACAGTTTCATTCAAAATGAGGATGAACCATACGTGTACATGATATTAGAATGAATAAATGTGATTTTTCTTATCCTATATGTGAATGACATTCTACTCATTGGGAATAATGTAGGGACATTATCATCTACTAAGATTTGACTGTCTAGTCAATTTAGTATGAAGGATTTGGGAGAAGCCAGTTACATTCTTGGGATTAAACTTCTTAGAAATAGAAAGTAGAGAATGTTATGATTATCTTAAGCGACATACATTGACAAGATGCTAAGCAAGTTTAGCATGGACTCATACAAGGGAGCTATAATCCCTTGTAAACATAGGTTGTCTTTTTGTTCTAAGGACTGTCCTAAGTGTTGGGGATATGCCCTAGAGTCAATTTGTACTTATACAATTGTCATTATGTTTTATATAATAATATGAGGCTTTCCTTTCCATGAATAGTGAGTTTTGTTTTGTTGGTCATCAAGTATGTGACTTGATAGTAAAACCCTACAATGAATACAATGACTATTCTAAAACTGTCCCTGATCGATTATTATTATTGGAATAATAATAAATTAAGATTAGTATGTTTGTGACTTGATGGCTATATTTTACTGGCCATGGATATTTGTGATATCGAGTCAAGACATAAATAAATGTTAGAGAACATTGTATTGGACATGACCCACTGTGAGAGTACTTCATGGAATATGTCATAAGTACTTTCTAGCCATAATAATATTGAAAGTCCTTCGACCTAAATTCATCATAGTTTTCTACTTGATAAATTCTATATTTTGACATTGTCTAAAGTTGTCTTTAACCAGATAATAAATTAGACTACTGTTGGATATAGAATAAATCAAGGAGAGGAATATGATTGATTGTGAAGGAATTTATCCCTCTCAGTTATGGGAGAGATATCCATGGGCCCCTTGATAAGTTAGACTGTTAAAAATGCATGGCCGTGATCAAATATATCAGTCTAAGATATTGATATCATTTGTTTGAACAGTCTACTATGAAATCAAGAAATAATTGATTAAGCTTAATAAGGATGACATGCTCTGTGCATTATGCTTAATCTGGATATCGTGTGACAAAAGGACTAAATATAAAAAATTATGGTTTTGTTCAAAGAGATCACCGATCTTCATTCAACCTGGATAGTTATAATGTTTTGCTAGAAACCGCTTATAACTTGTGGACCATTTAAATATGATTTAGGCACACTGCCAGTGTTAAATGAACCTATAGGGTCACACAATAAGCGAACTTCTTAGGTTATTTTTCTGGTGACCAGGTTCGATGAATCTGGATGATATCCAGATTATAAGAATCTGACTCGGTAAATAAATTAGTTAAATTACCGAGATAATGACAGAATTTTATCATATCAATTTTAATTTAATTTGAATTTAAATTAGAATATTGTAAGATATTATTAGGGTTGGACTCTAAGAGGTTCGGGGGTTTTTTAAGAAAACCCTAGCCGTCTTTTCAAGAGTCTAATTTTTCGGTTGAGAACATTCGTGCCATTCTCTACCAGAAAAGGAAAAAAAAAAACCCTCTCAAACCCTAGGCGCTAGCACTCCCCGGGTATCGAGTGAGTTCGCGGTGTGTATCCGATAGAGGACGTTCGCATACTGCAGCGTCTGGTGATTGTTCGGGTTGAACGTACAACAGCACAACCAGAATCGAAGGATTTCGATTATAGCAACCAGAGGTAATTCTTAAAGTTTAGATCTTCTTAATCGTTTACTTGGGTCCTCGGGAGGGTTTCGTGGATGTTTTCCACGTTTAGGAGTTCAGAATCCTAACACTAAGTCCCAAGAGGAAAAAGAGAGGTGAGTAGGATTCCTTACGCTTCGACTGTAGGAAGTCTTATGTACGCTATGCTGTGCACTAGGCCAGATATCTGCTTTGTTGTAGGCTTAGTTAGCAAATATCAGTCAAACCTTGGGGAGGTTCATTGGCAAACTGCAAAGCATATTCTTAAGTACCTCAATGGTACAAAAGATTATATGCTAGTTTACAGGGCTGACAACTTGATTCCTACTACACAGACTCAGATTTCCAGGCGGATAAGGATGAAAGAAAATCTACTAGTAGATATGTCTTCACCTTGTCTGGAGGAGTTGTTTCATGGAGGAGTATTAAGCAATCTTGTATTGCTGACTCAACCATGGAAGTTGAGTATGTGGCAGCGTCGAAAGAGTCCAAGGAAGCAGTCTGGCTTCGGAAGTTCCTTTCAGAACTTGGAGTTGTGCCACACATGGACAGACCGATTGTGGTGTATTGCGACAACTCTGGAGTAGTCTCGCAATCTAAGAGCCCAGGAATCACAAGAAGGGGAAGTGCATCTAGAGGAAGTACCACCTAATCTGGAATTTCATTCAGAGACGAAAAATCGTAGTGGAATAGATAGCCTCAGAGAACAATCTAGCAAATCCCTTCACTAAGCCTTTGGCTAAGAGAGTCTTCAAGAGACACTTAGACGCCATAGGAGTAGGCACCTACGGACTTTCTTAGTCTTAGAGTGCAAGTGGGAGATTGTTGGAATATATGCCCTCTATATTAGAATATCTGATGTAATTATCGAATTTATTAATAAAAGAATTTATTCTCAAGATTCGTTTGTGAATTTACATTTTATTTGTGCATGAATTTTTGTTTAGAAAGGACACATTGTGTTTAAGTAAGTGATCCATGTGAATGGTGGTATTTCACAGTAAGGTATAGATCACGAGTTACTTAATACATAAATGTTTATTCTTAACCAATTAATGAGAATGAGAATCTCATATTGTATATAGGTTATTGGGTTATGAATTCTAAATGGGGAATGGCTTACTTTTAGCCAGTGAGTTGTCCACTCGCTTCATAGCATGAGCGTATTTCGAATACGTAGAATATGACCTATAATAGTGGTTTCTAAAAGTACTATTTAAAAGAAACCCAAACTGTTACTGCTACAGTGTGGACTAATACTTTATCGCTTGAGTATGAGTTAGTGGTCTGACGAAGTTAGAATCATATACTTTGATATACTATAGTTGAGGTTCTTTCGTAGAACCAATATACTTGTATGTTGTGTATATGTGACTAGTTAGTTAAGACAGACTTGTACAAGATAGCTTCTACGCTATATCGCTCATTGTGACTGTTCAAATAATCTAATTATCCAGGGCCCTGGGAACATAACTTGGATATTTACTTTAGGGTAGCTCCCTTGAAAAGTAAAAACATTTCAAGAGTCGTGGATCATTGGACTAAAGGTCTAAGGATAGTAGATGTTTATTAGAGAGGTGTTAATACATCATTCATCTCTAATTGCACGGCGATGCGTAGAGGGGTATTTTAGTCATTACACCTGTAGGTCAAAGACTTTGCTAACGCATTATTGTTCTTGGGGTCAATATTTCCTTATAGTGATATTAGAAAATATTTAAAATGTAAAATATAGCTATTTATATAATAGGGGTATTTTGGTTATTTTAGTAGCCAAGACGATGTGTCTTTTGGTCTCCGGAATAGCCCTTAAGTCATGAAGGATTTGAGTTAAGGAATTGGTCTTGATAATTATGGATTTTTTATTTTATTAATTTAATTTATTATTTGATTAGAATAAAATAAAAGGTCCGAGAGATAGTATTAATTTTATCTAGTTTAATTAGTTAATTAATTATTCAGGGCACAAGGCCCAAATTGAATAATTAGAAAATTAATCTGAAACTAGATAAAAGATATGAAATTTTATTTGGTCTATTTGGGCTTGTTATTATTTATTGGGTTGTTTAATAAAGTTCAGAAAATAAATAATTGAGATTTATTATTTATGGGGTGTTCAAACCCAAAAATAAATAATTTATTTAGCCCAATGAAGAATACCAAGGTAAAATAAAATTTATTTAAAAATTAATTAATTAATTAATTAATCATTAATTAATTAAAAAAAAAGATAACACGGGATGAATCCCGTATTGTTTTGCATGAAGGATAACAGAAAACATGAGTGCTTTTTGTTTTTCATGCAGAGAAAAAATTCTCTCTCAGTGTGTGTGTATATGGATAGTAGAGGAGCGGAGGTCTATGATTGTTTTTTGGATTTGTGGCTTTGAATTCACAGAGGCCAGTGAACATAGAAACTCTACGTATTTCATTTCACACTCTCAGAAGCATAGAACCCATTTTCTAACTTTGAAAAAAGTTGATCAAAATCCAAACTTCAAGCCTTCACCGGTTGTGCTACGGGCATTATTTTGGAAGATCGAAAGCTTCGCGTGGATGAGACATAGTAGATGTTTGCAAGGACATGAGCCACTAGTCTCGAATATCATTATACAAACATCTACACCAGTCCGAAGAGGGCCACTTCATCACTGAGGTAAAATTTTTGTTTTCCTAACATGCCTTCGTTTTTATTATTTTTGCCATTTTAAGCCTTCAATTGGTATTAGAGCTATGGTTTGGCAAATGTAGGAAGCATGTTAGGTTTAACTAAAACAAGAAAATATTTGTTTTGGTTAAAATCTGTGATCCTTTGTGTTTGCTGGTATGGGTAATTTCATTATAAGTTTCATGAGTGAAAATATAGGAATAATGTGGTCGATGTATTGAATAGTTCCTGATATCTGGCTTGTGTTCTAGGTTCATTTGCAGCTGAGTGGATTTAAGATGGAGATTTTCCTAATTGGGGTGATCAGCAAACTTTCGATCATGACGGCATGCAAGATAGAAAAAGATGATCTTCACAGCCGTATACTTCGTCTGCTTCTTACGTGGATTCAAAGACCCTGTATAGAACATATTTGTATCCTGAGCAACAGCAGTACCCTTAGTAGCCACAACATTTACATTAGCAGTACTTTAGTGAGCCAATTCTCATACCAAAATCGTCTTTCACTTCATATCCTCTTTCTGGTGGTAGATCTCACTAAGGTTCACCAAACAATGTAGCAAGCCAACCAAATATTCCCTATCATCCTGGTGGGCACCAATTGCCACCCTCTTCACTTAATCTTTCTTCTTTCTCTAACCCTCAGCTACAGTTGGCCACCTACCTCATGGGTCCTAACTGGGAGGAAACATGCCTCAGTTTAGTCTTGTTGGTCTCCCGGTTAACAGTCGGCTGCAAAACTAATTGTTGAACCAGGCAGGCATATTAAAAACATGCCTCAATTTTAGACTTTACACATTTTAAAATATTGTATTATTTTAAATATTTTACAATCTACGAAAATATTTTAAATATATTAAATATATTAAATTTTAAGTTTTCAAATGTTTGAGATTTATTTTGTTATTAAAATCTGATTTCATAAAACAACTTAATATTTAATTTTAATTAAATGGCAATAAAAGAATTCAATCCTCATTGTAGTAGAAAATATCAAACTAGTTTGGCATATATTTCTTTATAATGATTATCGATATAGTATGATAGCTTTTTTTTTATTTTTATTTTTTTAATTTTTTAATAGACAAATACTTCTAATTTTATACAAGTACAATGTCATTAGAACAACTCATTAAATTACGATTGTATTGGGATTGCGATATTATACGTACCGAATACAACGATTTTTTTAATGATCCCTGTCGTAAAGCATTAGTTGTTAGAAATCGAGTTAATTTTCTCGGTTTAGTTAATAAAATATGTGCAACCGAGAATTTGATATGTCTACTATTTAGTTACAAATCACAATAAGGGAAAACATCGCTATTGGTATGGCAATAAGGTCTACAACAACTTTCACGGATGATGAAGATATGGAAAGTTTGTGGTACTATTATCTATCATGCAAGGACAACCAATTGATCTGTATATTAATCATGAGATCATCTAGATCCCAAATGCACTAGGAACAAAAAGTCAAGAGCAAAATCGCCGAACAGATGCCACTGGGACATTCACTGAATTATTGAATTCAGCTACTCCTGAGAACATGCCTAATTTTGATTTAAATCTACATGCACCTGTTGGCCTCAATATTCAACGATAGCTTCTGACTGACACTTTCCAATCCCTTCAGATAATATCTAATCCAAATACTCCGGTTGTTGGATCAAGCAGTCAGTCATATTCAACCTCGACATGATTTGTTACATCTCCACTTCATGTCAACACTCAACCCTTCCAACCAGGTGTTACGACACAGTTGTTTTTAGCTGCAAAAATCGATGTACCCTTGGATGCAACTCTAGTTGATAAATGGGTTGCTCGAGAGTGAAATTAGGTTGGTGCACTAGAAACGACTGTGACGATGTTGAAAAATAGATTCCCGATCTTTCTGTAATGCAGCAAGACCCTAATAGACTCGCTGAATCAGGACATTTATATAATCCACCATATACAGTGTACCTTGATAGGTTGGATGCTACTGAGGAAATAGAAAATAAAGTTGATGGATTTGGAACAATTAGTAGTGTGATGGACTTTTGGTCAGAATTGAACAATGATTTGAGGGTTGGCATGTTGTTTAGGAATAAAGATGAGTTACTTTGGGTTGTTCGGACATAGTCAATTAGGATTGGTCAAGAGTTTAGGATAGTGGAAAGCAAGAGTGCAATGTGAATTGCTGAGTATAAAAATTCAACTTAGTAGCACCCCTGTCCTTGGAGAATCCGTGCGCAAAAGAAGAAAAATCATGGTGTATGGAAGATATCTCGCTAAAATGGAGAGTATATTTGTCTTGTGGAAATAGTGGGTGGGAACTATCGTAATATGAGCGCAAAATTTATGGCAAAGCACATTTTAATGATGATTCATGATAATTCGGAGATTAAAGTTAGCGAGATAAACAGTCATATTCAAAATACATTACATTTTACTCCATCTTATAGAAAAGGGTGGAAGCTAGGAGGTTTACTATTGAGATGATATACGGAAATTGACCTAGTTCGTTCGCCCAACTACCGCAGTATATGCTAGCCTTACAATATGCGAATCCTGGTTCCGTCGTGGCGTGGCACTTTCGACCCATCGAATCCAATGGCGCCAAGACATTTGGGTATATTTTTTAGACATTCAAACCATGGATTGATGCATTTCTTCACATGAAACCGATTGTTAGTATTAACGGGACATTTCTTAGGGGCATATATAAGGGAAAACTCTTAACATCAGTTAGTCAAGATACCAATAATCATATATTGCCCCTTTACATTTGTAGTCGTTAACGAAGAAACGAACAATAGTTGGGGTTGGTTTTTGTCCCTACTCAGAGAATAGGTACTAAAGGATCGAAAAGTGTGTTTAATATCAGACAGACACATCAGAATAAAGAATATTGTTGATCGACTACTCGGCTGGTAAGAGCTAATGGCAGTGCACAGATTTTATCTTAGACATATTCAAAGTAACTTTAACACAAAGTTCAGGAACTATCAACTGAAGAAGTTGATGTACGCAGTTGGAGACTAAAGTAAAGAGCATAAATTTCTAAAGATTATGGAAGAATTAAGTTTGGTAAACCCCCAAGCGAAGGCATGGTTGAATTTGATCCTGAAGGAGTAATGGACACTTGCTTATGTCGGTGAACATAGATTTGGTAATGTGACAACTAATTTAACAGAATCATTTAACAGTGTTGTCAAATCCATACGTGCTCTGCCTATCAAGGTGATTGTTGAGGCTTCTTTCAAAAAAATAGTCAAATACTTCAATGACCACAGAGAGGAAGCTAACTATGGTAGATATCACTTTCCTTATCGGATATGGTCCAAATTTGTGAAGAATGAGCTAAAGAGGAGAAGCTACCATGTGCAAGCTTATGACCAAGGCAAAGGCATTTTTAGTGTTGTATCACCATTTCGTGAGTATAGGAAGGAGAATAATTCATACCAAATTAATCTTGGTTCAAGGACCTTAGCTGCTGCAAATGGCAAATATACAGGATACCTTGTTCGCACGCATTTGCAACTTGTCAACAAATAGGGTTAAATCTAGGGAATTTAGTGTCGCCCTTAAACACCACAACATACTACCAGATGACTTATTCATGATAATTCAAACACATTCCACACAAGGATTATTGGCACAATCCTCTTTTTATATTGGCTTCGAATGTTCATTGGTTCAAGAATTGTCGTCAAGGTCGCAAGAGGACGTCGCGCATAAAAAAATGAGATGGACGAGTGCAACCCTGACTCGCCTTCTCAATGTAAAAACTATCATCGTACTGAATATAATAGGAGAAATTGTCCCAATAGTGCAATACAGGGTTCATGATATTTTTTTCTGTAGTATATTGTATGATTGAAATCTATTGTATCGTATATCTCTAATTGTTGTATTAACTTTATTCAAGCACATTTACTAATATGGTCTTACTATTGTCTTAACGTAATTAATACATTCAATTTTTAACGTCTACATTTCCTCTGCTTACTTTATGTTTTTAGCTAATATTTTACTTTTTTTCATTGAGAGATAAACTTACTACTCCTCTAAATATGTCGCTGTTTTAGGATAATATGACTGAACCTATGGCCGAGAGAGTCAATCTTGGACCTATTGTCTTGGATATGCTACCTTACAACATAGACATTAGTCGACTTATACTTGGGCAGGGCAGTTAGACGATCAAGTACTATATGCAAGAAGTCATGACAGTACATTTTGGGATGTTGACCATTCAATCCCTGTGTCGTATACCTTATAGAAGTAGTTAGGTTTGGTAGAATTATCCATCTACATTATATAAAAATTGATCATCCACTAATTACGGTATTGGTGGTGAGATGGCGTCAAGAGACACACACCTTCCACGTCTCAGTTAGCGATACGACTATTATACTCTAAGATGTAGAGGTTCTATTTGGTTTACACATCGATAGTGATTCGATTATTGGTCGTGGGTTCAACTACCCACAAGACGAGCTCTATGCCTTATGTGATACGCTCCTCGATTTTCGACCCTCAGGCACGGACCTAAATGGGTCTCGATTGAGATTAAGTGCACTCGAGAGAACTCTAACTCAACCACTCCCCCCAAATGCGACTTCAGATATGGTTGCACAGTACACACGGTGTCGCATTATGAAGCTTCTTGGCGGGTACCTGTTCTTGGACAAATCAGGGAACCGAGTTCATTTGCGCTTACTTAGATACATCTGTGAGTTAGACTTGTCGGGGACCCTTAGTTGGGAAGGTGCAGTACTGGCATATTTGTATCGTCGTATATGCAACGCTATTTCATATACGACACATCAAATCAATAATCCATTGCTATTGCTTCAGGTACGAAATAAAAATAATTGTGAGATCTAATTTTAAACTTGTTAGTAGTTTATTGTAAAAAAAATTATGAGATCTAATTATAAAATTATTATTACTTTTGCAATAAGTATGGGCATGGGAGCACATTCCTACTATCAGATTGGATAGAGTACGTCCAATAGAAGATGTTGCACAATATGCTCCAAGAGGGGCAGTATAGTAGGGTTCATTAGAACTTTCCCGCACCTCAACGTATGTCCTAATTGCGTACAGGGATTAGTTGGATCAAATGCGAAACAATCATGTAAGTATTATATCTTTAAATGCACAATTATGTAAGTATTATAAATTATCATTATTTATTTTTTGATACGAAAATCGAGTTAATTTGTACAGTTTATTTGGTAACCATACAATGAGCACATGTTGGCATCTTTCCCTCCATATTGCACGCATGGATGACAAATCTAGATGTCTGTCACATCACTATTGTGTTGGGAGACGATAGAGCTGTATTGACCCTATTGAGTCAGACGACAATTTTGGAATGGTGCAATAAATTCCTGACGTAACTTGCGTACTACTGGTGTTGGATGAGATGAGGTTGATGTGTTGCACCATACTAACTGAATAAATCACCACACATATGTTATGACAGGACAACTCACTTTTGGTGTTGCTGTGGTTTCATCTGATTATGTGTGTATTATTAGACTTATACACGGCGATTGATTGACAATCCGACCGTATAACAACCAAACCCCATGGGTTACCAATCTACTACTTCAGCACTTGAAGTATATGTAAGTAAATTTTTTCTTGTTCATGTATGTATATATAAATTATAATTTATTTATATATTTTTATTTATATTCCTAAAAATGTATATGCAGGCCGACGCGCTCCACTAGACTTATACATAAGCAACGAAACGTCTCAACATGATGATATATCATACGCTTAGTAAGGTTTCGAAAGAATAGTGGATATTGCCAGCCATATATTAACTGCTAGTGGTGAAGCAGATCGTCTAAATCGCATGCCGTACGAGTTATCTAGACGATTGTGTTTTGCTAATCCAATACTATAAATTCCGCAACAAGTTCCTCGAGAAGCACTACCAATTCGAAGGGGTGGTAGGCGGGCACGTCGGCGTACTACAACTGATGAAGTTTCTCAGCAGGATCACTATTTACCTATGCCGGCGGATGAAGGCGATTATGTGGTAGGTGATCCTGCAGCGATTGATGATTTCATTACTCCACAGCACCTAACTTTCGTTACTAGGCATCATTCTTCTGTTGGCGAGTATGATGTTGGTCTATCTACTGAGTGGTTTCGCAGACGGCATATGCAGTCTGAAGAGGATGCAGGTTTCTTATACGCTACAGAAGAATACGATGAGGGACCACGTGAATCACAACCTCAAGAATAAACTCAAAGACGGGTTCAGCCTCTAAGGAACCGTCGATGATATCATTGTGGGACTAGCTGACATCCTTCTATTAGATGATTTTATGTGTAATATGACTACTTGATATATAATTTGATATTTTTTTCAATTAATTCATTTATGTCTTTTACATTCCATTTTGACAAGTAATTAAATTCTTATTATTAATCACATCTTTAAAATGATATTATATAATTTAGAGTTTAGAAGATTTAACTCTTAAGACAAAATTTTATATTCAACTCTAAAGTTCATACCTTTTTGTTTGAAATTAAAAAAGCACCTGGCAAATATTCACATAATACAAACTATTATTCACTAAAATATAAATTATTATTTTCATATTTTATTTAAATTTTCATTTATTATTGAGATTTAAAATTTTTATATTTTTTACAGACAATTGATAATTATAATCAATTGTAATTAAATATTATAAATTATATTTTAACGAATAATTAAACTTGAAATTATTTTTGAGAGTATTACAGACAATATTTTCATATTCTATTCTATAGATAATTATTTAAAATTATTTAGAATTTTAAATTAGAAAAAATTAATACAAATTTATTCAAAACTTTTTTTATTTACTTATCTAATAATTTCGAATTAAAAAAAAAGTAAAAGACCCTCTCTTTCTATGCCGTTAAGGAATGCAAATATTTATGAAATTATCACAAATAAAGAATGAAAAAAGGAATTATATTTGATTAATAGTCACAATTAAATTCAAATTTTAAGTTAAAATAAAAATAATAAAACATTATTTCCAAATTTATGATATTTAAATATATATTAAAAAAAATCAAAGATTAAATAATACTTTGAATTTATCGTGAATTTTTAAAAATAATTAAAATTTAAAATTTATGAGATTAACTTTTACAAATAATTAAAATTTAAAATTAATTATAATTAATATTATATATAAAACTTCACTTAAAAAAACTCAATTTCATACCTTTTTTTAAAATGAACAAAATACGTAAATGTGCACGAAATATTCAATTTAGATAATTGACATTTGAAATTTTTATTATTTTTTAAAATAAAAAATAAGATAATTATTTTTTTAAAAAAAATATTAAAATAAAAAAAAAATATTAAAATAAAAATAAAAAACTAGCGTGTGAAGCAAGACCTTGTAGGCACGCCATCCAAGAACTCGTGCCTACTAGGTGCGAGGTGTGGCCTCGCATGAGCAGCGGCTCGCTGTCCTTGCTGTTGCCTGGCGCGAGGTCGCACGTGATCTCGCGCTTGACAATAACGAGGTATCTCTCGACAGGAATACTCCGCAATCCCATTCCTGTCACGACGAATTGATGAGCTTTTTTATTCGATTTGGTCAAAAACCTGACACATGATTGATAGGAAACTGGGCTTTTAATTTAGCAATTGGGACAATTCATTAATGATGGACTGTAATTGTTTGTCTCCTTGGTCATTCGGAAGAGATGCCAGGAGGAAGAAGAAGGGAAGGCGATAAAAAGATGGGTGGCACGTAGGGGATCAGGTTAACAATATTAATTTGACAAATTAATTTTCTAATAATTAAATATTAAACTATATGAAAAAAGTAAGGAAATTTTAAAAATTTCGAAGTAATTTAGTTTCATCTATTTAAACATTTTTAATAAATAAACTTAAATAGATTGAGATTCATTTAATTACGTCCAAATTTAAATAGATATTCATATTACCATCTCTATTATATCAATATATAAATGTCCGCGTCAAACATATGCACAAATAATATTAGAGTTAAATTACAATATATAAACGTCTAAGCCCATCATCTACACAAATAATATTAGAATAAAAAAAAAGTATTTTCTTTATGGAAATGAGTAATTTGAGAGTTCAAATCTCCTATTTGTCCTGAGTTTGAGGAAAAATATAAAATGTGAATTGAATTTAAAATTTATTATTTTAATATAAATTATTTTTGACTAATTAAATTAAAATTATACACGTTTCATGTTTGACATAGGATCATATTATGATTATTAAATCTCGTTAAATATAACAAGGAGGGAAGGAAAAAAAAAATGAAACTTGAGATTTTAGGAGATTTGGTTACGTTTACAAAAGATAACGATTGGCGTTTACCAAGCAAATTGCCCATTTGTCAATTCTGATTTTTGCCACGTTACGTTTGCCATTAGTGTAAAATTGTCATAATTTTATCATTAAACCAAGAAAAAAAATATGGAATAAGTGCCCTTTATTCTTCACTCAAAACAAAATTTCCTCAAAAATAGGTTCAATTTCCCTAAGATGTCGACAGTGCATCATGCTTACGTCTTTTTATAGTTGAACATGATCCAACACTTTATGGGATCGTATGTTCATAAATAAAATTCCACTTGCATTAACAAACCAATTTGTTAGTGCTTCAATGAAACTACAGGGAAGAGAAATAATAATAAAAAAAACTCAATAATTTGATATTGTTTCATGAGTTTGCTATTTTTTATGAAACTTCTGTCGGTGTTTTTCCTATTTTATTTAATTTCAGTTCCGATAGCTTTGGATATACCTTGTCCATGTTTTTTTTATTTTTTTTAATATGGTAGAGAGCTTATTAAAAGAAGATTCTTGACCCCTTACCTATGGATGTACCATTAGTTGAAGTGGAGTATATGTCACAGAAGGGTTAAGAAAGGTATGGGGTTGCATAGTCTAGCAAATATGTTAACAAAACTAATGCCTAGAGAAATTCAAGTATAATTTGGGTTTGGTGAATGTTCGCAAAGCATGAGGCCTTTCGGGTGATAGAGAGGTATTCTTGTATTTCTAATAGTTTGAAAAATTCAAGTCAAAATAGAAAATTATTAATTATCTTGAATTATTTCTGACTGATTCGAATTAATAATTCTATCCCAAATTTTGGAAGTACAATTTGAAAGAAAATTTTTTGAAGTTTGTGGTGGTAGTGGAAAGGCTTGGGCTGATAGGCCAAAGTCCGAAACCCACCACTGACATCTTTTGGGAGGGAGGATGGTAACATATGTTTCTTATAAATATGTAATTTGAAAGATTGTAATATTAATCATGTCTATAACAGTTCTTCATTGAAAAAAAATAAATATCTTTCAAAATTACGTAAATCCTGCGTGTGGTTTATTTTTCTTGTTTTTAATTCTTTCGATTCTTGCCCTTTTTTTGTAACAATATTATATATAATAAATTTTTATTTGATAATTTAATTCTTTATTCTAAATTAAAATACAAAAAAAGAGTACATAATATTTAAAGTATATATATATATATATATATATATATTTAGTTCATTTATTCCAAATAATGAAATATATATAAAGAAAAATGAATTTAGAATATAATTTCATATTCAAAAAATAAAACAATTATATCTAACACAAATATTTAATATATATATTTCATTTACATTAAACAAGACATGTATACAATTTTTTGTTTTTTTTTAACAAGATAAGACATGTATACATGAATAAAGAAAAATATAAGAAAAAAACACACATATAAACTTACAATTCTTTACACAAAAAAAAAAAGAAAGAAATTCAGTTTTGGAGTATTAAAACCAAAACTCAAACAAAACTTTTTGGAAATTTAAAAATTGAACTAAATCAAATCAAATTTCATAAAAATCGAATCAAAATTTTAATTTTAATTTGATTCGATTTAGTTTGATTTTCGATTTAAACCCAATAATAATCACCCCTAATAGAAGTACATGTTTTAGTTGGAAAGATATTCTTAAACTTACATCCATAATTAGATCTAAGAAGAAGATGAAAATGGATGCACTTGTTTAAGTCTGTTGATTGCTGCATTCAAGGTAATTCAAAATACTATTATTATGAGTTGCACACTCATCTCGGCTAATGCTTAAATTTGAACACCAAAACTATGACGGCTTAAGCTATAATGATGCAGTCTCTCGATTGTGGTTATTCTACTTTTTCTTTCTAAAATCGCCAATTATACTGGTGATATTAAATTTTTGGTTGTGTGTTCCCTTAAACTGTGATAGTAATAAAAGTATTCTAATATTGTTCAAAAAACATTAAAAAGTATAATATCTCTATCATTTTATTTAAAAACTATAATATTTTAATAAAAAACTTCCCCACTAAAGATAGTCTCCATGGACTAGAAATCATTAACACTTGCCATTCAAAGCTTTATAAACTCTACCCAACTTCATTCAAAGGCTAGAATACGATTGTAACATCAAAAAGCTTATCATTAAAACTATGAACATTACATATATATTTCTAGATTTTCTTCCATAGATAACCAATAAGCGACCATCGAACTACAAATACCACCTCAATCACAATATAGAAAACTCAAAGACCAGCAAATCCAACTCAATGCAATATCAAGCAAGTCAATAGAATCTAAAGCGAGAGCGTTAAAAACCATAATGAATACACTATTCTCGTAAGACCCAAGAGAAATGAATTTTGCTTCGATGTGGAGTATCATTTGATCAAGATCTTTTTCTTTTTGCTTTTTGGTTATGTCTATTTTCTATGGTTAGGAATAATGAATCTCTTACCGCTTCTATTTTATTCAAATTGTTATTTATTTGAACTTTATTTTATTTTTACTATTACTAATATCTCTAGTTACTTAGTTTATTTGAACTTTGAAATATGATTTGTTAGTTTTGTTTAGTTAATTGGTTGCTTTTATTTAGTTTACTCAAAAATTTGAAAAAATAGAACCTTATTTTCATCATTCTGTACAATCTTCTGTACCCTTTGATTTTAGACTTATAGATGATATAGATTTAGCCTTAGATTAAAGTATTGAAATAGGTAAGGAAGATGAAAGTACTAGTGTATAATATATATACTGTAGAACCTCCTGAGAGAGCCACCTGGCATTGTCCTGCACGGTCACTTGACACTTTGAAACCTTATCAAACTCCTAATCTTTGCAAACCATCAAATGCCTAATCTCTTTAAATCTTTTCAATTAATCTATACTCCTAATCCCTTCAAACCTCTTCAAATTTACTCTCTATTAAATAATATAACTGATCAGACGAATGTTCATTGTTCTTTGCATTATGTTCAATTCATCTGAACAGACGAAGATTCATTAGACAGTTCATCTTCAATCACATATTAAATAGTCTCCTGTAAAGATTACACACAACACAGCCTACAGACATTCTAATGTAGATTTTTAGTAGATAATTCTTACTTTCGGATGGCACTACGAAATTTTATTTCTTATTTTATGGGGTTAAAGGTGGAGAAAAATGGAGAAGACTGGAATCTTTGGAATTTAAGCTGAGAAGTTCATTGATGTTATTTGGTTTAGATTTTTCTTCGAAATTACATTTGATGATGACGACAAATTTTGCATCTTAAGCTCTTGAAGCAAGAAAGTTAGAATATTTATATTTCAATTTGATAATTCTCGCATCTTGAATCCTTCGAGATTTCTTGAAGATCATGGACAATCAAAGTAGTTCCCAGACTGTAAAACTAGAAAAGCATCCAAGCTTTAATGGAGTGATAGAAAAACAACGGAGTATTAGGGGTGGAGCAATGGAGAAGCAAAAGAGTTTTTGGGGATTAATGGAAAAGCATAAGAGCTTTAGGTTGGCAATGGAGCGGCAACTAAGTTTTGTTGGTGAGAAGAAATGGAGCAAAGATTCACTTGGAAAAAGAGGGGACTCCCCACTTCATTGTGCTGCACGAGCTGGGAACTTGATGAAGGTGAGGGAAATATTTCAGAAGCTTGATGAGAGTGTCATAAAAGAGCTGCTATCCAAGCGGAATCAGGAAGCTGGGACTGCTCTGCATGTTGCTGCTGAGAATGGCCATGCCTCAGTTGTTGGAGAGTTCTTGATGATATAGATGTTGAAATTACCTCAATACTGGCCAATAATGGTTATGATCCATTCCATGTAGCTGTGAAGTAGGGTAATCTAAGAGCAAGGTCTAAGAGTAAGCGATTGATTGGGAAAGGCAACCCAAGAGAAGAAGACCACTCCTCCCAAGAAGAGGACTCAAAGAAGTCAGTGCCCAGAAAATCAGTTTAGCCACCTTGGGTTCTGGCAGATTAGATGTGTTTGATGCAAATTGCACTCTTGACATTCACTTTTTTAGGCTCTTCAAAAAGGCCTTTGCTTATGAACTCGCTATGACGTGGTGGTAAGAGCAGCACTACTCGAGGTCGCACTCTCACTTTTGAATTCTTTGGAAGTCTTCAGCTTAGCTCTACTCAAAAACTCTCAATTTGGAACTAGAAATAGAGAAAACACAACAACTTCATTGTTTTTTGCCATGGTTGCCGAGGGTACCTCTCTCTATACATATGTATCTGCATATTGTGCGATATTTGATATGTATGTGATGCATTCTGTGGTTTTTTGGTGATATTGGAGTACCCTTTTAGCTTTTTGAGGAAATTTAATCAAATTCATATATTTTTATATAGTATACATAATAATATATCATGAATCTCCTGCTGCTAAGATCTATTCTACATCCATCGCCATGGTCATTGAATCCATGCCAGCTTACTCACGGTAGCAAAAGTTCAATTTCTCACTCTTATCTTTCTTTGCCAGTAAAACCCTTAAAGCTTCATCTTTCTTGCTGTTATTCTTACTCTTCTTCACCATTGCTGACCTTTTTGTTGTCCCTCAAGAAGAAAAGGGCTTCCCAATTTTCTGTTGTGGTGTCTGTCATTGCTGCTCAGCAAGAAGAGGACAACACTATAGTTCTTGAATAGGAAGAAGGAGAAGAAGATGGGTTTCAAGGAGAGTTTGATTTTGGAGGGAGTGAGCAGTCTGAAGGTGAATTTGAAGGAGGGGATGTTATTGAGGCTATTGGAGATGCTGGGGAAAGTGATGGTTTTGTTGAGGCTGAGGAAGAGGAGGAATATCAAGAACCACCTAAGGGTACAAAATTGTTTGTTGGAAACTTGCCATCTGATGTGGACTGTCAAAAGCTTACTCAACTTTTTGAACAGACAGGTGTTGTTGAAATTGCAGAGGTATGAATAATTTATCTAGGAAAACGTTTCAATTTTTTGGTCAGTAGTTAGAAATAAATTAAATTATTGCATGTGGTGAAGGTTTTGAATCTTTGGGGATTCTAATAAGTAATTTATGGTGAATTTGCAGGTTATTTACAATAGAGAGACTGATCAAAGTCGTGGATTTGGATTTGTCATGATGAGTACTGTGGAGGAAGCTGAGACGGTTGTGGAGAAATTCAACTGTTATGTGAATTTCCAAACTCCTTTTTCTTAGGCTTTACTATGCATATATGTGTGTTGCTCTATTGATCTGGAGAGATATTAGTCATTTTTTGGTTACTTATATAGATTCTGCTAGAGAAATGTGGGCAGCTTGGCAAATGTAGATAAAGAGTGTTTTAGGCATACAACGCTTTGAAGTTCCATTATCTATGTGATTATCAAAATGGAGGGAAAACAAGAAATTCCATTGACATTTTGAATTGACAGTAGAAAGGAGGAAAATAATTTCTCTTACTTTTTTTTTTCTCATTCGTATGGAATTGGGTTAGCACTTGGTAGGTTGATGGTACACATGATTTGGACTATTTGTATTTATAGCTGGTATTAATTTTCTTTTTTTTATATGAAGTTAGAGATTATGTTTCTTGAATAGTAGTTTAGTGCCCGTTGTGATAATCAGTCAATCATCAAAGAATTGCCTTTTTTACACACACAATTTTCTTTTATATGAAGTTCAAAGTTTGTTCCTTTCAACATTTATGGGAGTAATAGTAAAAGAACTGCTTTTTTTATTTTTTTATTCTTTGCATTTCTCTTTATGTTTGTTGTGACCATTATATGATCATGGAAGTCTTTTCAATTTTTTCTTCCTCATGAGACACGTGGCACTAGACATTTGGAATTATTGAATTTAAAAGAGATTTTTTTTTTCTTGATAAAGAAATTTAAAGGATTTTTTCCTTTAATATCACGGCATTCAAATAGATAGAAGTAATCATTATGCCAGTTTTTTTGAACCTCTTAGAATTTTATTCTTTTTAATTTCTCATTTTTTATTTTTTTGGGAACTCCAAAAGTATTATTCTATAGTTATACATTTCATCCTTCCAAAAATTTTAAGCTTTTTAAAAATATATATATATTATGGTTATTTGAATTGGTTTTTTTTTTAAATCACAGTTATATGAATTTTTTATTTTTTTAAATATTAGAATTATCTTCTTATCTGAATTATTTTTGAATATAAGAAAATTGAGAATATTATTAAAACTATTCCATGCATGGGTACCAACCTAGTATTAGTAATTCTAATATTAAAAATCTTGAATCTAGTATGGCTGATGAATCTTTAGACGCTGTAGGGAGGGCAAAAATAGCAACAGTTCGGAAATTTTTTGATGAAAATGATATTAAAGACAAAACAATATATAAACTCTATAAAATCAAATATGCAAATAAAAAAGGAGGAGAGCTGGGACATTGGGAAGATACATGAAAAGTGTGCATAAAGATTGGATGGAAAATTTACTTAAACAAGAATAAATTAATTAAATTATAGAAGGTTGAATTGTAGATAATTTTAGTTACATTTATTGAAGAACCATAGATGTGATGGACAAATTTGTTGTAATTATTAGATTACGTTTCGGTTTTCTGGAAACTGATGAAAAGATTCCTAGAACAATAATTAGGTAACAATGTTGCCAGATATTTTGAATAAAATTATATGCATTTCTTTTGATAAATGACTATAATGCTAATGTTAGATAGTATTTTATTTTATAATAAGTGTGCTTGTCATATCCTTAATATGTGTGTTAAAGACGAATATATAGTAATTGAAGATCTTCTTATTATGGTTGGAAATATTATTTAATTTATTAAAATTTCTTCAATTATATTAATAACAGCTTAAAAATTTACGTCATTAACAATCTTTTTCTATGAAAAATTTTAGACTAAATGTTAAAACTAGATGAATTCAACTCATGAAATTTTAAAAGGTATTTTATCATATCAAAGATTAACTTATCAAATTTTGTGATAGAAACAATTTTTTACTTGAGCTCACAAGCTTCATTTCGATAATTTTATTGTCATTTTATTGTTTTTATATATTTTTAAAAAAGTAATCAAATTTTTAGTGGGTATGCTTAGAAAAGTAACACATATTTTTAAAGAATATTATGACCATATTGATTATAGTGAAACGACACATAATATGGATTTCAAAATTTAAGAAATATTAGGGTGATATTCATATTTTGTATTGTATGGTATTGTATTTAAATTCTCAAGTAGAGATGGAACCAAAAGTTAGGAATTGAGGGGCAAATTACATAAAAATATATACTAGAAAACAATTATATAACTTTTCAAAAAAATTTGGGGTAGAAAGGTAAAATTTAAAAGGGTCATACTAAAAAATTTTAATTTAAAAAAAATAATTTAAAATTTTTTTGAGAAGGTGAATGCTACCCCTTACTCTTCTTGGTTCCGTTAATGTTCCCAAATGAAAATTTTTAGATTTCATAATATTTTTGAATACCTATGCGAAACATTGGATTTTGATAAAAATTTAAGATTTAGGCAAGTTAAGGTAAAATGTATTGAGGATTTAACTTCTAAAATTATGATGGGAAATATTAATTTGTATGAGTTTTCATGTTCTTCTAATTCTGGTCAAACTATTATTTCAGGTAAAAAAGATTCATCTAGTAGTTAGCCATAACAATTTACTTATTTGACTTTGTCATTATCCTCGTTCAACCCGTGGGGCATCGTGAAGAGACAAAGAACATCAATTGTAAATTTATAATGATATGACAATTTATAAAATGTAACTTAAGGTATAAAGGTATAATTGTTATAAAATTTGGATAGTATTAAAATAAAATCTACACACTACACACTAAGAAAACTCTAACTAGTTTTTTGCACAAGAATTTCTTCAAACTTCTTTTTTTCTTTTTCTCACAATTTTCTCATAATTTTTTCACAAAATAATGGTATATTTTAAGCTTAGAGAATAACTCTATTTATAGATCTCTTAATTAGTAGAATACATCATCTTCCACTAATCTTAATTAGTGGTGTCTCCACTAAACGGTAGACATCCATAAAAATCTATAATAGTTGACATAAATCCATAATTAGTAGAGCTTCTACTAATATATTCATAACACTCCCCCTTAGATGTCCATCCATTACATAAAGAATATGTCTCGTTAAAACCTTACTAAATAAAAACTCAGTGGAAAAAAAAAATCTAGTAAAGGAAAAAGAATACACTATTCTATACGTCTATTTATTACTCCCTCTAATGAGATGATTCCTTTAAATCTTTGAATCGACGCATACCAATTTTATATCTCAACTTCTTAAATGTTGCAGTTGGTAAAGTCTTCGTGAACATATTTGCAAGATTGTCACATGACCGAATTTGTAGTACATCAATTTCACATTTCTTTTGGAGTTCATGAGTAAAGAAGAATTTTGGTAAAATATGTTTTGTTCGATCTCCTTTAATATATCCTCCTCGTATTTTAGTTATGCAAGTTGCATTGTCTTCATAAAGAGGAGTTGGAATATCTCTGATAGATGATAATCCACAACTTTCACGGATATCATGAATCATTGATTGTAACCATACACATTCTCTACTTACTTTATGAATGACTATACTTTCAACATGATTTGAAGAAGTAGCTGCTTGGAGATATTGAAGGACTTGTTTAATTCCATTCCAATGTCGTCGTATTGGTGAAGAACTAAATCTTGCTAATAAATTGACAGCAAAGGCAATATCAGGTCGTGTATTGTTAGCAAGATACATCAATGCATCAATTGCACTGAGATATGGTACTTCAGGACCGAAAAGTTCTTCATCCTCTTCTTGAGGCTGGAAAAGATTTTTATTCACATCTAATGACCGGACGATCATTGGAATACTCAATGGATGTGCTTTGTCCATGAAAAAGCTTTTTAAAATTTTTGCTGTATATGTTGATTGATGAAACTTGCCAAATGTTTAATTTGTAAACCAAAGTAAAATGTAATTTTACCAACATCCTTAATGTCGAATAATCAATTATTTCTAACGATTTAACCACATGCGCCCAAATTGCTTCAGGCCATATAATGATTTCTGCAATTTGATGGAGTAATTTTAACAAGGACAATGTTTATATGCTTCAGGCATATGAAATCCTTCGGGGATTTTCATGTAAACATCATTTTTTTAAATTTCCATACAAGTAAACAGTGACAACATCTAATAGGTGCATATTTATCTTTTCATGTAGTGCCAAACTGATAAGATATCGAAGTGTAATAGCATCAACAATAGGAGAATAAGTTTCATCATAATCAACTTAGTCTTTGTGAAAAACCTTGAGCTACTAATCGTGCTTTATATCATACGATTTCATTATTTTTATTGCGCTTTCGCACAAATATCCATTTGTAGCCAACAGGTTTTACACCTTCCGATATTCGGACTGCAGGTCCGAAAACTTTACATTTTGTCAGTGCATTTAACTCTGATTGAATCGCATCTTTCTATTATAGCCAATCTTTTCTATGCCGATATTCATCAACTAATATTGATTCAAGATCATCACTATCCTGTATAACATCAAGAGATATATTGTATGCAAATATATTATCAATAATTGTTTCTATCCGATTCCAACTTCTACCGGAAGTGGTATAATTGATAGAAATTTCAATATTATTTTCATCAATTTCTGGTTCTTTGTCATCAGTTTTCTCTTGGTCTTTATCATTCTTTTCTTCAATATGATCTTTGGATTATTTAATCCTCTTTTCTTTTGAAGATTTTTATCTTTAGAACCAAGAGGTCGGCCACGCTTCTGGCGTGCTTTTGACTCAACAGCTATGGGTATAATCTTTTATTCTACTGGAACTTCAATTCGAACAGGAGTATTTATAGTTGGAATATGTGATTTTGTAACTCTTCTGGAGTCAACAAAAGTATCTGGCATTTGATTTGCAATTCTTTGCAAATAAATTATCTTTTGAACTTCAAGTTCACATGTGCTTGTGCGCGGATCAAGATAATTTAATAATGTTGTCCAAGTAAGATCTTTCTTATACTGTTTATGTTCTTCCGCTAATTTAGGGAATAATGATTCATCAAAATGACAATCAGCAAATCTTGCTGTGAATACATCTCCTATTAGGGATTCAACATACCTGATAATAGAGGAAGAATCATATCCAACGTATATTCCCTTTCTTCTTTGAGGACCCATCTTTGTACGTTGGTTTGGTGCAATTGGAATATATACAGCACATCCAAAAATTTTTAAATGAGTAATATTTGATTTTGAACCAAAAGTCAATTGCAAATGAGAGAATTTATGATAACTAGTTGGCCTTATACGTACAAGTGCTGTAGCATGTAAAATAGCATGTCCCCAGACAGACGTTGGAAGATTTGTTTTCATTAATAATGGTCTAGTAATTAATTGCAATCTTTTAACAAAAGATTCAGCAAGACCATTTTGTGTATGAACATGAGCGACATGATATTCAATATTAATCTCAATTGACATACAATATGCATAAAAAACATGTGATGAAAATTCACCAGCATTATTCAAACGGATATTTTTAATGTGATGGTCAGGAAATTGTGCTCGTAATTTAATTATTTGAGCAAGTAATCTCGCAAACGCCAGGTTGCGAGTAGATAATAAATACACATGTGACCATCGAGATGATGCATCAATTAAGACCATAAAATATTTGAACGGTCCACATGGTGGATCAATAGGTCCACAAATGTCTCCGTAAATCCGTTCAAGAAATATAGGATTTTCAACTTCTACTTTTACTGGTGATGGTTTAACAATTAATTTTTCTAGGGAACATGCAGCACATGAGAATTTTTCAAATGTCAATATCTTTATTTTTTTAATGGATGACCATGTGTATTCTCAATTATTCTTTTCATCATGGTAGATCTCGGATGACCTAATCGGTTATGTCAAATGTTAAAAGTAGTAGAATCAGTAAACTTTTGGTTTACAAAATGATAAATTTCAATTGTACGTATTTTTGTAAAATATAGGCCAGTAGAAAAAGACGACAATTTTTCTAATACAGATTGCTTACTCAAATTAATTTGAGTAATATAAAAATGTTCAATACTATTTTCCTCATTTGTTTCAACATGATACCCATTTCTACGGATATCTTTAAAACTCAATAAATTTCTTCTACATTTTGAGAAAAATAGTGCCTTATCAATAGTAATTATTTTCCTTCAGGCAACAATATAGTAACTCTTCCGGAGCCTTCAATCACATTTGTACTACCGTTTATTGTATAAATATTTATTTATCCACTTTTGAGATAAGAAAAATATTTCTTATTTTTTAGTATGGTGTGTGTAGTTCCATTATCAATAATACATATATCATCATTAATAATAGCCATCTGAACAAAGAATATATATATATGCAAACGTAAATATTATTAGAATATAATGAAAAGTCAAACATATCAGGGTGATGCATTAATTTTTCTGAATACTGCCATCACCAATTAAATAGTCTATCCTACTGTCTGAGTGAAAAAAAATCCGATACATCTATATGGATAATATTGATATTAAGATCTTCAAGATCAATATCATCATCCTCAGCATCATTCACTGGATGTTGAGAAAAATTTGCTTCAATATTTTTATTGTTCTTTTTCAGTGAAGCTTGATATAATTTTACTAAATGCTTGGTCGTACGATAATTACGTAACCAATGACCTTTCACGCTACATCTATAACATATATCCTCATACTTTTTTTCCATTTCTTTTTCTTTTTCTTTTCCCTTATGATCTTTTCTATTCCACTTCAGGTGGCCAGTATTTCTTACAACTTGATTATGACTGTGATAAGGGAAATATCGAGCGTGTCCACGACCACGGCCACGGCTACGGTTATAACGATGGCTTCTGCTGGAGTCAACAATATTCACTTCTGTAAGTGTTATTGAACCAGTTGGTCTGGCTTCATGATTTCTCAATAATAACTCATTATTTTTCTCTACAATGAGGAGGGTAGTAATTAAATTTGTAAATTTTGTATATCTTTTTTCGCGATATTGTTGATGCAGGACAATATTCGAGGTATGAAAAGTGGAGAATGTTTTCTTCAGCATATCTTCATCAGTAACTTTTTCTCCGCATAATTTTAACTGAGAAGTAATTTTATACATCGCGGAACTATATTCATTCACGGTTTTAAAATCTTGCAACCTCAAGTGCAACCATTCATACCGTGCAGTGGGTAGTACGACCATCTTCAGGTGGTCAAATCTTTCTTTTAAATTTACCCATAGGACATATGGATATTTTTTGGTAAGATATTTTATTTTCAAATTTTTGTCAAGATGACGACGGATAAAAATCAAAACTTTGGCCTTTTGTTGTGCAGGTGCACTATTGTTTTCTTGAATTGTTTTACTAAGGCGTTCAACATTTAGATGTATTTCTCTATCGAGAACCCATGACATATATTTTTTTCCAATAATATCAAGGGCTACAAATTCGAGTTTAGCCAGGTTAGCCATATGGATCAATTAATGCGTACCTGTCTTCTGACTTGTGTAACGGTAGAGACTTGTGCTTTAGTCTTCTGGCTTTTGTAACGGTAGAGACTCGTACTGATAACGTGTTATAAAATTTAGGTAGTGTTAGAATAAAATCTACACACTACACACTAAGAAAACTCTAACTATTTTTTTGCACAAGAATTTCTTCAAACTTCTCCATTTCTTTTTCTCACAATTCTTTCACAAAATAATGGTATATTTCAAGCTTAGAGAATATCTCTATTTATAGAGCTCTTAATTAGTGGAATACATCATTTTCCACTAATCTTAATTAGTGGTGTCTCCACTAAATGGTGGACATCCATAAAAATTCATAATTAGTGGAGCTTTTACTAATTCCCTAATAATTTACATAAATTCATAATTAATGGAGCTTCCACTAATATATTTATAATAATAATATAAAAGTTAACACTTTAATATTTATATTTGATAAAAAGAGCATATAAAAAGAATATTTAATTTTATAAAAAATGACACGTAATTATTTAATATCCTCTGTCGCTATGGTGGCTTTTGAAAGGTTCTTTAGTACAAGTGGTCGAATAATTGACGGCAGACAAGCTTGATTGGTTTTTATACTTTAGAGATGCTAATATGTAGTTGAGGATGGGTCAATGCATGGATTGTAGATAATGAGTCGGATGATGATGAATAGTTGTAACTAAGAATATGTTAGGATAATATAATATTTATTTTTCACATGTAATTATTTAATGTTATTTATACTTTAGAATATTATTATGTTTAATTTTTAATCATATGATGTTAAGGGATCAAATCACGCTCTTATATGATTATTGTTTTGTTATTAACAAAATCAGTTGTGGTCTAAGTAAAACTCCTCACCACTTTAAGATGATTTTTTTTATAAATAATTTTATTGTTTAAATTATAAAATATAAAAAAATCTGTGTAAGTAATTCCTAATTTACAGTTTTAAATAGCAGTTAATCTTTGTAAGTTATTATACTTAATTAGAAAGAAGGTTAAAGCTAAAACAAAAAAGAGCAGAAACAAGAAAGAGGGAATCCCGCAGTCCAGCCACTTAGGACCGTGAGCTGGGCGGTCTGTGGGCCGTCCATACCAGGCCTCCCTTAGCTGGCCCTAAGGTCAGTACTGGACCGGCCTGCATCTCCGCAGGGCTGGTCACCTAGTCGGACTAGTTTGGTATGAGGCCGTACGGGCCCGCCGGATTGACATTGCTTATGGTGATGCAAGAATGGACGTGAGGAGTGCAGAGTCTGATAATCTGACTTTAACTATTACGATTTAGAATAATAAATAAATAAATTATTATTATTCAATATAAATTATAGAACAGTATAATTAATTATTTGATGGGAAGTGACACTGTTGATGTGTAAATAAGTTCATTACTTGTTCTATTTGGATGTGTACAAGGTACATGGTGACTGTAGTTATTTATGTGATGAGTCAAAATAGTCACACAAGATGAATTTCATTATTTCGTTATAGACAAATAAGACATCTACTTATATTCTTTGATATGGAAAGTTCTTGGCCAAGACAGATTAATTAAACAGGAAAGGAGTTTTTCATATAATTTTTCAGTCAAGAGATATAATAAAAAAGTGATATCACACTATAAGAATATCTATTATATAAGAATAAGATTATCTAATAATTACATTTGTTCCTTCATATAAAAGTAGTCCAACGTTCGTTACTAATTGAGATCATAATATGATATTAGGTGTCCCTTATAATCTATAGAAGTTTTGAGCACAGTTAGAAGTGTACTCAAGTGTTAGAAATATTCTAAATAATATAAAATATCTTTAATATTATTTTCTACTACAAATTTCATAATGAATATAGAAAGTCACATATATAAGATTTAAATAAATATTTGTATTTATGGAATAAGTTTATACTAATAGGAACTCTGCCAAACTTGTTCAATAGGATTTAAATAAATATTTATATTTATAAAATAAGCTCAAACTTAGTGCAGAATGCTAATATATTCGGAAACTTGTCTCTTGATTAAAATAATTAAAATAATTATATTATAAATATAAAGATAATATTTATATAGGTTAGATTAAAACAATATTTATTCAATTAATTACTGTAATTAAATTAGAAAGATTAATATTTTTGAGATGTATCTACAAATAGTATCACGTCTTGTACTTTCGAGGCCAACAACGCGACTCTTATGCTTAACAATATCCACAGGCAATTATTGGCATTCAACCTTTTTATGTCAAATTGAATATTCTAAATTGCTAATGACTACTTAGACACGTATCCTTCAAACATACTATCAGTTTTCCTCACTCATCCAAAATGAATCTGAGTACTTAAATTTATATATCTTTTAAACACATTATCAATTTTGTATATGCAATTGGAGCATTATATTCATCCCTTCCATGGCTCAAGTATTTTTGCTAGGCTCAAATTATCAGAGAAAGCCTATGACTAACTAGGTAGGTAGGACTCTAGAGATGACTCCTAGTACACTTGGTGTAGCACATAATTCCTATACTTCTCTCTAGTTATCCACTCTAACACAAATTATCATATCTTAGACTTTTTCACTTGGGGAACACGACTCATGAATGTGATACTGTGATAGTATCTAAAGACAACTACTTGATATCCATTTTCACTATGTCAAAGTATATATATTAATTTGATAATGGATATTTAAATCTACACTTATATATCATTCAAACAGTAAAGTATTGTGAGCAAACGAACAATAAGTTTTATCTAATTCTCAAAGAAACTCTTTACAAATATTTACTCGCACAACTCACAAAAGTATTTTGACTTTTGCCTAATTCTTACACACGAGCACACTCACAATTTTTGTAACACACACCGCTTATTTTGCTTTGCTCTCAACATTTGCTAAGCATATACTACTCACAAGCAGCTCTCTACTCACACACAATACTACACTTCTTTGCATTTTGCTCACACTATACTACATCACATGTTGAGCATTGCTCATATTTATAGTGCTCTTCACCGACTCACAATGTCAGCTACACTACTTTCTAAACTCTCTTGAGAAGCTTATAAAAGTCTTTAATTTCTTACAAGTTGCAGAAAAAATCTGTAAGTTGTAAATAATGCCATGCAAGTTGGCTTTCTAAGACGGTGGAGGAAGCTTCTTGATCATGAAAATTGGTAAATTTGCAGCTGCAATTTGGAAGCTTCGTGAGCTTTCCTATAATGGCGGTGGTTGCAAATGGGCTGAAATCGATATATCTTGAAGGTTCTAGATTAGTCATTGATTTATTTTCTTTATACTCCCCCTCAATGACTACTCTCTTTGTGATACACCAATCCCACATAAATTGGGATGAGAAGTATGAATGGTATATAAAGATGGATCTAAGTACTCATTGTCAACTTGGAATATCTATTCGGCTCAGTGAGGAGACGATAGCTAAATAGTTGACCGTGGGTGCTGCCAGACCCAAATGTCACGCTCCAACCAGGTGGCATGGGATTCTAGAGGTGGCTCCCACTGTGTACGGTATATTACTTAGTTCCCATAACGGAGGCTGGTTACCTTCTTTGATACCAAATGTCACGCTCCATGCCAGTGGACACGGGAGCACGACTATAGGTCTGGCAGTACCTACGGTCAACTACTTGGCCACTATCCTCATTGGGCCAAAATGGATATCCTAAGTTGACAATGTGTATTTAGGTCTATCTTTATATACTATTCACACTTCTTATCCCAATCTCATATGGGATTGGGGTATCACACTCTTTATTACCTCTCATGAAGTCATGCTAAGTTGTCTTCAGAATTCTCTGAGTTTTACTCCAATAAGTGGTTTAATGAGTATACCTGCCATTTGATCTTCTGTTTTGATGTGTTGCATCTCAATATTTCCTTGAAGTACATTTTCTCGAATATAGTGATAATATATCTCCATATGTTTGGTGCGAGCATGAAACACTGGATTTTTAGCCAGTTGAGTAGTTGATAGATTATCATAGTATAACTTTACTAGATAACCTATCTTTTGATATAGTTCCTTCATTAATTGCAAAAGCCAACTAATTTCTTGTGCTGTTGAAGCTGCTACTTTATATTATGCTTTTGTGCTAGATAGTGACACCATTGGCTGTTTTTTTATTGATCCAAGAAACTACTCTTGATCTAAGATTGAAAGCATATCCTCTAGTTGATTATCTTGTGTCACATCTCAAGTATAGTTGGCATTTGATGTTTGATTTTTGCATGCATAAATTACATAACATTTGAGGTTTAAATTCTTTAAATTCATTGTAGATGACTATTTATCTTCCCCATTTTCTCCTTATTTGATGTAGATAAAGAAATTGAAATAAGAATAGAGTTTAAGGAGAAAAAGATTGGAAAAAGAGTAACATTGAAGACCTATGGTGCTGTCCCCCTGATACTGCACGTAGCTGTGCAGAATTAAAATATCAAGAGTCAAGAATTTGGAGGTTCGTGGTGCTATACATCTCACAATGCACTGTACCGTGCACATCCAGAAGTCTGAGGTAGCGGGGGTCCTGAAGTTTGATGGTGCAGTGCATCGGGTTAATCATGGCGCTTTGCATATTTTCAATACATAAAGACTTCAAGAGCCACAATGTCATCATTTCAGAGAAAACGTAAAGTATCAGAGCATGCACGACGACATGCAAGCCACTTTCCATGGCATCGTGCAACATTGCAAATGATACCATATTTTGCAGATTTCAAGAGTTTCGGCCACCTAGCTTGTAAAAACTCTTGTTCTTTGAAGATAACAAGAGAGAGGCAAGAGAAAACACAAGAAAACTCTGAGAAAATCCCTCGGAATCACAAGAGAAGGCCAAGAACAGAAAATCTAAAGTGAATTGAAGAGGAAAGCACTCAAAGGAAGATTGCAAAGAAGAAGAAGAATCCTTATTTATGAGTTCTTCCTTTTAATTCTCTATAGTTTGACTGTGTGGTTGCTAAAATTATTTGATTTGAGTTGTAATTAAAAGGTTGTACCCTATATTGCTCTTGTAATTGATTGTTATTATTATTATTATTATTATTATTATTATTATTATTATTATTATTATTATTATTATTATTATTATTATTATTATTATTATTATTATTATTATTATTATTATCTATTTTGAGTAATTTATCACTTAGATTTTGTTGATTGGATTGAATTTTTGGGTAATGCTCTTATATTAAATTTGAGAAAGAATGTATAATATGGGTTCCCTTATATTTTGATCTAATAGTTTTATTTTTCCATGATGAACTTGAGATAGGATTTGGGGAATTTAGAACTTGGTGATAGATGATGTTATTAGGATTACTTAGAGATAGGGATAATTTAGCTTTTTGGCTTGGGTTTTGATTTCCCTAACTTTAGACATCATTGAGTTTGATTCATGTGAAGAGAGATATCTTTGGGATAGGCCCAAGGGTAAGAGATTCATTATTTGAGAAAAATAAAATTTAATTTATTTTAGAAATTTTGCCAATACTTGAATTAAATATTGATTGGTTGTGTGATGGTTGATACTTGGACGTAAATGGGGATTTCTCTTGAATTGCATGGCCAATCCCCTTTTCCCTACTTTAATTTTGCCTTGGCGATCTTTTAGTTTTGTCTTGAAAATTGGGTATAGCTTTCTTTATAATATTATTGGCCACTTGATTTGTGATAGTTTATTGTTTATACTTTTTTATTTTGATTGATTGGACAGTAAAACTTGGGAGAAAGTAGTGGTAGTTGGCGTCCTTTCCTTGGGATCTTTAATACTTACCAACCAAACTATATACTACATGATGGGTATACTTGCCCAAAATGTGTGTGTATGTGAGTTAAATTGGTATTTTATTATAAAACTTGGTTGAGTGTTGGATCTATCTTATTTACATAGCATAAATCACACATCTACGCATACACAACAATAAGTTTTTGACGTTGTTGCCAGGGATTGTGCATCAATATCACAAAACCATTTGAGTTTCATTGATTCAGTCATTATTTTAGTTTGTTGATAGCCTTTATGTTTATTTTTGTTAGTAATTTAACAGTGTATGCTTTGTGAAGATGCTTTGATTTCATAGACCTTCATTTTGTTTTATTAATTTTCTATAGAGAATTTAGGCATTGACTTTTATTTTGTTTTAATTTATCATGTCTTATTATTACATTTGTTATTTTGATTTGAGTAGTAGTTGAGTTTTCTTAGTTTTACTTTGTAGGAAATTTTTTGTGTGTATGCATAGAAGAGATTTGGGTAAGGCATTGGTTGGTTTTGATAGTGAAATAGAAAGAACCTTTAGGATGTTGTTTAGAGAGCAAACAGAAAGAGCCTTAAAGGCCTTTGAGCAGTCAAGTACTTCAAGAGAATTTGGTTTAAAATGGAAGTTAACCAAAGTGTAAATGGAAATGTGAGGACAATAGGTGATTATACTAAACTTATTCTTTCTAGAGCAAATTCAAAGTATTGTGAGACCTAGAGTAGATGTCAACAATTTTGAAATTAAACCTAATTTTTTTCCAAATGATTTAGTCATCTATCAATTTGATGGTTTCTTAGGTGAGGATTTTAATGCTCGTTTAGCCTCTTTCTTGAAAATTTGTGAAATACTTAAGCTAAATGGAGTATTAGAGGATATAATTAGATTGAGGTTATTTTCATTCTCTTTGAGGGATTATGCGAAATTATGGTTGAAATCATTACCTACCAATTCCATTACCTACCAATTTAGCCCTTACCCGGAAAGTGGATAAGAAAAATTTGGAACCTTAAAAACAAGTGATAAGCTGCGACTTTTGTGGTAGAGGGCGCCCAAATCATGAGTATCAAGAAATGGGAGATGGGAGTGAGTAATGTGAACAAGTAGACTATATGGGCAATCAAAGACAAGATAATCTACTACTTTGTAGTACCTACAACCCTAATTGGAGGAATCATCCGAACTTCTCTTGGGAAGGTTAAAGACAATGCCAAATGAGACCCCAAGTTGGACAAGCTAACTTTGTTCAAAGACGACAAGTACCCTTACCTTATCGTGCACCTCCTCCACTTCCTCAAGCCTAACTAAAACCATTTTTGGAAGAACTTGTTGCAAAATTGGTCAACACAATGGACAACCATTTCCAAAATATTGAAGCGTCAATGATAAATTAAGAGGCATCCATCCATAATCTTGAAAATTGATAAGGCCTAAATTTACCTAGTTATTTGAGGTTATTTTCTGATACTTTTGATTCAATAACTAGCCAATTCCCCTCCTATTTGATATTTTGTCTGCAGAAAGTGTTTTTGATGATTTTATGCAAAAATTGATGAAATTGAAGTTAAAACGGCAGATTTCCAGTCGACACCCGACACCAGCCCAGAGAACAAGAACTAGTGTCAGCCCTACTCATGAATTTTAGGGGGAAATAGGGGAAAAATGCAGAGAAATTATGGTTCTCTACTAGAGACCTAACGTTGGCCCAGAGGAGGTGAACTTGTGCCAGCCCTTGTCGGTTGAGAGGCAGTTTGGAAGTCCTTTTGCGAGTAGAATTGGGAATTTCCTATCAAGTCTTGGAATTTCCAACTTGTACTCGGTCCAAAACTTTTAGAAAATGTTTTTTTAACAACCAAGAGACCTATATAAACAAGAAGAATTGATGGAAAACATATGAATTCAAGAATCAAAGTTGAAATCATTCATTAGAAGAGGAATTCTCACTCAAAGGGCATTGCTTCAAAAAAGTCTTCAATGGAGGAAGAAGATGACTTGTCTATGAGTTCACTCTAAAACCTTTATTTTATTTTTCTTTGAACAATGATGAGATTAATATTTTATTGTATTTGGATATTATTTTTGGATTTGTGAGATTGAATTAGTGAAGTTTTTTTTTCCAATTAATTACTATTTTTAGTATTTAATTACTTGTTTTTAGTAAAGAATTGATGAGATTGGGTTGTTCTTCTAATTAAATTAAGAAAGAGGTTAGGAGATAGTTTTAATTATTCAATTCTAATTTTATTTTCTCAACTAACTCGAAAGAAAGGTTAAGTCGAGAATTTCAGTAATCAAAGGTTGTTAATTTCACCTAAAGATAGAGGAATTAATGAATTTCATGACTTATCACCTAGAGATAGGGATAATTATCAAGGACTTGTGTTTTATGCATCTGTTAGTTGTTTTAGTTAGACAGAGATTCCCATTACATTAACTAAGAGATAGTGAAACTATAACTCAAGAGATCGAGAATGGATTCTATATTATTCTTTCATGATGTCAAGATAATAATTGATTGTGATAATTGCTATTATTATGTTTTCAAGAGTATCTATCTAATTACATGTTTTTCTCTCCTAGAGTTGTATATATTTTACCATTGTTTTTACTTTTATTCTTTCTTACTTTGTTTGGTCGGTTAAATAATGAAAGAAAAGTAACTAACGATACTTGTTCCTTGAGAATCGATACTCGTTAATTCCTTATACTGTATTTAATGATGAGTATACTTACTCATATGTATGATCTGAGGATTAATATTTTAATTAAAAATTGATTGAGAATGGATCTAAAATTGTATGATTTTTATAACCCAAATCTGACGCATCAAGTTTTTGGCGCTATTGTCAGGGAATAATATCATGAAAGCTTGGAATTTATTAATTTAGCCTTATTTATATGTCTATATGTATATGTTCTTTGTGTATATTGGTGTCATATCCTGTTGTTTGTATATAATTTGTGAATTTATGTGCTAATTATTGTATCATGTGTACTAATTGTATTTAATAGGCCACATTGTCTATGTATGAAACTAATAAGAACATTATATGTAGATATTATGGTTGATTAAAATTTAGAATGAAGGAATAGAGGGTAGATCCCTTACACTTCTCAAAAGATGATACCTCAAGCATCGAACACCCATGTCCTGGAAACAGAGCTAGACAAATTTGCAATAGCTGTAATCACATGATATTAGGAGATAGATGAAACCGTTAAGAATTTCGAGGCTATGCTTCGAAATATGTAAAGACAAATTTGGTATCTAACTAATTTGGTGAAAGAACTATAGGGAAAATCATTTTTGATTCCTACAGGGGCAAATACACAGGAAGATTTAGCATCTATCACTTTGAGGAGTAGGAAAAAAATCACCACAACAATAGAATTAACTCAGTGCCAGTAAAAAAGGATACCCAGCACTGGCTTTTACCTGAACTAAAAAATAGAATAGAATTGGTGCCAGCCCAAGAAATTGAATCGACATCGGTTCCTCATGACAGCCGAAGTGAAAGAAAAATTCCTAATTTTTAAACCACCAGGGCATATGATGCCAGGAAAGATGAGCAATTTGGTAAATTCTTGGAAATCTTCAAACTATTGCATATTTACATCCCACTTAGTGAAGCTTTGCTACACATGTCTAAATATGCAAAATTCTTTAAAAGTATGCTTATAAACAAACGGAGATTGGAAGATCTATCTACCGCAGTTTTAAATGAAAAATGCTCTGTGATTTTATAAGACCAGAGGAGGTTAACACCAAAAGAAAATGATCCAGGAAGTTTTTCTACTTCTTGTCTTATTGGTAGTCTTATGTTTGACAATGCATTAGCTGACTTAGGTGCTAGCATAAATCTTTTGCCATATAAAACTTTCAAAAAGTTAGGCCTAGGTGAACCTAAACCTACTAGGATAAGCATCCAACTGACAAATAGATCCATTAAATATCCTAGGGAGATAGTGAAAGATGTACTTGTTTAAGTCGATAGATTTATATTGCTTGTAGATTTTATTATTCTTGATATGTATGAAGATTTTAAAGTCCCTTTACTTCTAGGAAGACCTTTTCTAGCGACTGCCAAAGCATTGATTGATGTTCATGGGGGAAAGTTAACACTTAGGGTTAGTGTAACACCCCGCTACCTACGGACCCCAAAAAGGGCGGGGTGGTCGCCCCGTCCGAAGGATAAGGAGTCTTTATAATGAGGTAAATAAATAACTCATCCAAAATAAAACCTCAAATAAAACTTAACCATAATACTACTAAAGTAAAGCTCAACTAGAGTCTCAAAAACAAAGGATAATAAAGCATTGTCTCTTAGCAAAAACAACTAAAATGTTATGTACAAGATCTTGACTCTAGCCCCAATCTTGTTAGTAGTTCTCATGACCAGAAAAATGCACAAAAATTATGAGAAATAAATTTCCCAGTAAGTTCTATGTGTGTGAGAGTATATTTCTAAAACAATTTCGTGATATGCAATTTTAAAAAACTAAAAGTGCAATTGCAATCAAAGTCAGCAATTTTAAATATAAGAGTGATGTTTTCAATTTGCATTCTTAATAAATAACTTTATTCTAAGGAAAGCAACCACTAAATAATAACGTGAACTATGAAACCTTACATTATAGTCTTAAGTTATGAAACCCTGTATCATAGCATTGTGGGTGATCGGCCTATGGGTGGGGATACTTATCCTTCTCCCAAACCCCTGTAACTTCAGGTTGTTCATTATGGGGGGGGAAAAAAAAAGCAGTTCCACTTGGAACTGGTCACTAGCTTGTACCGGCCTGACTCACTAGCACTGTCGCCTAATTAAGATCGAGTTCACCTCCCGGAGGTGGCCTCCTACTGGGAGTCTAGCTCACTCATTCTTAGGCTAGTGCTAGAAGCCTACCCTTATTAAGTACTCAACGATTTCGCAACAAGGAAACACATTAACATCAACTAGTAGCCAAAAAGAAAATATCTAGCATGACTTGGAAACCTTGCTTAACATATTCAGTATGAAAAACCAAGTGAGTTATTTTGAAAATCCTTTGGTTTAAGAAATCGGTATGTGAGTAGAAATAAAGAAAGAAATCTAGCCATGCTAAACATTTTGTCACAACAAAACATGACATTTGACAACTTGCAATTGTATTATTTCACAAACAGTTTTAATATAAGAACTTACCTGATCCGTTTGTGTCACAAATATTAAATTTTTCCGATGAATTGATCAATTGATCCTAGTCCCGTCTAGAGAAAATAAAAAGATCATGTTACAAATTTTCCTATAACCCTTATATTACCATACTATCCAAAACTAGCTCAACTTCTAACATTGAGTCATCACACAATACAAATCAACTATCAACTCCATTTCAAATATAACAAGCTAAACATGAAATATTGCATACTAACAATTTAATGCATACTAACACAATTATTAAATAAATGATAAGCTAACATATAGATAAGCGGACAAACGACTGAGTAACTACATAACTATATAAATAAATAATTAGTTAATTAAAATAAATGTTGCTCATGAAACTAAATAACAATTAAATAAATAGGTTAGTTACTGTGTAAAAAATATTAAGTAACCAAAAAACTAATTAAATAGATAATTATTTAATTATTTGCTTAACTAATTAAAGTACTATTTGTTCATAATAATACAAAAATAAATAATTGGAAAAATATATTAATTAATGAGTAGGTAATTTGAAGAGTATTAAATAGTAATAATAATGATAATTATGACAATATTAATAATATTAGTGATGATAATATTGGTAACATTTAATAATAATAATATCGTTAATAATAATAATAATATTATTATTAAGAGTAATAATAAAATAATGGTAATATTAGTATTGATGACATTAAATTCACTATTACATCCTAGTGTTGACATACACAATTATTCTACATAAGGCACACATATAAATTAATAGTAGGAAGTTTTCTTAAAATTTTCACCTTGAGTGACACTTTTTTCTATTAGCATAATATACATGAAAACACTTCGGATTAACCTTAATTTTTATAGAGACATACCTAAAAACATATAGAATAGAATATAAGTGGCCTTACACAAAAATCGGGCCTGAATTATTCTCATTAATTTATTTTTTGCTACAGTAGTAATCTATCTAGTACAGAGCAGCTTGAAAGAAAAATTCGTAACTTTTTATTACCTCCTTGTAAAATTTTTAAAAATTTTAGTTACTATCTACACATGAAAAGCTACATTTTATCTATTTTGACCTTTCCCAAATTTGGACTTTATTATATGAAATAGCAGCATCGACGTGACTGTACAACAAAAATAGGGTACTCTGTCCCTTCAATTTTTTTGAAATTTATTGGGTTTTATTGGAGGGGTTTTTTGCTTGATCTCTAGCATAAAACACATCATAAACATATCTAGATCTCAATATCAAAAGGCCTTCCAAAAATAATTTGTTTTGCTATTTTATTTTGAAATAAAACCTACAACTTGCACATAATCATAGAATTTTCAAATTTTAAGAATAAATGGTAAAAGTATTTTCTTTTTATAAAATTGTGGTTTATTTTTCACAGTCTAAGCATGTTCAAATAACAATAAAAAATTCTTAATCAAAGACTGCATGTTACAAATTTTAAAACCTAAAAACCATAATTTTCCACTATTATGGCACCAATCAAGAAAATCGGTGGAAAGAGCCAACTTTGTCATTACCTCCTGTTACGTCTAACTTAAACAACCTTGCAAGAAAGAGTGGGTGTCTTCTAGCCTTCGTTTCCACCAAGAATGTCAAGAAATTAATCTAGGAATATTGCTTCAAAGTTGTGTTCTTGTGCAGATTTTTTCTGTAATCAATACATTAATTAAACTTTAGCTAAAGGAAGAAGGAATTTCATATGAGGGGAGAGAGAGAGACGGAGAGACGGTTGCTAGGATGAAATAGGGCTCAAAAATATGATTTAATTGGGTTTTTATGGGTGAATTATGTTAAGTTTATGAAATAGAAAAAGAATTAAGAAAAATCCTATTTTTCTCTAGGTTTTATCTAATAAAATACTTCCTTTAATTAATTAAGCATAATCATATAGGATTTGGAGAGTTAGGTGGTGGCACATAGGAGTGGGAATAGGATAGGAATATTCTCCAATTTTTTCTAAGCATTAAAGGATTGGAATAATAAATCCCCTTCAAGATAATTTTCCAAATATACAAGAATTGAGTTTTTCTCCCTTTTCCTTCTCCTAAGAGGTGGCTACCAGGCTTCTAGAAGCCTAATAATTTCCTCAAAATATTTTTCTAGTTAGAATAAATATTTAATTCAAGAAAATTGAATTTCTCTCCAAACAAAATAAAGTTAGAAGTCTTGCTAGTCTAATATTTAAATACTACCTAAAATTAATACACAAGTAGATAAGTAAAATAAACATATAATGAGTGTTTAGTAAATATATAGCAAATACACAATATTATATATATGTATATATATATACGTGATTATTTAATAATTAATAAATAGTTACTTAAATTATTTTAATTAACCGTTACTCAATAATAAAATATGCAATTTAGAGTTATATATATATATATATATATATATATATATTCAATTAATAGTTCAATGCTAGAATATTCTATAAATCATTATTTCAAATAGTGATTTATTAAAAATAACCAAAGCATAACAATTCTTCCACAATCATACTCAAGAAAATTTATTCATTCAATGCTAAATATGTCTATGTGAAAAAAATTCTCATGCTATATGGGCCATATATATCTTCATTTAAGGGCCATTTAGGGTGGGGTGTCACATTCTCCCCCTCTTAAGAGAATTTTGCCCTCGAAATTCCTATTATGTCATACCTTAAAAATATTTTTGGATATTTCCGCCTCATTCATGTTAGGATTCGTGGATTCCTAAATGTGGAAAACAACTACGAATCCTTTTCGAGGACCCAAGTAAACGATTAAGAAGATTTAAGGTTTACAGAATTACCTTTGTTCGGCGTAATCGAGATCATTCGATTCTGATTGTGCTGTCGTACGTGCAACCCGAACGATCACTGGACGCTGCAGTGTATGAATATCCTCTATCGGATACACACGGCGAATTGACTCGTTATCCTGAGAGTGCTAGCGCCTTGGGTTTGAGAGGGTTTTTTTTTTTCTGGTGAATGGAGGCACGATTATTCTCAACAGAACGGGGCTCTTGAGAGACGGCTAGGGTTTTCTTAAAAACCCCTGAACCTCTTAGAATCCAACTCTGATAATATCTTATCATATTTTAATTTAAATTCAAATTAAATTAAAACTGATATGATAAGATTCTACCATTTTCTCGATAATTTAACTAATTAATTTATCGAGTCAGATTCTTATAATCTAAAAATCATCTAGATACATTGAATGTGGACATATTTCTAAATTCATTGTATCTGATAAATTTTCTAAGTTCAATTAATTTAGACATATTTTCAGATTCATCAAATCTGGTTACTAGAAAAATAACCTAACAAGTTCGCTTATTGTGTGACCCTATAGGTTCATTTAACACTGACAGTGTGTTTAAATCATATTTAAATGGCCCACAAGTTATAAGCGGTTTCTAGCAAAATATTATAACTGTCCAAGTTAAATGAAGATCAGTGATCACTTTGAACCAAACCATAATTTTATATTTAGTCCTTTTGTCACACGATATCTAGATTAAGCATAAGGCATGCAGCATGTCATCCTTATTAAGTTTAATCAATTATTTCTTAATTTCATAATAGACTATTCAAACAAATGATATTAATATCATAGATTGATATATTTGAGCACGGCTATGCATTTTAACAGTTTAACTTATCAAGGGGCCCATGGACATCTCTCCCATAATTGAGGGGGACAAATTTCTTCACTATCAATTATATTCCTCTCCTTGATTTATTCTATATCCAACAGTAGTCTAATTTATTATCTGGTTAAAGACAACTTTAGACAATGTCAAAATATAGAATTTATCAAGTAGGAAACTATGATAAATTTAGGTCGAAGGACTTTTAATATCATTATGGCATGTTCTATGAAGTACTCTCACAGTGGATCATGTCCAATATAATATTCTCTAACATTTATTTATGTTTTGACTTGATATAAAAAATATCCATGACCAGTAAAACATAGCCATCAAGTCACAAATATACTAATCTTAATTTATTATTGTTCCAATAATAATAATTGATCAGGGACAATTTTAGAATAGTCATTGTATTCATTATTGGGTTTTACTATCAAGTCACGTACTTGATGACCACAAAACAAAATGCACTATTCATGAAAAGAAAAACCTCATATTATTATATAAAACATAATGACAATAGTATAAGTAAAAATTGACTCTAGGGTATATTTCTAACATTCCATTCCTCAGTTTCTCAAGCAGCGTCTTGTGTACCATGATGATCCCACAAAACCTTCACTATAGGAACCTACTTATTTTGAAGTGTCTTAATACTTTTGTCCAAAATCTTTACCTAATTCTTGACATACCTCAGATTGGATTATAGAATTAATGATTCCTCATTAAGTACATGCTCCACATAAGGTATGCAATCTTTCCACCTCTCGCCAAAGTCCAAAACATACACCCTTAACATGTCTTTAGAATCTGAATTATTCTCTCATATTGTCCATCAGTCTGAGGATGTTCTATAGTGCTAAACTTCAAGGAGGCAAAATGGTCAGCGTTTCTATTTGCAAAGTAGTGTTTAAAATCCTTAAGGAAATTCGAGGGTTGATTCTTTCCTCCAAGAATAAGGGCTTTTTTTTTTTTTTCATTAAGAGGAAAGAAGTCAATGGCATTAAGGAAAAAGGAGAGACCGAGGGCTTAAGAAATAAAAAGGTGATGGAAGCTAAAGTTTTAGATTTAAGGTCTCTCGAATTCCAAAAAGAAGAATCGTGTATATGGGATTTGGCAAGCTGAAGCTATCCTACACGAGAGATTATGCACGTTCAATCGCTCACAAGAATGCGTAACTTCATTGTCTTCTACTCTGAAGTCTTGATTTCTCCCTTCCACTTCCTTCGCATTAAAGGCTTGAAATTCTCGATTATTCAATCGAGCATTAATGATTCCTCATTTTAGCTCAGTGCAATACTCACATTTTTCTGACGAATCTCTGCTGGTTCAAATACAACTCTCGTTAAGTAAAGTAAAGCTTTGGGGCTTTATAATCTGTAATATCTCGTATATCTTCTTTTTTTCAAGGCAAATACGACTGTAACTAGCTTCAAAGGATAAGTAGAATAGTTGATGTCGTGTGACTAAAGTTTCTCAATGAAACATAAGTTAAAGTCTCAATCTCCCACAGATGCCATTTCTAAAGGCGAATTTATGAGTTCGAAGGTAATCATGTGAGTTCGAAGAGAATATAGGAATGAAGAGTAGACTAAATTTAATTCCACGAGATGTTTAATAATTTAAGGAAATATAAATGAGTAAAATGATAATATTGAAACAGTTGATTGTTTAAGAATTTTACTGTGGTTAACGAGAATTGAATACTTCCAATGATTGAATAAGAGAAGTTCTTAGATATTCAAGTCTTAATATAAGAAGTAATTTTAAAGAAGATGTTGAGCACAAAAATAAGCACATGAAAGCAATATTACTTGAAGAAGAAATAAGAAATAAGAAAGTTTTGTGCAATAATGAGAACTACAAGAAAATAAATAGTGAAGTGATTGTAACAATTGATTGTCGATGAAAGTATTATGATTGAGAAGAATAGAACACTTCTGTTGAGTGATAAAGAAAAATTCCTTGAATGCTCAACCATTAATAGAAGATCTACAAGGAATAACGGAGACATTGGGTAGAGAGATAAGTATATCAAATCAATATCATTTGACAAAGAAAAGAAAGTTTTGAGTATCACAGAGAATTACAAAAATAAAAAAGTGAAAGATTTGTGAAGATGGTGACATTAGGATTTCAAAGATAAGAGGGGTTAACTAAAGAAGACATAAATCAACTATGCTAACTTAAAGGAATGAAATAAAATATGAAATGAATTGAGTAAATTCAATGAAGCAAAAATAGAAAGTCATCATAGAGGTAACATAGAAATCGTTTAGAAGATAGTTGAAAAGTTCAATGAATAATAATTGCAAACATTGACTAGAGTAGCAAAGGTTGCTTTAATTAACTAAATCTTTAGAAGAAAATTCACAATAAATAGAGAAGAAAATAGTTGGCAAGAAATAGCTTGAAAGAGAAAGCACACGATAAAGTGTGCAAGTCGAAAGAACGAAGAAGAATAAGAAATAGACGGAATAAGTCCAATGAAATAAGGAATAGACAATCAACATGTAAGTGATATAAAGAAATTGTGTACAATGTAGATGCATTTGATAAGGAGCAGTTTTCTAAGAATGAGTGAAGTAGCTAAGGTGGCCTTCTATAATCAAATCTTAGAAGAAAGCTCATAACAACAACGATAAGTGAAAGGATATAGTTTGCATGAGGAAACTTAGAAGAAAGAGTAAAAAGGCAAGATTAAGTTAGATTGAATCACCACCATTAGAATTCGCTGACACAGCTTTTCCTTCTTGATTTAATGCATTCGTGTATAGCGCCTGAAGTACGACAAGTGTAAACTTTGATATTCTCTTAGCCTCTTGGAAATTCTTCTCATTCTTTCTCTTTTACAATTGCAATGTACATCTCCATTATGGCCGAATTAGAGGTGATGTAAGAATCACAATTCTTCTAATGAAAGAAATAACAATACTCTAATCCTAAGGATCTTCTCAATCTCATGACGTTTTCAGTCGCATCGGCTCCCAAGAGCACGACTATGGGCTTGGCAGCACCCATGGTCAAGTACTTGGCCGTCATCTTAGCCTTGTGCTCACAGACATGGGAACACGACTACGAGCCAAAATAGATATCCTAAGTTTTCTTTGTTCCAAAGTGAGCACTTGAGTATTCTGTTACAGTATTGGGTTGTTAACTTCATCAACTCTAGTTACGTTTCTTCAATTAGTCATATGTGATGGTGAAATGCAGTTTCCTTATTTAAACTGAGGTAGCCTTAACCAAGTCTCCCTTGGATGTGTAGAATCTGGACGTTTGAAGCATCCCTAGTTCAACTCCTTGAACTAATTATCTATTTCTATGTGTTTTTCCTCTTGTAGTGATGGCATATTGCCGAATTTTGAGTAGCTTTCGTCGAAATAATCCTTACATGTTTCCCTTATTCTTCCATTGTAGCTTTATCGGCACTTTAGCATGGAAGTTTCGCATTTTAAGAATCGTTCCTAAAGTCGTTCTATCTAGGTCTTCCTCCTTCATTGGTGTGGTTGCATCCACTATAGTAGTACAATTGTAAGTGGTATCTACTTTCCATAATCATCACTTTTCTAAATTCTACTCACACGCAATATCCAAATACCCCTTGTCAACCCAATTCTTCTAGCCCAAAATTAAAGTGCAAATATGCCATGTACTAAAAACAAGTAAATTCATATAGCATGCTTAGTCAGATAAAAGACATATAAAGAAATTGCATAGATATTTTATATAATATACACCACACGTAATCATAGGACATTCTAGACAATATCCTACAATTCACACATAATTAGCAGGCATAATAGAAAATCACAAATCTTCAAAGCAGAGAGATCAAAATCCTAAATCCTAATAATAATCACCATTTCTAAGCTCCCATCATTATAATATAGTCCTATCCATCAAATTGGAACTAGGATAGTCAAAATCAGAAGACTAAAATAAGTATCAAGATCATATACCTCCTCATCATGTATGGTCCTCTTATACTTAAAGAATCTCACATAAGCATACTTATCACATTCCTCAAAATATCTATGTGTTCTTGTTAATATAAACTTTCTCTCACAACCTTATTAATCTTACCATTATTACAATACATAGGGATGAAATTTCCTCCCATATCAACTTATCAACACGTAACAAGATTTTCAAGTTCAAATCACCAACAAATAAGCTCAAACACAGATAACCATAGTCATTCTTAAATTCTAAATCCTTGATTTTAAAGGTAATACTCAATCCTAGGCTCAACTCACCCTAGACTTAATTAACTATTCAGGTTCCACAATTCAGAATCTATTCTATTAATCAATAGATACCTCTAACCATGCTCTTAGCTTTAGTCTTACACTCCTTGAAATTTAAATATTCAAGTTCATCATCCTGGGCTATCGGTTTAACTTTCAAGTTTTAATTTTTGAGTTACTACTACCATATAATTCATATATATCAATAAGTGCCTAAGTTGTGACAAGTGTGGGGCTTTAAGCTATGGCTATGCGGGTAGTCTTATATGTTCTAACAATTTTATTCGCAAAGACTACTCTTAGTTTAGCAAAAATCATAAAACTTAAAATTCTAAATCTTTTAAATTAAGGTGAATGCCTAAGCCTAGGGTTTTGATACTACTTGTAACTCCCCACTACCTACGTACTCCAAAAAAGGCAGGGATGTCACCCTGTCCGAAGGACAAGGGGATTTTATAACGAGGTAAATAAATAACTTATCCAAAATGATACCTCAAATAAAACTTAACTGTAATACAGCTAAAGTAAAGCTCAACCAGAGTCTAAAAAATAAAGGATAATAAAGCATTGTCTCTAAGCAAAAACAACTAAAATGTCAAGTACAAGATCTTGAACTCTAGACTCGACCTTGTTAGTAGTGCTCATGACCTGAAAACATGCACAAAAATTGTGAGAAATAAATTTTCCATTAAGTTCTGTGTGTGTGAGAGTGTACATTTGAAACAATTTTGTGATATGCAATTTTAAAAACCAAAAGCGCAATTGCAATCAAAGTTAACAATTTTAAATAGAAGAGTGGCATTTTCAATTTGCATTCTTAACAAATAACTTTATTCAAAGAAAATCAACCACTCAACAATAACATGGACTATGAAACCTTGCATCATAGTCCTGAGTCATGAAACTTTACATCATGACCATGTACTGTGAAACCCTGCATCATAGCGTTATGGGTGATCGACCTAGGGGTACGGATACTCTTCATTTTCCTAGACCCCTCTAACTTCTAGTTATCTATTCTGGGAAAAAAACAGTCCTACTAGGAATTGGTAGCTAGCTCGGATCGGCCTAACTCATTAGTACTGTCACCTAATCAAGATCGAGTTCACTTCTCGGAGGTGGCCACCTACCAGGAGGCTAGCTCACTCCTTCTTAGGCTAGTGCTAGTAGCCTACTCTACTCAATGATTTTGCAACAAGGAAACTCATTAACGTCAAATAGTAGCCAAAAAGAAAGTACCAGCATGACTTGGAAAACCTTGTTCAACACATTGAGTATGAAAAATTAAGTGAGTCATTTTGAAAATCCTTTGGTTTAAGAAATCAATGCATAAGTAGAAATAAAGTAAGGAATCTAGCCATAGTGAACATTTTATCACAACAAAACATGATATTTGACAACTTGCAATTGTATTGTTTCACAAACGGTTTTAATGCAAGAACTTACCTGATCCGTTTGTCTCACAAATATTAGATTCTTCGATGACTTGATCAGTGGGTCTTAGTCCCGTCTAGATGAAATACAGAGATCATGTCACAAACTTCCCTATAACCCTTATATTGCCAGAGTATCCAAAATTAGTTCAACTTCTAACATTGAGTCATCACACAACACAGACTAACTATCAACACCATTTCAAATATAACAAGCTAAACATGAAATATTGCATACTAACAATTTAATGCATACTAAGAAAATTACTAAATAAATGATAAGCTCACAAATAGATAAGTAGACAAACGATTGAGTAACTGTATAGCTATATAAATGAATAATTAGTTAATTAAAATAAAGGTTGCTCGTAAAAATAAATAACAATTAAATAAATTGGTTAATTACTATGTAAAAACATTAAGTAACCAAAGAACTAGGTAAATAGATAATTATTTAATTACGTACTTAGCTAATTAAAGTACTATTTGTTCATAATAATACAAAAATAAATAATCGAGGAGATATATTACTTAATGAGTAGGTAATTTGATGAGTATTAAATAGTAATAATAATGATAATTATGACAATATTAATAATATTAGTGATGATAATATTGGTAACATTTAATAATAATAATAATAATAATAATAATAATAATAATAATAATAATAATAATAATAATAATAATAATAATAATAATGATGATGATGATGATGATGATGATGATGATGATGATGATGATGATGATGATGATGATGATGATGATGATGATGATGATGATGATGATGATGATGATGATGATGATGATGATATCATTAAATCCACTATTACATCCTAGTGTTGACAAACACAATTATTCCACATAAGACACACATATACATTAATAATAGGATGTTTCCTTAAAATTTTCTAAGTTGAATACAATTTCTAGCTTGAGTGATACTTTTTTCTATTAGTATAACATATATGAAAACACTTTGGATTAACCTCAATTTTTACAGAGATATACCTAAAAACATATAGAACAAAATATAAGTGGCCTTATACAAAAATTAGGCCTGAATTACACTCCATAATTTATTTTTTGCTAGAATAGTAATCTGTCCAGCACAGACCAGCTTGAAAAAAAAATTTGTAACTTTTAATTCCCTCATCAGAAAATTCTGAAATTTTACACCTAATTGTATAGCAAAAATAGGGTACTCTGTCCTTTCAGTTTTTTTTTTTAAAAAAAATTAGTGGGTTTTATTGTAGATTTTTCCTGCATGATCTCTAGCATAAAATACATTCTAAACTTTTCTAGATCACAATATCAAAAGGCCTTGTGACAATAATTTGTTTTGCTATTTTATTTTAAAATAAAACCTACAATTAGCACATAATCGCAAAATTTTCAGATTTCAAGAATAAATGGTAAACGTGTTTTCTTTTCATAAAATCTTTAGAATGTCAAGAAATCAATCTAGGAATGATGCTTCAAAGTTGTGTTCTTGTACAGAATTTCTTCGTAAATAATACATTAATTAAACTTTAGCTAAAGGAAGAAGGAATTTTGGGTGAAAGGTGAGACAGAGAGGGAGAGATGACTGCTAGGGTGAATTAGGGCTCAAAAATCAGATTTAATTGGGTTTTTATAAATGAATTATGTTAGGTTTAGAAAATAGAAAAAGAATTAAGGAAAATCCTATTTTCTATAGGCTTTATTTAATAAAAAGCTTCACTTAATTATTTAAGCACAATCTTATAGGATTTGGAGAGTTAGGTGGTGGCATATAGGAGTGGGAATAGGATAGGAATATTCTCCAAATTTTCCTAAGAATTAAAAGAATGGAAATAATAAATCCCCTTCAAGATAATTTTCTAAATACACAAAATTGAGTTTTCCTCCCTTTTCCTTCTCCTAAGAGGCGGCTACTAGGCTTCTAGAAGCTTAATAATTCCCTCAAAATATTCTCCTTGCTAGAATAAAATTTTAATTTAAGAAAATTCAATTTCTCTCCAAATAAAATAAAATAAGAAGAAAGTCTTGCTAGTCTAATATTTAAATACTACTTAAAATTAATACACAAGTAGATAAATAAAATAAACATATAATGAGTGTTTAGTAAATATATAGTAAATACACGAATATATTTTAAATATATATAAAATACGTGATTATTTTACAATTAATAAATAGTTACTTAAATTATTTTAATTAACCATTACTCAAGAATTAAATATGCAATTTAGAGTTAGTTGTATTTTCTTTTACACACACACACACACACACACACACACACACACACACACACACACACACACACACACACATACATTTCCCCAATTAATAGTTTAATGCTATAATATTCTATAAATCATTATTTCAAATAGCGATTTATTAAAAATAACCAAAGGACAACAATTCTTCCACAATTATACTCAAATAAATTTATTCATTCCATACTAAATTTGTCTATATGCAAAAATGTTCATGCTATATAGGTCATATATTTCTCCATTTCTAGGGGAATTTAGGGTGGGGTATCATATTTAATGTAGCGCTTTGTGACTACGGACCCGGAAACGCAACTATAGGCTTGATAGCATACACTGTCAACTATTTGGCCACCGTCTTTGCTAGGCCAAAATGTATATCCCAAGTTGACAATAGGCACTTAAGCCCTTCCTTATATGCTATTCAGATTTCTTATCCCAATCTTATGTGGGATTAGGGTTTTATATTCACCCATTTTCTAGGCCCAAGTGTCCTCGTTGGGCCTATACTTTAAGGACCAAACCCAGAACTAATTAGGTGGTATGGGATTTTAGAAGTGGTTTTTACTGTGCACGGTGTAATACTTTGTTCCCATACCGGAGGTTGGTAACTTAGCTCTCTCTGATAGCAGATGTCATGTCCCGTGCCTGCGGATCCGGGAGAGTGACTATGGGCCTGGCAACACCTACTGTTAACTACTTGGCCACCGTCATTGCTTACCCAAAATAAATATATATCTCAAGTTGACAATGGGTACTTAGGCCAATCTTTATATACCGTTCACATTTCTTATTCCAATTTCACATGCGATTGGGGTATCACAGTTGGAGATGAAGAGATCACCATTCAAATCCACAAAAGCATGAAGCATCCTATGTCTTTTGATGATTCTTGTTTCATGATTGATATTCTTGATAATTCTATCTTTAATTTTGTGCAGGAATTATAGACTAAATTCTTAGTGGACTTGATCGCATATGATAAACCTTAGAGTGGGGGGGGGAGGTGAATAAGGTTTATGACAAACAAAAATAAAGATTTGAAATTCTTTACTTGCTTTTGATAAGAATCGGGAGTGTATTGAGTTCCAAAAAATAGGTCTCTATAGAGTTCAAAAATGCAAGGAAGTAAAGCTTCGAAACTATTAGTAAATCACAAGAATAAAAGCCTCAGAGAGTATAAGTTGACAATACTTTCAACTATTTCAGCAAAAGACTTTAAAACAAATCACTGATTTCTGGTTTTGAAGGCTATACCTTTCAACTTAAAAGGACAATTTGCAACCATTCATAAATGTTAAGTAACGTGCACAAGAGAGAGGGATCTAAAGATTTATAGTGGTTCGATCCTTAAATAATCTACCACCACTACCTTAAGCTTTCACTTAAGGATTTCAAACCATCCACTAAAAACTATTTTCCCAACTTAATGGTGGTAGGCAATACCAATATTACATAAGAAGATCACCACATTTAGTTTTACACCAAATTTCTTTAAACTGAACAATCAAGGCTCACTCCAAGTGGGTTTTACTTCTTTAACCTTGATACAAAGCTGATTAAAGATAGAACATAGAAATACCTCACAAATTGAGCAAGTATGAGCCACTAAGCACAAATACCTTTTTACCTTTGAAATAATTTGATCTCACTTTGAAGCACAAATAAAAAGGAAGATTTTTGTATTTTAAAGTGTAAGAGTGTTTATGAATGAGTTAATACACAAATCTACTTGAAAATTGAGTTTTTGAATCTTTTATAAGAGTTGAAATCGAAGTCCCAACGACTAGTTACTCCTGTTAGGATTTTCAGGGTTTTGGATTCACAGAATGGAAGGATGTGCGTTCAAAAGGTGAGTCCAAAATGACACTGTATGCACAGAGGTATATTTTGAAAAATGTTACAGATTATTGGATGAGTGTTTTGGATTTAGAGGTCTATCCAAAACTACTCAACCAGGAATTTATAAAATCCGGATTTAGAAATTTCCTCTTTTTGAAATCATTTATAAGTACTTGAAGGTGAAATAAACTGAACATAAGGTATAGAGACATAGGAATTTATAAATAATACCTTAATCACTATTTCTATTCTTCACAAGGCCTTCATGATATGCAATCCCTTAAGTTGAAATTACACTTGATCAACCACTCTTGGACTCCATTGCTTAAGAGCTGCTTAGCAGTCCTATTTGTGAGCATTTGAAGAATTGAAGTCAAACATGTCATATCCAAAAATTCTATCACATATAGATTTCATGTATTAGTTCATGCCAATGTTTGTTATAAATCAAAACACAGAAGAATACCCTTAGGGCTAACAACATATTTGGGAGATCAAAATGAAGTATTTGAGTTGAGGGATTTTGAGGAAATTGAGAAAAGTAGTTTGGGGAGAATAAAGTCCTCCATTGATGAACCACCAGAGTTAGAACTCAATAACTTGTTTGAGCACTTAGAGTATGCATTTTTGGCTATAGGAAGATTCAAAAATATATAACTAAATATATAATTAAATATTTTTTTAATATTATTTATATAAAAAATATTATTCAATATTACTCCTTCCGTCCTATTAAAATTAATAGTGGTTAACTTGACACGATATTTTATGTAAAAATAAAAATTAGAATATAATAATATAATATAATAAAAATAAAAAATATGTAAATCCCATAATACTTTATGTCAAATCTAAAAATATAAATATAATATATGTAGAGTATATTGATTATTTTATAATAAATTGTATAGTAAAAACTTTTCTTTTAAGGAAAGTATCAAATTTAGTGGGACAACTCAAAATAGTAAGTAGGTCAATTTTAGTGGGACGAATGGAGTATATATATCAAAAAAATAAAAATAAATAAATATAAAAATATCTCTTAAAATTAATAGATTTTAAATAAAAATAAATTAGTTATTTGTCAAAAGATCTAAAACATAAATTGAATACATAATACAACAAAACGATTTTATTTCCTCTTTTTTTTTTCCAGGATCCAAAATGACATAATTTTAATCAAATTAGTGACCTGCCAAGACCGTAGTTCAACTGGTTTTTGACTAGTTCTACTGGTTTTTGGCTGGTTCTTGTACTGCATGGATCATAAGACACACCCGGACTGGACAAGTGACTGGTTCGGGGTCCGATCCGGCTTTCAGAACACTGTGTTTTCCTTTAATTTCCTTTCCTTTTCCTGTTCCTCCCTCAACTGAACTCCTAGGTTGTTTGCTTGCCTATGTAAACAAGAAGATACATTTGATTTGAATGTAATGGAAGCTCTCTTGAAACCTTGTTTATAAAAACCTGTCATATTTAAAATACAAAAATATCAAGCTGTGTCAATTGCAAACAAGTTAAATAACGAATTAAACAGCAGATTTCAAAGTTCCTCCTGTATAGAATTTGAACAATGCTTGGGAAAGAAAATTGATAAAGGGTCGATAAAATGCCTAGTTCAAACAACTTGACAAAAATCAAACCTAGATCCCAGAAGAAAACTGAAAGGAAAGAATCTCAAACAACTGCCGTCTGGCAGGTTAAAAGCTCCATGCACATTCTCGAGATATCAGAATTGGGAACTAGTCTTTCATCCTCACTTTCTTCTTCAGTGTGTATTTTGAACTTTTCTAGTATAGCCTTGAATGTGATGTTCAGGTCTCCAGAGGATCAAAGTAAAAGACCCCACTTTGGAGCAAAAAACCAAAATGATAAGCTTATTAGAAAAATACAAAAAAGTCATAGTATGGAAAATCACTGATATTGTTAGCCTTTCCTTTTGTACTCATAAAAATTATTGGTAGAAGAAGGAACAAAACCCGTAGTGCAACCCTAACGAAAGATGAACCCTAACATAAGTGATGTGGCAAAAGGTGAGATAATTAAGCTCTTAGATTCAGACATTATTTAACCTATCTGAGATAGCCTTTGGATAAGTCTGACACAAGTAGTACCAAATAAGGGAGGAATAATGGTGGCCCCCCCCAATGACACAAATGAGTTGATCCCAATAATATTGGTGATTGGTTGGAGGGTATGCATTGACTATAGAAAGTCGAATGTGGCAATTAGAAAGGACCATTTCCCTCTTCATTTCATTGACCAGATGTTAGAAAGACTAGCCGAACATGTGTTCTATTATTTCTTAGATGGTTTTTTCGATTACTTCCAAATTCCCATAGCACTCGGGGATCAAGAGAAAACAACTTTTACATACCTTTTTGGTACTTTTGCAAATTGTCGCATGCCTTTTGGTCTTTGAGATGGTTCAAGGACTTTCCAAAGATTATGATGACTATTTTTGATGGACTTGTGGGAAACATTATGGAGGTATTTATGGATGATTTTTATATTTTTGGTAGTTCTTTTGATTCATGTTTGGTAAATTTGAAAAAAGTGCTCCAAAGGTGTGAAGAGACTCACCTAATGCTTAATTGAAAGAAGTGCCATTTTATGGTCCAAGAAGGTATTGTGTTAGGACACAAAATTTCAAGAAAAAGTATTGAGGTTTATAGGGCAAAAATTGAAGCAATTGAGAAACTTCCTCCTTCTATATCGGTGAAACCAATTCGAACATTTCTTGGTCATGTAGGTTTTTATAGGAGGTTCATTTTGGACTTCTACAAAATATTCAAACCTCTTACTTCCTTACTTGAAAAAAGTGATATTTTAAATTTTGATGACAAGTATCTCCATACTTTTAATGTGCTGAAAAAGAAATTCATAAATTCTCCCATTTTAATTACACCAGATTGGTTTATTTTTTTTGAACTAATATGTAATGCAAGTGATTATGTAGTAGGTGCCGTACTTGGATAAAGAAGGCATAAACATTTTCAACCCATCTATTATGCTAACAAGACTCTAACAACGGCACAAGAAAACTACATTACAATGGAAAAAGAATTGCTTGCTATAGTGTATGTTTTAGATAAATTTTGTTCTTATCTTGTGTTGTATAAAGTTGGTGTACACTAACCATCCTGCCCTTAAATACCTTTTTACCAAGTATGATTCCAAACTAAAGTTGATTAGATGGGTTTTATTATTGCAAGAATTTGACTTGGAGATTAGGGACAAGAAGGGGGCTAAAAACTTGGCTGCAGATCACTTATCTAGGCTGAAAAATCCCGACCTAGAGCCTTTAAAAGAAGAATAGATTAATGACATCTTTTCGGATGAGAAACTCATTCTCTTGGAGGGTAACATTCTCAAACTCCTTGGTTTGCGACTTTGCTAACCACTTGGTTGTAGGAATTATTCCTCCGGATTTCATGTTGTAACAAAAGAAAAAATTCCTCTCTAAAGTGAAACACTATTTTTGGGAAGATCCTTGTCTGCTTAAGTGTTGTGTGGATCAAGTTATTAGAAGGCTTTCTTGTTATATTTTGGTCTATTAAGGACAATGTCCAATTTAAGTGTGGGGGATGAGTTCAATGCTTTCAAGTGCAACTTCTTCAAACTTTTGGACCTTTTGAATATTTGGAAAATTTTGTTCGATTCTTGCATAAACTTGGCTCGATTTGCTCATGATGAGGTTATGATTTTCTTTTCAAACTTAGATAGGGATTTGTTATTCAATTGGTTGGATTTTGTTGAAGTAAACCTATGTATTAAGTAGAATATTGCTAAGTTTTGAAAATTTAAGTTAACGTTAGCTATGTTTAGTATTTGAATTTTATTTCGTTCCTTAAGTTTGAGAATGGATGATATAATGAAATATGGGAAAAATTGTTGATTAATTCTTGTTTCATGGTGTTTAAATTTGCTTTAACCTTGAGTTGTGAATAAGGATAGTGAGGAAAAGCATATGTCCTCTAAAGGAAACAACATGTGTGAAAATGAAAATAAATGAAAGGAAAAAATGCTTTTATTTTTGAAGAAAAAGAAGTTCTTTGCTGAAAAGGGAGTTAATATGGAGAGAAGTAGCAAGTATTGTTCGGTGCATTATTTTGAGGCTATCTCAAAGGTGAAAGAAAAATAAAGAAAAAAGAGAGAATAAGGAAAATGATGACCATAAGGAGGCTAATACGATGAATGAAGAGAAAGCCATTCATTTGAAGTTACCAATTCCCTAAGTCTTCGAGAGAAAAGAAGAGTTGAGTGTTTCTTTATTTTGCGACTTGAGGTTATGTGAATTTGATTCTATTATGCTTAAAGTTGGTTAAACAACTTGATTTGTATAATTTATGTTGTCTATGTAACACCCTGAAGCCTAGGCCCGCCAGGGCCGGGGATGTCGCCCCGTCCAAAGGACAAGGGGTCTTTATAACTAGGCCACACAATTAAAATTGCTGAAATAAAAATAATATTTAACTTAAAAAGTTATTACAATCTAAAGAAAACTTCAAGAATAAATCCACGAATTCCAAAACAGAACCATAAATAAAATTATCCACTCTCGCCTCCCCAAAGCAATACATAAAATCAAAAGACACATTCTCTTCCAAGCAGATATTACTAGCCACTCAACTCCATAGCAGGATCATCCTGAAATCATGATAAAAAGGTGATGAGACAGAAATCTCAGTAAGTCCATGTGTGCTTTGGGTGTTTAATGGAAACAGTTCATGGATACAAAGTGTGAAACTCTTATAAGAGAAACATTGGCAAGTATCAAGCATTAGCCAAAAGCAAGAGTGGCGTTTTGGCTTATCTAGCCGTACATAAGTAATGAAATCAACTACTCGAAAGAAAGGGATATGGGTTACCACACGTTGGGCCCCATAACCGGTCAGAATGCCGACACTTTGTGCAGACTGACAAAAGTAGGTGATCGGCCTATTGGGCAAGATACTCCTCCTTCTCTATACCCAAACAACAACTGGGTGTCCATTCCGGCAAAACACAGTCACTTGACTGAAAACAAACTGCTAGCTCGGACCGGCACGACTCACTGGACTGACATCTTATCCAGGAAGGACTCACCCCTCAGAGGTGGCCACCTGCTGAGAGACTTACCCTAACCCTTCAAAGACTAGTCCTAGTAGTCCACCCTTATTGAGTACTCAACGACGTTTCCCACTTGGGATAAAATGAACAAAGCATTGCTCTTCATGAAAATAGCAATCTGAGGGTTTCCAAAGTTTTGGGAGAAATCAGTTTTAGAATAAGTTTTAAGTTTGGAAAATCTGCTCAGTAACTTTCAAATAATTTAAGTGTTGGAAATAAGAACAAATTCAACCCTCAATTGCCTTCAAATAAACGAGTGTCCATACACTCCATATTTAGCTTGCCATAAGGAAAACATTTCACATCGATAGATTTTATGTAGGAGCTTACCTGATTCTTGCTCACAATAACAAGGTCTCAAATAGCTGACCTAACCCCACATGGGTAAATACAAATCTTAATCAGATTCAAGTATTCAAGTTACAATCCACTTCCTCAATTTTAAATCAACTCAATTCACTACTACCATGATCCTAGTGTCCCAATCTTTAAGGCAAGACACTAATTAAATAGGTTTATAAGCTAAGTTTAATTTGTTATTTAAAATAATTAATGGTTTGGGAAATAAATTCTAATAAGTTGAAAGTTTATATCTTGTTAAGAAAAATCTAGAGTTTATTTGATCAAGAGTCATAGGTGATACTAGGTAAAATAGTGATTTAATGATAGTTTAGTTGTTAGAAAATAATTGATAGCTAAAACTAGTTGAGATTAGATTGAATAAGCCTTTCTTGGAAAATAATAAGTAAATCCTTAAGGGTTTTGATTTAGTAAATATTTTACTAAGCATAAATAATTTTCATAAAGGCTTAAATTGATTTCTTTATTTTAAATAATATTTATTTATTTTACTTTCTAGAAAAATTATTATTTATTTGACTAAAATATCCTTTATGAATATAAGAATCCAAATCTACCCTTCCTAGGGTTTTCGAAAATACTAGGAAATTATTTTATTGAGTATTTTCTTCATGGAGTGAAAATTACTTTTAGGGACAACTAGATCATGGTCAATTTCTAAGGCCAACCTCAATCAAGAACATGCACAATCCTTTGATTCATCAAATCAATCAAATCTTGCATCTAGGCATAGATCTAAATTTATTAAGACATGCTTTAACCTCTACTAGCATAAATATGAACATGGCTTACACAATCCCATATGAATAAAAATCCTATTCACCAACGGTGGCATAATCTCTAGTATACTTTATCACAAATCCTACCTATGACATGCATTAAACCTCAAATCGACATACAATCAACCAAGACAAACCTTTCATGCATAAATCCCATCTCCTTCTCATTCATACAATTGCTCATGCTTCAATCTCAACAATAAATATATACTTAAATCTTACCACCATCCACCTTTTAACAACATCATCCTAGAGACATGATTATAGAGTTTAAAAGAAGGATTGAAGGTACTTATTTGGTTGATGAATGCTTGAAAGAGTTTAGAGAATAGATCTCAACTCTTAGATGGCTAATCTTGTCCAAGAGAGGTGGCGAAAGCATGGTCATGGAAGAAGAGACCATTCGGCCAAGAGAGGGAATTTCAAGCCATGAGAGAGAGAGAGAGAGAGAGAGAGAGAGAGAGAGAGAGAGAGAGAGAGATCATTAGTATGTTCATTCACATAAGTTCTCATTGGAGATCAAGTTTGAAGAAGATGAAGTTGATAAAATAAGTTTACCTTGAAGATGTTCTTGACCTTCACAAAAATTTCTGGTTTTGATCCAAAGTAGCAAGATGATTTGTGGGGTTTGATGTTAATAATGGTGTTGATAGATTCACAACAAAGAGCAGATCAAATCTGGAGATTTTCGTGAGGGTTTGAAGTGGTTTGAAGGTGTATTAGGTGAAAGAAGGTAGTAGGTGTTCTTGGTGTAGTGTGTGTGTTCTTGGTGGCTAGAGAAGATCGAGAGAGGGAGGTTGGGAGAGCTGCAGAATTCTGTGGAATTAGGGCTGTCGAAATTCTGTAGGGTTTAGGGAGTGATTTCTCTGATTTGGAAGGGAAAGGAAATGTTAGTTGTTACAATCCTTGAAGGATATTTTTAGGAAGAGAATTTGGAAACTAGATATTCTAAGAATATCTTGAATTTTCTGGACAGCTTTGAAGTCTCCTATGGCCGACTGAATGTGTGGCTTTTCTGAGGAATTAAAGCTGGTTCTACAAGGCTTATGATGGCCGAAACTAAGGGGTACAAAGATGAAGAAGAAGTCTGGTCAATTGAGCAAGATATCATGGAAGGTTGCTAAATAAGATGGCTGAAATTTTGGAAAGTAATCAAGCTATATTGCAGGGATTTGTTGGAGAGGTTTTCGGATAGCCTTTGCTGCCTTTCGTCCAGAGGTTTGAGGGAAACAATGGAGCTTTGTTAATGGTGGTTTAAGGAAGGTTTTGACAGAAGTAGGTTGGCCTTTTCGGCTGGAGGAGAAATAGGAAACAAGCTGGAAAATTTCCTGCACAACAATTTCGCTGCACAGGAATTTTTCTGACAGAATTTCATCCACCACTTCCAGCTGAGATACAGCGAGTTTGAAGGGGGGTTTCAGGGATATTCAAGGCTGGTTTCCATCCTTCTTCATGGAGGAAAAACATGGCTAAGGTGCTGCACAAAATCTAGAAGAAAAAAGCTTGGTTTTGAGCCTCCAAGGTAGCGATTTGTCAAGAATTTTTCACTGGTTTTGTACAGCTCTTGAGCAGTCCGAAAATGGTAGAAATAATTCATGTTTCAAGCTGAACTTAAGGCCATTTTTCTGGCAGTATTTGGAAGGAAATGTTAGCTAAGAAGTTCGACATTTTGAAGGTACACAAGCTGGAAAATTTTAGCTCATCCCAAGAAGGAAGGTGAACTAGTTTAGGATGAAATTTCAGCAAACTCACTAGAGGGATTTTCCTCTTGAAATTTCCCACAATTCTACCATAATTTTCAGACTATAAAAAGTCTTTTACGAAGACATTTTGGTCCTAAAATACCTCAGCACCTTACTGAATTTTTTGGAAAGAAAAAGGTTAGAACATCTTGATCAAACTAATGAGTTGAAAATTAAGAAAAACTAAAGATCAAGGGAACAAGAATTCCCTTTGGGAATTTCGAGTAGGCAAAGGAGTGGAATGAGAATACTCCTAACATGTCTCTCCTAGGACAACATCACCACATTGATCTAGGCCCTTAAGGTCGAAACCAACTCCCCCCAAGCAAAAATAAAATTTAATTTAGCTAAAGCTTCTATGATAGAATTTGAACTCTAGACTTCAATAATTAATTCTAAGGCTTTAACCACTACACCACAACAACTCTTGTTGCTATTTCCATTAGAAAAATTATTTTCTATTCAATCCACAATCTATCTCCCTATTTTCACCTCGGCCAAAAATTACCATTTTGCCCTATACTCACCAACAAGACTTCAAAACAATATAACTCAAATCTAAAGCACATAGAAATCATATAAAAATATATTTAATTATGAAATAAAGTATGATATACATTCCAACCCCCTTACTCTAAGGTTGGTTTTGTCCGAGGTTTCACAGTCTATGTTTTAGCTTAGAGGGTGAAATAATTTTTTTGTATTGAGTATGAGCATGTTTAACTTAACTTTGAGGGCCTTGGAGATATTTGATTTAATATATGAGTTTGTGAACATTTTCTTAAAGGGTAGAATGAATGATGGGTTTTTGTTCACAATTGATTATAAATTGTGGCTTTAATATGGATAGACTTATGTTGAGATAGTGTTTTATTTTACCTTATCTTAAGTGTTTGCTTAAGGACTAGCAAAGACTTAAGTGTGGGGAATGTGATAGGATCTAAATTTACCTATATTTTCCTAGTTATTTGAGGTTAATTTGTGATACTTTTGATTCATTGACTAACTAATTTCCCTTCTCTTTGATATTTTGTCCATGGAAAGTGTTTTGTGTGATTTTATGTAGAAATTGATGAAATTGAAGTTAATGACAAATTTCTAATCGACACTTGGCACTAGCCTAGGGTACAAGAACTAGCGCCGTCCTTGCTTTGGAATTTTAGGGAAAAATAGGGAAAAATGTAGAGAAATCGTGGTTCTCTAGTGCAGACCCAGTGTCAGCCAAGAGAAGGTGAAATAGTGTCGACCCTTGTCAGTCCAGAGGCAGTTTGGAAGTCCTTTTGCGGGCAAAATTGGGAAATTTCTAAGAAGTCTTGTAGTTTCCAACTTGTACTCGGCCCAGAACTTTTAGGAAATATTTTGTAGCAACTAAGAGGTCTATGCAAACAAGAAGAGTTAATGGAAAACATATGAATTCAAGGATCAATGCTAAAATCATACATTAGAAGAGGAATTCATCACTCAAGGGATATTGTTTCAAGAAAGTCTTCAAGGGAGGAAGAAGAGGGTTTGGCTTGTCTATAAGTTTTCTCTAAAACCTTTGTTCTCTTTTTCTTTGAGTAATGAAGAGATCAATATTTTTATTGTATTTGAACATTATTTTTGGATTTGCGATGTTGAATTAGTATAGTCTTTTGTTCAATTAATTACTATTCTTGGTATTTAATTACTTGTTTTTAGTGATGAATTGATGAGATTCGGCTATTCTTTTGATTAACTTGAGAAAGAGGTTAGGAGATTGATAGAGCCTAAATTAATCACATATTTCCTAGTTATTTGAGGCCATTTTGTGATACATTTTGTGTAATAACTGGTCATATTCCTTCCTATTTGAGATTTTACCATTAGAAAGGTATTTTGTACATTATTTTAGATTTTAGGGGTAAAATAAGACAAAATCATCGCTAAACAGACTAGAGGTGGTGCTGGCTAGGATAGGACAGGCGGCGCTGGCCATGTGCTGTCGGCACGTACTTCGAGACGATAAAAAATCGACGAAATAGGGGCTTAATAAAATACAGCCGGCACCAGTTGGGAGCCCAGAGGCGGGGCTGGCTGCGACTTGGAAGAACTTGGTACGAAAATCGAGAAAAATCGATTAATGGACAGAGAGACAGAATGCAACCGACGCCGGCCCTAGGTAGGACAAGCGGCACCGACTGTGCACTGGTGCAGAGGCGGTGCCTCGATTTTTGTGTGTATTTTTGATAATTTTAAGAGTTTTGGTAGTTTTCTACTTCTATTCGGATAGAATCCCTAAAGGGACGAATTTAGGCACTCTTAAAGCCTATAAATAGAGGACAAACACAAGTCAAAGGGATGAAGTCAAGGAGAAAAACACAAGATCACTTAAAATCAAGGAGGAATTCATCAAATTAAGGAGGATTGTACAAGAGAGTCTACGAAGGAAGAAGACGGAGTCTTGTCTATAAGTGCTTTCTTTTAACTTTGTTTTCTTTTCTCGAACAATGATGTATTAATTTTTTTATTGTAATTTGACATTATTTTTGGTATTCATGATTTTTAGAGTTATTTTGATATTTTGATTAATTGATTGTTATTCTTGGTATTTAATTACTTATACTGATTATAAGATTAATTTGTTATTTCTTTCTGTTAACTTGCTTGGAAAAGGGGTTAATAGTGGTCTCAATTATTTAATTTCATATTTGTTGTCTATTAACTTACTTGGAAAATGGGTTAATTGCTAAGAATTGGGTAATTGAAGGTTAATTGATGTCTGCCAGGATATTGATTCATTGATTAATTTCATATTTTAAATTTGCCAAGATATGGGGATTTAATAAGGGATTATGTTTAATACATCTTTTGGGTGAATTAGTGGAGACATGATATGTGATGCTAATTTGTCTAGAAGATAGTGATTTCATGGATTGGAAAAGAAGTGAATCTATCTTAATGTTTCATGATGACAAGAGAATGATTTGTTATGATAATGATTGGATACGTTATGGTCACGTTTGTCAAAATAATGTTTTGAGTTACATAATTCTCCATCCTTGACATGTATATATTCGTTTATTTTATTTTATTTTCATTTTTATTCTTTTTTACTTTATTGAGTCGGTTAAATAATGAAAGAAAAGTGATTACTGCATACTTATTTCTTGAGGATCGATACTCGTTTTAAACCCTGTGTTATGCTTAATGATTAGTACGCTTGCTTATATGTATAATTTGGGGTTAATGTTTTAATTTAAACTTGATTGGGAATGTGCTTAATTTTATATGATATTTTATACCCAAATTCGTACATATCAAGTTTTTGGCATCGTTGCCGGCGATTAGGATATATATATATTTTTTATTTCATCATGGGGGTATTTTTGAAAAATTTGATTTGACATCAAGTTTTTGGCGCCGTTGTCGAGGAACAATAAAATAAAAGCTTGAATTTTATTGATTTAACCATGTAAATATATAAATATGTAAATTTGTACAATTGTTCTTTTTACAAAAAGGTGCCATCTTTTGTATCTTGTGTATCTTTGTAATCTAATTTACTAACTTTGACTGATATTTAATTGACTAATTTGTTCTTTTAATTTTGTTTGAATTGTGAATTCCATTATCTAATTATCTTCTATATTTAGGTGAAATGATGAATTGGAACCAGAGGAGGCTTAATGAGGGGCAGTACCTCAATTACTCTTCCGAGATTACACTCAAAGCACCAGAATCAGCAGAGCTAGAGACAGTGATTGGAAAATTTGTTGTCCGTGTCACAAAATGCTTTCAAGAAATAGATTCCACATTTGAGAAGTTTGAGGAGATGATCCGCAATATGGAAAGACAAATCTGGTTTTTTACTGACATGGTGTTGAAGTCTCAAGAACTAACATCAATAGACAAAGAGGAAACAACTGTTGTCACATTACGGAGTGGAAAGGAGTTGCCAGACATTGCAGAGTGCAACCGGCGCTGGCTAGAGGAAGAGAACCGGCACCGGCTGCCCTATACACCTGAGAACAAAGAGTCCAGCATGCAACCAGCACCAGCCGAAATAGGGGAACCGGCACCGGCTACACCCTGCCTTTCTCCCAGAAATCCCACTAGAAATTTAAATTTTCAACCTTAAATTCCTTATCCTACCCATATACACAAAGCCCGAAAAGATGCCCAATTTGACAAATTCCTTGAGATATTTAAACAGCTGCACATAAATATCCCACTCAGTGAAGTTTTAATCCACATGTCCAAATATGCCAAATTTCTCAAAAGCATGCTCGTAAGTAAAAAGCGATTGGAAGAGTTGTACACAGTGGTGCTAAATGAAGAATGTTCAGTCATATTACAGGACAAATAGAATTTGCCATATAAAGAGAATGATCCAGGGAGTTTTTCTATTCCATGTTTAATTGACACTTTTAATTTCTGTAATGCATTAGCTGACTTAGGTGCTAGCATTAATTTATTGCCACATAAAATATTTAAAATAGCTAGGCCTAGGAGAACTCCAACCCACTAGGATGAGTATTCAACTCGTAAATATATCTATCAAATATCATAAGGGTATAATAGAAGATGTGCTTGTAAAAGTTAACAAATTCATATTTCTAGTTGGTTTTGTTATTCTTGACATGGATGAAGATTCCAAAGTCCCTTTAATCTTAGGTAGACCCTTTCTAACTACAGTAAAGGCATTAATTGACATTCATGGGGGGAGGTTGACACTTAGGGTTGGGGATGAGGAAGTAGTCATTCAAATCCACAAAAGCATGCAACATCCTTTATCTTCTGATGATTCTTGTTTAAGAATTGATATTCTTAACGAACCGATTTTGGATTTTATGTAGGAATCATTTGAGGAGGAGTTGGTGGAAAGTTCAGTAGCATATTTGGAGGACTTTATCGATAAGGATGGGATGAAGAGTTTTGAAAAAATTGAGAAAAGTAGTTTGGGGAGAATGAAATCATCCATAGAGGATCCTCCAGAATTGGATCTAAAAGACCTACCTGAGCACTTGGAATATGTGTTCTTGGCTGAAGGATATAAATTGCCTATGATCATTGCCAAAGATCTTACTAAAGAACAAAAGACCAAATTGGTAAGTGTGTTGGGGAAATATAAGGGAGTAATAGCATGGAAGATCACAGATATAGAGGGAATTAGTCCATCCTTTTTCACTCATAAGATTTTGATGGAAAAAGGTGCAAAGCCCGTAGTGAAACCCTAATGTAGGATGAACCTACATATGAGTGATGTGGTAAAAGGTGAGGTGATTAAGCTTCTAGATTCAGGCATCGTTTACCCTATTTCTGATAGTATTTGGGTGAGTCCTACTTAAGTGGTACCACTGAAGGGAGGAATGACGGTAAACCCCAATGATAAAAATGAGCTAGTCCCTATGAGATTGGTCACGGGTTGGAGGTTTTGCATTGATTATAAGATGCTAAACAAAGCCACTAGGAAAGACCACTTTCCTCTCCCTTTTATTGATTAAATGTTGGAAAGGTTAGCCGGACATGAATACTATTGTTTCTTGGATAGATTTTTTGGCTACCTACAATCCCCATAGCTCCTGAGGACTAAGAGAAAACCACTTTCACAAGTCCATATGGTACTTTTGCATATCATCGAATGCCATTTAGTTTTTACAATGGTCCCGGAACATTCCAAAGGTGCATGACAGCTATATTTGAAGGGCTCGTGGGGGACATCATGGAGGTATTCATGGATGATTTCTTAGTTTTTGGTAATTCGTTTGACTTGTGTTTATCTAATCTTGAAAAGGTACTAGTAAGATGTGAAGAGACTAACCTTATGCTTAATTGAAAAAAATGCCACTTTATGGTGCAAGAAGGTATTGTGTTGGGACATAAAATTTCAAGGAAGGGTGTAGAAGTAGATAGAGAAAAAATTGAAGCAATTGAGAAGCTGCCTCCTCCTACTTCTGTGAAAGCTATAAGGAGCTTTCTTGGTTATGCAGGTTTTTACAGGAGGTTCATCTTAGATTTCTAAAAAATTTCTAAATCTCTTACCTCTTTACTTGAAAAGGATGCTGTGTTTAATTTTGATGAAAAATGCCTTAATGCTTTCACCATGCTTAAGGAGAAATTAATTAATTCACCCATTTTGATTGCACCTGATTGGTCTCTTCCATCTGAACTAATGTGTGATGCAAGTAATTTTGCAGTTGGTGCAGTACTTGGATAAAGGAGGAATAAGCACTTCCAACCCATATACTATACAAGCAAGACTTTAACGGATGCACAAGAAAATTACATAACAACGGAGAAAGAATTGCTTGCCATAGTGTTTGCTTTCGATAAATTTTGTTCTTATCTTATTTTGTCCAAAGTCATTGTTTATACGGACCATTCTGCCCGAAAGTACCTAAAAACCAAACATGATTCCAAACAAAGATTGATAAGATGGGTATTATTATTGCAAGAATTTGATTTTGAAATTAGGGACAAAAAGGGTTCGAAAAACTTGGCTGCAGATCACTTGTTAAGACTAGATAATCCCAATTTAGAATCATTGGTAGAGGAGGACATCAATGACACCTTTCCGGATGAACAACTCTTGCTCATAGAAGGTGAGATTCCAAACACCCCTTGGTTCATAGACTTTGCTAATTACTTGGTTGTAGGAATTATCCCAAAAGATCTCATAATGCAACAAAAGAAGAAATTCCCCTCCGAAGTAAGGCATTACTTTTGGGAAGACTCTTATTTATTTAAGTGTTGTGCAGACCAAATCATTCGAAGATATGTGGACTCTAAGGAAAGAGAGGATATTCTTAGACATTGTCATGAAGGACTTGCTGGAGGACACTACCAAAGCCAACAACACTGCATGAAAGGTGCTTGAGTTTGGATTCTATTGGCCCACATTGTTTAAAGATGCCCACAAGTTTGTTCAAAGTTATGATAGGTGTCAACGCACAGGTAACATTTCTAAATCTAATGAGATGTCATTAAAAATTTTTCAAGCTTGTGAAGTATTTAATTGTTGGGGGATAGACTTCATAGGACATTTTCCTAGTTCTTTAGGTAATTAATACATTTTGGTAGTAGTGGATTACATTTCTAAGTGGGTAGAAGTACCAGCTTTACCAACTAATAATGCAAGGGTTGTGGTAAAATTTCTGAAAAAACTTTTCACCCGTTTGGTGTGCCTAAGGTGCTCATTAGTGATAGGAGGACTCATTTTTGTAATACTCAAATGCAAAAAGTTTTCAAACATCTAGGAGTGAACTATAGGTTTGCCACCCCCTATCATCCCCAAACAAGTGGACAGGTTGAAGTGGTTAATAGGGAAATCAAAAGAATCTTGGAAAAAATTGTTAACCTTACTAGGAATGATTGGAGTCTAAAATTAGATGACACTCTTTGGGCATACAGGATAGCTTTTAAGACCCCAATTGGCACAACTCCTTTCGGTAAGTTTACGGAAAAGCATATCATTTACTTGTTGAGATTGAGCATAAAGCTTATTGGGCTATAAAACTTGTTAACCTTGATTTTGAGTCAGCTGGAACGTCAAGGTTGCTCCAACTCATAGCCTTGGAGGAGTTGCGCGAGGATGCTTATAAGAATTCAATATAGTAAAAAGAGAAGGTAAAAAAATGGCACAATAAGCATACCACTCGACAACACGAATTTGAGAAAGGCGATCAAGTGTTGTTATTCAATTCTCGCTTACGAATTTTTTCAGGTAAGTTGAAATCAAGGTAGTTGGGCTATACACGGTAAGTAAAATATTCCCCTTTGGAACCCTTGAAATTACTCACCCCTACTGGGCGCACTTTCAAAGTTAATGGCAATTGAGTGAAACGCTATGTTGGTGAAATTCTTTGCAACACAGATCAGGTGGATATGCTCTTTGACACTACAGAATAAAACTTCTTGGGTTATCTTGACTTCTTTCTTTCTTACTATATGCTTTTCATTTTCATACTATTTTCTTTACTTTTTACTTATTTTTCTTTTATAGTTTTTATGCTTTGGTGTGTTTCTTTTGTGTATTTTTCTTTCTAGGTACTTCAACAATGCTCCTTTCTGTTGGAATTCAACTCCTTTGAAGGAGAATGCATAATGCAATGGACGTATTTTCTTTCTTCTCTTTTCCCCTTTATTTTTGGTCCTATGGCAATATTTCCTTCCTCTATTTATTTGGCCATTGAGGATAATGTCCGGTTAAAGTGAGGGAATGGTTAGAATGTGAATTCTTCTATGCTTCATTCTTTTTGAAATTCTTTGAACCTTGGAATTCTTCTATACTTCATTCTTCTGAAATTCTTTGAACCTTTTGAGCAAATTTTTCAAAATTTTTTTTCCTGATTTTTTGAGTTTTTAAGATGTATTTTTAATTCATGTCTTTATGCTAGATCATAGAGTATATGTTCTATATCATTTGTGACATATGCATGACTTTTTGCATGCACTTAGACTAAGTAGTTCTTGAACAAATGCTTTACATTGTTCTTAAACCTGTTTTTTTGCTAAAATTCATTTAGCATTCTAGAACTTACTTGAACACCTCTCGAGGCGAAATAAGAAAGACATTCATGATTTAACTTAGGGATGACGATAATAGGCCTTCTTTGGATAGTTTGAGCTTTTCAAGCCTACCTATTTTATATTATCTCTAGTGCCTATTTTGAGCATAAATTGTTAATTTCTTTCTTAAACCTATTATTATACTTTGTCCATTACTTTTGTCTGAGAATTTGATTTACCTTCCAAATCTTTGATTACTTTTAATGGATAAAAGTACAAGTAGAAGAATTATGAGGGAGAATGCTTGTATAAATGTCATGACTCGTTACTTTCAGTCATACATCATGTGTTGAGTTGGAATTATGAAAGGAGAAAGGAGGAAGAAAAAGAAAGATTGAGAAAAAAAACTGCTAGAAAGTGTTGAAAGAAAAAATTGAGAAACAAACAAAAGTAGCATTTGAAAAGAAGAGAAAAAGAAAAGAAAAGCTGAAAGAAAAAGAAAAGAAGAGCACAGGAAGAATGTTGGTTGAATTGGAATAAGAGTTGCTGAAATTTTAATGATTTTGTGCAATATGATTGATGCGTTGAGAACTGTTGATGAAAAGAATGCAATATTTGCTTGAACTGTAATATGATTGCTATACAAGGTTATGGGTTTTTGATTGGTTTTGTTATAGGAGAGCAAGAAAAGTTTGGAATCTATTGGTACATTTTGTTAATCCTTTTCTTGCAAACTCTCATCTTCTTTGATATTTGATTTTCCTATATCCTTCATTGGACTACTACATTACAAACCCTTTAGTCTTACATTACAAGTTTAAAAGTCCTACTTGACCTAAGTAGAATCATGATATGTCTCGGATTAGTGGAAAGAGTGGATGAAAAGTAAGTTTATGGAATGCATATATTTTTTTAAACTAAATTCTTTCTAATAGTTTGAGAATGATGTTAAGTGTTGGGATGGTTCTACTAGTCATTCTTCACTTACACAAGTCTTGCATTTGTTATGAAAGGTATAGTAGCATATGTTTTGTTATCTTGAATAAATAAAGCATTGGAAATATTATTTTGAAATTGATTGAGTGATTTTGTGAAAACTTGTGTTTTTCTACTTGTCTTTGATACTTTGCTTGATGATAAGCAAAGAGCTAAGTGTGGGGGAATGTGATAGAGCCTAAATTAGTCATATATTTCCTAGTTATTTGAGGCCATTTTGTGATATATTTTGTGCAATAACTGGTCATATTTCTTCATATTTGAGATTTTACCCTTGGAAAGGTGTTTTGTGCATTATTTTAGATTTTAGGGGTAACATAAGGCAAAATCATCCTAAACAGACTAGAAGCAGCGCTAGTCACGTGCTGCTGGCATGCACTTCGAGGCGATAAAAAATTGATGAAATAGGGGATGAACAGAACACAGTTGGCGCCGATTGGGAGCCCAGAGGCGGTGCCAGCTGTAACTTGGAAAAACTTGGCACAGAAATTGAGAAAAATTGGTGAACGGATATTGAGACAGAATGCAACCGGTGCTGGCCCTAGGCAGGACAGACAGTGCCGGCTGTGCATTGGTGCAGAGGTGGTGCCTCAATTTTTGTGTACATTTTTGGCAATTTTTAGAGTTTTGGTATTTTTCTATTTCTATTCGGATAGAAACCCTAGAAGGACGAATTTAGGCACTCCTAAAGCCACTAAATAGAGAAAAAATACATCTCAAAGGGATGAATTCAAGGAGCAAATCACAAAATCACTCAAAATTAAAGAGGTATTCATCAAATTAAGAAGGATTGTATAAGAGAGTCTACGAAGGAAGAAGAAGGAGTCTTGTCTATGAGTGTTTTCTTTTAACTTTGTTTTCTTTTCTTGAACAATGATGTATTAATTTTTTTATTGTAATTTGACATTGTTTTCAATATTCATGATTTTTAGAGTTACTTTGATTTTTTGATTAATTGATTGTTATTTTTGGTATGTAATTACTTATGCTGATTACGAGATTCATTTGTTGTTTCTTTCTATTAACTTGCTTGGAAAAAGGGTTAATGGCGGTCTCAATTCATTAATTTCATATTTATTGTCTATTAACTTGCTTGGAAAAGGGGTTAATTGCTAAGAATTGGGTAATTAAAGGTTAATTGATGTCTGTTAGGATATGGATTCATTGGTTAATTTCATGTTTTAAATTTGCCAGGATATGGGGATTAATCAAGGATTGTGTTTGATGCATCTTTTGGGTGAATTAGTTGAGACATGATATGCGATGCTAATTTGTCTAGAAGGTAATGATTTCATAGATTAGAAAAAAAAGTGAATCTATCTTAATCTTTCATGATGCTAAGAGAATGATTAGTTATGATAATAATTGGATACTTTAAGGTCATGTTTATGAAAATAATGGTTTGAGTTACATAATTCTCCATCCTTGACATGTATATATTCTTTTATTTTATTTTTATTTTTATTTTTATTCTTTTTCACTTTATTGAGTCGGTTAAACAATGAAAGAAAAGTGATTATTGCATACTTATTCCTTGAGGATCGACACTCATTTTAAACCCTATGCTATGCTTAATGATGAGTACACTTGCTTATATGTGTAATTTGGGGTTAACATTTTAATTTAAACTTGATTGAGAATGTGCTTATTTTTATATGATTTTTTATAACCAAATTCGTACACATCAGAGAGTGTTTTAATTACTCAATTCTAATTTTATATTCTTAACTAACTCAAGAGAGAGGTTAAGTCAAGAATTTTAGTAATCAAAGTTTGTTAATTTCACCTAGAGATAGGGGAATTAATGAATTTTATACCTTTATCACTTAGTGATAGGGATAATTTTCAAGGACTTATATTCTATGCTTCTTTTAGTTATTTTAGTGAGACAAAGAAGCCCATTAAATTAACTAAGAGATTGTGAAACTATAACTTGAGAGAAAATGGATTCTACATTATTCCTTTATGATGTCAAGATAATAATTAATTGTGATAATTACTAAATGATTTATTGTCGTATCTTCAAGAGTATCTATCTAATTATATGTTTTTCTCTCCTAGAGTTGTGTATATTTTTATCTTTATTTTTACCTTTATTCTTCTTACTTTATTTGGTCAATTAAATAATAAATGAAAATTAACTAACGGTAGTTATTCCTTGAGGATTGATACTCGTTAATTCCCTATACTATACTTAATGATGAGTATATTTGCTCATATGTGTAATTTGAGAATTAATGTTTTAATTAAAACTTGATTGGGAATAGGCTTAAAATTGCACGATTTTTATAACCCAAATCTAACAGATGAAAAATCAAATTGGACAATTGGTTATGATATTTTTTGAAAGACCTTTAGGAACAATACTAGCCAACACAGAAGGAAATCCACATGAATGGAGTGGAAAAGCTTGATATTTTCACTCTTTTTTATGCATGTGAATAATGTTTATATTAGATTAGCTTAGTTGTTCATTTCTTCTTTATCTATAGTTGTGCTTCATCTTTAGTTATGTTCATATTTATATTTTATATTTTGCATATGTGTTGTCATTTTCATTTGAGTTTAGTGATTATAAATATTGTGTTTAGTACTATATTTACTTTAAATTCACATAAAAAAGTTGAATTGTGCATTTGGAAATGCTCGGCGTTCTAGACCTTATGATCCATGGCACCGTACTATTTAAAATTGTGGAAAAATTGAAAGTTCTGATATGCCACATGGCTGTGCAAATCATACACGACGTTGTCGTGCATCTGGATGAACAAAAACGTTGTCGTTTCAATTATAAACTTCATTGCACAAAACTATGCACGACACTGTGAACTTCATAACCTATGGCACCGTGCATCTTATCATAAGTTTAACGATATCATTTTCATCTCAGGTCTCAAAGTTTTGAAGGCTGACGATAATGTGTAGGTCATAACCCAAGGCGCCATGCAGCTTCAAATTCCAAAAAATAAACCCCCCCCCCCCCTTTTTTTTTCCTATTGTTTCCTCCTAAAATCATTCAAAACCCCGATGATGACTACACTACTCCTATCTATTCTACCTCACTGTGCATCAATCCCTCTTGCCTATAGTTCAAATCATGTATACAATAAAAAATTCCGGTGAAATTTAACCCTTCTATTGATTCCAACTTCATCACGACATCCTAGTTTGGTAAGCGATAGCTTCCAAGCTGGCAGTTAGGGCTTGACGATTAAGCTCTTCATTTGGGTGATTTCTAACCTTTGGGCTTCTACTTGCTTGGATTATTTGATTAATTTGATTGTTTAATCTATTGGTGTTATGTTCAGTGATCTGCTTGGCTGATTTAATGAGTTGGTTATCACTGCTTTAGGACTGATTAACTGAACTATTTTTAATTGAATTGGAGGATTATTATTGCTAGTTGTTGATTATTATTACTTGGGTTTGGTGGCCAGTGTGAGGTTTTATTGATATGAGCTGAGTTGAGCTACATTAGATTGATTTGTTTGATTTGGTGGATTGAATTAATGATTGATTGAGTCGAATTTGAGCCTTTAATTTACACTGTTGAGGACTATATTATGCATTTGGTATTATTAAGCTAAATAAAGTGAGTTGTGGTACTTAACTATTGCTATTGGTTAGTTGTTGCTGAGCTGTGATGTTGAGTTTTTGAGAAATATATGTGGAGCTTTTGTTGAGCTACTTTTGTTGATTTATGTTTGATTTATTACTAAAGTTGTGAATATGAGATTGATAAGTTGTATTGGATACATTGGGAGATTGTGGTTTGATTGAGAAGAGTTGAGTTTCATTGTGGAGTTGGTGTTGTGATCAGTAGAAGGAAGATTGAGGATTTGGAGTTGTATTTGTTTAATGCTTGGTTAGTGTGTGAATTGTTGTGGCAACTATGAAGAGGATTGTTTGATTGAGTTGTGAAGTATGGGTAGCAGTAGGGTTGGGAATATTGAAATTTATGTTGAATAATTAAGGCGATTATGTTGAGAATTGGTGCAGAAAGTTGTCTTATATTGTTGATAATAGTATGTTGTAGTTGTGAACATGTTGATAAATTGGTGCTGTAAAACTAATTTGGAGGCATTTTGAGTTAACTTTTTATTGCAGGGCATATTGAGAGTGAACCCCTTTGTTCACTCTTCGTGCCATTCTTTTCTTTCCCTTTCTTTCCTTTTAATTTCATTTCATTCTATCTTTCTCATCTTCTTTCTTTTTCACCTACATTATTTCATATGGCTCGAAAACATATTAATACTAAGTTACCTTCCAAGAGGAAGAGAGATAGTTCTTCCTCATCTTAGCCTCAACCCTCCAATAATGATAGATTTGTGGGTGATGAGTGTAAGAAGTGGTTGAGAAGAAGGAGAGTAGAAAAGTTATTGTGGAGAAGATAATGATCCAGTGTTGGATAATAAGCCGAAAGTCTCATATCTTTTTAGGCAAGTAGGCTGGGGGCCTATACTGGGATTGAAGGGTACTTACTACCCTAATTTAGTTAAAGAATTTTATGCCAACATGGATGCCAAAAAGCAGAACAACGTGAAAAACGTCGACATGATAGCGAGGGGATTCCTATACACCTATCTAAGAAGCTATTGGCTACTATTCTCGGGGTGAGAGATGAGGCGACTTGGGTTAAAATTGTCACCTCCAATAAGAAGGAGATGTCAGATAGTGAGTGGAAGTTTCATGATGCTAGGGCTGAGCTCGATTTTGTGTATCGCCTAGCTAGACAGGCTGAGGTCCTACATGTGACTGACCTCCCCCCTTAGTACATATTATGTAACACCCCGCTACCTAGGCCCGCCAGGGTCGGGGATGTCGCCCCGTCCAAAGGACAAGGAGTCTTTATAACTAGGTCATACAATTAAAATAGCGAAATAAAAATAATAATTTAATTTAAAATTTATTACAACCCAAGAATAAATCCACGAATAAAACCATGAATTCCCAAAAGAAATACAAACCCATAAATAAAATCATCCACTCTCAACTCCCCAAAGCAATACATAAAAATAAAAGACAACATTCTCTTCCAAGGCAGATAACACAAGCAACTCATCCCCACAGCAGGATCGGCCTAAAATCATAGTGAAAAGGTGATGAGACAGAAATCTCAGTAAGTCCGTGTGTGCTTTGGGTGTTCAGTGGAAATAGTTCATGGTGTAGAGTATAAAAACTTTATAAGAGAAATATTGGCAAGCAATAAACATTAGTCAAAAGCAAGAGTGGTGTTTTGGCTTTTCCAGCCATACATAATTTATAAGATCAGCCACTCGAAAGAAAGGATTATGGATTACCACACGTTGGGCCCCATAACCGGATGGTCAGTATGCCGACACTTTGTGCATACTACCGGTCAGAATGCCTACACTTTGTGCAGACTGACTAAAGGTAGGTGATCGGCCTACCGGGCAAGATACTCTTCCTTCTCTATACCCAAACAACAACCGGGTGTCCATTCCGGAAAAACACAGTCACTTGACTGAAATAAAAACTGCTAGCTCGGACCGGCATGACTAAGTAGTATTGACGTTTCTCTAAGTTGAGTTCATCTTCTGGAGGAGGCCTCCTGCCAGAAGACCCACTCTTGCTCTTCAAAACTAGTACTACCAGTCTACCCCCATTGAGTACTCAACGTAACGTATCCCACTTGGGAAAAATGAACAAAACTTAGTTCCACTTGAAAACGGCAATTAAGGTTTTCCAAAGTTTGGGGCAAAATTGGTTTTAGAAAGAGTTTTAGGTTTTGAGTAAAACCGCCCCTTGATTTACAAATAATTTATTTATCTGAAATGAGAATGGAAATAATTCTCAATTGTCTTTATAGAAATGAGTGACCACGCACTCTACATTTGGCTTGCCATAAAAAGAATCATTTTTCATCAAACAGGTTTTATGCAGGAGCTTACCTGATCCTTGCTCACAACGAAGGTCTCCAACAGTTGACCTAACCCCGCATAGGGTAAATACAAACCACAATCAAACTCAAGCCAAAGACTCACTTTCTCAAATAAAACTAACTCAACTTACTACAATCATATCCCTAGTGTCCCAAGCTTTAAGGCTCAATAATAAATAAAAAGGGTTTATAAAATAAATCTAGTTTGATATTAAAATAGCTAGAGTTTGAGAAATAGGTACAAAAAGTTGAAGGTTTAAATCTTGCTAAAAATAAATTATGGTTTATTTGAAAAAGGGTCCAATGTGGTATTAGGTAAAATAATGATTTATTAATAATTTAGTTGTTAGAAAATAATTGATAGCTAAAATTTGTTGAAAATAAATTTAATGAGTCTTGCTTGAAAAATAATAAGCAAATCCTTAACGGGTTTTGATTAAAAGATAATAATTAAATTTTTAGTAATAAATATTTTATTAATTATAATTATTTCCATAAAAAGGCTTTAATTGATTTTATTATTTTAAATAATATATTTTTTTATTTTTCTAGCAAAAACTATTATTTATTTGACTAAAATATCACTATTTTATATAAAAGACCAAATCCACATTTTCCCATGGTTTTCAAAATTTTACTAGAAAAATCATATTATTAAATATTTTATTAATGAAATAAAATTTAGCTTAGGGACAACTAGATCATGATCATATTCCTATAGCTAACCACAATCATGAACATATACATCCCTTCAATTCATCAAATCATCCAAATCATGCATACAAGCATAGATCTCAATTTATCAAAATATGATCTAACCCCTACTAGCATAAATATGATCATGGCTTCAATAATCCAACATGAACATAAATCATATTCACCAAAGGTGACATAATCTCTAGCATACTTCATCACAAATACTACCTATGACATGGAGACATGCATTAAATCTCAAATCAACATGCAATCAACCAAGATAATCCTTCCATGCCTAAATCCCATCTCCTTCACAATCACACAAATATTCATGCTTCAATCTCAACAATATATATATATATATATATATATATACTTAAATCCTATCGCCATCCACCTACTATCATCATCATCCTAGAGACATGAATCTAGAGTTTAAAAAGGAAGATTGAAGATACTTTCTTGGTTGATGAATGCCTTGAAGGAGTTTAGAGTAGATCTCAACTCCTAGATGTCTAACTTTGTCCATGGGAGATGGCGAAAGCATGTTCATGGGAGAAAAAGTCATCCGGCCAAGAGAGGGGAATTTTCAGCCATGAGAGAGAGAGAGAGAGAGAGAGAGAGAGAGAGAGAGAGAGAGAGAGACCATTAGCATGTTTATTCACATAGGCTCTCATTAGAGATCAAGATTGGAGAAGATGAAATTGTTAGAATAAATTTACCTTGAAGGTGTTCTTGACCTTAACAGAAATTTCTGGTTTTGATTCGAAGTAGCAAGATGATTTGTGGATTTTGATGTTAAGAATGGTGTTGATGGACTCACGGTAGTGAGTAGGTCAAATATGGAAGTTTTAGAGAGGGTTTGAGATGGTTTGGAGGGGTATTAGGTGTAGGGAAGAGGTAGGTGTTCTTGGTGTAGTGTGTGTGTTCTTGGAGGTTGAAGAAAATCGAGAGATGGTAATGTGCAGCTGCCGAATTTTTGTGAGAGATAGGGCTGGACGAATTTTTGTAGGGTTTAGGAGGTTGATTCTCTGATTTGGAAGGGAAAAGGAAAGGTTAGTTGTTAAAATCATTGAAGAATATTTTTGGGAAGCAAATTTGGAAATTAGATGTCACAAGAATATCTTTGATTTTTGGAGAGCTTTTGGAGATCTGCCATGGACGAATTTCTGGGCAGTGTTTTGGTTGAATGAAAGCTGGTTGAAGGAGGCTTAGGGTGGCTGAAATTATGGAGTATAATGGTGGAGAAAAGGTTTGGTTGTTTGGGGTATATTTTATGGAAAGTTGTTAAATCATGGTGGCTGGAATTTTGGTATCCAAATCAAGGTATGATTGCAAAAGTTTTTTGGAAATCTTTTAGGCATCCATGGCTGGATTTTCGTGTAGAACTTTGGGAGGACAATGGAGTTCTGTTAATGGAGGTTTAAGGGTGGTTTTTGAAGAAAAAGGATGGAGTTTCGGCTAGGAGAGAATTAGGAAATAAAGCTGGAAAAAAACCACTGCACAGATTTTTGCAAGGCTGGAATTTTCTGGGCAGTTTTTGGCTGCCTTTTTCCAGGCAATTTGCAGAGGCTTTGAAGGGGAATTTCTGGGGCTTTCAAGGCTAGTTTCCAGCCTACTTCATGGAGGAAAAACATGGCTAGGGTGCTGTACAAAAACTGGAAGAAAACAGCTTGGTTTTGGACTTCTAAAGCTGCGATTTGTACAGGATTTTTTTCTGGTTTTGCACCATCTTTGTGCAGTCCGAAAATAGCCATAAAAATCCAGATTCTAAGATGATCAAAAGGTTCATTTTCTGGCAGCATTTTGGAGGGAATAATGGTCAAGAATTTCGACACCTTGAAGGCACACAAAGCCGGAAAAATTTCAGTTCTATGTACAAAGGGAAATGAACATAGCTAGAGTGAGTTTTTAGAAAGTTCACTAAGGAATTTAATTCACTTGAAATCTTTCCCCCTCATCCATTGTTTCGGTCCATATGATGTCTTTTACTAAGACATTTTGAACCTTCAAAGCCATAACACATTGCTGGAATTTTTCTAGAATAAAATTAGCTTGAACACAATGAACAAACTAATGAATTGAGAATTAGGAAAAACTAAGGATCAAGAGGAAATGAATTCCCCTTAGAAATTTTGTGTAGAGCAAAAGAGTAGGATTTGAAGACTCCTATCATGTCTCTCATAGGACAACATCTCTATCCTACTCCAAACACCACTAAGGCCGACAATGATACTTCCTAAGCAAAAATAAAATTTAATCATGCTATATAGCTCTAATAATGGAATTTGAACCCAAGACCTCAAGAATTAATTCCAAAACTCTAACCACTACACCACAACAACTCTTGTTCTTATTTCCTCTCTAAAAATATTTTCCTATTCAATCCTCAAGCTATCTCCCTTTTTCCACCTTAGGTAAAAATTACCATTTTGCCCTTCCCACTCAATAATCATAATCAAGCCCTCTAGACTATAAAACACAAATTTAATGCACATAAAACCAGATAAAAATATATTTAAATATGACATAAAATATGATATGCATCCCAACCCCCTTACTCTAAGGTTGGTTTCGACTGGGGTTTCACATATTGGTGGTTTATCTATTGGGTTTTAATGTAGCCCCAAGAGAGAGCGGGTTTGATGAGGGGAGGATGCTAGATATATCTATTGCATAAGGTTATCCACTCTCAGTCCGTCCCTTTAACTTCTCTCTTCATCTCCTTCATGCGCAATGCTATTTTCTCTATCCATCCTTCCAAAGCCTTTGCCTTCCCCCTTTATTACAAAGATCCTCCAACACTTCCACGTGCCTTTGGATAGGGAGTTAGTGAAGGCAAAACACGACAAAAATAAAAAATGCATAGTAGCATGTCCATAAACAGAGCACAAGTAGAAGAGCAGCAGAAGAATTTTTTTTTTTTTAATACATTTGCGCGTTTTCACTGGTCTAGGAGGTGCCGGTGATCCTGTCTAAACCGCTGCTGGTTTTATTGTCCTTCCTTTAGGTTGTTGTCCTGCAAGCCCTTGGCTCCGCCTGGGCATCAATGCAAAGCTTTGGGTCTTTCGAAATATAACCCGTGCCTGAAAGCTTGGTGAAAGCTAAGGATGCAGAGAATGACGTTTCTATTTTGACGGAATACTATCAAGTATTAATCAGATAGTTTTCGCATGTCTGTTCTTACTATTGACAAAGCACAGAGAACACAGACTCACGAGAGAAGAAGAGGGGCTTGAGGAAAAAAACCACGATGTTCTGTGAAAGACTCCTCAGTTCTATTGAATCCCAATTGCCTTGATAATAGGCTATTATCTGGGCATTCAAAAATCAAACAGAGGAAATAGAATCAGAGAAGCCTTAAGGCCTATGTTACGTTACGCCATTAACCATGCCTATGGGCCTATGGCCCAGTTTATTGGGTTATGCCTTTAATTCACTGGATTAATACAAGCTCAATAATTAAATTAATTAAATAACTCAAATGGGCCAATATATAATTATCCATTTTTAGACCTTTTATTTTATTCTTGCCCAATAAATAAACCAGGTTTGAATAAAATAAAATCTATTTTATACAAGACCAATCCCACAATTCAAAACTATCAGGACTTATGGGCTATTCCGAGGACCAAAAGACACATCTCTTTAGCTATTAAAATGACCAAAATACCCATGCTATAGAAATAAATGTATTTTGCATTTTAAATATTTCCTAATATCACCATAAGAAAATATTGACCCCAAGGACAATGCTGCGTTACCAAAGTTTCTGAGATACAGGTGTAATGACTAAAGTACCCCTCTACACATCACCATACATTTAGAGAGGAAGAGTGTACTAACACCTCTCTAAAAGACATCTACCATCCTTAGACCTCTAGTCCAATACTCCATGACTCTTGGAATGTTTCCACTTTCTAAGGGAGTTACCCTAAAGTAAACATCCAAGTCATGTTTCCCAAGGCCCTGGATATTTAGATCATTCGAACAGTCACAAGGGGCGATATAACGTAAAATCTATCTTGTACAAGTCTTTCTTAACTAATTACTCATATATACCCATCATACAAGTATATTGGCTTTACGATAGAACCTCAACTACAGTATATCAAAGTACATGCTTCCAACTTCGTCAGACTACCAACTCATACTCAAGTGGTAGAGTATTAGTCCACGCTGTAGCAGTAATAATCTGGATCTTTTCTAAATAGTACTTTTTGAAACCACTATTACAGATTCTGTTCTACGTAATCGAAATATGCTCATGCTATAAAGTGAGTAGACTACTCACTGGCTAAAGGTAAGACATTTCCCATTTGAAATTCCTAACACAATAACCTAAATATGATGAAATTTTCATTCTTATCAATCGATTAAGAATAAACATTTATATGTTAAGTAACTTGTGATCTATACCTTACTGTGAAAGGTCACCATGCACATTGATCACTTACTTAAACACAATGGATCTTTTTCAAACGTATGTCGTGCACAAATAAAATATAAATTTACAAATAAAATTTGAAAATAAATTTGATAATTACATCAGAAACTTAGTTTAGAGGGCATGCATTCCAACAGTTAGCTACCACAACCACTATTAGTGAGGTAGTGACTGATAGGACATTGGTGAGTTGTAAGTATAGCTATGATAAGAATGCCAAGAGATGGCTAACTCCTAGTGAGTTTATAGAAAGAGTAAGCTAGAGACAACAGGCTCACCACCACAACAACCCCCCCAGCTATAGAGATTGATAAAGCTCTACTGCTGCTATTGATTTTCAAGTAGAGATGCGCACACACTTTGCTACGCTCACTAATAGTGTACACGTACCTTAGGACACAGTAGCACAATAGAGTTAGATTATAGCTTAGCAGCAGCAGATGCTGGAGCATATAATGGCTATCCTGGACTAGCATGGCTAGACATCTACTAAGTATGAGGAGTAGTTAGAGATGGTTTGGACTAAGCTCTAGAATGTGGGAGCAGGGCTAGACAGGATTCACACTCAGTAGTACATTTTCGATACTTTCATCCGCACTATGTGGGACTGACTCAAGAGATATGGCCTTCTTGGACTTGATAAGTCTGAGCAGAGTAGCAAGAGAGGCAGAGAAGGCCTAAGCTACTTCTGATTTACTTTTCTTTTCCAAAGCTAAGGATAGGGCTTATTTTATTTTGTTCCTTATGGATATTTATTTGGTACTTTACTTTTATTTATTTTTATTTCATTTTAGATCTATTAGTACTTATTTCTTTTGGATAACTATAGATATAATCTTTATTTGATGCTGAAAACCTTTATCCTTTTTCTTTTCAATATAAAATTCAAGATTTTTATTCACTTGGGGAGTATTACTTTTATTCTTTCCTTTTTATTATTATTTTTAGTCTCATTGCATACATACATATTGCACACTATTTTAGCCAATGAGGACATTGGCTATTTTAAGCATGGGGGAGGGATTAGAGAATATTCCTTGTAAGATCATTTATGCGTTTTAACAATGATTTGAAATTAGTTTGTGAAAATTTGAGCTATTTTTTTTGGCTTATATTAACCCATTTTTAGAATTACAATTAATTTTCTCTTGACATGAGGATTTGGAATGAGTATATTTTAATTAGATATTCTTAGGTAATTATGTGCATTTGATGTGAAATGAGTTAAATCTTGAGAGTTTAGCTTAACCTTTTCTATGTTTTAATAAACTTGGTGATAATTTATTTCTTAGGATTAAATGAGAAACTTATGATGAAATTTAAATAAGGAATTTTGACTTATTTATATTCTATGATCTTCTAGATAGTCCTTATTCCGAGTTTAAGTAAATATAGATTAGGACAAAATCATGAGAGGAATAAGTAAAGTATTGTAATTGCTGAAAATATTTTATAATATCTTTATTAAACAATTACATTATTTTGCAATAGAAAGAAAATGAGATTAAAAGGTAATGTAAAACCTGAAATTATTTTATTTTATTTTTATTAGGTAATTACATTACCCTGCAAAAGTGAGCATATAGACAAATCCTTTGTTTACTACTTGGACTGTAGTAGCTTTTAGAAGTCAAAGAACATAAGTAACTCATCATTCCCTACTTATATGAATCACTTGAGTCGTATTCTTGACTTGGGAAATGGGATGACACTTGTTGAATAGATATAGACTTGTTTAATTCAAATTCGATGGCTTTGGTTTTATCTATTCAAATATATATGTTTACACAAGTTTAGCCTTGTTGAATGAACTAGAACTAAATTTTTATCTCAAAAGAAAATGAATATTTTTTTCAAAATAGTCATTGTTGCCAAAAATCTGCTCTTGAAGTACATGTTTTTTACTTGAAGCATTTTCATTGTGAGTAATTGCTTGAGGACAAGCAAAAGCTTAAGGGTTAGGGAGTGATGTTTGCTCATTGTATGCATAATTTACATAACATTTGATGTTTAAATTCTTTAAATTCATTATAGATGGCTATTTATCTTCCCCATTTTCTCCCAATTTGATGTAGATGAAAAAGTTGAAAAAAGAATTGAATTCAAAGAAAAAAAGATTAAAAAAAGAGCAACATGGAACACCAATGGCGCTGACCCCTCATATTGCATGCAGCCGCACAAAACCAAAAGGTCAGGAGTTGAGAATTTGGAGGTCTACGGTGCCAAAAATCTCACAATGCATGGTACCATTGATGTCTAGAAGTTCAAGGTAGTAGGGATCCTGAAGCTTGACGGTGCCATGCATCAAGTTAGTTATGTGCGTTGTGCACGTTTCCAGCACATGAAGACTTCAAGAGCCACGACGTCATTTTGAATGAAACCTAAAGCATTAGAGCATTGATAGGGGCTAAATTGGTCATACTTTGCTTCGTTATTTGAGTCTCTTTTGTAATACATTTTGTGCAATAACTAGTCATATGCTTTCATATTTGACATTTTACCATTGAAAAGGTATTTTAGTTATTATTTCAGATTTTTAGGGTAAACCGAAGCAAAACCGTCGCGAAACAGAGCAGAGGCGGCGCCGACTAGGGCCCTATAACTGGCGTCGGCTGTACACTAGTTGCACGAACTTCAAAGCAATGAAAAAATTGTAGAAACAGAGTAGAACAGAACCTAAGCGGCGCCGGCTGCATTCTGGAACCTATGCGCACAATTCGGAGAAAAATCGATGAACGAGTAGAGAAGCAGAACACAGGCGGTGCCGGCTCTGAAGGACCAAGGTAGCGTTGGCTGTGGTTTGTCCTTAAGGCGGTGCTGTGATCTTTCTACGCTTTTTTGGAAATCTGAAGAGTTTTAGCAGCTTCCAACTTCTACTCGGCCAAGAACTTTGTACCTGCGAGTTTAGGTACTTCTTAAACCTATAAATAGATGAAAAGCACAAGGGAAAATGGAAGAATTCATTGATCATCATAAAAAATCGCTCAGTCCAAGGAGGAATTCTTCAACTTCAAGGAGGGTTGTGCAAGAAGGTCTTCAAAGGAAGAAGAAGGAGGCCTGTCTATGAGTTCTTTCTTTTACTTTGTTTTCTTTTTCTTGAACAATGATATGTTAATTGTTTTATTGTAATTCAATATTATTTTAGATATTCATGATTTCTAGAGTTATTTAATCTTTTGATTAATTGGTTATTATTCTTGGTATTCAATTACTTGTGCTTATTATGAGATTAGTTAGTTGATTCTATCCATTGACTTGCTGGACCAAAGGGGGTTGATGGTTGTTTCGATTTATTAATTTCATATTCTGTTGGCAATTGACTTGCTGGGGTGATTATTTAAGAATTGGTAATTGAAGGTTAATTGATGTCCTCCGAGACCAAGGGTTCATTGATTAATTTCATACTCTAAATTCGCCGAGACCAAGGGAATTTAATTAAGGATTGTGTTTAATGCATCTTTTGGATAAATTAGTTGAGGCAGACCAAGTGATTCTAATTTATCTAAAAGATAGTGATTTTATGGATTGACCATTAAAGTGAGTCTACCTTCATCCTTCATGGTGCTAAGAGAATGATTGGTTATGATAATGGTTAAGTTCTTTAAGATCATGTTTGTCTACACAATGGCTTGAGTACATAATTCTACATTCTTGACATATACATATTTTAATTTTATTTCCTTTTAATTTTTTTATTTATTTTTCACTTTGTTGAGTCGGTTAAACAATGAAAGAAGGGTAATTAATGTCTACTTGTTCCTTGAGGATCGACACTCATTTGAACCCTATACTCAGTTAATGATGAGTACGCTTGCTCATATGTGTAATTTGGGTTTAATGTTTTAATTTAAACTTGATTGGGAATGTGCTTAGTTTTTGTATGATTTTTTTATACCTAAGTCTGGACATATCAAGTTTTTTGTGCCGATGTCGGGGAACAATAGCATGAAAGTTTGGATTTTGTTGATTTAACCATATAAATATGTAAATATGTATACTTGTCTTCCTGCAAACGGTGCTATCTTTTGTATTTCGTGTATGCTTGTATAACCTTGTAACCTAACTTAGACTGTGTTTGAATTACTAACTTTGTAACCTTGTAGTTTTGTTATTTTAACCATTAATTATATATTTCTAACTTGCTTCTTGTTTTCTTAGGTATTACCCTTGGTACATGACCCGAAATTGAGAGGACGTTATCAAAAATTCGCTGAACAATTCAAAGGAATCTGATTGTCGAGATGGATGGTGCTCAACAGAACAATGCTGGGAATGATAGGAGAGTTATGGACGACTTTGTGAAACCCGCAATCTCGGGCACAGGCTCGAGTATCATTAGACCTAGGGTAGATGCAAACAATTTTGAAATAAAGCCCAACATTATTCAAATGGTGTAGAATATGGTTCAATTTGACGGGCTACCGGAAGAGGATCCCAACGCTCACTTTGCCAGTTTTCTTGAGATTTGTGATACCTTCAAGATGAATGGTGTTTCTAAAGATGCCATTAAATTACAACTTTTTCCTTTTTCCTTGAGAAATAGAGCTAAATCGTGGTTAAAGTCTTTACCTATAGGTTCCCTCACAACTTGGAATGCCCTAGCTGAAAAATTTTTGGCCAAATATTTTCCTCCAGCCAGGACAGCCAAGCTTAGGAATGAAATCTTCACCTTTCAACAACTAGATTCTGAGCCCTTATATGAGAGTTGGGAGAGATTTAAGGAAATGTTAAGAAAATGCCCACACCACAGATTCGAGCTGGGAATGCAAATGCTTATCTTCTTAAATGGCCTTACGTTTGCAACACGACAAGTGGTGGACTCTTCTACAGGGGGTTCCATCAACCATAAGACCTCGGAATAGGTATTTGAGCTTATTGAAAATTTGGCTTCTAATAACTATTCTTAGGGAAGTGCAAGGTCAAAGGCTTGTGTGCAAGGAGTGCACAAAGTGGATGCCGTGGTAGCATTAGAGGCTAAGGTAGACGACTTAACTCAAAAGATGGAACAGTTGGTGCTGCCTTAAGGCTAAGTGTTAAACGTCAACTGCAATTTCTGCGGAGAAGGGCACCCCAATCATGAATGCCAAAAGATGGGGTCACTCTATGAGACTTCAGAGCAAGTGACCTTTGCATGTAATGTTTGGCCAGGTAACAATCCATATAGCTCTACTTATAATCCTGGCTGGAGAAATCACCCTAATTTCTCTTGGAGCAATGAGAATCTACCTAGGCAAAGTTCTTTCAACTTTGGAGGTAACCAAAGGAATCCAAACTCCATGAACAACACGGCAGCACCTCAAAAACCACCATTGGAAGAATTGATTGGCCAATTGGTAAGTACCACGGAGACTAAGTTCCAAGGAGTCGATACGACAACAAGGAACCTAGAGGCTTCCATGCGCAATTTAGAGAACCAGATTGGTCAACTAGCTAAACTTATGGGGGATCATCAAGTAGGAACACTACCAGGGAATACGGAGGAAAATCTACGGGATCACAGCCGTGAAAAACCTTGAAGCAGTTCTTTTCTCTTTTCTTTACTTTTTGTTTTGTGTTAAGGACAATTGTTGATTTATAGTATTCTTATTCCAGTGCATTATTTAGCATTCGTGTGTTTTTCTGCATTCTTATTGATATTTAAAAAAAAATTTGGAGAATCGAACAGAATAGAGCCGGGCCTGCGCTGGTTCCTGTCGGGGGAAGCATAATTAAAGGGCCATTTTGGCCACTTTTTCTTCAAAACCTCCATTCTCCCTCAGAAATCCTCTCAAGCTCGCGCCGGCTTCACATCCATCAGTGCCCAAAATTTGATTTTCCAACTTCTAAACATCTCCATAACATCTATTGCCTTGTTTTTTTGTTGATCCTACGGATCAAACCCCTTAAAAGCTTTGATTTTTCACAACAAAATCATATTCAATCCACAAGCAAAGGGAGTAGATTTTCAAGAAAAGCTTGCATCTTTTGCTTGCCCATGCATATAAGAGCCTAAAGGTATGAGTTTTATTTCAGTCCTACGATTAAATTGATAGAGATGATTTTTCTAATTATTGGGACAGTTTTGGCCAAAAATTGGGATTTATATATGCTATGATTGTGCATTCTTCCTTGAGCTTCATGAATTGGATTACATTAGGAGTATTGAGCCTTTACTACTTGATTCATGCTTGCAGTCATTTGAGAATTCATATAGCTCGGTCTAGAATTATGGTTATTGGTGATACTTGAATATACTGAATATGCATTATTGATCACATAATACCATGATCCTGCCTTCATTCCATTGATCATGTTTACTAGCATGCTTTGAGGATATCAGCACAAGTTATGCTCTACAGTGAACTTTTACATGCATTGTGCAAGTTGTGTTGAATTGGTTGAAAGTGATTGATTGAATTGGGTGTTGGAGTTGATATACATTAAAGGAGTTTGGGGTTTGTGAATTGTGAGCTTGGTTGAGGGTTGTGTGCACTTTGAGGAATATTTGTGCAAGGGTAGCTATACTCTCTTCAATCATTGAGAATACTTGTTCTTTCTTCTTTCTACCCCATTCCTTACTTGACCATGTCTAGAGTAAGGAGTCAGCCTTTTAAAAGGGCAAGAACTTCCTCATCCTCAGTTCCATCATCCGTTGATCCCTTATCTCTTAGACCTACTGAGTTTGTTGATGCTTCTTGTGAGGAATGGTATAGTAGGAGAGCTTCAAATAAGATTATTGTTGAGCGTACTTTCTCACCCATCTTAGAACGGGCACTTAAATTAGGAATGATGTTTAGACGGCTAGGTTGGGGATCGATAGTACAGTTGAAAGGGAGGTATTGTCCCATGCTTATTAAGGAATTCTATGCTAATATGACGGACAAGGGCAATAAACATATTCTGCATATTGAAACATGAGTGAAAGGAGTTCCTATTGTCATCACTCAAAACCAACTAGCTAACCTCCTCTAGGTTTTTGACGATGATACTTGGCAAGGGATTGATGTGAATAATCAAAAGATTTTTTCGGACCCGAATTGGGATGTTAGAGGGACGCGAGCAACCCTAATCTTATATAAGTATAATTCCTTCCAAGCTAACAGTTTCTATTCCAACAATGATTTGGCAGCCAACTTTCGCGCGCTGGTGTACATGTTTGGGTTTAATATTGTCCCCCGTGCTAGTGGTTTCAATGAAACTAGGCTTATTGACACTTATATTTTGCACCGGATGATAAACACATTACCTATCCCTCTTGCTCCTTTGATTTTCCAATCTATTAGGGAGGTTGTTCATCACCGTCTCTCCACAAAAGCCTTTGTTTTAATCTTGGTTATAATGAAGATTCTAAAGGATTTTGGGGTGAGTCTTGAAGGAGAACTCATGGAGGCTAGCACTGAGCACGATATGGTCACTGAGCAAACTCTTATGAGTTGCGGGTACAAATACAGTCCGGAGTTGAAGAAATGGCTCACTCCATTTGAGGTCCACCATCCCGGTCAGGTAAGGCCACCTACAGTGGAGGAGGAGCAGCCACCACCACCGGCACGTGCTAGAGCTGGCAGTTCTCAGTCCCACTCCCGGACTGACTTTGAGACCACCGTACTGGGGCGCCTCGACCAACAAATGGAGGTGCTCCTACGCTTGCAGGGTACTATGGAAGATATGACAAAACGACAAGCTACCATGGAGCAGCAGTTGACTGAGTTGAAGTAACATCCTTCTAGGCCGTATGGTGGTGCAGGTACCTCTACACTCGTTGATGAGGAGGAAGATGAGGATGATGATGCCGCGGAGGACTGATGATGCTTTCTTGCTCACTTTTGTTTTTGTTTTCTTTCTCTTTTCATGTTTTTGTTTTAGTTAGTCTGGCTTTCCTTTCGTTGTATTTTTTTTCCTTTCTTTTATTTTTGCTTTATTTTCTTTTCTAGTTGTTATGCTTTGGTATTTTCTTTTGTATTTTTTTTAGGTACTTTGATGATACCTCCCTCTTCAAGAATTCAGTTCTTGTATACCATGATGAATGGAAGTTTGTTTTTCTTATCTCTTCTCCATTATCTTTTTGGTTCCATGGTGTTATTTCTTCTAGTTATATTTATTTGGCCATTGAGGAAAATGTTCAGTTTAAGTGTGGGGGAGTGGTTTGATTGACAAGTCTTCTATACATATTCTTTAACTTTCTTGGGAGTAAACAATTTTTTGTGCGAAATTTTTCAAACTTTTCTGCTTTTCTGGAGATTTCAAGCTATATTTTTAGTGCAAGTCTGTATGATGGATTATAGATCATATGTTCTAGATCATTTATGGCTGATGCATGACTTTTTGCACTCACTTGGACAAAGTAATTCTTGATCAAATACTTTGCATATTCTTAAACCTGTTTTTCTCTAAAATTCATGGAGCATTTTAGAACTTACTTGAATACCTCTCGAGGCGAAATAAGAAAGGTAATCATGATTTAACTTAGGGATGACGGTAATAGGCCTTATTTGGATAGTTTGAGCTTTTCAAGCCTACCTATTGTTATATTATCTCTAGTGCCTATTTTGAGCCTAAATTGGTGATTTCTTTCTTGAAAACACGTCATGATATTTTGTCCATTACTTGTACTGAGAGTTTGTATCATTTCTAAATCTTTATACTCTTGAAGGATGAAAGTATATGTATGTTGAGGAAAAAATGTAGGGATAGAGATCATGACTTGTTACTTTCAGCCATGGATCAATTACGAGTGAAGCTAGGAAAAGAAAGGAAGTGGAATGGAAGGAAGAAGTTGAAAACAATTGAGAAAGAAAAGAGTGTTGAGTTGAAAAAGATGAGAAAGAAGAAAAGAAACCAGAGGAAGTGAAAAGAAAAAACAACATGCTGCTAGAAAGAAAAGTGATTGAAAAAGAGAAGAACAGTAGCAGTAAAAACAAAAGAGGAGTAAAAGAAGAGAGAATTGAAAGAGAATTGGAAAAAGAAAAAAAAGGTAGTGAAAAGATCACAAAAGGGATGGTGAGTGAACTGTAAATGTAAATCCATATAAAACACTCGACACCATTGCTGGAAAATTGAGTGATTTTGTGAGGAAAAGAGTTAATGATAAGAAGAGGTGAAAGAGAAAAAAAAAGAACAATGCGGGATTTGCTTGAAATGCATAAGGGTTGTTATATAAGGTTATGGTTTGATTGATTCTTGGAATAGGAGAGTAAGAAGAGTTGGGAATTATAGGTTTATTTTGGTTACCCTTTTCTTGCTTACTCTCAGTTTTTCTTTGACTTTTGATTTTCCTATATCCTTCGTTTGCTAAGCCGCATTACAAACCTTTAGCCTTACATTACAAGCTTAAAAGTCCTACTTGATCTAAACAGAATCATGATATATCTTGGATTAGTGGAGAGAGTGTATGAAAAGTAAGCATATGGAATGCATACTCTTTTTGAACTGATTTCTTTCCTATGGTTTGAGAATATTGTGAAGTATTGAGATGGTTCTACTAAGTCGTTTATCACTACACAAGTCTTGCATTGGCAGTGAAATATTTAGTATCATATGTTTTATTTTCATGAATAAAGGAAGCATTGAAGATATGGTTTTGGAATTGATTGAGTGATTTGATTAAAACCTTGTGTTTTTCTTACTTGTTCTTGATACTTTACTTGAGGACAAGCAAAGAGCTAAGTGTGGGGGAATATGATAGGGGCTAAATTGGTCATACTTTGCTTAGTTATTTGAGGTTCCTTTGCAATACATTTTGTGCAATAACTAGTCATATGCTTTCATATTTGAAAATTTACCCTTGGAAAGGTATTTTAGTCATTATTTCAGATTTTTGGGGTAAAACGAAGTAAAACCGTCGTGAAACGGAGCAGAGGCGGTGCCGGCTAGGGCCCTATAACCGGCGTCGGTTGTACACTGGTTGCACGAACTTCAAAGTGATGGAAAAATTGTAGAAACAGAGTAGAATAGAACCTAAGCGGCGTCGGCTGTAAGGCTGGAACTGGCTGCATTCTGGAACCTATGCGCACAATTCGGAGAAAAATCGACGAATGAGTGGAGAAGCAGAACACAGGTGGTGCCGGCTCTGAAGGACCAAGGCGGCGCTGGTTGTGGTCTGTCCTTGAGGCGGTGCTGTGATCTTTCTACGCATTTTTGAAAATCTGAAGAGTTTTAGCAGCTTCCAACTTCTACTCGGCCAAGAACTTTGTACCTACGAGTTTAGGCACCTCTTAAGCCTATAAATAGATGAAAAACACAAGGGAAAAGGGAAGAATTCATTGATCATCATAGAAAATAGCTCATTCCAAGGAGGAATTCTTCAAGTTCAAGGAGGGTTATACAAGAAGATCTTCAAAGGAAGAAGAATGAGGCTTGTCTATGAGTTATTTCTTTTACTTTGTTTTCTTTTTCTTGAACAATGATATGTTAATTGTTTTATTGTAATTCAACATTGTTTTAGATATTCATGATTTTTAGAGTTATTTGATCTTTTGATTAATTGGTTATTATTCTTGGTATTCAATTACTTGTGCTTATTATGAGATTAGTTAGTTGATTCTTTCCATTGACTTGCTGGACCAAAGGGGGTTGATGGTTGTTTCGATTTATTAATTTCATATTCTGTTGGCAATTGACTTGCTGGGGGTGATTATTTAAGAACTGGTAATTGAAGGTTAATTGATGTCTTCCGAGACCAAGGGTTCATTGATTAATTTCATGCTCTAAATTTGCCGAGACCAAGGGAATTTAATTAAGGATTGTGTTTAATGCATCTTTTGGATAAATTAGTTGAGGCAGACCAAGTGATTCTAATTTATCTTAAAGATAGTGATTTTATGGATTGACCATCAAAGTGAGTCTACCTTCATCCTTCATGGTGCTAAGAGAATGATTGGTTATGATAATGGTTAAGTTCTTTAAGATCATGTTTGTCTACACAATGGCTTGAGTACATAATTCTACATCCTTGACATATACATATTTTAATTTTATTTCCTTTTAATTTTTTTATTTATTTTTCACTTTGTTGAGTCGGTTAAACAATGAAAGAAGGGTAATTAATGTCTACTTGTTACTTGAGGATCGACACTCATTTGAACCCTATACTCAGTTAATGATGAGTACGCTTGCTCATATGTGTGATTTGGGTTTAATGTTTTAATTTAAACTTGATTGGGAATGTGCTTAGTTTTTGTATGATTTTTTTATACCCAAGTCTGGACATATCAGACATGCATGATGACATGCAAGCCACTTTCTACAGCATCGTGTAATATCACAGATGACACTATGTTTTGCAGATTTCGAGTATTTTAGCCACCTAACCTATAAATACTCTTTTTCTTTGAAGATAACAAGAAAGTGGTAAGAGAAAACATAAGAAAACTCTGAGAAAAACCCTTAGAATCAAAAAATAAGGCTAAGAAGAGAAGATCTAAGGTGAATTAAAGAGGAAAAAAGGCCACCCAAAGAAATATTGCAAAGAAGAAGAATGATCATTTTCTATGAGATCTTCTGTTTAATTCTCTATAATTTAACTTTATGGTTGCTAAACTTATTTGATTTGAGTTGTAACTAAAGGGTTGTACCCTATATTACTCTTATAATTGAATGTCATTTGACCTATTATTATTATCTATTTTGAGTAATTTATCACTTGAGTTTCGTTGATTAGATTGAATTTTTGGGTAATGCTTATATTGAATTTGAGAAAGAATGTACAAGATGGGTTCCCTTCTATTTTGATATAATATATTTATTTTTCCTCGATGAACTTGATAAAGGATTTGGGAGATTTTGAACTTGGTGATAGATGGGGTTATTAGGATCACCTAGAGATAGGGATCTTTTACCTTTTTAGCTTGGGTTATGATTTCCCTAACTTTATATATCCTTGAGTTTGATTCAAGTGAATAGAGATATCTTTAAGTTAGGCTCAAGGGTAAGAGATTCATTACTTGAGAACGAGTGAATTTTAATTTATTTGGAAAATCTTGCAAATACTTGAATTAGATATAGATTGGTTGAATGATAGTTGATGCTTGGATGTAAATGGAGATTTCTCTTGAATAGCAAGGCTAATACTCTTTCCCCTACTTTAATTTTGCCTTGGTGATCTTTTGGTTTTATCTTGAAAATTAGGCATAGCTTTCTTTATGATACTCTTGGCCATTTGATTTGTGACAATTTGTTGTTTATACTTCTTTATTTTGATTAATTGAACAATAAATCTTGGGAGAAAGTAGTGGTAGTTGGCGTCCTTTCCTTAGGATCTTCGATTCTTAGCAATTATACTCTATACTACATGAAAGGTATACTTACTCGAAATGTGTGTGTGAGTTAAATTGATACTTTATTTTAAATCTTGGTTGAGTGTTGGATCTATCTTACTTACATAGCACAAATCATACATCCAAGCACACATAACAACCATATCACAATAAGCTGTATCTTCACATATAACGTCCCTTTTATATTGGATACCATAATCAATGGTACCTTTGATATATCTTAAAATTTGTTACACTACTTCCAAATATGGCTCCTTTAGCTACTGCATGAAATGGCTAATAACTCCAACTATATATGCTATGTCAGGCCATGTCAAAGTAAAGTAGACAAGAGTACCTACTAGCTACCTATACGTAGTAACATCCTTCAATCTTTCCTTTTTGATGAGCATAGTTTTGTGTTTACCTTGAATGGGGTAGAAATAGGCTTACATTCTAGAATATCAAATTTCTGAAGCAGTTTCTTTGCATACTTATACTAATACATGAATAATCGTTCTTTGTTATTCTTCATCTTAAGCCCTAAGAAGTGTTTTAACTTAGAAAGGTCCTTCATTTGGAAGCGTACTGAGAGATTAGCTTTATTCTAGCTAATCTTATTGTCGGCATCTCCAGTGATGAGATTATCCATATATACCAAGATAATATCTATTCTTCCGTCTCGAACTTTTATAAATAAACTTGAGTCTGCTGGAGCCATTGTATAACCACTCTACAGCTAGAATTCTCCAATCTTTCCATACCAAGCTCGTGGTGCTTTCTTTAGTCTATAAAGAGCCTTCTTCAATTTGCAAACATAACTTGGATGAGCTTTGCTCTTGAATCCCTATGGTTGCTCCATGTATATATCTTTGTCCATTTCTCCATGCAAAAATGCATTCTTTATGTCTATTTGTAGAACCCACAATTTGCTTATAGTAAGTGCTAGCAGAACTCTAACTGTAGTAATCTTTGCAACTGGGGCTAAAGGTCTCATTGTAATCGAGTCCATATTGTTAAAAGAACCCTTGAGCTACTAGCTGTTCCTTGAATCTTTCTACTGACCTATCCAGTCTCCTCTTCACTTTGTAAATCCATTTGCATGATATGGGTTTTATATCTCTTATTTTGGGCACTAGGTTCCATATCTCATTCTGTCTTAATGCTTGAATCTATTCTTCCATGGCTTCGACCCATTCCTTATGCTTAGAGGCTGCCTCATATGTATTGGGTTCTTTGATGTCTTTTACTAAAACTACATTGGCATATTTAGGATTTGGTTTACGTACTCTTATAGACCTTCAAAGTGGTTGTGTTGCCTCTTATGTTCTATCTTCTTCTTCTTTGTCTTCTTATTGGGTCGTCCTTTTTTACTCTTGAGATGTCTGATGTATTCCGGTTTGCCATGAACTTCATTTTTTGTGTTTATGACTTACTGGAACACTTCCATCTTCATGAGGATGCTTCTTGGTGGCACATTTTTGGAGTGAATCATGCTCCTACGTGTTTTTGCTAGATGCCAATTTTTTCTTGCAGCAATCCCATTTTGTTGAGGCATGTTAGGACATGTTAATTATCACTGAATATGGCATAGCCTTAGATATTCATTAAATTATTGAGAAGTATACCCCCATTGTCCATTTGTAGATACTTTATTTTTCTCTCTGTCTCACTTTTTGCTTCTTATTTGAATTCTTTAAACTTATCTGAAGTCTAGATTTTTCTTTCATAAAATAAAACCAGATGTACTTGGAGAAGTTGTCAATGAATGTTATCATGTAATCGAGTCCATTGATTGATACTTGTTTGATAGGCTCGAATACATCTGAGTGGACTAGTTTAAGAGCCAACTTAATTTGAAACTTTAAATCATCATAAGGAAGTTGATGTGTCTTATCATAATGACATCTAGCTTATACAATGCCATCTCGAACTTTTAGTTGAGGGAGACTTTTCATCATCACCTTGAGCTTCGTATAATTCACATGTCCTAATCAAGCATGCCACAAGTTGACAGTTTCGTTCTTCCTTGTCTTGTCCACGTACGCTACTTCTACTGATATTACGTAGACTAACTCCAACCATTGTCCTTCCAGAATCAATGGTCTGATAGGCTTCAAATCTCAATAGACCTTTATAACATTTAGTCCAAATACCATACAATTTCCAGAGGTAGCAAGTTGAGATATAGACAATAAAATTTTCTTCATCCTATGGACATGATACATATTTTGTAGTGGAGTCTTATAAGGATCGTGCCAAAGGACAATTATTATTTTACTAACATGTGTAATTGGTAGTTTTGTGTTTGATAGGGTCAAAATTAGTCATATATTTCCTAGTTATTTGAGGCCATTTTGTGATACATTTTGTGTAATAACTGGTCATATTCCTTCATATTTGAGATTTTACACTTGGAAAGGTATTTTGTTCATTATTTTAGATTTTAGGGATAAAATAAGATAAAATCGTCGTTAAACAGACTAGAGGCAGCGTTGGCTAGGACAGGAGAGGCGGTGCCGGCCACGTGATGCTGGCATGCACTTTGAGGCAATGAAAAATCAACAAAACGAGAGTTGAACAGAACACAGTCGACACCGGTTGGAAGCTCAGAGGTAACGTTAGCTGCAGTTTGGAAGAGTTGGCATAAAAATCAAGAGAAATTGACGAACGGACGGAGAAGCAAAACACAATCGGCGCCAGCCCTAGGCAGGACAGGCAGCGCATTGGTACTGAGGCAGTACCTCGTTTTTTGTGCATATTTTTTTTTTGAAAATTTGCAGAGTTTTAGTATTTTTTTATTTCTATTTGGCAAAAAACCCTAGAAGAACGAATGTAGGACTTCTAATGCCTATAAATAGAGGGAAAAACACAAGTCATGGAGAAAATTCATGGATCAAAATAGAAATCACTTAAAATTAAGGGGAATTCATCAGATCAAGGAGGATTGTACATGAGGGTCTACGAAGAAAGAAGAAGGAGGCTTGTCTATGAGTGCTTTCTTTTAACTTTGTTTTCTTTTCTTGAACAATGATGTATTAATTGTTTTATTGTAATTTGACATTGTTTTTGGTATTCATGATTTTTAGAGTTACTTTGATCTTTTGATTAATTGATTGTTATTCTTGGTATTTAATTACTTATGTTAATTACGAGGTTAATTTGTTATTTATTTCTATTAACATGCTTGGAAAAAGGGGTTGATTGTGGTCTCAATTCATTAATTTCGTATTTGTTGTCTATTAACTTGCTTGGAAAAGGGGTTAATTACTAAGAACTGAGTAATTAAAGGTTAATTGATGTCTGCCAGGATATGGATTCATTGGTTAATTTCATGTTTTAAATTTGCCAGGATATGGAGATTTAATCAAGGATTGTGTTTAATGTATCTTTTGGGTGAATTAGTTGAGATATGATATGTGATGCTAATTTGTTTAGAAGATAGTGATTTTATAGATTGAAAAAGAAGTGAATCTATCTTAATCTTTCATGATGCTAAGAGAATGATTAGTTATGATAATGATTGAGTATTTTAAGGTCATGTGTGTCAGAAAAATGGTTTAAGTTACATAATTCTCCATCATTGACATGTATATATTCTTTTATTTTATTTTATTTTTTCTTTTTATTTTTTTCACTTTATTGAGTCGGTTAAACAATGAAAGAAAAGTGATTAAGGCATACTTGTTCCTTGAGGATCGACACTCAATTTAAACCCTATGCTATGCTTAATGATAAGTACGCTTGCTCATATATGTAATTTGGGGTTAACATTTTAATTTAAACTTGATTGGAAATATGCTTATTTTTATTTGATTTTTATACCCAAATTCAAACACATCAAGTTTTTGGCGCCGTTGTCGGGGAACAATATCATGAAAGCTTGGATTTCATTGATTTAACCATGTTTATATGTCCATATGTCTATATGTAAATATGTATATATGTTCTTTGTGTAAATCGGTGTTATATCTTGTTATTTGTAACATTGTGTGACTTAATTGACTAATATACATTATGTTGTACTGTAAATACCACTAAATTTTGTATGTAGATAGTTTGGGAATGCGTGTGTTTTTCTTTTCTTTATTTTTATATTATTTGTTTTTACCTTTTGTTTTTCTTAATTATTTTTTTTGTTTTTATTGTAGATTTGATTTTTGTTTTTTTTAGTGCGAGATTGACATCACCATGGACAACTACTTTTGGACACAAGATTAAAGGAACTACAGTGATGAGAATTTGGCAAAGTTGCAATCTCAGATCGATGTTTTTTGTGAGATGTCACTTGAAGCCTCAATACATTCTTTTGTTGCCAATTCAAATTCCTCCATTAAGTGGCTTAAAGAAGTATCCCAACGATTGAGCTATCAAAGACCACAACTAGCCAAGTAATAATTCTAATCTCTCTTTATCACATGATTTTTTAGGTTCCACTCAAGTCTTGGAGAACAAGGGTCCAAATGATGATGTGTTAAATTTATCATGCCTCAAGGAGTTGGATTCTTCAACGCTACATCATAAGAAGTCCTTGAAGGATAGTGGTAATTTCTACCCTTCACCCCATTCAAAGGGAGGTAACTTGGTATTTGTAGATATATTAAAAAATAAGGATTTCTTGATCTAATATTTAAAAACTCAAATACTAATTTTAAAGGAGAATTTTAATTATGAACATTCTTTTGAAGGGTTAAAAGGTGATTTCAAGTTTGATGCATTCTTTAGAGATCATGTGCACTTATATGTTGACAAAAATATTTGTCTGTCTTAAAAAAATGTTAGAGAAAGAGGTTTATGTGTTTTGCTTTAGTGAGAAAAATTATTTTTACAAACCTTCTATTTTTCAAAAAACTCTCTTCATTCTACATTATCATCCCTATCTTCTATTTTGAGCGTTAAATTCTTTTCAAAAAGATTGTGGTAAAATTTCTGAAAAAAACTTTTCACCTGTTTTGGTGTGCCTAAGGTGCTCAGTAAGGTCAAAAAAACTTCTTGGGTTATCTTGACTTTTTTCTTTCGTACTATATGTTTTTCTTTTTTGTACTATTTTTTTACTTTTTGCTTATTTTTCTTTTCTAGTTTTTATGCTTTGGTGTGTTTCTTTTGTGTATTTTTCTTTCTAGGTACTTCAACAATGCTCCTTTCTGCTAAAATTCAACTCTTTTGTAGGAGAATGCATAATACACTGGAAGTATTTTTTTTCTTCTCTTTTCCCCTTTATTTTTGGTGTCGTGGTAATATTTTCTTGCTCTATTTGTTTGGCCATTGAGGACAATGTCCAGTTTAAATGTGGGGGAGTGGTTAGAATGTAAATTCTTCTATACTTCATTCTTCTTGAAATTATTTGAACCTTTTGAGCAAAATTTTCAAAATTTTTTTCTGATTTTTTGAGCTTTCAAGATGTATTTTTAATGCATGTTTTTGTGCTAGATCATAGGGCATATGTTCTATATTATTTATGGCTTATCCATGACTTTTTGCACACATTTAGACTAAGTAGTTCTTGATCAAATGCTTTACATTGTTCTTAAACCTGTTTTTATGCTAAAATTCATTGACCATTCTAGAACTTACTTGAATACCTCTCGAGGCGAAATAAGAAAGACATTCATGATTTAACTTAGGGATGACGGTAATAGCCATTCTTCGGATAGTTTGAACTTTTCAAGCTTACCTATTTTATATTATCTCTAATGCCTATCTTGAGCCTAAATTGTTAATTTCTTTCTTAAAACCCGTTATCATACTTTGTCCATTACTTCTTTCTGAGAGTTTGATTTACCTTCCAAATCTTTGATTGCTCTTGATGGATAAAAGTACAAGCAGAAAGATAGGGAGAATGCTTGTGTAAATGTCATGACTTGTTACTTTTAGTCATGCATCATGTGTTGAGTTGGAGTTGTGGAAGGAGAAAATAAAAAGAAAAAAAAAGATTGAGAAAAGTAAAAAGTTGCTAGAAAATGTTGAAAAAAAAATTGAGAAACAAAAGAAAAGATGTTTGTTGAAACAAACAAAAGCAACATTTGAAAAGCTGAAAGAAAAAGAGAAGAAGAGCACAGGAAGAATGTTAGTTGAGTTGGAATATGAATTGCTGAAATTTTGATGATCTTGTGCAATATGATTGATGAGTTGGAGACTGACTATTGATGAAAAGAATGCAAGATTTGCTTGAACTGTGATATGATTGCTATACAAGGTTATAGGTTTTTGATTGATTTTGTAATAGGTGAGCAAGAAAAGTCTAGAGTTTCTTGGTACATTTTGTTTATCCTTTTCTTGCAAACTCTTTTCTTCTTTGATATTTGATTTTCCTATATCCTTCGTTTGACAAGCTACATTACAAACCCTTTAGCCTTACGTTACAAGCTTAAAAGTCCTATTTGACCTAAGTAGAATCATGATATATCTCGAATTAGTGGAGAGAGTGTATGCAAAGTAAACTTATAGAATGCATATTTTCCTTGAACTAAATTATTTCCAATGGATTGAGAATGATGTTAAGTGTTGGGATGGTTCTACTAGTCATTCTTCACTTACACAAGTCTTGCATTTGTTATGAAAGGTATAGTAGCATATGTTTTATTGTCTTGAATAAAGAAAGCATTGAAAATATTATTTTGAAATTGATTGAGTGATTTTGTGAAAACTTGTGTTTTTTTCTACTTGTCTTTGATACTTTGCTTGAGGAATAGCAAAGAGCTAAGTGTGCGGGAATATGATAGGGTCTAAATTAGTCATATATGTTCTAGTTATTTGAGGCCATTTTGTGATACATTTTGTGTAATAATTGGTCATATTTCTTCATATTTGAGATTTACCTTTGGAAAGACATTTTGTACTTTATTTTAAATTTTAGGGGTAAAAAAGGAAAAATAGTTGCTAAACAGACTAGAAACGGCACCGACTAGGATAGGAGAGGCTGTACAGGCTCGAGCATTACGGTACAGACTCGAGTATTACGGGACCTAGGATAGAAGCTAAAAACTTTGAAATAAAGCCCAATATCATCCAAATAATCCAAAACATGGTGCAATTTGATGGGCTACCTGAGGAAGATCCTAATACCCACCTTGCGAGCTTTTTAGAAATTTGTGATACATTTATGATGAATGGGGTTTCTGAAGATGCTATCAAACTAAGACTTTTCACTTTTCTTTGAAAGATAGATCAAAATCTTGGTTAAAGACTTTGCTAGCTAAATCCATTACCACTTGGAATGTTTTGGCTGAAAATTTTCTAGCAAAATATTTTCCCCCAGTTAGAACATCTAAGGTTAGGACCGATATTTTTGCCTTCTAATAGTTAGAATATGAAAATCTCTACGAGTGTTGGGAGAGGTTCAAGGAGATGATTAGAAAGTGTCCTCATCATGGGTTCGAGCTAGGTATGCAAATTAAAATCTTTCATAGTGGTTTAAGCTTTGCTATAAAGCAGCTGGTTGATGCATCTATAAGAGGTTCCATTAATTCATTCATTCTAAAACCCTGGAGGAGGTGTTTGATTTGATTTAAAATCTCGCAACAATTAACTATGCATGAAGTAGTGCAAGATCAAAAGCTCGTGTTCATGGAGTGCACAAGGTAGATGTAATGGCATCTTTGGAGGATAATGTAGAGGTACTGACATAAAAAATAGAGTAAATGGTGATGTTTCCTTCCCAAGGACAGGTAGTGAATGCTAATTTTGATTTTTGTGGGGAAGGGCATCCAAATCATGAGTGCCAAAGTATGAGATCATCATAAGAGTCATTAGAACAAGCTACGTTTGTGGGCAATGGACGACAATGTAGCAATTCTTACAGTGCCACTTACAATCTGGGTTGGAGTAATCATTCTAACTTTTTATGGAACGACCAAAACCAACCTAGGCAGACTTCTTCTAATTTTGGGAATCAAAAGACTCAACCCCCCATTGCCTTACAATGCATCACTTTCTAAGCCATTGTTGGAGGATTTGGTTAACCAGATAGTAAGTAGTACGGAAACACGGTTTCAAGAAGTAGATGTAACCACGAGAAATTTGGAGGAGTCCAAGCGCAATCTTGAAAATCAGATTGGACAACTAGCCAAACTCTTTGGAGACTGTTAAGTGAGTTCCTTTATGGGAAACACTAAGACAAATTCACGTGACCAAGACCGTGGAAAATGATGATCTTTACTGCTTTAGTTTTTTGGGGCATCTATTTAATTATTGTGTACTTTCAGTTATTTTTCTATTCTTTTAATTTTTAATTTTTAGAATGAATTTTTTTTTCATAAATTTGTGGTTTTTATTATGGTTGTTTTCATTAATTAATTAAATAAAAAAAGTTTTTTTGGCTCGAACTTTGGCCCTGGCGTCGGGCCAGCACAGTTAAAAAATGCGCCGAGACAGCTTAGGCCTGGTGCTAGGTGTAGTACTTAGATCTGGCACCAGGTCCCTTCGGCCATAAGGCATCCAACGGCCACTCTTGGGCATTTTTCAAACAATCCTTTATCTCGCTCATTTTTTCTCTCAACACATCACCGGATCCAACTTCAAAACACTGCCAGGTCACTTTCTATCCTTCCAAAACACCTTCCAAATACAAAATCCTTAGTTTGTTCTTTAAATTTTGGATTGAAAACAAAACCCATTTTTCAATCCATCCACTTGGTGCACAATTTCTTTAATCTCTTTGCATAGGATCATTGCCCATACATTGGAGATCATTATGGTATGATTTTTATGCATTTTCTATGGTTCAATTTTTTATATTGATTATTGGATATTTTTGTATGAATTATGGTCCGAAAAGTCTCATTTTTCTTGGTTTGATGGATTAGATCAAAATTTTACTTTCTTTAAGGCTTAGTTAGCATGGGTATATATTTGATAGTAATATTTGATTAATGCAATTCATGTCTTACATCTTTTTGGTAGCTATTGGGTATGCCTCTAATGTGTGTAATTTTGAGCCTACCAAGACATGTTTATCATAGATTGAGAGATACTTGTTTATATTTAACTTGACATTGTGATCATGAGCTTTACATTATGACATGAATGGAATAGCTAATTTGATTATGGGTATTGATATTATGTTTGTGATTGGACAATGACTATCTTTTTACAGGTATTGTTGGGGGAGTTTGTGTTGTGTTGAGTGGGTGTTGCAATTGTGAGAAGGTTAAGGGCTGTGTTTGATTGCGTAGTGAGGAGTGATCTTGAAGGTGTTCTATCTTCCTTTCTTTATCCTACCTTTGTCTATCATCACACCTTCATCTGTCTAGGAGACCCAAGGGAATGGCACCTGGGGCCAAGAGAGCTAGAGCTTCCTATTTTTCTACACCATCTTTTGAGCTCCTACCTACCTAACCTACCCAATTCTGTGATCCTACATGTCAAATCTAGTACCAAAGTCACCAACATAACAAAATCATAGTAGAGAAGATGTATAAGCATTCTTTTGATAATTCATACTATGTTTAGGCGACTGGGTTGGGAGCCTATCATCAGACTTGGGGGAGATTATTATCAAGCGAGGTTGAGAGAGTTTTATGCTAACATGCAGGATAAAAAGAAACCCAATCTCCAAGTCATTTAAGGTGGTGCTAATTGAGTTTGATATGGCTAGACTAGCAAGGATCTTGGGTGTACCTGATGAGGGTCCATGGATAGCTGTGAACCATAAGAATCAAAAGATTCTTTTTTATCTTACTTGGGATATGAGTGCTGTGAGGACTAGTTTACAGATGCAGAGGAAGGGGCAGATAGGCCAGTATCGCTACTACTCCAGTAATGATCTTGAGGCTCAGTTGCGTGCCTTAGTCTACATTTTCTCTTTTAATGTTTACCCTAAGGCTATTGGTTTCAATGAGTTTAGGGTCCTTCATGTTTACATTTTTGATAAGATGATGAGTAGTGTACCTATCCCCATTACTCCTATTATTATCCAGTTCATGTGGAATGTTGTTTTCTTTTGCATCTTAGCTAAAGCCCATAAATTTTCCTTGGTCATCATGCATATTCTATAGGACTTTTGAGTGAGTTTGGATGGAGAGTTCAGTGAGCCGACCACTGATCGGGACTTAGTGATTAAGCATGCTTTGGTTTAGTATGGCTATCTCTATGATGAGAGAGAGAGACAGAGAGAAAGAGAGAGAGAGAGAAGAGATGGAAGAAGCCTAATGAGGTTCGGCATTCGGAGATGATGGAACTTTGAGTCGGAGAAGCAGCCTACTTGATCTCACACTCGTGTAAGTAGTTCTCATTCTAGTACTGATTTTGAGGCACGAGTAGAAGCCCAACTGGAGAGCCAATTGACCATCCTTCTCTAGTTGAGAGACTCTATTGTTGACCTCCATAGATGTCAAGATGTCCAAGAGTAGAAATTGGCAACTTTGATCCAGCGATCTACTGGTGCATCCACTAATAGAGCCACCAGAGATTCTGATGACGATGACGATGACGATGAGTCTGAGGACTCTTGATTTACTCCTTGCTCACTTGTATTTTCTTTTATTTTTTGATGCTTTCCTTTTATTTTTTTTCTTTGAATTTTAATGACTCTTCTTAGGATTTCTTGTTATTTAGTTTTCCTTTATTTTTCTTTTTCTAGATTTATGTTTTCTATTTTGTTTCTTTTGAGTTAGGTACCTTTCTCTAATAACTCCTTGCGGTGGATTCACATGTATTAGAACTAATTCACAATGGAAGTATTTTCTTTTCTCTATTCTTTCCCTTTATTTATTTTGGTCCATTGGCTTTGCTTTTATTTTTATATTTTTTGCCATTGAGGACAACATTTAGTTTAAGTGTAGGGGAAGAGTTTAGCATTAAAGATATTTTTCACATACATTGTGGCATTTTGTGGCTAAAGTTTTCTGAAATTTTTCAAAATTTTTTGTGGTTTTTCATTGTTTAGCAATGTTGTAATTAGTTTTCCTACTTGAATATGGTTTTGTCATTCATTTGGTGGATTTTTATGAAATTGGTTTACTGGATAGGATATTTTTAAGACTTGAGAATTTGAATTAATCTTGTTTATACATTAGTATTTGAATATTATTTAACTTATCTAGTTTGAATGTGGATAATATGATGAATACGGGGAAAATTGTTGGCTAACTCTTGTATTATGGATTTAAACTTTGCTTAACTTTGAGGTGTGATACAGAATGTGAGGAAAACATTGTTTGAGTGGAAAGATTGTGCAGGAAAAAAAAAATTTTGATTGTGAGTTGAAGATTTAGAAAAAATGAGTTGATTGTTATTGGTAAGAAATTTTTTTTTTACTTTATTATAGGGGCCAATATGGATAGTGGAGAGAAATTTACTTTCTTGAGGCTATTAATTACCAAAAGTAGAAAAAAAAGTAAGAAAAAATGTTGAAAAAATGATGAGTAAAAGGGGGCTAACATAGTGTGTGAAGAGAAATCTAGTCACTTAAGGCTATTAATTTCCTAAGTCATTGAAAAAATTGAGAGGAAAGAATGGATTGTTTTCTTTGAATCACTAATTGAGTTGTGCAATCTTTAGATTTATAATGCTTAAGTTGATAGATAGCTTAACTTGTATGATTCATGTTATCTATGTTTTCATTTGAAGAGTGAAATAATTTTCTTAGACTAAGGTATAGACTTGCTTAATTTAATTTCAAGAGTTTTGTAATGTCTTATTAAATGCTTCAAATTGGGATTGTTTTCAAAGGGTTGGATGAATGGCAAAAGTTTTATCTAAAGTTTGAAAGGAAGTTATAAGCCTTGTTATGATTCAAACTTTGGAATGATAAAAGCTTGTGTTTTCTTGATTATTTTCTTGACTTAAGTGTTTTATTTGAGGACAAGCAAAAGTTCAAGTGTGGGATAGTGTGATAGGGGCTAAATTCATCACTATTTTCCTAGTTATTTGAGGTTAATTTGTGGCACTTTTGACGTAATAACTAGTCGTATTCCTTCCTATTTGATAGTTTACTTGTGGAAAGTGTTTTGGATGAATTTGTGCAGGATTTTAGAGATTTCGAGCAAAAAGTGAAAAATTCCAGTATGTACCTGGTGCCAAGTCTGGTTACTACACTAGGTGCCAGGTCCACTTTGGATAAATAGAAAAAAAAAAAAAGAGCAATGCTCAGGAGAAAACCAGAATGCACCTGACACCAGGTGGGTCAAAGTGACCCGGCGCCAGGTCCTGTTTGTTTTGTGATGAATTTTGTGCATGAATTTGTTATCTTCCAAAAGATTTTGGTATTTTTTGAATTCTAATGGGCCAAGACTTTTCAGGACACGAATTTTGGTATCAAGGGAGCTTATAAAGACAAGAAAAACACAAGAAAAAGTAGTGAATCCAAGGATAAGAACTTCTAATCACTCAAAAGATTGAGACATTCATCATTCAAGGAGCATTATTCAAGAAGGTTCCAAAGAGAACAAGGAGGGCTTGTCTATGACTTCTTTTTTTTACCTTTATTTTCTTTTTCTAGAATATTGATGTAATTAATGTTTTCATTTTAATTTGACATTGTTTTGGGATTCATGGGTTTTAGATTAATTTAGCTATTCGATCAATTTTCTATTGTTCTTGGTGTTTGATTACTTGTAATTATGGCAGAATTGATGAAGTTAGATTTTCTTCTAATTGACTTGGGAAATGATGTTAGGAGTTGATTTAATTTTATTAATTTCATATTTGTTATTTCTTAACGGACTTGGGAAATGAAGTCAAGACAAAGAACAGAAGTAATCAAAGATTAGTTAATTTGACCTAGAGTATAGGGTTATTGGCTAATTTCATATTCATTATCACATAGAGTATAAGGATAATTATTGAAGGATAAGTTTAATGCATCTTTTTGGTTATGTTGGTTTGATTGAAAAATCTGGTAATTTAATCATGAGATAGTGAGTTTATAACTAGGGAAACGATTGACCTCTATTTTAATTCCTTCATGATGCCAAGATGATGATTAATGGAGATAGTTGTTAAATGACTCATTGTCATGTATTCTAGGATAGTTGTCTAAATTCATATTCCTACATCATTGAGTTGTACATATTTCTTTATTTTTATTATCTTATCATTTTATTAGGTTGATTGAACAATGAATGAAAAGTGATTAGTGTGTACTTATTCCTTTGAGGATCGATACTCGTTAATTCTCAATACTATACTTGTGATGAGTATACTTACTCATATTTGTAGTTTGGGATTAATGTATTAATTAAATTTTAGTTAATAGATGGATTTAAATATAATAATTTTTATACACCCAAAATTTACGCATCACTTGTATTGATGTTATGAAGTCTTGGTACTCGAGCCTTAACCTATGTATAATCTTCCTTCTTAACTTGGTGTCTCCAATTTTCTCATTCAGATCTAGCTCAGAAATTTCATGATTTAGAGATTTTGCTTTTGTAAAGTAATCCCTAATTATTAAATTTCCTTGAATCAGATTAAAAAATTGATTCTCCAAATATTGAAGACAAAATCTTTCTTCTTAGAGAACTTCATTGCCAAGATATCCTAGGCTTATTTAGTTGTGGTGGTATCCCTGATGTGCTTGATCATCTTTTTCTCGATTGTCATCTTTATAGCTAATAGAGCATTTGCCGCCACAGTATATGATTTCGAAGGTAATGTGACATCGCCCTTGACATAATCTAGCAAATCTTGAGTTTGTAAGTAGGACTCCATGCATGACCTCCAAGTGCTATAGTTAGCATTTTTTAATTTCTTAATAATACTAACCGAGTTGAGGTCCACTATCGTGACTTAGTATTTTTACTCCATTGAATTACTAAATAAGTTGAGTCTTTGAACAATCAACTCCACAGTCTCGGATGGTGCAAGAAGATTTTTGCAAAGTGCCATCTCCAAATGAGTCCTAAGCCCATGACCTGGTGACCAAAAGAAAACACCGCGCTGCAAAGAACTAACGATGACTAGCTTTGATACCAAATGTAAAGTATTGAGAGCAAATGAACAATCAGTTTTATCTATTTCTCAAATAAATTCTTTACAAATATTTACTCTCACAACTTACAAAAGTATTTTGACTTTTTCCTAATTCTTACACACAAGCACACTAACACTTTTTCTAACACATACCACTTACTTTGTTTTGCTCTCAACATTTGCTAAGCACACACTACTCACATGTAGTACTCTATTCACCCACAATACTACACTTCTTTGCATTTTGTTCACAATATACTACATCACATGTTCAGCACTACTCATATTTATGGTGCTCTTTGCCGACTCATAATGTCTACTGTACTACTTTCTAAACTCTCTTGAAAAGCTTATAAAAGTCTCTAATTTCCTGCAAGTTGTAGAAAAAATCTACAAGTTGTAAATAATGCCATGCATGTTAGCTTTCCATGATAGTGGAGGAAGCTTTTGGATAATTTAAATTGGTCAAGTTGCAGCTGCAATCTGGAAGCTTCATGAGCTTTCCTCTAGTGGTGGTGGCTGCAAGTGGGCTGCAAATTGATGCCTCTTGAAGGTTCTAGAGTAGTCATTGATTTATTTTCTTCACACAAACACATTACCAAATTCTCATTAGTCTAGGTATTAGACCTTAGACATACTATAAAGATTAGTGTAATTCTTGTGTAACTTAGAAATTTCTCTCAAAGATATCTTGTGAATTGAAAGAAAAGATTCAATCTTTCTACTCAATCTATTCGTAGAGATTTGTGAGGACAATTTAGAGACCTAATACTTGAAAGGGTTTGTTGGATTCATGCATTTGATTTCTATGCCGTTATTATTTGTTTGAGGTATAATGATTAGCTTAAAAATAGTGGTATAGATTAATCAACAATTTAATAAGTTTGATCTTTAAATTTTGAATTTTTTAAAACTATGATGTACTGGATTCTCTACAACTACTAATAAGAGAGTCTAAAAAAGCAATATTTTCAAAATTGGATTGGACATCGAGTCAGAAAATTTACTAGTTCACGTTGAATAACTATAATTAGACTGTAATTGAACCGATAATATTATAATTTAAAAATTAAAAATATAATTATTATAAAGAACAAAATTGACTAATAATATAGTATAATTTAAGTTCATAAAGGCATCAACATTCAAGTCCATAATTAATATAATGTACTAAAATGACAAATTATTAATAAAATATATTATTCACAACTACAAAATTAAAAGTAGCCATTCTTAGTTTATTAATAATACAATATTTCAAATTTTACCCTTTTAATTTATTTTTTGAAATAGACTGGTTAGACCAGTAGCAGATTGGCTAGTTCAATAGTTTACCGGTAGGACCGGCCGGTTCAAAATAATTCACATAATCTAACGTGGTTTTGGAAAAAAATGACTCAAAATGTTGGACCAAATTTTTAAGGGTACTAGTTCATAGTCTGATTAGCTGGTTTGGTCTAGTCTAGTTCAAAAAACACTGTAAAAAAAGAAGGTAGCTAAGATAGAAGTGTAAAAGATAGAAGAAGGTAGATAAAGATGAAGATCACCAATGGCAGGCTTGATGACGGCTGGGGTGACTAGATATAGGAAGAAACTGTGGTGAAATAGCGAGGAAGGAGGTAACACTTAGGAATACAGTCAACTAGTTTGGTTGCCCGTGCGTTGCACGGTTTCATTTGCTTGAGGTCAGTAATTGTTTACAATAATTTATTAATTTGATTAACTGTGTATTCAATTTAATTTTTGTATTTTGTATTTATGTTCTAAAGGGAGAAAATCAACTGACATAACTATTGATGGAATAGTAATGACAATTAAAGTAACGATGCTAAAAAGAAAAAAAGATTTTTTTGATTATGAAACTAATAATTTTTATTTATTATCTTTTATAGGTTCCAGATAACTATTGATTCCAATTATTTTATTCTTTCTTCTCTTTCTTTGACTTTGATGGAATACAATTTGCTATGGATTTCTCCCAACCCACACAAAAAGGGGTAAAATATGTTAGTTGATTGTGAATATGTTAGCAACAACATTGGGCAGAATACCATCCTTCAACATCTTCTTCATCACTCTATATGCAGTTTTGAAATCCCCCTTATCACTAAAGTATGTGATCAAAGTGTTGTATGTGACACAGCCAGACTTCACTCCCGATTCATCCATAAGGGAAAACAACTCATATGCTCTATCAAATTTATTCTTCTAGCAAAATCCACTAATTAAGAAGACAACATGCTCCTTGTGTTGCAATATCCAAACAAATCTATTACTGCCCCAATGTCATTTTAAACAAAATCAGTTCATCGCATCAATTATGTAAACCGAGGCATTCAACAAATGATGAGTTTCATCAACCAAAAACAACACCAAGCAAACAAAAAATTTCCTGAGAAGAATGAAGATATGATGAACTATCAGACAAACTAAGCAACAATTATTTTGTTACTTGAAGCCTGATGGAAGCATAAAAATGAAAAACTCCTTAGTTGTACCCATGGGTGCAATTAGTTGAAATGCTAAAAGCACAACATGGTCTCCGGGCATGGACCATGAAACACTTAATAAATTGTTCCCACAAATTTACCCACTGAGGACTCAACAAATCATCACTAAAAATTGTAGCAATAACACTGAATGTAGATTAATCAAGCAATCATCATCAGTAAATGCTAACATCACAGTCAGCTTTTAATTTTCTTCCATGATGATGGGAGAGCAAAATCATCAATATACACTTTACCTTGTTCAGTGGTTTAAGCTGTTGATTCTATTGAAAAGACTTCGAGAAATTAGATGGAATTGTAGGCTGTCTTGTTTTGGAATTCAAAGGCATGTTTGAAGCTTTGGCCAATAAAGGGTTGTTGGTCTTTGAAGAGTTAAAACCATTGGACTTCACTGAATCATTTCGACCAACAATAGGTTTCAGATTCTCTGATTTATTAACAGCTTTATTAATGGCATCTCCAGCAATCTTCTGATCCTATGAGTAACATGGCAAGTCTTCTGACCCATATGACACAGGTTGTTGAAGATATATAGATGATATATAAGGCTACTCTCCGTTAATACCCACAAATCTAGTTGCATAAGGATTATAGCCAGGCAAATAATATAAAAGTGAATGTTATCAAACTGCATATTCTGATAAAGAAAGCAATACAATTTGTGTTAGACTATGTCCCTTCATATAAGTCAATCAAACAAAACATAAAGAATCCAGGTGATAACATACTGTGTATGAACCACCTCCAGCACTAAGATAACTTTGATCATCCATTTAAGTAAAGGCCCAATTGTATCCTCAAAATACAAGAAAGTAAGCAATAAAAGAGCAGTTTCATTACATATACTTGCAATGTCTTTCAGTTATTGGCATTCTAGAATAATCATATGTTTTAAGTTTTCTATCAAAGGAATAACTCCTTTGGTTTTGAGTAGTTCACTTCACTATCAGAAGATAAAAATTTAGTAAGAAATACATATCCAGTTTACACATCAAAAACCAACCTGGGTAGTAATAATTATAACAGCTAGTAGGTGGATAATAAACGCTTTGGTCTGAGTAGTTCTAAAGGTACAAGGAGGTGCCAAACTTTTAGCACCCTTGTATGGTCTGAGTTGCTTGTACAATTCATAATAAATGCAATCAAGACTCTTTGCTAATAAAATAAGCAATTTTATCCACTTTTCAAGATAACAGAGAGCAAAGTTCTAAAGGTACCTCAAAGCATAATGCACCATAATTACACTTTCACAGATATAGATGTGGACACTCTAACAAATCTAAAAAAATTAAAAATATTGGCTAAGAAAAATGTTAAAAAAGGCTATGTTAAGAAGAGCTACATGTTTTATTTAAAGAAATAAGAATATTATATTAGTTTTTAGATAGGTAAAGTTTAGCTTCTCCATGTTAGGTGCTCGGCGTCGTGTGCATAGGTATCTTGAAATTGGATTGCCAAACGGTTCTTACCAGTTCCATTGTATGGAAGATTTGCCTCATCAGAAAATGCTAGTCGCAATCGAATCAATCTCAAATTGTGCATATTGACCTTTAAGGCGTAGAAATAATGCTCAGTTGAACCCTTAAAAGTTCTCCCCAGTGTCTAAGGGCTTATGAATATTGCCAGGAAACTCAAGTGTGTATCGCTCTGTTAGGCTCAGCATCTATTATTTTCGAATTAGAGCACTCATTTTCAAGGTTGTCATTCCAAACTCTTGTCAACAAATTTCCAGTAAATAACAGAGTAAAACAAATTAAAACCCTTTTTAGCTGCAAAACCAGAAAGCAGAAATCCAAGCGAACCTTGAGTTAACAAAGGTTATATTGAGAACCCGGCCAACAGGATATATAACAATAAATTACACACCTATAGAGTTACCACTCTTTTCTCTACAGTTCGAACAGAAAAATGAATACCACACCCACCTACCCTCGCAAATAGAATTCACTTGCATCGAGAAAAGCCATATTTTCCACACAATAGGTACTAAATATCAAAACCTGTTTCACATTGATCCTTGCCGGCGTTGTAATAAAGAAAAATTTGATATCCAAACAACAGTTGAAATAAAAGAATAAACTAGAAAAACCTTGGAATGTGCCGTCTTCACCTAGGCTTTCTTTGTCAGTGCCGCCGCTTCATGAATCGGTTGTCGGCGAGAAGAACCATGCTTGTTCCTCGCCAAGCTTTTGTCTGAAGATGGAAATGGGTCGCCAAAACAATTTTCAGGTGTCATCGACGCCGAATGTGATCTAGGGAGGAATTGGGACTATTTCTCATGAGTTTGAATAGCAATTAGCATGCCTTTTTTTGCTGCTTCTGAAGTATGGTAAAAAAAGTACATAGATAGTCATTAGCATTAATTTTAGTACTTCGAATCTTTGCAGTACTACATAATCAGTTGATGATTCCATGTGATCTAATCTAATAGTATATCTTTTTATATAGCAAGCTAAATGTTTGTACTAGCATTGGTTAAAGATTTAATTACATGGTCAAATATTTGATGCTCAAGCTTCTATGATAATTGAAAAAAATACCATCCTTTTTCTCTCATCAATATTCAAAGAAATTGCTTGATATGGTTAAATGGTCAGGTATCAAGAGAGAATCTGCCTAATTTGTAAAGGACTAAATTGTGTAACTCATGCAGAACTGTGCAAAAGATGCCAAAGGCATCAGTTTTGTTGGCATCCATTTGATTCTCTTTGAGTAACAATAATATGGAAGAACATTTTTCTTAACATAGATGCGAAATATAGAAATAGCTATGCAAATTTCACCAAGTTATAGAATAGCATCAATTCCTTCCATAAGCACCAAGTGGCCTTGGCCTAGATATGGTTTTGAGTAAAAAGGGGAATAAAATATGGAAAACATGTCTTTTTGATATTCTCTAGAGTGCTAATTGTTGTGTATTAGATGTGATTCTATGTCTGCTTGCGACCAAATTTGAAGGTAATTGGAAATATTTAGCTACACAATCTAGCATAATCTCTATATAACGGCCAATAACCTAACTTATTCATAAATATAAGCACGTCAAATTTATGATCCAACCGTTAGATTTGTTAAAATTAGTAAAAAAATTATTTTAACCAAATTTGAACGTAATCGGATTTATTTAGCTAAACAATCTAGCATAATCTCTATATAACGGCCTAAAACTTAACTCGTTCATAAAGATAAGCACGTCAAATTGACGATCCAACCATTATATTTATTAAAAGTACTAAAAAAAATATTGTGACCAAATTTGAAGGTAATCGGATATATTTAGGTACACAATCTAGCATAATCTCTATATAACGGCCAATAACCAAACTTGTTCATAAATATAAGCACGTCAAATTTACGATCCAACCTTTATATTTGTTAAAATTAATAAAAAAAAAGTATTATAACCAAATTTGAAGATAATTGGATATATTTAGCTACACAATCTAGCATAATCTCTATACAACAACCTATAACCTAACTTGTTCATAAATATAAGCATGTTGAATTTATGATTCAATCATTAGATTTGTTAAAATTACTAAAAAAAAGTATTGTGACCAAATTTGAAGGCAATTGAATATATTTAGCTGCACAATCTAACGTAATCTTTATATTATGCGTCAAAACCTAACACATTAGTAAAAAAGCGCATATCTTTTAAAGCAATAATGCAATATTTATCCTTGAGGTTGCTATATCTTTTTGAAGCCACAAACACATAGAAAGGAATGTACAGTTTTTCTTTTTGCTTGGTTTACTTCATTTATGATTTTACTTGGACATAAGGTTTCATTTAGTAGCATCCTAGTAGTAGGCTTTATTTAAGGTTCCTTGTTTGTCTTTCTTAGAATTAACTACATACACCAGTACACTATGATTGGCAGTTTTGCTTTATTTATCCACACATACTAATGATTAATCATTTGTAGGCAGCATGTTAAAAAGTTATAACATGGTGCAAATTATTATCTGCTAAAAAGTTATTTGATGGTTCACATTATCATTTGCCTTTCTTTTCCTCATAAAGTCATGTTGAGCTTTTTAGGACAATGTGTTAGAAAATATTTGTGTTTGCTTTGGAAAACAAGAAAAGCCTCGAATGTCTCTTATGGAGTGAGCTTATTGTAATTACTACTATATGACTATGTGGTTGTAATTTACTCACAATATCTTTTTTTTTTCTTCATATGAACAATCTACCTTAATACTTACTTTCTCTGGTTGATGTCGGTTCTAACAAAAACAATGGATATTTCTATTGGGTGTTACATGATCTTAAAGCTGGCATCCTTCTATTCTATCTTTTTTACTTTTTGTTCCTTAGTGGTGGTATTATCCATTATAAATTTGGCCTTCGTTTGTATATGTGTGTATATGCATGGGAAATGTGTAAAAGCTTGTGTGTATTTAGGGTGAATGGGTAATATAGCTTGTCTTTAAATGTAGGTTGATACGATGACAGAAGCTCGAGCATGAATGTATAATAGGCTCTTATCTGGTAAAAAAGGGTTAACAAGGGTGTTTCTTCATGGAATTGATGAGTTTGTTCAATTTGTAACTACACAAGTTGATTTTACTAGTGGAGGAAAAATAAGGTGTCCATGCTCAATGTACAAAAATCGTAGGTTTTCTGAGTAGATGATGTAAAACTAAAGCTGTGTCAGAAGGGATTTATCCCTAATTACTATTAATGGCATGCTTATAGGGAACCTTATATTTTTAGTTCATAAAGAAGGAATAGCATGTAGGTTGATGATGAAAGGAGGAAAGTCCTATTGTAAGCCATCAAATTAGGGAAATGGTATTTGATGTAACATGACATGATATAAGATTTAATAAAACTATATAGATGGAAAAAGAGCCTAATACAAATGCACAAAGTTTCTATGATCTGCTACATGCTGCAGATGAGCCTTTATGGCTAAGTTGTAGTCACTCCCAGTTATCCACAGTTGTGCGACTTCTGAACATTAAGTCTGATTATAACTTACCTAAAGCTTGTTATGATGCAGTATCACAGCTGATTAAAGATGTCACACCTGAAGAGGATAAGCTGCCTAAAAACTTTTATGACACAAAAAAGCTTGTATTTGGGTTAGGACTTCCGTATGAACAAATAGATTGTTGTGTAAATGGCTGTATGCTTTTTCGAAAAGAGTGTATTGGGTTCACACACTGTATGTTTTGCAACCATCCTGGATGGAAGCCAAAAAAAAGGCTGGTTGCCAAAAAAAGGATGGTTGCATTCACACATTGTATGCGAAAATGCACTACCTCCCATTAACAGCAAGATTGCAACAATTATATGCTTCGAAAGCTACAGTTGAGCATATGAGATGGCATGTGGAACATGAATCCATTCAGAGCACCATTAGTCATCCTTCTGATGCAGAATCTTGGAAGGTTTTCAATAGCACACACCTAACATTTTCTTTTGAGGCTTGAAATGTAAGACTTGGACTTTCCACTGATGGTTTTGCTCCATTTGGGATATTTGGTAAGTAGTATTCGTGTTTGCCTATGATGGTAACACCATATAATATACCACCTCGCATGTGTATGAAAATGCCATACATTTTTCTTAGTACAATAATACCTGGTCCTAAGAACCCCAAGAAGAAGCTCGATGTCTATTTGCAGCCTTTGGTTGATGAATTGCTACATCTATCAGAAGTTAGAGTTCTTACATATGAAATTTCAAAGAAGCAAAATTTTTACATAAAAGCTACTCTAATGTGAATGATCGGTGATTTCCTAGCATATGTTATGTTATCTGGATGGAGTATAGCTGGTAGATTATCTTGTCCATATTATATGGAAAAATTGAAGGCATTTAGACTTTAAAACTCTAAAAAGCAATGCTTCTTTGATTGCCATCAATAGTTTTTACCATTACACTACCCTTTTCAGAAGAATAAGAGATCATTTAGAAAGAACCGAATTGAGGATTCAGTACCCCCACGTAGACTAAGTGGGGATGAAATATGGGCATAGGTGAAGGATTTTCCAACTATCATTGAAAATAGTGGGAATGACGTATCTGAAGGATACGGGAAATCCCACAACTGGAGTAAGCAAAGTATATTTTAGAACTTACCATATTAGAGGACAAATGTCATTAGGCATAATCTAAATGTAATGCATATTATTAAGAATTTTTTTGATAATATCTTCAATACAGTCTTTGACGTGAAGGGAAAGACAAAAGACCATGAGAATGCAAGGAGAGATTTACGTGAGATTTGCCGATGAAGGGATTTAGAGTTAGCAGAAGAAGGTACCAAGAAACCAAAGGCATGCTATTATATGGAAAAAAATGCTCGAAAATATTTGTGTGAGTGGATTAAATCTTTGAAATTCCTAAATGGTTATGTTTCCAATTTGTCAAGATGTGTGGATGAGAAGCAATGGAAATTATTTGGCCTTAAGAGCCGTGATTGTTATGTATTCATGCTTCGGTTGATACCAATAGCGTTTCGCTATTTGCTTCTAGATGTTGTCATTAATGCTCTAACATAATTGAGCTTGTTTTTCAAGGAATTGACTTCTAGAATGTTACGTCTTGAACAAATTTTGAAACTAGAAGAGAATATTACTATGATAATATGCAAATTGGAGAAAATTTTTCCCTCAAGCATTTTTTATTTAATGGAATATTTGCCAATCCATTTACCGTATGAAGCTTTAGTGGAAGGTCCTGTGCAATATGGGTGGATATATCCTTTTGAGAGGTTAGTTAAATATCTAATTTATTATTTTTTTAAAACCTCAATTTGTTAATATCTATATTGATAAATCTCCAACCATAGGTTCTTGTACAATTTAAAGAAGAAGGTGAAATATAAAGCAAGAGTTGAAGCTTTAATTTGCAATGCATACCTAGTTGAAGAAGTTTTGACGTTTTGTACTTTTTACTTTGATTGTAATGTCAAAACAAAGAGTAGAAGGGTTGAACGAAATGACGATGGTGGTGGTTTTGATGAGTTAACGAGGTCAAGTATTTCAACATTTAGCTATCATGGGTAGCCATCAGGTGTTGCAAAGATGAGGTGCCTATCAGATAAAGAGTATGATGCAGTTGTATTGTATGTGTTGCTAAATACTGAAGAGGTCTAACTATATGTGGAGTGAGTATGAATTTGCACAAATTGTTTTGGAATGAGATAAATTTTAACATCTCACCATTTTTTTTATTTAATAAAATTTAGGCTATTGAAGGTTGAGAAGTGCTCTAATATAACCAACATTTCTGATTCTAATTTAGAGTGAGCATTGGAAAGAGAGTTTGTTCAATGGTTGAAGGAATATGTAAGAATATATCTAATGTCGTGTCATCCTAAATTTCCATTCTAATTAACTTCATCTTTTTTAGTTATAATATTTTTGTGTCAAATAGGTGCACATTCTAGGTAACAATGTTTCAAACGATGAAATAAAACATCTGAGTTGGGGGCCAAAGAGATTTGTGCGCACGTACACACAGTTTTTTGTGAACGGCTACAACTTTCACATAGTTGCTCATAGCAAATAAAAGGCCACTACAAATAGTGGTGTATACATAAAAGGTTCTAATAATGATGATGGAGGCACATTGGATTACTATGGTACTTTGAAGGAAGTGGTGGAACTGGAGTATCCTAGTTTGCCTGTTAAACATGCCTATTTATTTCATTGTGATTGGTATGATCTAAGACATGACATGGGAGTAAGAATTCATCCTAAGTACAAACTACTTGATATTAATCCTAAAAGATTATGGAACAAATTTGAGCCATTTGTACTTGCATTTCAAGCAACTCAAGTGTATTTCGTACCATATCCAAGTCCCAGAAAGGATACTGCAGATTGGTTGCATGTTTGTCATGTCGCTACAAGATGAACATTAGAGATGGCTATAATTGATAGTTTATTACAAGAACATGAAGTGCAGAATCCAAGTATTGATATTATGGATGATCCATTAGACAATCTAAGGGACCCAAACAATATTTATGAAGATGTGGATCCCTCTGCTAATGTTAGTTAGCAAGAGAATGACGAAGACTTGAAAAGTAGTTCCGATAAATCTGATATAGTAATACCTACTTCAGAGTTAGAAGATGAAGTAGATAGCGAATTCTGTAGTGAAAGTGAATAGATATAATATGTTAGAATTTTGAGACATATTTATATTTTGTAGTCATTTTTTTTTTTGGATGTATTCAATTGAACATATTGATTTTGTTTCATTTATCTAATAAAATCGTGACCATTTGTTGATTATTTAGTGGCTTTTTCCTCAAATTTTAACCATATTCTATTTTTTTTTTGGATTGTTCAAATGTCCAAAACCAGTGACGTTATTGATTTATATGTTTTCTTGGACTGGCAGGGCTGCGGGAATCTGTGGGGTTTTTAGTCGAACAAGGTTGAAGCTGTTCCCAACTAACATTGGCACGGTTCTTATTTAATGCATATAACAAAATTAAATCTTCATAAATCTATCACAAGAGTGGAAAACTCATTGGACCTTTTCTTTTAAACTTTGTTGGAGTGTTTGACTGTTGATGTGTGGGTGTTGTGTTGATATTTATGTTGTGGTTTTGAGGAATTGGAGTTGTGATTTTGTTGTAAAAATGTGAGTGAAGTGGCTCGAAAAAATGCTAGTGGGACTAAATTTCTTAGCACACTTTTTTCTTTCTTATTTTGTTTCTTATGCATAAGTTATTTCTAGTCTTAGTTACCATAAAATGCACTATATTTCTTGTATTGAACTGTATTTTATGCTATATAAATCTTGAATTGTTTTGCTGCTATTTTTTGTGATTTTGGTGAACATTTGCATTGAAAATTATTGGGGTGTTTAACTGTTGAAGTGTGGGTGTTGTGTTGATATTTGTGTTGTGTTTTTGAGGAGTTGGAGTTGTGATTTTATTAGGCTGTTTAACTGTTTAAGTGTGGGTGTTAGCTCATTCACTATTCTCATATCCTACAACACTATTTCAGAGAGTGTGTATCTTCATCTGGGAATATTTAATTGATTTTGATTTTAGTATCTTTTAAGGATCCCTAGTAATAAAGGAATTTTTCATGAGAATTTCCAGGAGTCTATGACTTCTTGTTTACAGGAATCTAAGTCTATGAGAATTTCCATTTTGAATTTCATTCTTGGCCGCCACCACAAGTAAATATATTGAATGTTTCAACTCACTAGAATAAAGTACAAGGTTGTTAGACCTAATCTAGGGAAGTCATGTTAGCTTCAAGCCTATTAACATTTTCTTGTGAAGTCAAATGGCTGAAGAAAATCAATACCTGTTTGAAGGTTGATGATTAGTGACCAAACTTTTGAGGAGTAACAATATGAGTTCAAAGGCATATTATGATTGAAAATTTACACTTAGAGCAGAATGATAAAATGGTGCCACTCCAAAATAGTGACAGAAGATTTATAATATCTTCTTGGGAAAATTTGTTTTTTGACATGATGTAGCTCTTAACGAGAGCTAAGCTGGTTGGGATTATGAAGTTCTTTTAATGTTGACAAATAGAAATTAGTAGATTAACCGATATGTACCACACGGAGAGGAATGGAGGTTACAATATGGGTTTGCATATAGGACAATGCTTCCCTTAGTGAGGAATTTGAAGTTACAAAAAGAATCTGGTTTTTATAATTCTAGTATTGGATAGATCAATAGAAATGCTCTTTGCTGTTGTCCAGAGAAAAGTTAAGGAAACCACTCTATCTCAGTGAAGGAAGCTTAATGATACAAATTGATTTGAATGTCATTATTATTTCATTCCAAAGTGGCAAATTATTGGCATTAATGCTTACTGCCGTAATAGTTTGGGATTCCTAACAAACTCAAAAATAGTGTGCTGGAAGAAATACATTATCTAGAAAAATCAAGCATTACCTGAAAACTAAATAAGATTTCTGAAAGCTCTTTAGCTAGTTACACTTAGTATGTAGTGATGATCTGTTGCACTATTGGATTTACAAGTTAAATGAACATCTGGAGTAAGTTTTAGTGTGAACAAGTTTGTTCTTGAGCAGGAACTATTTCACAAAAGATTTGAACCTAGATTGTGCACTATTAGAATATTCTTCATCTTTTTTTATTTTTTTTTTAAATTATAAATTTTGTGTTTTATTCTGTTTTTCTATTTTTCGTGATGGGTTCTTCCTGATAACTTGTCCTTCACAAAAGGCAGAGAAGCACAATTTCTAAAATGATGCCATTTCCATCTATAATCAAGATTAGCATATTTTTCCTTAGGATGGCTTGGGAAATGAAATCATAGGGCTGAGTTTTCTCAATAGAGAAATGATGAAGTAAGAAAGTAGTGATTGGTATGATAATGAGTTCTTATCCTTGTCATGTAAACAAAAGAAAACTGGAATGATGACCTATGGTCAAACAAAGACGTTGAAAAGTATGGTTTCCAATCCAGTGATCTCATGCCATTAATGGAGTGGAAAGAGATGAAATAACCTATTTCAATTGAATTCCTAAGACCTGCATATGTCATAAAGATATTTGCTCTTGCGTCCATGTTCTTTGCTGCACCACTGTAGATCATACTTCGTCATCGTTTGCCAAATAGAAAACTTTTGCAAAGTTAAAACATTCTTTTATTGCTAAAATTTCCTTTTGCATACCAAGCCTTTTAGATTTCAACCCCCTTGTGGCCATCTCTAACGTCTATAAGTAATGGATTTCTTACCCATAATTTTATGATGTCTTGAGTTAGTTATAAAATTTTCTGTATCTTACCTCAGTTACTAAGATTGTATAGCACAATCAACCTTAAAGTGAGATGTCCAACAGTGTATAGAGTAATTCCTAAGGTTTTCTCGTCTCTTGGTGTGACAGCTTAAAGGATTCTCTGTGTTACTCTATTTCTTTTATAAATTTCTGCTATTTAGCCACTACTTTTAGCCTAGGTTTCTATTTTTTTGGCCATTTATCTGCATTTTCCTTCACTTCATAAATCATCAAATAAGAATGAAAAATGCACCAAAACAACCTTCTTGACCATTGGTTAACACCCTAACATTGAAAAGCTTACAACAAAAAAATTTCCCATAACTACATGCATTCTTTAAACTTTAGCCATCAAAAGGTTCCTTAATGTGAGTGAAGTGGCTGAAAAAATATGAGTAAAGTGGCTACAGTGAGGCGGATTCTTGTCCTCTTGTTAATGTGACTGAAGTTACTGCTCCTGCAAGCTCTGAAACAACCCCTCTATCTTTTCTTTTCTCTTTTTACTTTTCTCCTCTCTTTCAGTGACATAGTCACTTGTATTCACCCCCAACAGAAAATCAGAATTCTCCAAATACTAGCCATAGAGCAGTAGATGATTTTCGTACTCCACCACTTATGTTGCCTGCCGCTACTGATAGCCATAATGCTAGCAATTCTAGAGAAAGCATCCAGCTAGAGATTCGTTCTGAGCAAGCCGAGTCAATCACTCACAATGAGTGAGTTGCGCCTATCACTCCTAATGATCAAGTTGGGTCTATTCTAGCTCAGGAGAATGTGCAAAACTCTAACTTGTCTACAGCTATTACTATGCCAGCACAGGGTAAGATTGAATGTTGGATTGAAGGGGATGAGTAAGTGATTTCAAAATTTGTTATTTTCTGAAATTTAGCATTCATTCTAAATGTATCAAGCAAAATCCTTAAATATTTATTTTTCTATCTAGGATTCTTTGCAATGCCAAGCCGCTCAATAAACCAGTGCGATCTATTTGTCCAACCATAGAATCTATGTTTTCAGGACCATATCCTACTTGAAAAAAGGTCCCACCTACCACAAGGGATGTATGGTACGCTGAGTGGTCTGTAAGTATTAAATTTATTTTTTTTCAATTATAGCTATAGGTTGTATTTTATGCTTATTATGCTAATTTGGTAATTTTGTATGGGAAAACTACAGAAAGAATACAAATGGGACCACAAATATGATTCGATCATGAGAGCAAAATGGGAAAAAAAAAGAAGAAGCCAATAACAGTTATAGGTACTTGATGGAAAAAGTACGAAACAGAGATATCTCTCATGATTTCATAAAAGAGGAGCATTACAATGAGCTTCGAGCATATTAGGATAGTGATGCATTCAAGAAAATGTCAAAGACTATGTTAGCAAACAAGAAGAGTATTTTAGGAGACTCAAATCATTCAGGAGGATTTATCCGAACAACTGTACATAAGAGAAAGCTTGTATAATAAATAGAATTTTCTTTTAATTCATCATTTGCAATGCATTTGTAATTATTGTTCTTATGTATAATACGTTACAACTTACACTTTATGACAATTTCGTAGGAGAAGAAATACCATAGAGAATATTCGCAGATGGACATCTATGTCTTCACTCACATAACAAACACTAAAGATGAGGTTGAGCAAGTGCTAAAAAGAGAAAGGCTAATGCTAGAGGGGGAAGAGGAGCTGCCAGAGGTGCCAAAACTTGTCTTTATTGACAAGTGATCTAAGGACATATACGTAAGTGTCATATCGACTGAAATATAAGATCAACATATTTATACTTTTGGTTTTACGAGATCTAATATGATTGCGGTGTTATTTTAATGGGGATCCAATGAAATTATTGTTTTCATAATATTGACTAGTAATCCACAACAGTTTGAATTGTTGATTGTTAAGGATTGGTGTTATAATTAGACCGAGAATTTAATTGGTATTGTGTGATTGGACTTAAACTACTTGGGACTAGATTGTGTAATTAGTATTGAGATTGGCTTTGAAATTTGAATTGAATTGAGTTGCAATCTGATTTTACCTGCTGAGTTTAAACTGATATATGATTGAGCTACCTTTGAAGTGAAATGTTAAGCTTTAGTTATAGTTGACTGGATACTGGTTTTATATTATTAAACTTGAGAAGAGAAGTTAAGTTTTATTGGTTGATTTGTGTTGGTTAATTACTGCATTTGTGTTGGTTAGCTAGTGATTTGAGCTTTGAAATGTGGATTGTTGAGTTTCTGCTATAGCAATTATGAGGTGGAGCATGTCGATTGTTTGATTGAGTTGTGAAGTGTGGGATATATTGAAACTTGTGTTGGAACAATTGGTTTGATTGTGGTAGAGTTCTGACTTGATTGTTGTTCATTCAGGGGAGTTGATTTTTGATTGGTGAATTGAGTGGTAATATAGTACCACATGGAAAATTTTGAGTGAAGTGGCTGGAAAAAATGTGAGTGAAGTGGCTTCAGTGAGGGGTATAGTTGTCCTCTTGTTTAGGGTTGGAAAAATGTAAGTGAGTGGTTGGAAAAATGTGAGTGAAGTTGCTGCTCATGAAAGCTTTGCAACAACTCCTTTATCTTCTCTTTTCTCTAAAAACTTGTTCTTGGTTAGGGCTATTTTTTTGGGAGGCTGTTTTGTTGGGACTATTTTGGTAGCATGTATAAATTTGGTTATTGGGTTATTATTTATACTATACTATTTTCATTGTTACAGGCAAGGTACCAAGAGGAATTGCAAAAAGAGACGGAGCTAAAAACAAATCAAACACCTGAAGGGGAGCAACCAAAACCAGTTAACAAGGTTAATGTTTGGTTGCGAGTTGTAGGACCACCAAAAAAGGGTAATACAGTTTACAGCATGGGATCCCTCAATTTGAGCTACCTAGAAAAATCTGCTGCATACAAGTCAACCTCTTCATCGTGTTCGTCAGCACAATCTACAGAATATGTCCAAAGGTCAAAATTGCAAAGTGTTGACGAATCATTATACAAGGCTATTCAAGAACTACAAGAAGCGAATGAATGCTTGTAATCTAAGGTGAAATCCTTAACATCAGAAGTTAAGGAACTCAAGGGAGAGGATGCTTCACGAGCTAGATCTTGAATTTATTTCATATTTTGGACTACTGAAATAAAATATTATTTTAAGATCTTAAAAAATACTTTATTTGTTTTTTGTTTCACATAAAAGTTTGATGTACTTTTGTTATGGATATTGATGTTCTTTCAATATGGATGTATGACTTTTGGTATGAATGTACTTTTAATATTATGTAGGATTACTTTATTAAATATATTTATGGATTGTATAGTGATAATATAGTTCTATTTATCAATGGAAAATAAATTGGTAATTACCAACAAATAATCTGTTGGTGCATATCAAATGAAATTTACAGGTGTTACCAACACACAATCTGTTGCTATTTACCACCACATATTTGCAGGTACTTACCAATAGATTTATCTGTTGCTACATACCAACAGAAATCACCAACACAAAATTGCAAGTGCATACCAATAGATTTATCAGTTGGTACATACCAACAACAATCTATTAGTGCTTTCCAACAAATCGTTGTTGGTACATAACAACATCACCTTGCAACTGCTTACCAATAGATTTATCTATTGGTATATACCAACAGAGTATGTTTGCAGTGCCAATTAAATTGTAGTTGGTAAGTTATCAATACGCGTTTTCTTTTTTGACATTTACCAACTAAGTACCAACTAAATCGTTTGTTGGGAATGAATAATAATTACCAACAACATAAATATTAAATAAACTCCAAAATAAAAATAATTACATAACCTTTGAATAAATACATCAAACACTTAAATAAATAATATCTCAAATAACAATCCATGGAAATAAATTTGGTTACAAAAATACAGAGACCTAAAATAATATCAGCATAATTCTTTGATCTCGCTCTTAAATAATTTTCTCTATAAAACATGAATAAAATTGTGTGTGATGAAATCTTAATAAGTTTCGTGTGCGCCAAGTGAAAATTTTCAATAAATATTTTTCATGATGACGCCATATTACTGGAACGGTTTACAAAAAAGATATTCTATGATTTCCTAATACACAGAATAATTCATGGGGATTCACAATTTCAAAAAACTAACTATGGCATTAATATTTCTGGGAAAAATAAGTTAACTTTCGAGATCATAACATCATTCACAACATTCCCAACATTCGTATTGAGCTTTTCATACATAACCATACCATATTTTTCAAAATATGTTTTCAATATAAAATCACATTGTGAGCTTATATCAATCGATAGGACCTTGTCCCATCAACAAAATTGCCCTACAACACGAATAGGATCTCAATTCTATCGACAATATATATATATATATATATATATATATATATATATATATATAAATATGAATACATGTCACTACAATTAAATATATGGTATGTCTTACGACACGGATGTCCCATGTCTGATATCTGTTTTTCCCAATAGAAAATGTGTTACTAGTTAAGGACGGCTTTACATCTGACACCTCACAAAAAAGAGACCACAATCTGGAGGTGTCCACTAACTAGAAAGCATTTTCAAATGCACACAAATTAGTATAAGCACATAGCCTATTTGAGTACTCAATAATCACAATCACAGTCATAAATCACGATAGATCAACATAATATCTTTTCTCAAAAGAGATTAATGTTTTTGAAAATTCATTTCCAAAACATGTATATTCCCAAAAATAATTTGATATACAAAATATTCCTATAGGTTTAAAATAATTTCATAAAAATTTATCCATTCCAAGATTTCATAGTTATATAATTCAAAAGTATCATAAATATATTTCATAACAATTGAAGTTAATAGTTCAAGATCATGCTATGTCTTTCGTAGTCATTCTATGCTTGAGAATTTCAATTCTAACTGCTTAACAAAATCAATGCAAGATTTTCTATTCAACATATCATGTATAGAATATTTTCCAAAAATGGAGCATGCTTAGACATTTCATAATCGTATAAAATACTATTTACTTTACCATAAAACAAACATGCTTCTAATGTACAATTTCCATAAAATAATCATACATGATTTACAAAACATAAATTGCATATGAAAATCATTTCATAAATATAATTATTTACATGTAAATATCGATTAATTTATAAAGCACAACCTACACATGAAAAGTAATTTCATGAATGTGTGGAATTACCTTGAGTCTTAGTAAGAATAAGCAAATCTCAACTTAAACTTTTGGGTCAAGCTCTTGTACATCCACCAAATCTTACACAAATGAATATATATCAATTCCTACCAATGAACTTAAGCTTAATATTATTCCTTCAAGATAACCACGATCTTAATCAATCCTAAACTCATAACTTATGTCACATCATTCCCCAACAATAATAAACACATAATCTACGAACATCAAACATATATAACATAAAATTATAATATAATCATACTCAGGAAATACACATTATCAAATTGATCATACAACCTCAAAATATTTTGCATATAAACTAGCTACCTAAGAAGTATATCTTACATACAAGAACAAATACAATGACATCATCAATTGAATATCAAGGTACAGTAATAAACATGATAAATAAGTCCATATCATCATATAATCAAATCAATTTGAGTGCATAAAGAGTTCATATCTAAATAATAGGTTTTCAAGTCATTTTCAAATAAATGATTTAGTGTAAATAGGGAAAAAAAGAACATAATTTGAGCTGATTAGATAACTAAGCAAATGAACTCAGAATTCACTTTTCAGAATATAAATTTAGTATATAAGAAAGATTCAATATAAATTTTACTTAAAGATCATATTTTTAAGTGGGTTATTTTATTGCCCAAAATCTGAGTATCGCTATAGTAGTTCTAAAAATTACTTTGGCCATGATTTTCAAAAAATTATTGAGAACAATATACAAGTCTTGGCCATGATTTTCAAAAAATTATTGAGAACAATATACAAGTCTAAATTTGGTGATTCTTATTACTAAATACTCTAAGATCTTAAAGTTTCATATATAAAAATTTCAAATAAAAAATCAAACAAAAAAGGGGTTGGTCAAACAATACGCCAAAGTTGCAGTATTTTGATAGTTCATCAGAAAAAAATAGAGTATCGTAAAAAATTCATATAAAAACATCCAGCTATGATATTTGAGCAAATCCAATGGTGGATAACTGCTAAGGCACAATAGTTTTATATAGAAATAAATTACAGCAAGTTCCTTAATGAAATGTTTCAGCACTAGAGCCAAAACATCACATTAACAACAATTCTAGCATAACATCTTGTTTTCTCATGCAAAGATAACAATCAATTCAACATAAATACTCCACAAACTCTCAAAATGAACCATTCAAATCAAATCCACATATTATAAGCAATATCTCATCATTTCTTCATCATCATATTAATCAAAAAAATATTTTTTAATGGAACAAAAATCTGTCTAGCAAAGACCATATTTCCATAACATGATTTTCAAAGAGAAAAATGGATTAAAATCACTAATTTCTTGGAGAAGTCACTTGATATCTTTAATATATAGAAACAAAGGCTTCAAATTCAACTATCAAGCAAGTGTTCTTCAATTTCCTCAAGAAAAATAAAAGAACAAGAGAAGGGAGATAGGTTTTAGTTGGGCGAGGAGAGGCAGAAAAGAAAAATGAAATTTTCTTATGAGAGGGTGGCCTAAAATGGGAGGGTTTAGGTTTGGGATTTTAGTTTAAGGGTCTAGATTGTTTCTTACACAAGAAGAAAAATCAAAATCTAAGAATTAAAGTAATTGAACGGTGGAGATTAAATAAAGTGTAAGATGGTAATTTAAAACACTTGGATGGTTTAGATTAATTTGTTTGAATAAGATATGCAAATGGCTATCTTAGATTTAATAAAATGTAAATTTGAGATCATTTCAAGTGTATGGGTAAGATTAAAACAAATGGATGATGAACATTAAATGTTAGTGTTGTGCCCTAGAGGCAATCACTTGTACTATGGCACATTTTATTTTATTAAAAAACATTATTTATCTTACAGGTTCTTTTATTTACTTTAAGTAATATAACTGTTCGATAAAGTCCCTAATACAACACTGTGTTAAGGAAATCACGATAGAGATCATGATATGAGATTCCTACTTCACTGGATGGTGTTAGTACTTAAATAGTCTCTAGTCATAGTATTAATGAGACATGACATTATTAATGCGTTAAGACTAGCATGTGTTAGACTTCCTGATTTGATCAGGCGGTGGTTCTCATAACCATGAGTATTGTGATACTCAAGTTAACACATGGATGCTTGTTAATGGAACAAGTTTATTTGATGATCTAACTTTGAGATAATTACATGGATAACTATTTAGTGCCAGTGATATAATCTCAATATAGCAAACGTGCAAGTATCCTTAGACTTGAGATCTCCAAGGTACTTTGTTTGTTGAGCTTTGTATTTTGATTCCAATCTCCGGAGCTCGATCGAGGGCCGCCTATGGGATGGATATTGGGTACATTGTGAGATAAACGAAAGTAGTTGAGAGGGTCAATAAAGGATTCACCACTCCTAATAGTAGGGGCGAATATCTCACGACCACTTGTAGGAATTACTACTCGAAAAGTCTTTGGCCAAGACGATTATGTATTGGAAACAGTTTCAATTGATACACATCTAGAGTAGTGGGTTCCTAGTACAAGTACTATTGTATTCGGGTCAGAATTAATGCTGGAGGGAGTTGGCACTATTTCCGTACTCCAAACCGAATGAGATATTGTATGGTGAAAGGAGTTAATTGCACTGAAATTTGTTATTGAAGGGTTCATGTCAAGCCAGTTGACTTCTTGGACTCGTGGGTGGTCATGATGTGTTGCTAGATACCACTCATGATCTGTGAATATGTGTTTATTAATTGATGAATTAATAAACCAATCCTAATTAGAATTAATCCTGTTAATTCTAATTAATTATGGATTATTAATCTCAAAGACGTTAGGATTAATTCATGTTCACTATCAATTGACTGGAAAACCTAATAGGTCACACACAATAGAGGATTATATATTCAAGATGTTATTTGATAACATAGTGAGGTTAATTGAGAGAAAGAGAAGTTATTGTGGACAAATTATAATTAGTTATAATTTGTGGTCCAATTTGTAATTGTGAGAACATGGTTTTTCCAATTACAATTAGGGAATTTTAATAGGATTAGAATTCTTAGTTTTGGGAAGGGAAATTTCGTGTGACATATTAACAAGACACACGAAACCCTAGCTGAATAGTGACACACGAAAAACCAGCAACACTCGACCTTCTTTTCTCTCTATCTCTCTCAATTGTCTTGAGAAACAACCCTAGCTGCCATCTTATTTCTACTAGCACATGAAAGTTTGGTGCTTGAGTATTCCTCTGTGTGGATTATTGTTAGAGATAATCATGCACTGTGATTATAGTGGTTAGACATCCAATTCTCGTGGAGTTTGCACAAGAGGATTGCTGGATCACGCCTCGACTTGAAGAAGAAAAATTTTTGTTCTTTGGACGATCACCCAAAGGTAAAAGCTGTTACATTTATTATCATTATGTCTTGTTTTCCACATATAGACGGGTCTTGGAAGGGTATCTCGTTTTATTTTCCGTTGCACCGTATAGGATACGAGCCTGGGATACCCAACATTAAAACACTTGGATAAGTTATAAAATGAATGTCTAGGATTTTATGAGAAATAAATGGCTAAGATTAAAACAATCTAATGGCTCACAATGCACAAGAGATGGCGGCATTAATGAGCGGTATGAGAGGAATTTTGCAAGCTCTTGGGTGCACTAGGGTTTAATGTAATAAAAACTATTTAATAAAAATAATTTTGTGCGAAAATAATGAGTATAAGTTCAAATAGTTCGCACATAGTTCAAAAGTTTTCAAAGTATTCATGGTCTTGGTCATACACAAGTCAAAATTAATTCAAGACATATTAAAATAGCTAACATATTGAATTAGTGCTTATATTTAATAAAAATCAACATCGAGTCATTTGAAAAATCGATTTCTAATATTTACTCTAGAAACGTACTTTTTCACCAAATAAAATGCATATATTACTTTTTAATAAATAATTCCACATTCCAACACAAAATTATTCACCACAAAGCATCATAATATATTCACATAATTATACACAAATTTCCTACACAAATATTTCAATAAAAAACAAATACTATAAAACTTAGTCATGCAATTTATTTAAATAAATTCTCATCAAATATTATGCTCATGAATGCAGTCTTGTATATTTTTATGCATGAATAAGAAAGGTGTTACAATAAATAATTTAAAAACAAAGGGAGGAGTATAGAGCTCAAGCGACACTGCCTATCCTAGAAAAAGCTGAAGCAGAATAAAAATATCTGTCAAAATATGCACCTTTTGTCCTATACCCATAACGGTTGAAGAAAGAAAAGAATGATGAGCAATTTAGGAAGTAATTGGAGCTTTTCAGATAATTTCACATTAATCTTCTTCTTGTATAAACTTGAGCACAAATACCTAAAGGACACAAGAAAATAAAATACACAATGGAAGTATGCAATTAGTTTTTTTTTTTTTCATTCCATAGTTAAGGAATACTTACTTTTAAGATGCTTAGGTTGAAAAATCAAAATCGGATTCAAGTTTGACGGAGTCTTTCGGATTGGAATTGTTACCTGTTCCGTAGAGATACCAGCCAAGTGTCAACTTCTTCGCATCAAACATGCACTAGATCGCTAGTTCTCGATCTTCCAGAGTATTCTTGAACCTCTTATAGGCAATCTATTGGTGAAAATAGAATTAGGATGAAGAATTAATGGAAGAATCTATGGGGGAGCTATTAAGGAAAAAAGAATAAAGTGGTTAGAGAATGAAAGTTGTTTCTTTGTTTCTTTTTTTTACTATCACTTACGTGAACCGTGTATTGCATGCACAAATATATCACAAAACAAAAGCTTCCTTTTTCTTAACTTCTTCAGGCCACCGTCTTCTTTTCTTTTTATTACATGTGGTGGCTACTAGGATTCCTAAAACCTTGGTAGCGTCCCGCATACAACCTAGTGGGGCAGGGATCTTGGCCTACTTTTAATAAGTGCAAGACTTGCACACACACACACACACACACACACACACACACACACATCCAAGACAATTAATTAATAATCTAATTAATTAAATTGACTCCAATGTATTATTCTAGTCTAAATAAATAATTATTAGACTTCTAGAATATTTCTTCCAATATTAATTTCATCCACTAAGCCCAATAGTAAATAAATTACTAAGGTTACTTAAGCTACTATGGGGACCAAAAGACATATTATTCTTGGCTACTTAAATTGATCATAACACCCCTGCTAACAAATAATTGTATTTTATTAATCACTATATGGAAATATTAATCCCAAGAATAATATTGCAAGTGCAATATCTTTGACCTACAAGTGTAATGAAAAAAAAAACCCCTTTATGTAACACCAATTATTAAGATAGGAAAAGTGTACTATCACATTTCTCAATGACGTCTATCATCTTTTGATATTTAGTCTGATAATCCAAGACTTCCACTATATACCTACTTATCTTAGGGAGTTACCCAAAAGCATGCATACTTATCCATGTTTTCTAAGGCCTTGGATTATTTAGATTATTCTAGTCAATCACAAAAAGGGTGATTAATCTTCACTTAGTGAAATATAGAAACTCTATTATATAAATCCTTCTTAATTAATTAGAGTCATACACACCCAACGTATAAGGTTATTGACATTAAGATCTTACCTATCATGTTTCAGAGTACACAAGTCCAGTTTTACTAAACCATCAACTTACACTCAAGTCTTATGGTACTCATTCATGCTGTAGCAGAATAGTCTGATTTTTTTAAAATATTATACTTTGTTAGAAACTACTATTATAAGTTCCATTCTACGTATTCTAAATACGCTTATACTAATGGTTTGAGTGAATTACTCACTGATTAAAGGAAATCCATTCTTTATTTAGAAGCTAAAGTATAATGATCTTACTTTGACCAAACACCTACTTTCATCAAATGATCAAGAATAATATTTTTCCTTGTATGTTAGCAACACATGATCTACACCTTACTGTGAAGTACGACCCAATAAGTAGATCACTTACTAATATACTTAGACCTTAATATGAAAATATATATAAATAGATAAATATTAATGAATGAAATATTTTTATTACTTTTAAAAATACACAAATATATAGTTTATTTTGCTATACATTCTAACAATTTCCCATTTGCACTAAATAGACTATGAAAGTCCATATGTGTCTACCCCTGTGACATCTGGATGTCTTCAAAACATTTTTTCCGTTAAAGGCTTGGTAAAAGGATTCGCTAGATTGTTTGTCGAAGAAATCTGATCAACCATTATATCTTATTTCTAGATGAATTCCCAAATCAGGTGATACTTCCTCTCAATGTACTTACCCTTCCTATGGTCTTTGTATTGTAACACAACTCCAAAATTTCCACAATATATGGTGATAGGCGTGTCCATTGACGGTACAATTCCAAGTTCCATGAGAAACTTATGGTGCTAAACCACTTCTTTTGAAGCCTCTAAAGCTGCCACATACTCAGCTCCATAGTGGAATCAGCAATGCAAACTTGCTTGATACTCTTCCATGAAAGAGCTCCTCCAGACAAAGTGAAAATATATCTATGAGTAGATTTTCTTTCATTTTTATATGCCTGGAAGTTTGAGTCAGTATAACTGGCAAGAACTAAATCATCAGCTATGTAGACAAACATATAATCCTTCATACCATTCAGGTACTTGAGTTACTTCACAACTTTCCAATGTTTTTCCCTTGGATTTGATTGGTATCTGCTAATCATACCTACAACAAAACAGATATCTAGCCTTGTACAAAGCATGGCATACATGAGACTTTCTACTGCTAAAGTATAATGAATCCTAATCATTCTTTCCTTTCCTTCCTGTGTCTTATGACACGACTTAAAAGATAAAGTCAATTCATGCCTAAAAGGTATGATTTTCCTTTTGCACTGATCCATGCTAAACTTGACCAATATCTTGTCAATATAAGTAAATTGGGATAAACCTAATATTCTTTGTTTTTTATCTCTAAGAAGCTTTATACCAAGAATGTAGCTAACTTCTCCCATATCTTTTATGCTAAATTGACTTTATAGATGACAATGTCCCTACATTTTTTCTAATGAGTAGAATATTATCTACATAAAGTACCATAAAAGACACATTTCCATTTACTTTTCTATACGTGCATGGTTAATCCATGATTTTTATAAAACCATAAGACTTTATAGTTTTATTAAAATGCATGTTCCAAGCTCACAATGCTTGCTTAAGTTTATAAATTGGAACTTCTTCAGTTTGTAGACCATATGTTTTTGGCGTCTCGCAATAAAGCCTTCAAGCTGGGTCTTATAGATGTTTTCGCTAAGATAATCATTAAGAAAAGATGTCTTGATACCTATTTGTTATATCTCGTAGTCGTAATGACATGCGACGGCCAAGAGTATACATATGGACTAAAGCATGACTGCCAGTGAAAAGGTCTCCTCTTAATCGATTCGTTCTTTATGAGTATAGCATCTTAAAAATAACCTTACTTTATAGATTTCTGCCTTTTCATTTGTACATCTCTTTCTCTTATCTACCCACTTACACCTAATGGGTTTAATCCCTTCAGGTGTAGTGACAAGATCCTAAACTTTATTGAGATACATAAACTCAACCTCAGCTTGCATTGCCTCTTGCCATTTGTCTTCATCAATATTAGCAATGGCCTCATCGTATCTAATGGAATCTTGTATCTTATAGTTGGTGACTATCTCAAAAACTTTTCTAGTCCATCTGTTTGGAACCCTAGATACTCTCCTACTCTGACTTGGCTGAGTTTGTATAGGAACACCTTATTGTATCTCTTTAGGTTCTTTAATTGGGGTATTAGAAGTTAAAGTATTAGTTATTTTCTCTTTCAATTCCATCTTACTTGAAACCTTAGTGGACACACTTTGTTCATTCTCTAAGTATCTAGCATGAGTATTAACACGTACTTTATGCTCTTTAGGATGATAAAAGTATCCATCCCTTATTCTTTTTGGATACCCTACAAAGTAGCACAATATCAGTACATAAGTTGAACAAACCCATACCTTGAGATAATTTAGACTGAGCTTAAGTACTGATTTGGATAGCACTAAGTTTAGAATATATGTTGTTGTTTCTAGAGCAAATAAAAAAAAAAGAAAAAGAAAAAAAGAAGAGTTGCATGACTTATCATGCTCCTAATCATCTCTATTAATGTTTTATTTTGTCTCGTAGCTACTTCGTTCTACTGGGGAGTCCTAGGCATAGTTAGTTGAGGTACGACTCCTTGATATACTAGATAGTCCTTGAATTTACAAAATGAGGTACTCCCTATCATGATCCGATCTCAACTTCTTGATTAGTTTACCTATTTAATGCTCCACTTCAGCCTTAAACTTCTTAAATTTATCAAAAAAAAAAAAAAAAAAATCAAACTTACACCTTATTAGGTAAACATAACCAAAACTCGTGTGATCATCTATGAAAGTAATGAAGTATTAATACTCTTCTCTAGATGGTATAGACATAGGACCAACTCAAGTATGAACTAACTCAAGTATTTCTTTGGCTCTATCTGCCTTTTCTGTAAAGAACTTTTTTAGTTATTATAACCATAAGGCAAGATTCATACTGAGGCCATTCTTTTAATTCTAATGAGCCCAAAGTTCCCATCTTGGATTAGCATCTGAATGCGATTCGGATTTATATGCCCTAATATTAAGTGCCATAAAAATAAATTATTTGAAGTAGCATTTATCTTCTTCTTCTTCTTATTATTATTATTATTATTATTATTATTATTATTATTATTATTATTATTATTATTATTATTTTCTATTTGAGTATTATTTATTGACTAATTATAGGAATAACATAAAAGTGATTGCCAAACATGTTTTTGGTACAAATAATATTTCCATTATTAATGATTGAAATATCAGAATGGAAAAAAATAGAATATTCTTGATTAATTAATCTTGAAACTGAAATCAAATTCTGTTTAAAAGTAGGAACATATAAAATATCTTTTAATACTAAAATCCTATTACAATCAAATAACAGCTCTAAGTTTCCCACTGCTTCGGCTCACATTTGTGTTCTATTGCCCACTCAAAGTCATGCTCTACTCTAGTAAGTCTCCTTATCTTGCTGAACCATTGAAAAGAGTTACAAATATGGTCAGTGGCACCAGAATCAATAATCTAAGTGGATGATGATCCAACAATCAAAATAAATTCTAAGTAAAGAGTAATACTTGTAGTTGACTTAGCCAAAAATTCTAGACAATCTTTCTTCTAGAGTTTCTTCTTGCCACAATTGAAACTTTGTCGGACTTGGGTTGACTAGGCTTAAACTTATTGGGCTGGGTCTCTGCATTGTACTGGGCCTTCTTCTTCTTGAACTTCTTGAGCTAGGCACTAGTTCTAGAAGATGAACTAGAATGAGTAACCAAAAACTTTGATGTAAGCTTCATGATTTTTTCAGTAGCTTGAAGTTCCTTCATTAACTTAGTTAAAGATGTACTCAACTTATTTATATTATAGTTTAACTTGAATTAAGAGTATGAATCTTGCAAAGTCTAAAAAACCATGTCATTTTAGCTTTCCAGCCGATTGTTGACCCAAGGACGTACTCTGCTTCCTCGAAATGAACAATTATCTTGAGCATATGCTACCGAATCGATGACCCCTAAGCTATCCTAGTGTTCATGATCGCCTTCAAAACTTTTTGCCTTGTAGTTTTGTGCTGGAATATATACCCAAAATAGACTATATATTACTGTATTCTGAAAAGTATTGAAATATTTCATTCATTAATTGTTATTTGTTTACATATATTTTCTCTTCAAGGTTCAAGTGTGTTAGCAAGTGATTTACATGATTGGGTCGTGATTTCAAAGTAAGGTGTAGATCATGAACTACTAATATAAAAGCTAAAATGTTCTTGATCAATTGATGAAGTTAGGTGCTTCATTAAATTGTAGATCATTATACTTTAATTTCTAAATGGGGCATGGTTTGCCTTTAATTAGTAAGTAGTCCTTTCACGCCAATAGTACAAGTGTATTTGGAATTATAACTAGACTATACGATAGTAATTTTTATAAAAATGCTATAATAAATAAAGATTGGTTTATATATCATTGCTACTATGTGGACGAGTATCCTAAGACTTGAATATAAGTTAGTAGTTTGGTGAACCTGGACTTGTGTACTTTGATGTATAATGGCTGAGGTCTTAATGTAAGGCCAATAACCTTGTACATTGGGTATATGACTCTAGATTATTAAGACAGACTTATACAATATAGTTTCTATACTCTATTTTGTGAAGATATTACCTTATTGTAATTGTCTAGGATAATCTAAATAATATAAGGCCCTGGGAAACGTGGCTAAGTATATATACTTTTGGGTAGCTCCCTAATATAAGTGAGTACATACTGAAAGTCATGGATTATTAGACTATATATTAAAGGATGATAGATGTCAATGAAAAAGGTATTAGTATAATTTTCCTATCTCAATGATGGGTGTTACGTAGAGGGATATTTTCGTTATTATACCTATAGGTCAAAGATACTGCACTTACAATGTTATTCTTAGGGTTAATATTTTTATATGGTGATAAATAGAATATTTTAAAATGACAAAATACAACTATTTGTTAGTAAGGGTATTTTGGTCATTTTAGTAACTAAGATTAATATGTATTTTGGTTCCCAGAATAGCTCAAGTAACCTTAGCAAATTAATTTACTATATGGGCTTACATGATGAATATACTAATACAACAATTATTTTAATAGTCCAATATTTATTTATTTAGGCTAGGATACTATATTAGCAAATTTAATTAAATTGATTTTATTAATAAATTATCTCTAGTAATTTTATATTGGGACCAAATGGATTAATTAATTAATAAGAGAGTTATTTAATTAGTCTTGGACTGATTAAGGAAAACCCTGGCCCACCAGGTTTGGGAGAGATGACTAAATATTTTGGAAACTTGAGGTAGCCAATTCTATTAAAAGGGAAAGAAAGGATGCTGTTAAGGAGAAAAAGAAAAGCTGATGTTTTGGTTGTTCTGTGCATGTGCAATTCTCCTATTGACATAGAAAAAAGAAACAACCTAGAAATAGAGTTTGGCAATTATCCTTTTGTGCATGAAATAAGAGTTCACGTTAAGGAAAAAAAATGCATGTGTTCTATGAACAAAATTGAGCCACTTCTCTATTCTTCTTAATTCCCTTCTCGTTAGCTCTCTAGCTTTTCTATCCAGGTTTTCATCCCTCATTCTGTTATCACCGATAGAAATCCCATAGTAGGTTCGAAAATACTTTGGAAGATTGGGAGCTAGCAATCTTGGTGAGCGTATTTGATGCGAATGAGTCGTTGCTTATTTAGGATTCTTGCGAAACAAGTGATTGTAACAAACCAAGGTGTTCCACTAACTTAATCCCTCTAATTGTTCAACTTAAGTGCCCTAAAAATAAGTATTCCTAGACTATGGAACGGGAAAATTTTTACATTGCAAGCTTTTACTGTGTATTTTATTTTCTCGCAATCTTTTAAGTGGTATTAGAGCTATAGGTTATAATCTAGGAGCATGCTTAGGGTTAATAACTAGAAACGTAATTTCTTTACTAATAAAAATTTAATCTTTATGATTATATAGATCATTTGTAATTTTAGATATAGATAGATATTGTGTACATCTCGTGTGTGAAGGCATAAACACTTCTATTTACTTTCCTATAGGACTTGTGTATGGCTCAATTTGAAAAGTATAGGTGTTAACATTATATGTCAATTCATTCTACTACAATTTATGCAACAACAATGGTGCCAATCAATACTAACAACCTATGAAAAGAGGGAAGGAAACAGAATAGAGGAAATTCAGACAAGGGAAACAATAGTTTTAGAGGACAAATGGTGACCGATTTGCAAAAGCTAGCCACTAGCTTTGCAGAAAAGAAAGACGCTGACAAGGGGGATGAACAAGGCAGTCCATAGCTAAAGCTCACAAGAGGAAAGCCAGTCCATGTCTTGTGAAGCCGAGGATTGGCTTCCCACAAAGGTATAGCCGGTCCATAGCTTGTAAAGCCATAGTTCGCTTTCTATTTTTGTGCCATAACCAATCCATTGCTAGCATAGCCATGGGCCAACTATATGTATTAAGGTAAAACTGGCCATAGGCTAGGAGAATGGAGGACTATTTTTGGCTTTTTGCATGCATGGAAAATTGGTTTGGTTAATGTAGTTCTTGAGGTTTGGTTTCCTAGAGAGCTTGTGAATGGTTGTCTAGTTTTTCATTGTAATTTTCTTTTCTTTTGGGTCCCATATCTGATGAGATTATTTTCTTACAATAGTTTATTTATCGTAGATGAATAGTCTTGCATAAAAATGGTTAATAAACGAGGAACCACTTTAGGATTAAATAAGATCATTTTAATTTATTATTATAGTGTTTTATCTATTATTTGGTCACATGAGAATTAAATAATAGAAACAACGTGTAAAAAGTTTATTTTTTGAAGTATGACTATTTTATTTAATTTTGTAATCACAAACACAAGTTTTTAAGAAATCTATTTTTTTCTAGATAAAATAATTAAGAAAAATATTTTAAAAGGGACTTGGTAATTTAAAATAAAATTAATGATTTATTCTTCCAATGGGAGAATATTTTGAATTTAAATATTTTAAATTTAATTCTTAGAAATTGTTTTAACTTAAGTAGTGAACATAAAAATTCATGATTTATTCCTTTAAAGGGCATTATCCTTGGTAGAGAGAATAATAATTGAATTTTTACTAAATTTAATGAAAACCAGATATATTTTAAAGAAAAAATATTTTCAAAAACCTATTTTTTTTCAAAAAATTAAGGGGGAGAGGGGTTCCAATAACCCCACAGCTTTCATTACAAATTCTTGTTAGAGATTATAGTTATCTTTGTGTCATTTTGAGCATGGCCCCCTATAAGATGGATTTTTATGAGAATCTAAAACGAATAGAGGAATTATAATTAATGCCTAAGACATATATTAATATCGACCAGCCTACATTGGAGGTATTAACATTAGACTATTCGTAAATAATGAGAGTGGTGGCCATCCCATCGATAGAACTATTTCTAGATCATTATCTATTAAGGAAGTTTAATTAATGATGGCTATATACTTAACTTAGAAAATTGTTAACCTTTCCATGAAACTCGGTTAATTTTTCTAAGAGCCAAAAGTTTCAAATTTTTGATAATGATTTTAATAGATTAACCATATCATGGATATAATATGATGTTTAAATGTGAACTTTTATATGTTTTTTCAAAATAAATGTTTTTTTGAATGAAGTTTTATTCCAATCAATAGAAATGTCAAGTTTCAGTTTTTTGTCCATTATTCTGAAGGAGAATAAGCTTACTAGACCAACTTACGTGAATTGAAAAATGAAACTGAACGTAGTACTCATTGCCGAGTACAAGTATGTTCTGACTGATCCCTGTCCTGAAATTGGCGAAGATTCTATGGACTAAAATCGTGAGGCTGAGAGGGCAAGGAAGAAAGCTGATGAAATTACTAGATGCTATATATTAGCTTCCATGTCCAATGTTCTTCAGTCTAAACACGAGAACACGCCTACTGTGTATGATATTGATATATTGTTGCGCACCATATTTATTGATAAGAGTTGGCCCACAAGGTGGGAAGCTCTTAAGGTAATAATGAATACTAGGATGGCCGAAAGGGCATTATTTTGTGAGTATATACTCAAGATGATTGTTCATTTCGAGAAAACTAAGGTTGTAGGGACAATAATCGATTATGAGAGCTAAATTGATATAGTTCTTGAAACTTTGTAGATTCATGCTCTTAGTTTAAGTTAAACTATAAACTGAACAAGTTAAGAAAATCTTTGACTAAGTTGATAAAAGAACTCCAGGCTGTTGAGAAAATCATGAAGCCTGTGTCAAATGTATTGGTTACTTATTCTGGTTCATTTTCTAGAATTTGAGCCTAGCCCAGGAAGTTTAAGAAAAAGAAGACCTAGAATAATGTAGGGGCCCAGTCTAAGGGGTCTAAGCCTGGTCCATCCAAGCCCAATACAAAGTCCAAAGGGAAATTCTTTAACTATGGTAAGAAGGCGCACTTTAAGAAAGATTGTTTAGACTTCTTGGCCAAATCCTCCTCAGGTATTGCTCTTTTTTTAGAATTTATATTGATGGTTAGATTATCATCTACTGGAATTATTAATTTTAGGGTCACTAACCATATCTGTAACTCCTTACAAGGTTTCAGCAAGATACGGAGACTCGGTAGAGGAGAGCATAGACTCTGAGTTGACAACAGAGCACAAGTGTGGGCTAAGGCAGTCAAAGACATGGAATTATTATTTAACTGCAATAAGATTTTAGTATTAAAAGATATTTTTATCTATTTTTAATTTTAAACAGAATTAGATTTCAATTTTAAGATTGATTAATCAAGAATATCCTATTTTTTTCCATTCTGGTATTTCAATCAGTAAAAATAGAATTGTTATTTGTTCTGGAAACATGTGTGGCAATCTCTTTTATGTTAATCCAATAAGTTGTCAAATAAATAATCTTAAGACAGAACCTAATAATAAGGAGAGAAAGGCCATATTAAATGATTTGTATTTATGGCACTTGAGATTAGGGCAAATAAATCCTAATCAGGAGACTAATCCAAAATGGGTCTTTGGGCTCATCGAAATTGGAAGAATGGTTTTAGTGTGAATCTTATCTTATAAGTAAAATGACCAAGAGGTTCTTTACTCAAAAAGTGGAGAGGGCTAAGGAAATACTTGAGCTAGTTCACACTGATATTTGTAGTCTCATATCTTCACTAGCTAGAAGAGGGTATGAATACTTCATCATGTTTATAGATGATCATTTGTGTTTTGGTTATGTTTACTTGATGAGGTGCAAGTCTGGCTCATTTGATAAATTCAAGGATTTTATAGCTAAAATGGAGCGTTAAACAGGTAAACTAACTAAGAATTTAAGATCGGATCATGGTGGAAAGTACATCTTTAGTGAATTCAAGGATTATTTGGTATATCAGGTAATAGTGTCATAGCTAATTACGCTTGAGAGTTTCCAACAGAACTAAGTAGCTGAGGGAAGAAATAGAACATTAATGGAAATAGTTAGAAGCATGATAAGTTATGCAACTCTTTCTATTTGTTTTGGGGGTATGCTCTAGAAATTGTAGTATATAATCTGAACTTTGTGTCTTCTAAATTAGTACCTAAGATAACTTATGAGATATAAGTTGGACGCAAGCCCAACATAAATCATCTCAAGGTTTGGGATTGTACAACTTATGTACTGACTAATGGAAGTAAGTTAGACTTAAGATCAAAATTGTGCTACTTTGTAGGGTATCCGAAAAGAACAAGGAGTGGATATTTTTATCATTCACAATGAGCAAAAGGTATTACTAATTACTCATGCTAGATACTTGGAAGATGAACAAAGTGTGTCCACTAAAGTTTCGAGTAAGGTGGAAGTGGAAGTGAAATTAACTGATATTTCAACTTCTAGTACCCCAATTGAGGAACTTAAAGAGGCACAACTAGATATTTCTATTCAAATTGAACCACGTCATAGTGTGAAGATATCTAGGTCTTAGAAAGATGGATTGGAAAAGCTTTTTTGGTAGTCTTTGACTATTAGGAACAAGACCTCCCTAGATACAATGAAGCCATTTTTAATATTGAGATAGACAAATGGCTAGTGGCAATAGATGTTGGGATTGAATCTATGTATCTCAATCAAGTTTAGGATCTTATCACTGCACCTGAAAGGATTAAACCAATTAGGTGTAAGTAGGTATACAGTAGAAAGAGAGGTACATATGGAAAGGTAGAAACCTATAAAGTATGGTCGGTTGTAAAAGGTTATACTTAGAAAGAATGGATCGATTATAAGGAGACCTTTTCACTAGTAACTATGCTTGAATCTATTCACATTCTTTTGGCCATCACATGTTATTATGACTGTGAGATATGACAAATTGATATCAAGATAGTCTTTCTTAATGGCTATCTTAGTGAAGACATTTATAAGACCCAACCTGAAGGCTTCATTGCAAAAGACCAAAAACATGTAGTTTGCATGCTTAATAAGTCTATTTATAGACTTAAGTAAGCATCACAAGCATTGAAAATACGTTTTGATGAGATTGTAAAATCTTATAGCTTCATACAAAATGTAAATGAACTATGTATATAGGAAGGTAGATGGGAACAATGTGTCATTTATAGTATTTTATGTTGATGACATTCTGCACATTGAGAATGATGTAGAGACATTGTCATTTATAAAGGTTTGGCTATTAAGTCAATTTAGCATGAAAGATATAGTAGAAGCTAGTTACATTATTGGTATAAAGCTTCTTAGAGATTGGAAGCAAAGAATATTAAGCTTATCCCAATTTGCATACATTGACTAGATATTAGCTAAGTTTAGCATAGATCAATGCAAAGGGGCAATTAGGCATAGATTAGCATTATTTTGTAAGTAGTGTCGTAAAACACATGAAGAAAAGGAAAGAATGAGTAAGATTCCTTATACTTTAGCAATGGGAAATTACATGTATATCATGCTTTTTACAAGGCCAAATATTTGAGTTACTATAGGTATGGTTAGCAAATTTGAGTTAAACCCGGGGGAAGAACATTAGCAAGTTGTGAGGCATATACTTAAGTTCCTGAAGGGAACGAGAGATTATATGCTTGTCTCAAGAGCTGATGATTTAATTCTTACCAATTAGACTAACTCAAACTTCCAGTTAGATAAAGATGAAAGAAAATCCACTAGTGGATATATTTTTACTTTATTTGCTGGGGCTATTTTATGGAGAAGTGTTAAGGAATCTCGTATTGTTGATTCCACCATAGAAGCTAAGTATGCGACAACTTCAGAGGCTTCAAAAGAAGTGGTTTGATTGCGGAAGTTTCTCACAGAACTTGGATTTATGCCATAAATAGACATGTCTATTATCTGATATTGTGACAATTCTAGAGCAATATCATAATGCAAAGAACTAAGGAATGGTAGGAAGGGCAAGCACATTGAGAGAAAGTATCACCTAATCCAGAAACGGAAGATAGTGGTTGTTCAGATTTTCTCTTCAAACAATGTGGTTGATCCCTTTACCAAACCTTTGATGAAGAAGGTTGATGTGTGTTGTTTAGTTTAGAAAATATTATCAACAATGTCCACAATCAATCAAGCTCTAATTAAAATGCTAACCACTAAACCATAAATACATGCAAGTATATCCATCATATAGTATAGGGAATAACAAGTATCGAATCTACAGGAACTTAGGGTCTCACATTATTTTATCTAAATCTTTATTGTTTAGCTAATAAAATAAAGGAATAAAAGTAAATAAAATACTAACCTAATATACTAGAGGAAATCAAGTCACATAAGAAAAGTCACAAGGATAATCAATGAGTGAGAACAAGGAGAAATGACATGTAAATAGATAGAAATTCTTGAATACACAATACTGATTAAATAGCTATTGTCTCAATTAATTATTATCCTAACATCATGCAGGATTAAAGTAGACCCACTTCGTTTGCAAACCATGGAATTACTATCTTCTAGTTGAATCAGTGAATATATTCTATCTAAACCAATTTACCCAAAAGATACATTAAAATCAATCCTCACATAAATTCCTATATTTTAGGTTATTTAAAGCATGAAATTAGCCAATGACTTTATATTCTAGCAATCATCAACTAATGTTTAATTACCTAAGTTCTTGAAAATTAATCTTTTTTTCAAGCAAGTTAAGAGATAATAAATATGAAATTAATTAAATTGAAACCACTATCAACCTCTTTTGCAAGCAAGTTAACAAGAAGAATCAGTTAATCAATTCCTTAATTAAAACAAGTAATCAAATACCAAGAATAATAATCAATTGATTAAAGAACTAAAATCAATACAAAATAATGAATCCAAAAGAATATTCTTTAAAGACAATTAAAACATTAATATCAAATTGTTAATAAATTACAAAGAAGAAAAAAAGAAACCACTCATAGACAAGTAAGCTTTTTCTTTTTCCTTGAAACCTTCTTGAGCAACATTCTCTTCTTCTCCAAGAATTCTCTTTGATCCTCCTAAATCTTGGTGTTTTTCTAGAAGTTCTATAAAATATTATAATGAAAACTAAAGAACTAGAACTCCCTTTTATAATGTTATTCTCTTGTATTTATAGGAGTTTAGGTTGCCAAAACGTGCCTAAAAGAGTCCTTTTCCGTGGTTTAAAGAGTTCCCAAAAGAATCGTAGTAGATGTTGCCAAAATCTAATCTGAAAGAAAATTTGCCGCCTTAATCCCGCATTGGGCCAGTGCTATCTTGGTCATTCGGCCAGCGCCGGTCGTGCTTCCTGTTTTCTCTCTGTTTTCCAGAGAAGGGCCGGTTCCAGTAGTGCCATGTACACCCAATGGTTTTGCCTTGTTTTTCATCCAATTATGCATAAAATCATCAAAATATATTTCCAAAAGTGAAATATCAAATAGAAAGAAATATGACTAGTTATTATATCCAAAGAATCACAAAAGAATCTCAAATAAGTAGAAAAATATAGGTAAATTTAGCCCCTATCATATTCCCCCCCACACTTAAGCTTTGCTTGTCCTCAAGCAAACAAGAATTTGGCTTAAGACAAAACAATTCTTCAATTTATCCTTAGCAAATTCATTCATAATAAAGGAATAATCTTCTTCTAACCTCAAACAAAAACTTGTCATTCATTCAACCCTTTTAAACCATTCAAACTCATGTATTAAATCAAATAATCCCAATACCATCAAAGTTAAGTTAAACAAGCTCATATCCAGTGCAAGAAATTATTCCATCCCTTAAGCAATATATAGACATCACAAATCATACAAGTCAAGCCATTTAACCAACGCCAGTATTATGAACTCAAATTTATACAACTCAAGTTAATGAAATAAGGAAAACACTCCACTATTTTTTTTTCAATGACTTAGGGAATTGATAACCTCAAGTGAATGGATTTCTCTTCATGTACCGTATTAGTCCCTTTATAGTCATTATCTTTTTTCAGCAATTTTCTTTTTCTTTCTTGCCTTTTTGCCTTTGGGATAACCTTAAGAAAATGCATCAAACAATATTTGCTACTTCTCTCCATATTAATCCCCTTTTTAGCAAAAGGTCTTCAAAGATTAAAAATAAGAGCATTTTGTCTATTCAATTCCTTTTTAGCTCACATAACAATAATTTTTTTTCACTCATTATTTTTCTATTTCCTCACATTCCTTTTTCACAACTCAAAGTCAAGCAAATTATAAATCCATAATACAAGAATAAGTCAACAACTCTTCCCATACTCATCATATCATCCATATTCAAACTCAAAGAATAAAAAAAAAACTCAAATACCAAATATAACCAAGGTTAACTTAAATTCTCATGACTTAGCAAAATCTAACTTAATACACAAGTTAACTTTTTCAGAAAAATCCAACCATAATAAATGACAAATCCATATCCAAAGTTAAAAAGAAAATCATAACTCTATTATAGACAAATAAACTCAATTTAGCTCCAAAATTTCCAAACTTTCAAATTTTCAAGGAAATTACAACAAAATTATTTTTCTAAATTCAAAAATTTTCCAAAGTAGCTCAATACTAAAAAAACAGCAAAATGATTGATAAAAATTTGGACAAACAATATCACTAAACCAACCTCCCACACTTAAACTGAAAAATGTCCTTATTGGCAAAAAATTAACACATGAAAGTGTCTTTAAAGGGACCAATAAGTGATAAATGAGGTAGAAAGTTAAGAAATACTCACCAAGTGCAATAATACTCCAATAAATATTAAAACTTGGAGAAGAATAGAAGAGCTTGTTCAAAAAATCTTTATTCAAACTTGCAAAATTAAACATTTATAAAAGAATAAAGAAAATAATAACCAAAATAAAACACACAAAAAATAAAACAAAAGAAAGACTAATAAAACACCTAAGAATAAACACAATGACTCACTCGCCTATACTTAAACTGGGACATAGTCTCCTTATTACTAGGTGAAAAAGACACCTAACAAAACCAAACACAAAACAAAGATATAAACTCTTTCCGCTGATCATACTTCCTCATCAAACCTTTGTAAAAGAAATTAAAACTCAAAGTAGAAGATAGGCATGATGAATGTTGAAAGAAAGGAGTTTTTTAAAAAGTAATGTTCATGAAAACAATTGTTCTCAACAAAGCAAAACACATAAACCTCATTCTCTAACATCTCTTTAGACACACAAATATTTTTTTCAAGATATGAGTGCACATGGTATCTAAAGACTGTATTAATCTTGCTATCACTAATTAACCCTTCAAAAGATTTGTCCAATGAAAATTTCTCTTTAAACTTAGTAATTAAATTCTTAAAGATAGGATCAAGAAATTCTTACTTTGCACCACCTCTACAAATACTAAATTACCTCCCTTTGAATTGGGTGAAGGATAGAATTTATTAGCATACTCCAAGGGTTTTGTATGATGTAGCATTGAAAGATCTAACTCTTTGAGGCTTGTTAAGCTCAACACATCATCATGTGGACCATTGTTCTCCAAGAATTGAGAGAAACTAAAAAAAATCACGTGACGAAGAGAAATTAGAATTATTAGCATACAGAGTAGAATCAAATACCTCTTTTGCCACATTGTGCAGTTGTCCCTCATAGCCTCTCTCTTCTCTATGGTCAATTGTACAGGCTAGTATGAATTCATGAGTCTTCTCAGCAATCTTAGGTAATTGTATTTTCGATTGCACAATTGTTGGAAAGTTTTTTCATGCCACTGAACAGACGAATTTATATTGGCAACAAAAGAATTCACTAATGCTTCTAATGACATATACTAAATATATCAATGTGAGCTTATAACTTTGCCAATCTATCATCAGTGTAACTTCTTGGCTTTTGTGCCCAAAAATAATTGTTCATGATGATGTAAACCTCACACTTAAAGAAAAATAAAACCAAATCGAAAAAAAAAACAAGTAAAAATTCAAACAAATAAAAAAAATAAAAGGATATACTAAAAAATACACAAATATTCACAAAGTACCTAAAAACCAAAGTTAATGATATTTACAAATACAACAAAGGCTAAATCAACAAGACTCGAGTGTTTCTGATAGTGCCCATCCCTGGCAACGGTGCAAAAAACTTTATGTGTGTTATTTAGTGTAGGAAATATTATCAACAAAGTCCACAATAAATCAAGTTTTAATTAAAATGTTAACCACTAAAATCACACGTACGGGCAAGTATACCCATCATATAGTGTAGGGAATAGCAAGTATCGAATCCATAAAAACTTAGACTCCCATCTTATTTCACTTAAATCCTTATTGTTTAGCTAATAAAATAAAGGAATAAAGGTAAATAAAATACTAACTTAATATACTAGAGAAAATCAAGTCATACAAAAAAAAGTAACAAGGATAATCAAGGAGTGAGAATAAGGAGAAAAAATATGTAAATAGATAGAAATCCTTGAATACACAATAATGATTAATTAGCTATTCTCTCAATTGATTGTTATCTTGGCATCATGAAGGATTAAAGTAGACCCACTTCGTTTGCAATCTGTAGAATTACTATCTTCTAGTGAAATTAGTGAATATATTCTATCTCAACCAATTTATCCAAAAGATGCATTAAAATCAATTTTTACACAAATTCCTATATTCTAGGCGATTTAAAGTATGAAATTAGCCAATGACTCTATATTCTAGCACTCATCAACGAATTTTTTATTATCCAAGTTCTTGACAATTAACCTCTTTTTCAAGCTTGTTAAGAGATAATAAATATGAAATTAATTAAATCGAAACCACTATCAACCTCTTTTGCAATCAAGTGAAAAAGAATAATCAATCAATCAATTCCTTAATTAAAACAAATAATCAAATACCAAGAATAAGAATTAATTGATCAAAGAACTAAAATCAATACAAAATCACGAACCTAAAAGAATATCCTCTAAATACAGTTAAAACATTAATATCAAATTGTCAATATATTACAAAGAAGAGAAAAGGAAACCACTCATAGATAAGTAAGCATTCTTCTTCTTCCTTGAAATCTTCTTGAGCAATCTCCTTTTCTTCTCCAAGAATTCTCCTTGATCCTCCTAAATTTTGGTGTTTCTGTAGGAGTTCTATAAAATATTACAATCAAAACTCAAGAACTAGAACTCCCTTGTACAATATTATTCTCTTGCATTTATAGGAGTTTATGTTGCTAAAAAGTGCCTAAAAGAGTCAATTTTCATGGTTGAAAGAGTTCCAAAAAGAATCCTAGCAGAAGTTGCCAAAATCGGATCTGAAAAAAAAATTCACCGCCTTAATCCTGCATTGGGCCTGGGATGGTGCCGGCTTGGTCACACGGCCCATGCTAGCCGTGCTTCCTGTTTTCTCTTTGTTTTCCAGAGAGAGGCCGGTGCTAGCAGTGCTCCACATGGTCAGCGCTGGACGTGTTTGTATGCCCGATGATTTTGCCTTATTTTACGTCTAATTCTGCATAAAATCATCAAAATTCCTTTCCAAAGATAAAATATCAAATAGGAAGAAGAAATATGACTAGTTATTATATCAAAAGTTTCACAAAAAAACTCAAATAACTTGGAAAATATAGGTGAATTTAACCCCTATCGAAGGTGTTTCGGAGACACTTAGATGTCATAGAAGTAAGCACATATGGAGTCTCATAGTCTATTTAGTGCAAATAGGAGAATGTTAGAATGTATGCCCAACATAGACTATGTATTTTTATATTTTGAAAAATAATAAAATATTTCATTCATTACTGGTTGTTTATTTACATATATTTGCATATTAAAGTCTAAGTGTATTAGTAAGTGATCTATGTGATTGGGTCGTATTTTCACGGTAAGGTGTGGATTATAGGCTACAACATACAAGCTAAAATGTTCTTGATCGATTGATGAAGTCGGATGCTTCATCAAGGTTTAGGTCATTACACTATGTTATCTAAATGGGGAATAGTTTACCTTTAATCAATGAGTTGTCCTCTCACGCTAATAGTGTAAGTTAATTTAGAATGCATAGAATTATACCACATGATAGTGATTTTTATAAAAAGTACTATAATAAATAAAAATTGGTCTATCGCTACTACTACATGTACAAGTACTCTAAGACTTAAGTATAAGTTGGTAGTCTTATGAAGCTAGAATTGTGCACTTTAATGTATAATGGTGAGGTCTTAACACAATGCTAATAACCTTGTACATTGGATGTATGACTCTAGTTAATTAAGACAGACTTATACAATAAAGTTTTATGCTTCACTTCGTGAAGATATTACTCCCTTATGATTGTCCGGGATAATATAAATAATCTAGGGCACTAAAAAATATGGCTAAATATGTAGGCTTTTGGGTATATTTTTGAGATAAGTTGATACATATTGGAAGTCATGAATTATTGTATTAGATATTAAAGAAGGGTAGATGGGCATTATATATAGGGATTTTTTTTTGTCATTACAGTTGTAGGGCATTAGTATAATTTTCCTATCTCAATGATGGGCATTATATATAGGGATATATTTTATCATTACACCTGTAGGTTGAAGATGCTATACCTACAATATTATTTTTGGAGTTAATATTTCGATATGGTAATAAATAGAATAGTTAAAATGATAAAATACAACTATTTGTTAGCAAAGGTATTTTGGTCATTTTAGTAGCCAAGAATAATATGCGTCTTGGTCCTTAGCGTAGCTTAAGTAATCTTAGTAAATTTATTTATTATATGGGCTTACTGGATGAATTTAATAATGAAAGAATTGTTCTAAAAGTCTAATGATTATTTATTTGGCTAGAATAATATATTAGACCAATTGAATTAAATTTGTTTTTAATAAATTGTCTTGGGTGATTTTATATTGGATCCGAGTGGATCAATTAATTAATAAGAAAGTTATTTAATTAGTTTTGGACTAATTAAGGAAAACCCTAGCCCACCAGGGTTTGGGAGAGACAGCTATAGGTTTTGGAAACTTGAGGTAGCCACCTCTATTAAAAAGGAAAGAAAAAAGGTGGTTAAGGAGAAAAAGGAAAGCTGGTGTGCTTTGCATGTGCAATTCTCGTATTCACGTAGGAAAAGGACAGAACCTAGAATTAGTTTTTTTTTTTCAATTTCCTTATGTGCATGAAATAAAATTTCACGTTAAAGGAAAAAAATACGTGCTTTGTGAACAAAATTTAGCCGCCTCTATGTTCTTCTTGATTCCCTTCTCATTAGCTCTCTAGCTTTTCCTTCTAGTTGTTCATCCCTCATTCTATTACCATGATAGAAAACTCATAGTAAGTTCCAAAATACTCTAAAAGATTGAAAGCTAGCAATCTTAATATGCGTGTTTGATGCAAAAGAGTAGATACTTGGCTGGGATTCCTGCGAAACAAGTGATTGTGACAAACCAAGGTGTTTCACCAAATCCAATCCCTCCAGTTATTCAACCTAAACGCCGTAAAAGTAAGTATGCCTAGACTATGGAATGGGAAAAATTTTAAATTACATGTTTCCATTGCATATTTTATTTTCTCGCAATCCTTCAACTGGTTCTTATCAACAAATATGGTGCGTAATGATACATCGATATCATAAGTAGTAGGCACTCGTTGCTTAGACTGAAGAACATTGGACATGAAAGCCAACATATAGTATGTAGCCATTTTATCAGCTTTCTTCCATACCCTTTCAGTCTCACGGTCTTGGTCCATGGAATCTTCCCTAATCTTAGGATAGGGTTTGTACCAGAATATACTTGTACTCTTTAGTAGTGAGTATTATATTCAGATTCCTTTTCCAATTCAACGTAATTTGATCCCAGTAAACTTATTCTCCTATAAAATAATGGACAAATGTCTAAAATAGATATTTCTGTTGATTGGAAAAGAAACTTTATTTAATAAAAATGTTTAATTTGGAAAGCATATAAAAATATACATTTAAAACATCATATTATATCCATGACATGGTTAATCTATTAAATCATTATGAAAAATATGAAAAATTCAGCTCTTAGAAGAATGGATAGAGCTTTGTAATAAGGTTTACAATATTCTAAGTTAAGTATATAACTATCACTAATTAAATTTTCTTAATCGATAACAATCTAGAAATAGCTCTATCGATAGGATGACCACTACTCTCATTAACTATGGATAATCTAATGTTAATACTTCCAACATAGGCTAGCTGATACTAACATATATTCTAGGCTTTAATTATTATTATTCTGCTAGTTCTATATTCTTGTGGAAATCCGTCCTATATAGGGTAGTGCTTAGAATGACATGAGGATAACCACAATTCATAATGAAAGTTGTGGGGCTATTGGAACCCCTCTCTAATTACTTTTTTTTTTTTAGAAAAATAGGTTTTTAGAAAAACATTTGCTAAAAACTATTTAGTTTTCATTAACTTTAGTAAAAATCTAAAAATTTAACATTATTCTATATGTCAAGGATAATATCCTATAAGCAAATAAAGCATGATTTTTTTTTTAATTTTCACTACTTAGGTTAAAAAACCTTTCTCTAGGAATTAAAATTAAAATTCTTAAATTCAAATTATTCTCTAAATCCCTTTAGAAGAGTAAATCTTAAATTTTATTTTAAATTCCTAAGTTCTCTTTTAAAATGTTTTTCTCAATTGTTTTATTTATAGAAAAATAAATATCTAAAAAACTTGTGCATTTGATAACAAAATTAAATAAAATAGACATGCTTCCAAAAATAAACTTTTTACATGTTTTTCTATCCTTTAATTTTATGTGACCGAATAATGGATTAAACCGCATAACAATAAATTAAAATCATTATGTTTAATCCTAAAGTGGGGTAGGAATGAGAATCACTTGAGCATAGTGGAATTTAAAAATAAGTCAGAGTTTCGGATCACATGTTTACTTTTCCCCCTATAATTAGAAGAAACTGTGGTAATAATCGGAATCTGTTGACCATTAGACTATCTGGAACTCGTCAGAATCGTAGCCTCTAGTGTATTATTAATTGGAAGTCCTGCCGAACATCTGCTCCTATGCATGAGATGCTTCAAAGGCTAGAGCTTTTAACCTTCTAAGGTATCCTCTCAACTGCACAAATGAATATACAGGTGAAAGTAGCCTAAGATTTATTTTTCTGAGGAAAAACTGAAAGAGAGCAAGGAAACCAGTGGCGGCTAGCTTGCTTAGGATAAAAATCCTCTCAACCTAGCCAGTCTCTATAAGGATTATATAAGTCATCAAGGTTAGCTCCAACTGGGCATTTTTATTATTTGTCTTGGGTCTTTAAATAAAACCCAAAATAATAAAAAACTTAACCTATATATTTATTATTTTATTTGGGCCTTTTATTAAACTAAAGCCCAAAATAATAAATACATAATCCAAAATAATTATTATGCCAATCTTTATTTATTTTATTCAAGCCCATATATTATCTTGGAGTTTTTAAAATAAAATAAATTCTCTCATCCTTCAAAAAATCTAAACAATTTGTGTAATAACTAAAATAGTCATTCTAGTTTCTAGAGCTATGTTGAGGACCAAAAGACATATTATCCTTGAATTTTAAAAAGACCAAAATGCCCATACTAAATAAATAGTAGCATTTTATATTTTAAATATCTTTATTCATCACCATATGAAGATATTGACCCTAAGGATAATTTTGCATAAGTGTTATCTTCTACTTATAGGTGTAATGATGAAAATACCTCTGTTTATAACACTTATTATTGAGATAGGACTAGTTGGTAGTACCATCTTCTCTCAATAACATATACTATCCTTTAACCTCCAGTCCATAAGCTATGACTTCTAAAAGTATAACTGCTTATCTAAAGGGAGGACCCTTAAAGCAACATTCTTAGTCATTTCCTAGGGCCTGGATTTTATATATTATCTTAGACCGTCACAAGGGGATGATAACTCCTTTTATGAAGAAAGTCATAGAAACTCTATTGTATAAGTCCATCTTTATCAAATTAAAGATACATGTCCAACATACAAGGATATTTGATCTCATGGAGGAAATCTCATCTATAGTATATCAAAGCTTATACGTCTAGCTTCAACAGACTGCTAACTCATGCTCAAACCATAGAGTATTTGGCTACGCAGTAATAGTAATAGTCCAGTCTTTATTTATCATAGTACTTCTGTAAAGATTATTAGCGTGCGGTCCAATTGTACATATTGTAAATACGCTTACACTATTGGTCTGAGAAGACTACTTACTAGTTAAAGGTAAACTATTCCTCACTTGGAAACTATAGTGTAATGATTTAAACCTTAATGAAGTGCCCAACTTCATCAATCGATCAAGATCATTTTTGCTTATATGTTAGTAACCTATGATCTGCATATTACTGTGAAACATGAACTAATACGTAGATCATTTACTAACATACTTGGACCTTATTATATAAAAGAAATACAAATACAAACTTATTGAAATAAATACTTTTATTATGTTAAGACATACATCTTTACAGAATTCCTATGTTTTTTTAGGATATATTTTCAACAATCTCCTACTTGTACCATAAAGACTAAGATAACTCATATGTGCCTACCCCTATGACATCTAAGTGTCCCTAAAATACCTTTTTGTCAAAGGCTTCATAAATAGGATTGCTAGATTGTTCTTTGAGGAAATTTGATCCATTAGTATCTCCCGTCATTGAATGAATTCTCGGATCAAATAGTATTTCCTTTCAATGTGCTTGCCTTTCTTCTGGTTCCTAAGTTCCTTGCATTATGATATCGCTCTATTATTGTCACAGTACATGATCAGTGGCTTGTCTATATTAGGCACGACTCTAGTTCTGTTAAGAACTTCTAGAGCTAAACCACCTCCTTGGACGTTTTCGAAGTTTCCAAGTACTCAGCCTCCATAGTAGAATCAGTAATACAAGAGTGTTTTATACTTCTCCATGAAATTGCTCATCCAAATAAAGTGAACACATATCGACTAGTAGATTTTTGTTCATTTTTATCCGTTTCAAAATTTGAGTCTGTATATCCGATTGGAACCAAGCATCAACCCTATAAACCAACACATAATCTCTTATTCTCTTAAGGTACTTGAGTATATACTTTATAGCCTGCTAATGTTCCACTCCAGGGTTTGATTGGTATTTGCTAATTATGTGAAACCCCAGTCGAAACCAACCTTAGAGTAATGGGGTTGTGATGCATATCATATTTATTTGCATGTTTAAATATTTTTATATGATTTTATGTGCTTTTGATTTGTGTTTTTAGTCTCAGGGGCTTAATTATGTTTATTGAGTAAGAAGGACAAAATGGTAATTTTTGCTTGAGGTGAAAATAGGGAGATAGCTTGAGGATTAAATAGGAAAAATATTTTGGAGAAAAAATAAGAACAAGAGTTGTTGTGGTTCAGTGGTTAGAGCTTTAGAATTAATTCTGGAGGTCTTGGGTTCAAATTCCATCATTGGAGCTTTAGTTTGATTAAATTTTATTTTTTGTTTGGGAAGGTTGTATTTTCGGCCTTGTGTGCTTTAGAGAAGAGTAGAGGTGTTGTCCTAGGGGAGACATGATAGGAGTATCCTAATCCTACTTTTGTGCCCTACAAAAATTTCCAAGGGAATACATACCCTTCTTGATCCTTAGTTTTTCCTACTTCTCAATTCATTAGGTTGGTCAATTTGTTTTAGCTAATTTCATTCCAGAAAATTTCAGTAAAGTGCTGTAGCTTTGAAAGTTCAAAAATGTCTAAGTGTAAGACATCTTATGGACCGAAAATGGGTAGGAGTTAGGGAAGGTTCCCAAGAGATTAAACTCCATGGTTGAACCTTCAAAACCCCACTCTAGCTATGTTCATTTTTTTCATGAAGTAATCTGGAATTTTTCCAACTTCTTGTGTATTCAAGGTGTCGAAATTTTCAGCCATCATTCCCTCCCAAATGCTTCCAGAAAAATAGCTCTCTTGACCAGCTTGAAATCGGAAATTTTATGGCCAAATTCAGACTGCACAAATGCTGTGCAAACCAGAAAATTTTCTGGGCAAATTCGCAGCTTAGGTGAGCTTGAACCAAGCTGTTTTCTTCCAATTTTTCACCAGCATCTTAGCCACATTTTTCCTCCATAAAGAAGGCTGGAAACCAACCTTGAAAGACCTCTAAATGCCCCTTCAAATCCTCTGCAAATTGATTGGAAATGGCAGCAAAAGCTGCCCAGAAAATTCCAGCAACTAGTGAAATTCTGTACAGGAATTTTTCCAGCTTTCTTCCTTCTTTAGCCCTGACCAAAACTCCCTCATTTTTTCTGTTCAAACCTACCTTGAACAGCCATGAATTGAGCTCCTTCATCTTCCCCAACCTTCTGCTTGAAAAACCAGTCATGGCTGCCCCTAAAATATCTCAAACAATTACTTTAATCAAGCCATTGATTGAAGACCAAAATTTCAGCAAATATGTTTAGTAAACTTCCATAAAACATCCCTTAAACAACCAGACCCTCCTTCACCATTGTACTCCCTGTTTTCGGCCACCATTAAGCTTCTTCAAATAGCTTTCGTTCCAGTAGAATCCCTAGCTAACAGTCGGCCATTACAGCTTCCAAAAGGCTCTCCATTGACCAAAGATCTTCTTGCCATATTTTGTTTCCAAATTTGATCTCCTAAAATATTCTTTTAGGATTTCAAACAACCAGCCTTTTCTTTTCCTATCAAACCAGAAATTCAATTGCTAAAACCCCTCAAACAATTTGGCCACTCCAATCCCACAGAATTTCGGCCAGCTTCAATCAAATCCTCTTCATTCTCTTTAACCTTCAAGAACACCTAGAACTTTTTCTTGCCTAAGGCCACCAAAACCACTCCAATCTTCTTCAAAAAAATTTCAGATTTCACCTACTCACTTCCTTGAATCCATTCATACCACTTTTAACATCAAAATCTAAAATCCAACTCTCTCTCTTAGATCGAAAACCAGTATTTTTGTGAAGGCTCAAGAACACCTTCAAGGTAAGGTTGTTTAATCAACTTCATCTTTACTAATCTTCAACCTCTAATCAATATATATGTGTAAAATCATACTAATGGACTCTCTTCTTCTCTTTTCTCTCTCTCTCTCTCTCTCTCTCTCTCTCTCTCTCTTGACTGAATGATTCCTTCAGCAATGGCCATGTTTTCTTCATCTCTCTTGGACGGATCTAGTCTTCTAGGAGTTGAGATCCATTCGAAACTTCTCCAAGGTACTCATCAAATAAGTAAGCCTCTTCAACCCTCTCTTTAAATTCTAGATTCATGTCTCTTGGATGATATTGGAAGGAGATGGATTATGATTAGGATTTGAGCATGTATTGTTGTGGTGAGTTGAGATTGAAGCATGAATAAATGTATGTATATGATGGAGATGGGATTGATGCATGAGTTAATTGTCTTGGTTGACTGTATAGTGTTTTTAGGGTTTAATGCATGTCTCCATATCGTGAGTGGTATATATGATCAAGTATGTTAGAGATTATGTCACCTTTGGTAAATAGGATTTATATTCAGGTATGATTGTTAAAGCTATGAATATGTTTATGCTAGTAGAGGTTAGATCATGTCTTAGTAAATTTAGATCTATGCCTTTAATCATGATTTGGATGACTTGATGAATTGAAATGGAGTGTATGTTCATGAATGTGGTTAGCAATGGAAATATAATCATGATCTAGTTGTCCCTAAGCTAATTTTATTTCATGAATAAAATGATTAATATTATAATTTTTGCTAGTAGATCTCGAAAACCCTAGAAAATGTGGATTTGGTCTTTTACATAAAATAGTGATATTTTAGTAAAATAAATGATACCTTTTATTATGGAAATAAAATATATAGATATTATATATAATAATAAAATCAAATAAAGCCTTTTATTTAAATAATCATAATAAGTAAAATATTAATTTTGTGAGTCTTATATTGATAAATACCATTAAAATTTATAATCCTTCAATTATTATCTTTTAATCAAAACCTATTAAAATTTACTTACAATTAATTTTAGTTATCAATTATTTTCTAACAGTTAATTATTAATAAATCATTATTTTACCTAATACCACCTAGGACTCTTCATCAAATAAACTCTAATTTATTTTTAGCAAGATTTAAACCTTCAACTTAATAGTACCTATTTCCCAAAACCCTAATCACTTTAATATCAAACTAGGCTTAGCTTATAAACTCTTTTTATTTATTATCGGGCCTAAAAGCTTGGGACACTAGGATCATGGTTGTAGTTAGTTGAGCTAGTTTTATTTGTGAAAGTGGATTTTGGCTTTAGTTTAATTATAGTTTATATTTACCCCAGGTAGGGTTAGGTTAGCTGTTGAAGACCTTTATTTTATCTCAAGCTAAGGATCAGGTAAGCTCCTGCATAAAACCTGATTGATGCAAAATGGTTCTATGGCAAGCCAATTGTGGAGTGCGTGGTCACGCATTTCTGTAAAGGCAATTAATGATTACTTCCTTTCTCATTTCAAGCAAATAAATTATTTGAAAATCAATAAGCAGTTTTACTCAAACTCAAAACTCTTTCTAAAACCAACTTTGTCTCAAATTTTGGAAATCCTTAATTGCCATTTTAAAGTGAAGCTATGTTTATTTCATCTTTCCCAAGTGGGATAAGTTACGTTGAGTACTCAATAAGGGTGGACTACTAGGACTAGTCTTTGAAGGGTTAGGGTAAGTCTCTTAGTAGGTGGCCACCTCTGAGGGGTAAGTCCTTCCCGGATAGGACGTCAGTTCAGTAGGTCGTGCCGGTCCGAGCTAGCAGTTTTCAGTCAAGTGGACTATGTGTTGCCGGAATGGACAATCGATTTTGTTTGGGTATAGAGAAGGAGAAGTATCTTGCCCGGTAGGCCAATCACTTAATTTTTGTCAGTTTGTACAAAGTATGGCATTCTGATTGGTTATGGGGTCCAACGTGTGGTAACCCATGATCACCCCTTTGAGTGGTTGATTTTATTGAACATGTATGGTTGGAAAAGCCAAAACACCACTCTTGATTTTGACTATTGTTTAATGCTTGCCAGTATTTCTCTTACGAAGATTTTACACTTTGCATTCACAAATTGTTTTCATTGGACACTCAAAGCACACACGGACTTACTGAGATTTTTATCTCATCACCCTTTTTACCATGATTTTAGGTCGATCCTGCTATGGGGATGAGTAGCTAGTTGTTGCCTGCCTTGGAAGATTTTTTTTTTTCTGATATTTATTTTGTGTAATACTTTGGGAGTTGAGAGTGGATAATTTTTATTATGGATTTGGCTTTGAATTCCTGGATTGTAATAAGTTTTAAGTTTAAAGTATTTTTTTTATTCTATTATTTTAATTGTATGACCTAGTTATAAAGACCTCTTGTCCTTTGGACGGGGCGACATCCCTGGCCCTGTCGGGCCTAGGTAGTGAGGTGTTACAAACTATGCATATAACAAAGTAGTTATCGGGTCTTGTACAAAGTATAGTATACATGAGCCTTCTTATTGCCGAAGCATAACGAATCCAACTCATTCTTTCTTTATCTTCCTATGTATTAGGACACTATTTGTAAGATATGATCAATCCGTGTCTAAAAGGTATTATTGCCCATTTACATTGATCCATGCTATACTTTAACAACATCTTGTCAATATAAGATGTCTGAGATAAGCTCAAGATTCTTTGCTTCATATCTCTAAGAAGCTTTATTCAAAGAATGTAAATGGCTTCTCCCAAATCTTTTATGCTGAATTGACTAGATAGCTAAACCTTAATAAATGATAATATCCCTACATTATTTCCAATGAGTAAATTATCATTTACATATAGTACAAGGAATGACACATTCTTACCATCTAACTTCCTATGAACATGATAGAGGCTAAATTCATCAATAATTTCTTAATTATTTGAGAATATTTTGTGATACATTTGGAATAATAACTGGTCATATTCCTTCATATTTGATATTTTACCTTTGGAAAAGTATTTTAGCTTTTTATTCCAGAAAATGATGAAAAAATGAAAAATCCCGTCACAGTCCATGGAGCTAGCACGGGCCCATATAGGAAAACAAGGGAATTGCATTGAAAAAATAGAGTGCAACCTGGCTAGCCAGTGCATGGCCGACACCGGCCGTGCCAAGAGGAGTCGGCGCCTGCCGTGGTCTGCCTAATGTGGGCGAATTTTCCTTTCAAGCGTGGATTTGGCAATTTCCCAAGAGTTTTGCTATTTTCCAATCCTTACTCCACCCAAAACCCTTAGGGAACAAAATTTAGCCTCTTGGGAGCCTATTTAAACAAGGAAAACACAAGGAAAATGTGTGAATCCAAGGATCAAAGTTGCCAATCACTAAAAAATGAGGACATTCATCATTCAAGGAGCATTATTCAAGATAGTTTTCAAGAAAAAGAAGAAGGGCTTGTCTATGAGTTCTTTCTTTTACATTTGTTTTCTTTTTCTAGAATAATGATGTAATTAATGCTTTCATTGTAATTTGATATTATTTTAGGATTTATGATTTCTTGATAATTTAGTCTTTTGATCAATTAATTATTTTTCTTAGGATTTGATTACATGTTTTTACTACCAAGTTGATTAATTGATTCTTGTTGTTAGCTTTCTTGAAAAAGGGATTGATAATGACTTCAATTAATTAATGTCTGTTACGAAAATAATGGCTATTCATTTTCTTAACAATAGTTAGTGGCTGTTCATTTTCTTGAAGATAATATGACTGTTCATATACTGTGACTGTTCATTTTCTAAAGTTATTAAATTCATTTCTTAACCTTTCAGATTCTATATCGAAACCTCTATAAATAGGGGTCATATGTAAACAAATGAACAATGAATCAATGAAATCGTATATAAGTGATTCTCTCTTTTCTCTCATCTTCTAATATCTTTACTTTACAGTTTTATATTTACTGATTCTATTTTGAATCAAATTCACAACACGTTATCAGCACGAGACTCTACCGAAGTTGTTTTACTGAAGGTTATAGTCACGGTGACACTATTGACGTTGTTCTATTGAAGGTGATAACCAAGCCAACACCATTAAAGTTCTCTCTCGATCCATGCAATCAAGAAGTCTGGTTTGTTTTTGAAGTTTTCTAGAACAAAAGAGGAAGGTAAGTACTTTTCCTATTTGATTTTGTATTCACATGGCAAATCTTACCATACTTGAGTTTACAACTCTTGATATTACTGGGAAAAATTATTTATCTTGGACACTAGATGCTGAAATGCATTTAGCTACAATAGGTCTAGCAGATACCATTGTAGTAGGAAATCCATATCATCACAAAATGATGCTAAAGCTATGATTTTTCTCCGCCATCATCTTCATAATGACTTAAAGGTTGAATACCTTACCATGAAAAATCCACTTATTTTGTGGTCTAATTTAAAAAAGAAAGGTTTGATCACCAGAAGATGGTCGTCCTTCCAAAGGTACGGTATGACTGGATGTACTTGCGATTACAAGATTTTAAATCCATTAGTGAGTATAATTCTGCTATTTTTAAAATTAGCTCACAGCTAAAACTATGTGAAGAAAATATTACTAATGAGGATATGTTAGAAAAACTTTCTCTACTTTTTATGCCTCGAATGTGCTCCTACAACAACAATATCGAGAGAAAAATTAGAAGTTTACTTTTAATATGTTTCTTTTATGGTTTATATTTTTGGCATTGTAATGGTAATTAGCGTTGAAAGTTTTTTTTTTATTATTTGAGTATTTAATATTTTGTTATGCCTAGATGGCTATTATTCTACTTACTGGATATACAAGTGGCATTAAAGATATATGCCTAATTGATAGTGGTACAACACACACCATATTGAAAGATAGAAAATATTTCTCTTACCTGTAAATGGGAGAAATAAATGTTAATACTATAAATGGTAGTGTAAAGTTGATTGAAGGCTCAGGAAGAGCTAATATTGTATTACCCAGAGGAGCAAATGTTGTTATTCCTAAAGCGTTATTTTCTTCAAAATCTCGAAGAAATTTTTTAAGTTTTAAAGATATTCGCCAAAATGGATATCATATTGAGACAATGGAAGAAAATGGTTTTGAGTATCTTTATATTACTCTAATAATGTCAGGTAAGAAATCTTTATTAGAAAAGCTACCATCTTTTTCTTCTGGCCTATATAGCACAAAAATCCATGCAATTGAAGTGCATCATTCAGTAAATCAGAAGTTTATTGATTCTACTACATTTATCATTTGGCATGACCATTTGGGTCATCTAGGAGATATTATGATGTGAATGATAATTGAAATACGCATGGTCATCCTTTGAAAAGTCAAAGGATTTTGACATCTGATAAATTTTCATGTGCTACATGTTCTCAAGGGAAATTAGTTATTAAACCATCTCCAACAAAAGTGGAGTTTGAGTCTCCAGTATTTCTAGAAAGAATTCATGGTGATATGTATGGACCACTTAATCCACCACGTGGGTAATTCAAATACTTTATAATTTTAATTGATGTATCGACCCGATGGTCACATGTTAGTTTATTATCAACTCGCAACTTGGAGTTTGCGAGATTGCTGGCCCAAATAATTCGCTTAAGAGTGCAATTTCCAGATTCTCCTATCAAAAGGATCCGTCTAGATAATGCTGGAGAATATTCCTCCCAAGCCTTTAATGCTTATTGCATGTCAATTAGTATTACTATTGGACATCCAGTAGCTTATGTTCATACTCAAAATGGTCTAGCTAAATCATTTATTAAACGGTTACAATTAATTGCTAGACCGTTATTAATGAGAACAAATCTCCCTACAACTACTTCGGGACATGCTATTTTACATGCTGCAGCACTTGTGCGCATAAGGCTTCCAAGTTATCACAAATTTTCTCCCTTACAATTAGCTTTTGGTTCGGAGCCAAATATTACTCATTTGAGAATTTTTGGGTGTGCTGTGTATGTACCGATAGCACCAAATCAACGTACCAAAATGGGTCCTCAAAGAAGGTTGGGGATATATGTTGGATTTGTTTCTCCCTCTTTAATCAGATACATTAAACCATTGACAGGTGATGTATTCACAGTAAAATTTGCTGATTGTCATTTTGATTAAACTTTGTTTGCTAAATTAGGGGGAGATCATAAATCACATAAAAATGAGCTTGCCTGGACAACATCATTGAATTATTTAGATTTGCGGACAAGCACAAGTGAACTAAAAGTTCAAAAGATCATTCATTTGCGAAGACTTGCAAATTAACTGCCAGATTCTTTTGCTGACTCTACAAGAGTAACTAAATCACATATTCTAGCTATAGATGCTCCTATTCGGATAGAAGTCCCAGCAGGACAAATACAATTCCTATAGCTACTGAATCCAAAACACGTCAGAAACATGGACGACCCATTGGTTCAAAAGATAAAAATCCTCGAAAGAAAAGAGGATTAACTGATCAGAATGATCCAATTAAAGAATTAGGAAAAAGGGATCAAGTGGAAACTAATGAAAAGATCAAAATATCTGAAAATAGTGAACAGAATAGTGAGATGTCCATTAATTATATAACTTCTGGCAAAAGTTGGAATCAGACGGAAATAACTGTTGATGATGTTTTTACATACAATATAGCACTTGAAGTGTTAAAAGATAATGAGGATTTTCAACCAACATCAATTGAAAAATGTCTTCATAGAAATGATTGGCCAAAATGGAAAGATGTGATTCAATCGGAGTTAAACTCACTTGCAAAGCATGAGGTTTTTGGACCTGTAGTCCTAACACCAGAAGGTGTAAAACCAATTGGTTATAAATGGGTATTTGTGTGAAATCGAAATGAAAATAATGAAGTCGTAAGATATAAAGCACGACTTGTAGCATAAGGTTTTTTTGCAAAAATTGGGTATTGATTATGATGAAACATATTCACCTGTGGTGGATGTAATTACACTCCGATACCTTGTGAGTCTAGTAGAACGTGAAAAGATTGATATGCGTCTAATGGATGTTGTGACTGCTTATTTATATGGGAACCTTGATAATGATATTTATATGAAAATCCCAGAAGGATTTAGTATGCTTGGCGCATATCATTCTAACCCTCGTGGAAATTATTCCATTCAATTACAAAAGTTATTATATGGCTTAAAGCAGTCTGGACGCATGTGATATAATTGTCTTAGTGAATATTTATTGAAATCAGGATATAAAAATGATCCACTATGTCCATGTATTTTTATTAAGAAATCTGGATCTGGTTTTGTGATACTTGCGATATATGTTGATGATATTAACCTTATTGGAACTCCAGAAGAACTCCAAAAGACAAGAAATAGCCTAAAGCAAGAATTTAAAATCAAGGATTTTGGCAGAACTAAGTTTTGTCTTGCTTTACAAATTGAGTATTTGGAAGATGGTATTTTTATTCATCAATCAACATATACAACAAAAGTTCTTAAAAGGTTTTATATGGACAAAACACATCCATTAAGTTTTCCAATGGTCGTGAGCTCATTAGATATAAATAAAGACCCTTTTCAACATCGAGAAGATAATGAAGACTACTTGGTCTTGAAGTACCATATCTCAGTGCAATTGGTGCATTGATGTACCTTGCTAATAATACTAGACTTGATATAACATTTTTCTGTGAATTTGTTAGCAAGATTCAGTTCTTCCCCAACACGACGACATTGGAATGGGACTAAACATGTCCTAAGATCTCTCCAAAGGACAATAGATCTTGGATTATTTTATTCAAATAGAACCAGTCTAATGTTGATTGGATATATTGATGTTGGTTATCTATCCGATCCACATAAAGCACGTTTTCAAACTGGTTATTTATTTACATATGGTGGTACTGCTATAGCATGGCGCTCTACAAAATAATTTATAGCAGCTACTTCTTCTAATCATGCTGAAATTATATCTATTCACGAGGCAAGCCGAGAATGTGTGTGGTTGAGATCAATAATCCATTATATTCGAGAAAATTGTGGATTACCTTCTGAAAAGGAAATTCCAATACCTCTTTATAAAGATAATGCAGCTTGTATAGCTTAATTAAGAGGTGGGCATATTAAAGGAGATGGGACAAAACATATTTCACCAAAATTTTTCTTTACTCACGAACTCCAGAAGAGAGGTGAAATTGATGTGCAACATATTCGATCATGTGATAATCTGGCAGATTTACTCACTAAGGCATTGCCGACTGCTTCATTTGAAAAATTAGTACATAAAATTGGAATGCGTCGGTTGAAAGACACAAAGTCATCTTGAAGATGTTATTAAGAGGGGGAGTATGTATACTGTACTCTTTTTTCCTAACTAAAATTTTTTCCTACTGGGTTTTTTCTTAGTCAGGTTTTTAATGAGGGAGTATTCTTTTTAGAACGGAAAGTGTACTCTTTTCCTTCACTAGGTTTTTATCCCACAGGATTTTTCCTATGAAGGTTTTTAACAAGGCATTTTTCAAAGTGGTTGAAAGTGAACATCCAAGGGGGAGTATTATGAAAATAATGGCTATTCATTTTTTTTAACAATAGTAAGTGGCTGTTCATTTTTTTGAAGATAATGTGACTGTTTGTATATTGTGACTGTTCATTTTCTAAGGTTATTAAATTCATTTCTTAACCTTTCAAATTCTGTAACCTTTCAGATTCTATATCAAAACCTCTATAAATAGGGGTCATATGTAAACAAACGAACAATGAATCAATGAAATTGTATCTAAGCAGTTCTCTCTTTTTTGTCCTATTCTAATATCTTTACTTTATAGTTTTAAATTTACTAATTCTATTTTGAATCAAATTCACAGCAATTTCATATTTGTTATCTCTTAACTTGCTTGAAAAGAGGTCTAATTGTTAAGATCTTGGGTAATCAAATGATGGTTGATGATTGCTAGAATATGGATTAATTGACTAATTTCATGCTTTAAATTCCTTAGAATATAGGAATTTGTATGAGGATTGATTTTAATGCATCTTTTGGGTAAATTGGTTGAAACAAAATATGTTCAGTAATTTAACTAGAAGATAATGATTCCATAGATTGCAAATAAAGTGGGTCAATTTTAAATCCTTCATGAAACTAAAATGATGATTGATTATGATATTTGCTAAGTGATTCATTGTTATGTTTTCAGGAGTATTTGTCTAAATTGCATATTTTTATATTCTTGAGGTGTATATATATTTTTCTTTAATTTTCTTTTTGTCATCTTATAACTTTATTGGGATGGTTAAATGATGAATAAAAAGTGAATAGTGTGTACTTGTTCTTTTGAGGATTGATACTCGTTCATTCGCTATACTATGCTTGCGATAAGTCTACTTGCTCGTATGTGTAATTGAGAATTTATATTGAAATTAAAACTTGACTAGGAATGGATTTAAATTTGAATGATTTTTATACATCCAAAATTTAAGCATCAAGCTTTTGGCGCCATTGTCGGGGATCAATATCATGAAAGCTAGGATTTCAATGATTTAACTATTTTTATATGTTTATACGTCTATATGTAAATATGTATATATATTCTTTGTGTAACTAAATGCCATATCTTGTTGTATATATACATGAACCTTAACTAACTAACACGATTTAATATTGTAGTATACCTATATGACATTAACAAGCCACCTTATCCAGGTAACATGGCCAATTGGAACATCAGACGATACCCTGACCTATCTCAAGAGATGACACCTCAGCCATCTGACTCAACTGTCTTAGAAAGGGTATTGGAAAAGTTTGCCACTTATGTGACCAAACAATTTCACGAGATAGATGACACGTTGGCAAAATTTGAGGAAATGATTCGAAACATGGAAAGACAAATTTGGTTTTTAACGGATCTAGTGATAAAGTCACTATTTGGGTTAGAAACACAAGATTCAGCTGCCATTATATTACGAAGTGGTAAGGAGCTACCTAATTCTAACACGGAACCAACACCAGCTCAAGAAGCTAGGCTGGCACCGGCCCCTCAAGGTGAGCCACTTGAAAAGCAAGCTAAAGATCCAATTTTTTAGCCACCGGTGCCTCACCGCACTCGAACACAAAAAGTAAGAAATGATTTACAATTTGATAAGTTTTTAGAAGTTTTCAAACAACTACACATAAACATCCTACTCAGTATAGCTTTGATACACATGTCCAAATATGCAAATTTCCTCAAAAGCATGCTTGTCAACAAAAAAAGGTTGGAAGAATTATCCTCTGTGGTTTTAAATGAAGAATGCTCTACCATTTTGTAAGATCAAAAAAATTTACCACGTAAAGAAAATGATTCATCGAGTTTTTCTATTCCTTGTATTGTTGGCGCTCTTATATTTTGCAATGCATTAAAGGACTTAGGTGCTGGCATTAATCTTTTGCCATACAAAACTTTCAAAAGGCTAGGCCTATGTGAGCCTAAGCTCACTAGGATGAGTATTCAACTTGGAAATAGATCCATTAAATATTCTAGGGGTATAGTCAAAGATGTATTAGTTAAAGTTGATAGATTCATATTTCCTATGGATTTTGTTATTCTTGAGAGGGATGAAGATTCTAAAGTTCTCCTAATCCTAGGTTAACCCTTCCTAGGTACTACCAAAGCATTAATTGATGTTCATGGGGGAAAATTGACACTTATGGTTGGTGATGAAGAAGTTATTATCAAAATCCACAAAAGTATGCAACATCCTACATCTTTTGATGGTTCTTGTTTAAGAATTAATATTCTTAATGAGTGTATATTTGATTTTGTGTAGGAATCATTTACCAATTTCTCTATAGTCTTGATGGAACAATCAATTGCATATTTGGAGGATTCAAATAAGGACCTTGAGTTAGGAGAATTTAAAGAAATAAAAAAAGCAGTTTGCGAAGAATGAAGTCATCCATTGAGGAACCACCAGAATTGGACCTAAAAGACCTCCCTGAGTACTTGGAATATGTATTTTTAGCTAATGAAAGAAAACTGCCAGTGATTATAGCAAAAGACCTTATTTGGGAACAAAAGAACAAATTGGTAAGCTCATTGGGAAAATATAAAGGAGCCATAGCATGAAAAATCACAAACATTAAGGGAATTAGTCCTTCCTTTTGCACTCACAAAATATTGTTAGAAGAGGGAGCAAAGCCTGTAGTGCAACTCCAACGTAGGTTGAACCTAAATATGGGCAATGTGGTAAAAGGTGAGGTAATTAAACTTTTAGATTCAGGCATCATTTATTCCATTTCTGATAGTATTTGGGTAAATCCAAAGTAAGTGGTACCAAAGAAGGGACGAATAACGGTGAGCCCAAATGAAAAAAATGAGTTGATCTCGATAAGATTGGTAACCGGTTGGAGGATTTGCATTGATTATAGGAAATTGAATGAGGCAACCAGGAATGACCATTTTCCTTTCCCTTTCATCGATCAAATGTTAGGAAGATTACCTGGACATGAGTTTTATTATTTTCTAGATGGTTTTTTTGGTTACTTTCAAATTCTCATAGAACCGGAGGATCAAAAGAAGACTACTTTTACATGCCCTTTTGGTATTTTTGCATATCGTCATATGCCTTTTGGTGTTTGCAATGGTCCAGGAACTTTCCAAAGATGTATAATGGCTATCTTTGAAGGATTTATGGGAGACATCATGGAAGTATTTATGGATGATTTTTCTATTTTTGGTGATTCTTTTGACTTATGTTCGGCCAATTTAGAAAAGGTTCTACAAAGGTGTGAAGAGACTAACCTCACGCTTAATTGGGAAAAATGTCACTTCATGGTGTAAGAAGGTATTGTATTGGGACACGAGATTTCAAGAAAAGGTATTAAGATCGATAGAGCAAAAATTAAGGTAATTGGGAAACTTCCTCCTCCCACTTCAGTGAAGGCTATCCGAAACTTTCTTAGTCATACAGGTTTTTATACGAGGTTTATCTTGGATTTCTCAAAAATTTCTAAACCTCTTACTTCTTTACTTGAAAAAGATGTTCTTTTTATTTTTATGATAAATGTCTTAATGCTTTTAATGTGCTTAAAAAGAAATTGATCAACTCTCCTATTTTAATTGCATCGGATTGGTCTCTTCCTTTTAAATTAATGTGTGATACAAGTGATTATGCAGTAGGCGTGGTGCTTGGATAAAGGAGGAATAAGCATTTTCAACCAATCTACAATGCATGCAAAACTCTTATGGTAGCACTAGAGAACTACACCACAACGGTGAAAGAATTGCTTGTAATAGTGTTTACTTTTGATCAATTCCATTCTTATCTTGTTTTGTCAAAAGTCGTTTTGTACACGGACCATTCCACCCTTAAATACCTCCTAACCAAGCAAGATTTCAAACCAAAATTGATAAGATGGGTTTTATTGTTGTAGGAATTTGACTTGGAATTAGGGATAAAAAGGGAGTAGAAAATTTAGTTGTGAATCACTTATCTAGGTTGAAAAATCTCAACTTAGAACCATTGGCCAAAAGAGATATTAATGACACATTCCTAGATGAACAACCTCTACTTGTTGATGGTGAGATTTCTCAGACTCCTTGGTTTGCAATTTTGCTAATTACTTGGTTGCAGGAATTGTTCCTGAAGATTTCACAACATAGCAAAAGAAGAAATTCCTCTCCAAAGTAAAGCATTACTTTTGGGAAGATCCTTACATATTTAGGTATTTTGCAGTTCAAATCATTCAGTGATGTGTGGATTCCGTGAGAACATCTTGAAACTTTATAATGAAGGACCTGTGGGAGGCTACTACCAAGCTAACAACACTACAAAGAAGGTGCATGAGTCCGGATTTTATTGATCAACACTCTTTAAGGACTCTCACACGTTTGTTCAAAATTATGATAGGTGATAATGTATAGGTAATATTTCCAAATCTAATGAGATGCCATTACAGATTTTTCAAGCTTGTGAAATTTTTTGTTGTTAGGGGATAGATTTCATGGGCCATTTTTCTAATTCTTTCAGGAGCAAATACATTTTGGATTCAGTTGAGTATGTGGCTAAATGGGTTGAGGTATAAGTCTTGCCCACTAATGATGCTCGAGTTGTAGTCAAATTTCTTAAAAAACTTTTCACCTATTTTGGTGTACCTAAGGTACTCATTAGTGATATAGGAACACACTTTTGAAATACTTAATTGGACAAAGTTCTTAAATATTTAGGTGTTACCCATAAGTTTGCTACTCATTTTCACCCTCAAACCAGTAGCCAAGTTGAGGTGGTCAATAGAGAGTTAAAAAGAATTTTAGAAAAAGTTGTTAATCATATAAGAAAAGATTAGAGTTTGAAGTTAGATGATACTCTTTGGGCTTATAAGACTGATTTCAAAACTCTTATTGGTACAACCCTGTATAGATTGGTTTATGGGAAGTCTTGTCATTTACCTGTGGAGATTGAACACTAAGCTTGTTAGGCTATCAAACTTGTTAACTTTAACCTTGAGCTTGCTGGAAAATCCTAGTTACTTCACTTGAATGCATTAGAAGAATTGCGTATGGCTGCATATGACAAATCCCTACTCTACAAAGAACAGGTAAAACGATGGCGTGATAAATATATTGCTCAACACATGGAGTTTAAAGAAGGTGATCAAGTGTTGTTGTTCAACTCTTACTTGCGACTCTTTACGGGTAAGTTGAAATCAAGATGGTCGGGGCCGTATTTGTTGAGTAAGGTCTTTCCTTTTAGTACTCTTGAAGTTACTCACCTGGTTAATGGTACTTTCAAAGTCAATGGGAATCGGGTGAAGCATTATTTTGGCGAAACTCTCGACACTTTGAATCATATGGATATTTTGCTCCATAATTCATGACTTTTCTTAGGATTTCTTTTTAGTTAAATTTTCTTTTTATTATTTTTTTCCTTTTCAAGATTTATGTTTTCTGTTTTTTTTTCTCTAATGTTTTATCTTGGTACAATTTCCCTAATGACTCATTGTGATGGATTCACATGTGTTGGAGCTACACCATAATGGAAGTATTTTTTTTTTCTATTCTTCCCCTTTATTTGTTGTGGTCCATTGGCTTTACTTTCATTTTTATATTTTTGTTTCATCTTTCAAGACAAGAAAATATTTTTTTTGCTTGATTATGGGGGCCAATATGAATAGTGAAGAGAAATTCACTTTCTTAAGGCTATTAATTCCCTAAAGCAAAGGAAAGAAAGAAAGATGGTTGAAAAATAATGAGTGATGACTGTATGGGGGCTAATACGGTGCATGAAGAGAAGTCCATTCACTCGAGGCTATTAGATCCCTATTGCAAAAATTGAGAGAAAAAATTGGAGTGTTTTCCTTGAATCATAACTTGAGTTGTGTAATTTTTGAATTTATAATGCTTAAGTTGGTAGATAGCTTAACTTGTATGATTTATGTTATCTCTATTTTTGCTTAAAGGGTGAAATAATGTTCTTAGACCTAAGTATAAACTTGTTTAATTTGACTTTGAGGGCCTTGATGTGTCTTATCTATCACTTTACTTTGTGAATGTTTTCAAACGGTTGAAAGAATGGTAATGTCATATGTAAAGTTTGAAAGGAAATTGTGTCTTTCTTATAGTTGAACTTTTGGAAAGATTGTCATATTTTTCCTTGTTTTAAAGTACTTTGCTTGAGGACAAGCAAAGGTTCAAGTGTGGGAAAATGTGATAGAGTAATGTATCAATAATTTCCTAGTTATTTAAGAATGTATTGTGATACATTTAGTTCAATAACTAGTCATATTCCTTTATATTTGATACATTACTCTTGGAAAGGTGTTTTGGCCTTTTATTGCATAAAACAATGAAAAAAATGAAAAATCCTATCGCTGTCCAATGTACGGTCAGCGCCAATCGTGTCCAATGGAACCGACGCGCGGCCCCAATTTGGAAAATAGGGGAATTACATAAAAAAAAAAAAACAGAGCAAGATCGGGCCAGCCAGTGCATGACCGGCGCTTAGTCTGCCTAATATCGGCAAATTTTCCTTTCAAGTGTGGATTTGGTAATTTTTCAAGAGTTTTGGTATTTTTCAATCTTTACTCGGCCCAAAACTCCTAGGGAACAAATTTTAGCCTCTTGAAAGCCTATTTAAACAAGGAAAACACAAGGAAAAAGTGTGAATCCATAGATCAAAATTGCCAATTACTTAGAAAAAGAGGAGATTCATACTTAAGGGGCATTATTCAAGAAGGTTTTCAAGGAGAAAAAGAGGGCTTGTCTATGAGTTCTTTCTTTTACCTTTGTTTTCTTTTTCTAGAATAATGATGTAATTAATGTTTTCATTATAATTGGACATCATTTTGGGATTCATGATTTGTTGAGTTAATTTAGTCTTTTTATCAATTAATTATTTTTGTTTTGGTGATTTGATTACATGTTTTAACTACGAAGTTGATTAATTGATTCTTATTGTTAGCTTGCTTAAAAAATGGATTGATAATGACTTCAATTAATTAATTTCATATTTTTTTATCTCTTAACTAGGTTGAAAAATGAGTTAATTATTAAGAACTTGGGTAATCAAAAGTTAGTTGATGATTGCTAAAATATGGATTCATTGACTAATTTCATACTTTAAATTGCTTAGAATATAGAATTTTGTATAAGGATTGATTTTAATGCATCTTTCGGGTAAATTGGTTGACACAGAATATGTTCACTAATTTAACTAAAAGATAGTGATTTCATGGATTGCAAACGAAGTGGGTTTATTTTAAATCCTTCATGAAACCAAGACGATGGTTGATTGTGATATTTGTAAAGTGATTTATTGTTAAGTTTTCAAGAGTATTTGGCTAAATTGCATATTTTTGCATCCTTGAATTGTATATATTTTTCTTCATTTTTTTAATCATCTTATCACTTTATTGGGGTGGTTAAACAATGAATGAAAAGTGATTAGTGTGTACTTGCTCCTTTGAGGATTGATACTCATTAATTTCCTATACTATGCTTGCGATAAGTATACTTGCTTGTATGTGTAATTTGGGATTAATGTTTTAATTAAAACCTGACTTGGGATGGATTTAAATTTGAATAATTTTTATACACCCAAAATTTATGCATCAGAACACAGGGTTCCTTTACATTTTGAACGAAACCATAAAATTTTACAGTTTCATTAAAATATATGTTCCATGCCGTCAAAGTTTGCTTAAGTCTATAAATAGACTTCTTATGCTTACAAACCATGTGTTCTTGACTTTTAGTAATGAATCCTTCTTGTTGGGATATATAAATGTTTTCACTAAGATTTCTATTAAGGAAGGTAGTCTTAACATCCATTTGTCATATCTCATAGTCATAATGACAAGCGATAGCTAGGAGTATCCTGATAAATTTAAGCATGTCTACCAATGAAAAAGTTTCCTCATAATCGATCCATTCTTTTTGAGTAAACCCTTTTGCAACCAACCCTACTTTGAAGGTTTCAATATTCCCATCCACTCCACTTTTTCTCTTGTATACCCACTTACATCCTATGAGTTTTATCCCTTCAAGTGCAGTGATAAGATCCCACACTTGGTTAATATGCATAGATTTAATCTCTACATTTATTGTTTCAGGCCACTTATATGTATTAAGGTCCACAATAGTGTTTTCATTTCTAGTGGGATCTTGTTCTTTATGCTTGGAGACTAGATCAAAGATCTCTCGAGTCTATCTTTCTGAAACATAAGTTGCGCTCTTACAACGATGAGGCTCCTCTTCTATAAGAATATCATGTTGTGCTTTTCTTGTTTTCTTAATTGTGTTGCTTTGATCTGAAGAAAATGATGTGTTCTCTTCTAATTCCACCTATCTTAAACCATTATTAGATATTTTTTTTTTATCATCATCCAAGTATTTAGCATGAGAACTGACAAGCATCTTTTACCTTTTAGGATGATAGAAATATCTACCTTTATTTCTTTTTAGACATCTAATGAAATAGTATAATTCTGACATTAGTTTTAGCTTGTTCCCATTGATCACTACATAAGATAGACATCCCTTTATCCTGAGATGATTCAATTTAGGCTTCTGTTTAGTCCATGTAACACCCCACTACCTAGGCCTAACAGGGTCGGGGATGTCGCACCGTCCAAAGGACAAGGGGTCTTTATAACTAGGACAAACAAATAAAAATGATACAATACTTTAAAATTAAAACTTATTACTTCCCAAAAATTCAAGAACAAATCCGAAATAAAAATTGTTCACTCTCAACACCCAAAGCATTACATAAAATAGATAACAGAATATCTTCCAAGCAGGCAACAACTAGCTACTCATCCCCACAGCAGGATCGATCTGAAATCAAGGTAAAAAGGGTGATGAGATAAAAATCTCAGTAAGTTCGTGTGTGCTTTGAGTGTCTAGTGAAAACAGTTCATGAATGCAAGGTGTATGAACTTCATAGGAAAAACACTGGCAAGCAATAAACAGTGTTGAAATCCAAGAGTGGTGTTTTAGCTTTTCCAACCATACATGTATAATAAAATCAACCACTCGAAAAGGTGGCTATGGGTTACCACACGTTGTGCCCCATAACCATATAACGGTCAGAATGCCACACTTTGTGCAAACTGACAAAAGGTAGGTGATCGGCCTACCGGGTAAGATACTCCTCATTCTTTACACCCAAACAAAATCGATTGTCCACTCTGGCAACACACAGTCCGCATGACTGAAACCTGCTAGCTCGGACCGGCATGACTAAGTAGTACTGGCGTTTCTCTAAGTTGAGTTCATCTTCTGGAGGTGGCCTCCTGCCAGAAGACTCCATCTTGCTCTTCAAAACTAGTACTACTAGCCTACCCTTATTGAGTACTCAATGTTGTTTATCCCACTTAGGAGAAAATTGATAAACCATTGCTTTACTTAGAAATGGAAATCAAGGGTTTCCAAAGTCCATGTAAAAGATCAGTTTTAGAAACAGTTTGGTGTTTGATTAAAACTACTTGAAGATTTTCAAATAATTGGTTTGACTGGAACAAGAAAAGAAACAGTCCTTAATTGCCTTTACCAAATTAGTGTTCACAAACTTCGTGTTTAGCTTGCCATAGCAACTTTTTCAACAAACAGGTTTTATGCAGGAGCTTACTTGATCCTTTACTCAAGATAAAATAAAGATCTCCAAAAGCTGACCTAACCCCGCCTGGGATAAACATAAGCCATAATTAAACTCAAGCCATAATTAAACTCAAGTAATCCTAGTTCAACTTACCACAATCATGACCCTACTGTCCTAAGCTTTAAGGCTAGATAATAATTAAAGGGTTTATAAAATAAATCTAGCTTGATATTAAAATAACTAGGGTTTGTGAAATAGTTACTAATAAGTTGTAGGTTTAAATCTTGCTATAAATAAATTAGGGTTTATTTGATGAAGGGTCCTAGGCCTAGATGATATTATTTAAATAATGATTTATGATAACTAATGGTTAGAAAATAATTGGTCAATAAAATTAGTTGTAAGTAAATTTTAATACATTTGATTATAAGATAATAAATAAATTTTATTATTATTTATGAGCATAAGACTTACAAAATTAATATTTTCCCTATTATGATTATTTATATAAAAGGCTTTATTTGATATTATTATTTTATATAATATCTATATATTTTATTTCTTTAATAAAAGTTATCAATTATTTGACTAAAATATCATTATTTTATATAATAGCCTAAATCCACATTTTCCTAAGGTTTTTGAAATCACTAGAAGAAATTATAGTATTAATCATTTTATTGATGAAATAAAATTGGCTAACTCAATTAGCTTAGGGACAACAAGGTCATGATCATAATACCTATTGCTAACCATAATCATGAACATACACTCTACACCAATCAACAAAATATCCAATCATGAATAAAGGCATAAATCCAAATCTACCAAGAAATGATCCAAACTCCACTAAACATAATCATATTCATGGCCTTAACGAGAATACATGAACATAAACCCTATTCACCAAAGGTGACATAATCTCTAACATGCTTGATCATTCATACTACTCACGACATAAAGGCATGCAACAAATCCTAAAAGCGCCATGCATTCAACCAAGATGAATCATCTCATGCATCGACCCCATCTCCATCATACAAACACATTCATTCTCATACTTCAATCCCAACTCCATCACAAAACACGTATTCAATCTCCAAATATATTCCATCCTCATCCAACTACATCCAAGAGACACGAATCTAGAATTTAAAGAGGAGTTTGAAGAAGCTTACTTGAATGATGACTACCTTGAGGATGTTTAAAGAGAATCCTCTCGCTGGGAAGGCTTGATCCGTCCAAGGAGAAGAAGAACAATGGCCATAGTGGGAGTAACCATTCAGCCGAGAGAGAGAGAGAGAGAGAGTCTATTAGTATATATATATATATATATATATATATATATATATATTCATTAAGAGTTGAAGATGAATGAAGATGGAGATGATCGGTCATGCTTAACTTGAAGGTGTTCTTGAGCCTTTAAGAAAATTCTGGTTTTTTATCCAAAAGTGAGACTTTGATTTCAGTGTTTGATGTTAAAAATTGCAGGAATGGATTCACAAGAATGTGTAGGTATAATTTGGAGTTTTTGGAGAAGATTAAAGTGGTTTTGAGTGGCTTTAGGCGTGAGAATGGTAGTAGGTGTTCTGGGTATTCTTGGAGGTTTGGCGAGAAGGGAGAGAATAGAGAGAGAGCTGGCCGAATTCTGTTGGAAAGAGTGGCCAACTAGTTTGGGAGGGTTTTGGTAATTGAATTTTTAGATTTGAGAGGGAAAGGAAAGCTGGTTGTTTGAAATTCAAAAGGAATATTTTAGAGAATCAATTTTGGAAACAAATATGGTAAGAAGATCTTGGTTGATGGAGAGTTTTTGGAAGCTTCAATGGCCAACTGAATTGCTGGAATTTTTGTTGAGATGAATGCTGTTCGAATGAGCTTGAGGGTGGCCGAAATATGGTGTACAATGGTGAAGGAATTTTCTGTTTGTTTGACGCTTACTTCATGGAAGGTTGTTGGAATATTTTGTTGAAATTTTGGACTTCAATTAATGGCTTGATTGTAGTGATTCATGGAGAGATTTTAGGAGCAGCCATGGAGCTGTTTTTCGGGCAGAACAATGGAGAAGATGATGAAGCTCAGTTCATGGCTGATCAGAGTGAGTTTGTACAGAAAGATAGGATGAGTTTCGGACAAGGGTGAAGAAGGAACAAAGCTAGAAATTCTATCAGTTTTTCGCAACCTTGTTGGAAATTTCTGGGTAGAATTTTCTGCCATGATTCATCCGATTTGCTGCAGGTTTGAAGGGATATTGAGAGGTCCTTTAAGGCTGGTTCCCAGCCTTCATTATGGAGGAAAGACAAGGGTGAATTGCTGGTTTGAAAGCTGGAAGAAACAGCTTGGTTTTTGGCTCACCAAGCTGCGAAAAATGTCGAGAAAATTTTTCTGGTTTGCACAGTTTTTGTGCAGCTCGGTTTTGGCTGGAATTTTCAGTCTTCAAGCTAAGTGAATTGGTCATTTTTCTGGCAGTATTTGGGAGGGAAAGATGGCTAAAATTTTTGACAATTGGACTGATCAAGAAGTTGGAAAATTTTCAGATTACTACATGAAGAAGATGAACACACATAAGTTGGAGTTTGAAGGTTCAACCATGGAAATTAATTCTCTTGGGAACCTTCCATAACTCTTCCCCATTTTCAGCTAATAAGATACCTCACAAAGATATTTTCAAAACCTCAATATCACAGAACTTTTCTGGAATTTTTCTAGAAATAAAATGGCTTAGATAAATTAATCAACTTAATTGATTAAGAATTAAAGAAAGCTAGAGATCAACAAGGGTATGAATCCCTTAGAAATTTTTGTGGGGCACAAGAGTGGAATTTGAACATTCCTATCATGTCTCCCTTAGGACAACACTCCTACTCCTCCCGAAGGCATGCAAGGGCCGAAAATAACCTACTCATCTAAAAATAAAATTTAATCATGTTAAAAGTCAAATGATGGAATTTGAACTCAAGAACTTAAGGATTTATTCCAAAGCTCTAACCACTAAACCACAATAACTCTTGTTCTTATTTTCTCTCCCAAATATTTTTCCTATCTAACCCTCAAGCTATCTCTCTATTTCCACCTCAAGCAAAATTGCCATTTTGCACTTCTTACTCACTAAGCACAATTAAGCTATCTAGACTACAAATCACATATCCAAAGCACATAAAATCATATAAAAATATATTTATGCATGCAAAAATATATGATATGCATCCCGACCCCTTTACTCTAGGGTTGGTTTTAATTGGGGTTTCAGAGTCCACATTTTATAAGAAGTCCTAAGCACTGATTTGGAAGACACCAAGTTCAAAATGTATGCTGCCGTCTCTAGGGCATATCCCCAAAAAGAAACAAGAAGAGATGCTTGACTCATCATGCTTCTAACCATTTCTAGCGATGTTCCATTCCTTTTCTTAGCTACTCTATTTTGCTAGGGTATCCCAAGCGCAATTAGCTGAGATACAATTCCGTGATATACCAAGTAGTCTTTAAACTCATTGAAAAGATATTCTTTACCATTATCTGATCTCAATGCTTTGATCTATTTACCTGTTTGACATTCCACTTCAGCTTTATAGTCTTTAAATTTTTTAAAAGAGTTAGACTTACACCTAAAGTGTGAGTAGTCATTAGTGAATGCAATGAAGTACTTGTATCCACCTCTAGTTAGTGTCGTCATTGGACTACAAACATTTCTATGAATAATGCTAAGTGTTTCCTTAGCCTTTTTTGCCATTTGGTCGAATGTCCTTTTGGTCATCTTTCTCTTAAGACATGATTTATATTAAAGCCACTCTTCCAATCTCAATGAGTCCAAGGGCTTATCATGGACAATCCTCTAAAGCCGATTAAGATTATTATGTTGGGTATCTCACACATATCATATATGGCGCAGCAGAAGAATAAGAACGAGATACCATCCCAGGAACCACATATGTGTGGAAAACAAGACATAAAGAGAACAAAAGTAACAGCTTTTTACCTCTCTTTGATCATGTGGAAAACAAAATTTTCCTTTTTCAAGTCGAGGCGCGATCCAGCAATCCTCTTGATCAAACACCACGAGAGTTGAATGCCCAACCACTATAATTATAGTGTGTGATTATCTTGAACAGAAATCCACACGGAGGATCACACTTAAACACCAAGATGTTTTGTGCTAGTAGAAAAATAAGATGGTGGCTAGGGTTTATTCATCAAGAACAACAAGAGAGAGAGAGAGGAGAAAAAAGGTACTCGGAGCCCTGATATCCCTATCTTTAGGCAATATTGAAAACCCATTGACTAAAAAGTTCTAATTCTTCAACCACTCTCTCCAGGTAATTAAAGGAAAACAAATATTGGACAAATTAGTTTAGTGTTCAACTCTTAATCCCATCTCTCGAAATCTTTAACAGAGAACTAATTGATATGATCTTGGGAAGCACCAATTGTTGTGGATTGAACTCAAAACAAGAACCCTAACAAACTCACACATAAGAAAACCAAAATGCAAAGCAATTAACACTCTTGTGATAATGTGAATCTATCATACTTCAAAGATACCTAAATACCCTAATCTAACTAGAGATTAAAACACCAAGGATATGAATTTGAATGCATCTAACTGAATCCTATCAAACACACTAGGCAGCCTAGCACATAAGAATAGAGATGAAGTTTAGATTATCCTTTAAAATTTAGAGACAAGATCAAATGTGGGACTAAATCCTTTGGTTTACTCTTGATGTTTAATAGATATCACCTAAGAGGATCACCCTCGAGAACTCTTCTTCTAGAGAGAAAATCTGAATTCTCGTTCTTAAAATGCTAAAGTTGTGTTACAAGAGTTATAATGCCATATATATAGATGCTTTGCCCTAAACTAATTAACAAATTAATCCTAACTATTAAATGGCCTTAATACAAGCTTTGAGAACCTATTACATGCCTTAAAAATAGGTTAAAACATAATAAACATTGTGAGAATTTAATTGAAAATAAAAGAGAATAAAATAAGAAAATTCAGAAAAATAGGGCAGGGCATGAATGGACCAAGCACCGGGTGCTTGGGTGGACATGCGCTAGGTGTGCTCTGGAAACAAAACCCTGCTCTAGTGTGGACCTAGCGCCAGGTGCATTATGGTTACCGTCCCTCTTTTATTGCACTTGAAAACTTGCTCTTTGGACTTCCATTCCATTTCTCTGTGTTTCCTTGATCCTTTAAATGAATTGTTGGTTGTCTTGAGCTCTTCTTGATACTCCTTTAGCCTTCAATCCATATTTAAAGATTGGCTTAATCCTCTACATGGATTGTTGCTTATGTTATGTGTCCTTTGGCCCTTCCTTTGCTATCCATCTTTTCACAATCTTCTTAGCCCTGGGTTTGTTGAATTTGTTACTTTGAAAATTCTCTTGAATATTATTCTTACCTATAGAGATTTCAAGCAAGTCTTGACTTTCTATTCCCCTTCTTTAGATATGTCTTGTTGCGTGGATAGATTCCTATCATTTTTCCATTTTTAAAGATGATTCGTTCTTGAATTGATGTGCCTTATTGCTTGTACGGATTTCCTTGCATAAGAATTTAAACAAGATTTTTTGTGTGAAAGTAAAATTTTAGGTTTTTGCTGCACAACTCCTGCCTTGTTTCCTCTCTTTTTAACCCAAAATTTCACTCTCACCTTACTTAGCTCTTTTTCCTCCCTTTTGTTGTTTTTACCTCTCCAAACCCAAGTTGGCATTCTTGTTTTACCTTCTTGCTCTCTTGTGTGTTCTCTCTCCTCCATTGATTTTGCTTGCGTTTGGAGCTCTAACCTCTTTTTTTCTTCTTTTGTTCTTCTCTCATTTTCTCTCATCTCTTGCTCTGGTTTTTTTCCTATCTTGCTTTTCCCTCTCTTTGTTCTCTTCTCTTTTTATCTTCCTCCTTCAAAATATTTTGATCTTTTGCAATCTCACTTGGAGACATAGGGTAAAGTATAATTTCCTTTCATCCTTATGCAAAGAGTAAGTATTTTTCTTTCCATGGTGGGCTACCTCTTTATCATATAGCAAAGGCCTTCCCAATAATAAATGCCAAATATGCATGGAAAATATATCACACACCACCTTATCTTTATATTCTCCCATGACAATTGTAACCTTGACTTGTTTGTTTACCTTGACAATTGAAACCTCTTTTCAACCATTGAAGCTTATAAGGCTTAGGATGTTTCAAGGTCTCCATTCCCAAATCCTCCACCAATGTAGCATTAATCATATTTTTACAACTCCATCCATCAATAATCAAGCTATATGGTTTTTTTTTTATTTGACATATTGAATAGAAAATGTTTTCCCATTGTAAGTCCTCTTCTTTTTCAACCGCACAATCTTCATCAATTTCCCTCATAACACCAATTAATGCACATGGTTTCTTAAGTGTATTCTCATCTCTTCCATCCACTCTATCTCCTCCATTAGGTTTGATGTCATTTTGTAAAGTTGAACTAGATGCTTCTTTCTCACTAGTTTCACTTATTTTCATTTGCTTTTACTCCACCTCTAGCCAACTCCTCTTTTTCTCCTCTTGTGGATACGAGCTTTCTCCCACTACATAAATACTTGAAGCACTTTGGGAACCTTCATCTATAGCACGCATTTGCTCATTCTTTATCTCAATTTTTGAATTCTTTGTCTGTTCAACAAATTCCATACTCTTTTGCTCAACTTCTTCTTGCTCATTCTCCTCTAACACTCCTAATGGATTTGACTCATCCTCTAGAAAGAATAGAATATTGTAATATTCCTTAGTTACCTCATTTGTTGAACTCAATGGATCTACGTCTTTTTCTTCATATCACTACGCTCCACATCAAGCTCATCAACATTTTTCTTAACTTCTTCATGCACCACTTCATCATTTTGATTGAGCATTCCTTGGCACTTAGCCTCACTTTCTAGCTTTCCCTCCATCTCAAAGCCATGTAATTCTTCTTTTTCTACTCTTATTATCACCTTTTGTTCAACCTTCTCAGCTTTTTCTTCACTTCTTGCTCTTCTTGGCTCCTCAACATCTACAATATTTTTCTTGGCTACTTTGGTCTCAAGTGTAGCTTTTTGCTTATCAAATTTATGAATCTCACTTTGCTCCTTAGAGAACTTCTAGTGGTATTCACATGATTTTTTCCTATAGCCACTATACTGCTCACAAGGAATTGCACTACTCTTTTGCAAATCAAAACTTTTTCCTTGATCATTCAATCTTCGGCAATCACATATACTATAACTATATTCCAACAAGTAGAGCAAACATAATCTTGTTTTTTTTTCCTTATCCCTCTTTTTGAAAAATTTTGCATTGTACGTCCCTCGCTATGCTTAGAACTTGTTGGACAATTATGAGACATATGAGCAAAACTTCCACATATTTGGCACTCATCGGGGTTAAACCACTCTCTCGTCAATTCTTTCATCTCTTCCCAAGAATCTACTGTTTGATACCCACTTCGCCTACTTTGTGCATTCATTTGCTTCCACCATTCTAAAACATTTTTAGAAAAGTTTATTAGTGCCCATTTTACCTTAAACTACCACTAGGCACAAGACATTTAAACAATTTTTCCATTTTTCTTTCCCATTCATAATACTCCCTCCAATCTCTTTTCCCATGGAACGGAAGTACCAACTTCTCATTTTGCTTAAATGCCCTATTCTTTACATCTTCCTTCCTTCTTTGTAAACTACCCTTTGAATATTTTTATGCTACTTCCACGTAAAACCCCTCACATTCCTTTTTAATTTCCCAATGGCCACTTTCATAGCTATCATACACTCTTCCACTCATACTTGGCCCTCATCATGTTCATCCCAATATCTTATGCTATCATAATCATCCTACTTATATTCTTACTCATATTCATTTTCTTCCCCATAACTAGTCTCACCATAGCAAGATTTCTCATAATTGTCATACCCTTCACCTTCACTCTAACTAGCCATTGTGAATTTTCTTTCAAGAGAAGTACCTACAAAGCTGAAGTAGAAAACACAAAGAAAATTCCCCACTTCACACCATCACGTGTTTACACCCAATTTTTAGTGGTCACTCTTCTTGGCTTTTATCATAATGAACTCATTCTCTTGCTTTTTTTTTAAAACTTTTAATCTCACACTCAAGTTCTTCCCAACCCTTTTCCACTTTAAAGGATTTAGTTCTACTAATTAAGTTAACTAAATTCTAAGGAATAAGAAAGAAATGTGTCTTAAAAATAATTTATCAAACACTTGGTATGCAATAAGAAAGATGCATGGATTTCAAGGAGTTGTTACACTAAGTTATGCTATCACAATCTCAATTACAATTTAGCAATTAAAAATAACTTAAATGATCTTTACTAAACAAATTATTCATCATACTTCATGAATGGAAGCTTTGGTAGTCAAGTATGAGGAATCACAATTCATTGGGACAAGATATCAAACACATTGAATGCAATCTCGTAGCTCAATTTTGTATAGCAAATTCTAGCTTGGTTTTTCCGCCAAATCAAAAAATATTTACATCAAATGACTCTTCAAACATCAATATACCATATGGGGTCAAATTCACAATACTTCCATGGCACAATTTCAAGTTTTTGACATCTAAATATAGTAATAGAAAAAGTGACGAAAATTTAAAAATTAATAGATCTTGTAGAAGATTGTACCTTAGCCTAAAGAAAGTTGGTTGATTAGAATCAACATAATGCAAGCTCTGATACCACTTGATATGATCTTGGGAAGCACCAATTATTGTGAATTGCACTCAAAACAAGAACCCTAACAAACTGACACACAAGAACACCAAAATGCAAAGTTATTAACACTCCTGTGATAATGTGAATCTATCTTACTTCAAAGACACCTTAACACCCTAATCTAACCAGATATTAGAATACCAATGATAGAAATTTGAAGGTACCTAACTCAATTCTATTAAACACACTAGGTAACCTAGCATATAAGAATAGAGATGAAGTTTAGATTATCCCTTTAGATGTAGATAGAAGATCAAATGTGGGATTAAATCCTTTGATTTAATCTTGATATTTAATGGACATCACCCAAGAGGATCACCCTTAAGAATTCTCCTTCTAGAGAGAAAATATGAATTCTCCTTCCCAAAATACTAAAGTTGTGTTACAAGAGTTGATGTGGGGCATATATATAGATACTTTTCCCTAAACTAATTAACAAATTAATCCTAACTATTAAATGGACTTAATATAAACTTTGAGGCCCTATTATATGCCTTAAAAATAGATTAAAACATAATAAAAGTCGTGAGAATTTAATTGGGAACAAAACAGAATAAAATAAGAAAATTCAGAAAAACAGGGCAGAGCCGAAATGGACTGGGGCGCCAGGTGCTTGGGTGGACCTGGCGACAGGTGTGTTTGGGAAATAGAACCCAACTCCAATATGGATCTCGTGCCAGGTATGCTAGTGAACCTGGCGCCAGATGCATTCTGATCGCCGTCCCTCTTTTATTGTACTTTAAAACTTGCTCTTTGGACCTTTATTCCATTTCTCTATGTCTCCTTCATCCTCTAAATGAAATATTGGTCATCTTGAGCTATTTTTTATACTCCTTTAGCCTTCAATCATTGTTTAAAGATTGACATGATCCTTCACATGGATTGTTGCTTGTGTTGTGCATCCTTTGGCTTTTCATTTGCTATCCATCTTTTCACAATCTTCTTAGCCTTGGGTGTGTTGAATTTGTTGCCTTGAAAATTTTCTTGAATCCTCTTGAATATTGTTCTTACTCATGGAGATTTGAAGCAAGTCTTGACTTTTCATCCCCCTTCTTTAGATGTTTCTTGTTACGTGGATAGATTCCTATCACCAATCAATTGAATGAATCAATCAAGCCCAAACAATCAATCCAACACAATAATGCCCAAGTGTTCAAATACAAGGACAGGAATTTAATAAATCATAATAATAGCTTAATACAAGAACTTAAGTTTTGGTTCATCCTTTAAATACAACTAAATCATATAAATCTTAACATTGTTAAAATATAATACAAAAAAAAAAAAGAAAGAAAAAGAAAGAAAGGACTTCACTCATAGACAAGATTTTGAACTTCTTCTTCCTTAGAATTCCTTGAACAACCCCTTCTTCATCTCCTTAATTTCCCAAGATCCTCCCTTTCTTGGTATTTCTTTGAACTCCGTAAGGAATCTCCTAGTAGCTAGCCAACCATGGATGTGTTTCTAGGATTTATAATGGTATATATAGTGTACAATGAAATAAAATAAAAAAATTGTAGAAATGCATGAATCTACTTATTTTCCAGAGACCAGGAGGCCTAGGAAAGTTCTTTAGGCTACAAGTACCTGTCTAGGCATGCTTTTTGTCTTGATCTAGGTGGCCCAGGGAAATAACTTCCCTGGACCACTAGGTTCCTATAAATGGAGCAGTACTAGGTGGCCTAAAGAAGTTCAACTTCCTTGGGTCACTCTTCTCTTGGAAAAAATGCACAATACCACCACACTAGGCGGCTTAGGGAAGTACATCTTATTCCTTGGCATATTGAAGTTTCATTAATTTTTTGCTCTATTGTCCTTCATTTTTATCTTTATTCTCCTTCATGTGGTAATTTTCAATTCCAACAAAAAAAAGATAAAAATGGTGTGGGGAGTAGTGATTTAAACAAGAATTTATCACCATTAAATTATAAAAACACTAGAAACTATAGATATGACGAGCTCTCATCACTAGACTTGGGCTTCATGATATCTCTGCCATCTGAAGCTTCATCATTAACTCTGAAAGAGTCATACTCATCTTGTTCATGTTGTAATTCAACTTTAACTGAGTAAAGGATTCTAGCAGAGTCTCATGCACAAAATACCTTGACCATATGCTCTCGAACTGATACTTCCTCAGCCATCATGCGTCATGATTGCTTTAAGAGCTTCCTACCTTGGGGGTCGGCTCTTGTTAGTAAAAATTTCCCATAGAGAGCAGTGTGTTGGGTATCTCTCACGTATATCGTATATAGTGCAGTGAAAAATAAAACGAGATACCATCTTAAGATCCTCATATGTGTGGAAAATAAGATATAAAGAGATCAAAGGTAACAGCTTTTTACCTTTCTATGATCGTCCGAAGAACAAAAATTTTCTTCTTCAATTCGAGGCGCGATCTAATAATCCTCTTGATCAAAATCTACGAGAGTTGAACATCAAACCACTACAATCATAGTGTGTGATTATCTCTACTAGTAATCCACACAGAGGAACACTTAAGCACCAAAATTTCTTGTGCTAGCAAAAAAGATGGCGGCTCTTCTCGTTTTTATCAAAACAAGAGAGAGAGAGAGAGAGAGAGAGAGAGAGAGAGAGAGAGAGAAGAAGAAGAAGAAGAAGAAGAAGAAGAAGAAGAAGAAGAAGAAGAAGAAGAAGAAGAAGAAGAAGAAGAAGAAGAAGAAGAAGAAGAGAAGGTTGCTAGGGTTGGAGTTTTTTGTGTCTTACACTTAGCTAGGGTTTCGTGTGTTATCCCTATATCACACGAAAAATCCTGCTCAAAATAGACTCCAATCTCAGAATTCTAAAATAGTTAGAATTCTCTAATTGTAATTAGAAACATCAAGTTCTCACAATTACAATTAGACTATTAATTATAATTAATTATAATTTGGCCACAACAACTTCTCTTTCTCGCAATTAACCCCACTATGTTATCAAATAACATATTGAGTATATAATCCTCTATTGTGTGTGACCTATTAGGTTTCCCAGTCAATTGGTAGAGAACATGAATCAATCCAAACGTCTTTGAGATTAATAATCCATAATTAATTAGAATTAATCCTATTAATTTTAATCAGGATTGGTTTATTAATTCATCAATTAATAAATCCATATTCTCAGATCATGAGCGGTATCTAGCAACACATTATAACCACCCAAGAGTCCAGGAAGTCAAGTGGCTTGACATGAACCCTTCAATAACAAACTACAGTGTAATTAACTCCTTTCACCATACATTATCTCATTTGGTTTGGAGTACGGAATTAGTGCCAGCTCCCGCCAGAATTAATTCTGGTCCAAATACAATAGTACTTGTACCAGTAACCCACTACTTTAGATGTGTATCAATTGGAACTATTTTCAATACGCAATCGCCTTGGCTAAGGACTTCTCGAGTAGTAATTCGTACAAGTGGCCGTGAGATATTTGCCCCTACTATTAGGAGTGGTGAATCCTTTATTGACCCTCTCAACTACTTTCGTTTACCTCACAATGTACCTAATATTCTTCCCATAGGTGACCCTCAATCGAGCTCTAGATATTGGAATCAAAGTACAATGCTCAGCAAACAACGTATCTTGGAGATCTCAAGTCTAAGGATACTTACACGTTTGCTATATTGAGATTATATCATTGGCACTAAATAGTTATCCATGTGATTATCTTATAGCTAGGTCATCCAATGAACTTGTTCCATTAACAAGCATCCATGTGTTATCTTTGAGTATCTCAATACTCACGAATATAAGAACCACTGCCTGATCAAATCAGGAAGTCTAACAGATGCTAGTCTTAACGCATTAATGATGTCCTGTCTCATTAATACTATGACTAGGGACTATTTAAGTACAAAGACTATACAGTGTAGTAGAAATCTCATATCATGATTTCCTTAACACAGTGTTGCACTAGGGACTTTATCGAATAGTTATATTACTTAAAAGTAAACAAAAGAAACTATAAGATAAATAATGCCTTTTATTAAAATAAAATGTGTCCGATACAATGTATAAGTGATTGCTTCTAGGGCATAATACTAACAAACTCCCACTTGCACTAAAGCCAATCATTCATGTATCTAATATCGAATGACTCAACATGACAATCATATTTCTTTTGGGATAGTGCATTTGTAAGTGGGTCAGCTATGTTCTCATATATGGGAACTCTCTCTATCTTTATTTTGTTAGCTGCTTCAGAAGCGGCTATGTACTTAGCTTCTATCATATAGTTGGCAATAGTCTCTTATTTGGAGCTTTTCCAACTTATTGCCCCTCTGTACAATGTAAACACGTAGTTGGATTGTGATTTGAAATCATCTTTGTCAATTTGAAAACTAGCATCAGTATACCCGTTTATTTTCAAATCACCTTCTCCATATACTAAGAACACATCCTTAGTCCTTCGTAAGTACTTAAGGATGTTCTTTACAACTGCCTAATAACCCTCATCAAGGTTAGATTGGTATATGCTCGTCAAGTTGAGAGCACAAGATACATTAGGCCTAGTACATATCATAGCATACATGATAGATCTAACTACTGAAGCATATGGAATCTTACTCATGTGATCCTTTTCAACTTGTGTCTTGGGATACATCAACTTTGAAAGGCTTACACCATGTGACATGGGTAAGAATCCCTTTTGAATTGATCCGTGCTAAACCTCTTTAACATTTTATCTATGTATGTAGACTACGAAAGACTTAGTAATCTTTTGAATCTATCTCTATAGATCCTTATTACGAAAATATAGGTTACTTCTCCAAGGTTTTTCATGGAGAATTATTTGGACAACCAAACTTTAATTGTTTTCAGGATAGGGATATCATTTCCTATTAGTAATATGTCATCTACATAAAGTAATAAGAAAACGATTGCACTCCCACTAACCTTCTTGTATACACAAGGCTCATCCATGTTTTGAATGAAACTAAACTCTTTGATTGTTTCATTAAAACGGATATTCCAACTCCTAGAAACTTGCTTAAGTCCATAAATAGACCTTTGTAACTTACACACCTTTGTGCTATCATAGAATGTGATACCCTCAAGTTGTATTATATACACTTCTTCAGTCAGATTTCTGTTTAGGAAAGTTATTTTCACATCCATTTGCCAAATCTCATAATCATGATGAGCAGCAATGGCTAGGAGTATCTTGATGGATTTTAACATGGCTACTGGCGAGAAGGTTTCATCATAGTCAATACCATGTTGTTGACGATAACCCTTCGTCACTAGACGTGCTTTATAGTTAACTAAGTTACCAACCATGTCCGTTTTCTTCTTGAAAACCCACTTGCACCAAATAGGTTTAATTCCCTTGGGTGGATCAACTAAAGTCCATACTTGGTTTTCGTACATGGAATCCATCTCTAACTTCATGGCCTCAAGCCATTTGCCAGATTCTGAACTGTTCAGAACATCCTTGTAGGTAGTAGGCTCATTTTCATCTATGAGCAATGATAGCAAAACGCAGAACAGGGAGCCATGGACGGATAAAAACAGAGACAAAAAAAAAATTTATACGCGAGCCATAAAGGCCATGCGGAAGCGTGAAGATCATACATTTGCGCTCCTTAACCCTTCTAGGTTGAGTAAGAGCGGATTGAACGATTGGAATTGCCTCGCTTTGCACAGTTGAAGGAGCTTTCGGTTGAACACCCGCTAGCCTTCGACTGCGTCTTGTTTGCATTAACGCTTAGCTCTCCAGCTCTCGGGATATTCCTCAGCCTACCCTCAAGTCGGTGAATACTATGGTGAAGAGGAAGGGTCTCAATTCTCCTTGGTTCGTTCGCAATTGATTAGCAAAGAACAAGAGAAAAACAAGAAGAAGAAGAAGAAGAAGAGACTTTGAGAGAGAAAGAGAGACTCACGTGAGAGTCTCCTTAGCCAAGGAAAAATTAGGGTTTTTTTCTTTTCAAAGAGTTGTTTATATTTAGCCAAAATTAGGTCTCTCAATCTCTGATAAACATATCCCCGGGATTTCAAAATACCCGGATGTTATCCTGAGAAACAGTTTGGCCTAACCTTAAGCTCCTCTTAACCGTATCTGGAAAAAACCCTAAGGTCCAAGCTATTGGGCCAGATAAATATTTATTATTTTTCTTGGACCCAAAAGGCCCAAAATAATAAATATTAATTATTTATTTTCTGGGCTTACATAAGTAACCCAATAAATAATTAATGAGCTCAAATGAACCATAATAATTAATCTCTAATTATTTATTTCTTGGGCCTACATAAATAACCCAATAAATAATTAAACATTAATTATTTCCCCTAGTTTAAGCCCAGGTTAATTTCTTAATTATTCATACTGGACCTAGGCCCTGAATAATTAATTAACCAAATAAACTAGATAATTAATTTCTCTCAACTCCTATTTTATTTATTTATTTTATTCCAGTCCAATAATAAATTAGACTTCCTGAATAAAATAAAATAAAACAAAACAAAATAAAATAAAATCCTCTTCAACTGAGACCAATTCCTCATCCCAAAAATAGTTAGGACTTACGGGCTATCCCGAGGACCAAAAAGACACATCGCCTTGGCTGCTAAAATGACCAAAATACCCCTGCTATATAAATAGTTGTATTTTGCATTTTAAATATTTCCTAATATCACCATAAGGAAATATTGACCCCAAGGACAATACTGCGTTAGTAAAGTCTCCGACCTACAGGTGAAATGACTAAAATACCCCTCTACACATCGTCGTACATTTAGGGAGGAAGAAGTGTACTAACACCCCTCTAAATGACATCTACCATCCTTAGGCTTCTAGTCCAATGATCCACGACTTCCGGAGTGTTTCCGCTTTCAAGGGAGCTACCCTAAAGCAAACATCCAAGTCATGTTTCCCAGGGCCCTGGCTAATTTAGACCATTCGGACAACCACAATGGGCGATATAGTGCAGAAACTATCTTGTATAAGTCTGTCTTAACTAACTAGTCACACATACCCAACATGCAAGTATATTGGCCCTATGATAGAACCTCAACTACAGCAAATCAAAGTATATACTTCCAGCTTCGCTAGACCACCAACTCATACTCAAGTCGTAGAGTACTGGTCCACGCTGTAGCGGTAGTAGTCTAGGTTTCTACCATATAGTACTTTGAGAAACCACTACTACAGGTCCTGTTCTACGTATTCGAAATACGCTTATGTCATGAAGTGAGTGGACTACCCACTGGCTAAAGGTAAGCCATTTCCCATTTGGAATTCATAACATAATAACCTAAACATGATGAGGTTCCCAGTCTCATCAATAGGTTAAGAACAAATGTTTATGTGTTAAATAACCCGTGATCCATACCTTACTGTGAAAGACCACCATTCACCTGGATCACTTATTTAAACACAATGGGTCTGTTCCAAACGAAAATCGTGCACAAACAAAAAGTAAATTCACAAACAATTTCTGAAAATAAATTCTTTTATTAAATAATTCGATTTTATATCAGAAACCTAGTCTAAAAGGGCATACAATCCATCAATCTCCCACTTGCACTCTAAGACTAGGTAAGTCCATAGGTGCCCACCCCTATGGCGTATAAGTGTCTCTTGAAGACTCTCTCAGCCAAAGGCTTGATGAATGGGTCTGCTAGATTGTTTTCTGAGGTAATATGCTCCACCACGACTTCCCGTCTCTGGATGAAATCCCGGATCAGGTGGTACTTCCTCTCGATGTGTTTCCCCTTCTTGTGGTTCCCAGGCTCCTTAGATTGCGACACTGCTCCTGTGTTGTCGCAATACATCACAACCGGCCTGTCTATATGTGGTACAACTCCAAGTTCTGAAAAAAACTTCCGGAGCCAGACTGCTTCCTTGGACGCTTCCGAAGCTGCCACATACTCAGCTTCCATGGTTAAGTCAGCAATACAAGATTGCTTGATACTCCTCCATGAAATTGCTCCTCCAGACAAGGTGAAGACATATCCACTAGTGGATTTTCTCTCATCCTTATCCGCCTGGAAGTCTGACTCTGTGTATCCTGTAGGAACCAAATCATCAGCCCTGTAAACCAGCATATAATCTCTCGTTCCCTTGAGGTACTGGAGAATATGCTTTACAGCTTGCCAATGAACCTCCCCTGGGTTTGACTGATATCTGCTAACTAAGCCCACGGCAAAGCAGATATCTGGCCTAGTACACAGCATGGCGTACATGAGACTTCCCACCGTCGAAGTATAGGGAATCCTACTCATTCTGTCCTTTTCTTCTTGAGTATACCCTTTCGCCACAAGCCTAGCTTTGAAGGTTTCCACCTTCCCATCCGCTCCTCTCTTCCTCTTGTATACGCACTTGCACCCAATGGGTTTTATCCCTTCAGGTGAAGCTACAAGATCCCAAACCTGATTGAGGTACATAGACTCAATCTCGGCTTTCATTGCTTCATGCCACAGATTTGCATCGGCATCAGCAATAGCCTCCTCGTACCTAGCGGGGTCTTGTTCCTGATGGTCGGAAACCAGCTCAAAGGCTGCTCCAGTCCATCTATCCGGAACCCTAGACACTCTCCCACTACGACGAGGCTCCATTTGTACAGGTTCTTGAGGCTGTGCCTCTTCTTGTTCCAAAATCGGGTCAGTAGAAGTTGATTCCATAGATAACTTCTCCTGAAGTTCCAACCTCGTTGAACCTTTAGTGGAAGTACTTTGATCATCTTCCAAGTATCTAGCATTGGTACTGACTAGTACCTTCTGCTCCTTAGGATGATAAAAATAGCCTCCTTTTGTCCCTTTTGGATACCCAACAAAATAGCATAATTCTGATCTTGGTTCCAACTTGTCTCTCTTGATCAGTACATAAGCTGGACACCCCCAAATCCTGAGATGATTCAGACTTGGCTTACGCCCAGTCCACATCTCATAGGGAGTCCTAGGTACTGACTTGGAAGGCACCAAGTTCAGAATATATGCCGCTGTTTCCAGGGCATATCCCCAAAAGGACACTGGAAGAGTAGCATGAGACATCATGCTTCGGACCATTTCCATCAACGTCCTGTTCCTTCTCTCGGCTACTCCGTTCTCTCGGAGGGTTCCGCGCAGAGAGCTGGGATACTATCCCATGATGTACCATGTAGTCCTTGAATTCACCTAGGAGGTACTCTCCACCACGATCCGATCGTAAGGTTTTGATTAATTTACTGTCCGACGCTCCACTTGACCTTAAACTCTTTGAACTTGTCAAAAGAGTCGGACTTGCGTCTCATCAGGTAAATGTAACCATACCTCGTACAATCATCCGTGAACGTGATGAAGTACTCAAAACCTCCCCTAGCTGGTGTAGACAATGGACCGCACACATCAGTGTGACCAAGACTCAACACCTCCTTGGCTCTATCCGCCTTTGGTGTAAAAGACATTTTGTTCATTTTTCCCATCAGGCAGGATTCACACTAAGGCCAACTTTCCAATCTCAATGAGCCCAAAGGCCCATCATGGATTAGCCTCTGAATCCTGGTTGAGTTAATATGACCCAACCTCAGATGCCAAAGGTATGAATCATTGATATTGGTCTTTCTCTTCTTAGTTAAAGGTTCAGACAGCGCGTTATTTGATTGGTTATTAATAGGGTTTAAAAAGAACAAATTTCCATACATGTGCCCAGTACATAAAATTTCTCCATCTCTACTGATAGAAATACCAGAATGGAAAGATACAGAATATCCTTGATTAATAAGTTTTGCAACTGAAATCAAATTCTGACGAAAACCAGGTACATATAAAATGTCTTTTAAAACCACTATCTTATTACAATCAAAAATAAGATCCAGCTCTCCCACTGCAAGGGCCCAGACTTGTGCTCCATTACCCACTCGAAGCCCATGTTCGCCCTTCTTGAGTCTTCTTATCTTCCTAAACCCCTGCTAGGAGTTACAGATATGATCAGTGGCTCCTGAATCAACAATCCAAGTGGAAGTTGATCCTACCATTGATATGGACTCTAGATAGTAAACATTACCTGTGGGGTTTTTCTTGGCCTGAAGATCTGGACACTCATTTTTCCAGTGTCCCTTCTTTCCACACTTGAAGCACTTCTTTCCATACTTGAAGCACTTGCCCTTTGGTTTGTCCTTGGGCTGGTTCTTGGGCTGGGCTGCTGCATTCCCTTTCTTCCTCTTGAACTTTCTGGGCTTAGGCCCAGTTCTTGAAGAAGAGGCCTTAGCAATCATGGCCTTAGACTGCGGCTTCATGACCTTCTCCGCCATCTGGAGCTCCTTCATCAGTTCAGTCAAACTTATGTTCAACTTATTCATGTTATAGTTTAACTTGAACTGAGTGAAAGAGCCCGGTAGAGATTCGAGAACCATGTCCACTTGGCTCTTGGGGTCAATGACAGCCCCTAACATTTCTGCCTCCTCGAAAGCAGCAATCATCTTGAGCATATGCTCTCGGACTGAGGCTCCCTCAGCCATCTTAGTGTTTACAATTGTTCGAAGAGCCTCCTGCCTTGCGGGCCGGCTCTTGTCCGCGAACATAGTTGCCAACGATTGACTTATGTCATATGCAGAAGCCATGTGCTCGTGTTTTGACTGGAGCACATTAGACATGGAAGCTAATATATAGCAACGTGCCATTTCGTCAGCTTTCTTCCATGCCTTTTCAGCCTCTCGCTTTTCAGCGGTGGAACCTTCCTCGATAACAGGGCAGGTTTCGTAAAGGACATACTTATACTCCTCGGCTGTGAGTATTATGTCCGGGTTCCTTTTCCGATCCACATAGTTTGGACCCGTTAACTTATTCTCCCTGAGAATAACGGCCAATGGACTAAAAGAACCTCCCACCATTTCTGAAAATCGAAAATAAAAGAAAGAAATTAGTTTGTGAAAACAAAATGAAATTTGTGCACTGAAAATAATTTGGCTCTTAGGAAAACTGACATAGCTTCTTGGGAAGATTAATAGTTTCCTAAGCTAAGTGTATTAACCACCACAAATTAATTTCCCTTCTAGGTAATGGTCTAGAGAATAACTCCATCGTGGAATGGCCATTTCCTCTCATTTCCTATGGACATACCTCGCACTATAACCTCCAACGTGGGCTGGCCGATCATAGTACGTGCCCCGGGTTATTAATTACATCCTTCCATTAGATCTAGATCCTTGTGGTATCCCCATCCTATACGGGTTCACTCCCAGGGTGACGCGAGGGGATCCACGATCTCTAATGAGGACCGTGATGGAAGCCGTGGGGCCGTTGGAACCCCTCTCCCACTTAGTCTTTTAAAATATAGGTTTTCTGGAAAATATCCTTTTGAAATTTCCATTAAGTTTTTCTTAACTCAAGAATAAAATATCTAAGTCCAATAAAATCTCTATGTCAAGGCTTATATCCTTTGAGAGATTTCCTCCATGGACTAATTTTATATAAGTTAAAACTTAATGATTTCAAAAATTTTCCAATTAAAATTTAGAGACTTTGGTCTCAAGTTTATTTGACAAAATCATTTTTCTAGTCCAAAACAAAACAAAATGGCTCTCCATTTTAATTTACAAAAATATCTAAATCCAATATATTTTCTATGTCAAGGATTAAATCCTTTGAGAAAATATTTAAGGATTAATTTTTGTACCAATTAAAATAAATATTTAAGGATTAAAGAAAAATATTTTTCCTTGCCAAAACAAAAGGTTCCCAAAGACTTTGGTCTTTGAGAAAAGCACACATAGGTACATAAAAAAAATAGCATGCTAGAAAACAATAAACGTTTTCATGCTTTTCTATTTTTTAAACCTAAGTGCCCAAATAATAGAATTAAACACATTAATTAATTAATTAATGATCTTGTTTAATCCTAAAATCCCTTACTAATATTTTTCATGCAAATATATTCCAAGAATATAAATATTGCAAAAATATTAACTTCGCCTAGTATGGGACCCAAAACGAAAAAGAAAAAAAATAAAAAAAAATTTGACTGGAGGTTCACTGCACCGGCCGCACCGGATCCGGGCCTATTTGCCCTATGGTCCACCGCGGCCGCTGTGAGCCAACCGCACCAGATCTCCTGAAGCTTCAACCCGCCAAGCCGCGACCCGCCAGCCCGAGTGCCCCGCGCCCGCGCCCGGTTCTCCTCTGCTGCCGACCCGCGAACTCGCCCGATTACCCGCGCGCCAATTGAATTTCAATTGCGCAATTTCCATCGGCTCAATTTTCCTCCAAATCGGCTTAGCTCCAAGGCGTGAACAGCGCGGCTTCACTCACAATGTCGGCAGCGGCTCGGCTGCGGCTCGGCTCGGCTCACACGGCTTAGGAACAGTTTTCTTCTTCGTTTTTCTTTCTCTCTCGCGCAAAAATTGCATAACCTTTGTTCTTCATATTTTGCTCAAAATTTTGGCTTCTTTGGACATTTTTACTTACAAAAAACATCCAGAACCAAACCACAATCGCCTATACCCATTTAAATTGGGTTTACACGATTATCTAGCAAAGCCAAAAAAAATTTACAGTAGCTCCTATGCTTCACGGTGAAGCTTACATCAAGCCTATCCCATACCAAAACAGCGAAGGATCATAGGTATGATCATCTTCTTCATTTTATTAACTACCATGCTCCCTATATTGATCAAAACCAATATCTCTGATACCACTGTGATAGCAAAACGCAGAACAGGGAGCCATGGACGGATAAAAACAGAGACAAAAAAAAAAATTATACGCGAGCCATAAAGGCCATGCGGAAGCGTGAAGATCATACCTTTGCGCTCCTTAACCCTTCTAGGTTGAGTAAGAGCGGATTGAAGGACTGGAATCGCCTCGCTTTGCACAGTTGAAAGAGCTTCCGGTTGAACACCCGCTAGCCTTCGACTGCGTCTTGTTTGCATTAACGCTTAGCTCTCCAGCTCTCGGGATATTCCTCAGCCTACCCTCTAGTCGGTGAACACTATGGTGAAGAGGAAGGGTCTCAATTCTCCTTGGTTCGTGCGCTATTGATTAGCAAAGAACAAGAGAAAAACAAGAAGAAGAAGAAGAAGAAGAAGAGACTTTGAGAGAGAGAGAGAGACTCACGTGAGAGTCTCCTTAGCCAAGGAAAAATTAGGGTTTTTTTCTTTTCAAAGAGTTGTTTATATTTAGCCAAAATTAGGTCTCTCAATCTCTGATAAACATATCCCCGGGATTTCAAAATACCCGGATGTTATCCTGAGAAACAGTTTGGCCTAACCTTAAGCTCCTCTTAACCGTATCTGGAAAAAACCCTAAGGTCCAAGCTATTGGGCCAGATAAATATTTATTATTTTTCTTGGACCCAAAAGGCCCAAAATAATAAATATTAATTATTTATTTTCTGGGCTTACATAAGTAACCCAATAAATAATTAATGAGCTCAAATGAACCATAATAATTAATCTCTAATTATTTATTTCTTGGGCCTACATAAATAACCCAATAAATAATTAAACATTAATTATTTCCCCTAGTTTAAGCCCAGGTTAATTTCTTAATTATTCATACTGGACCTAGGTCCTGAATAATTAATTAACCAAATAAACTAGATAATTAATTTCTCTCAACTCCTATTTCATTTATTTATTTATTTATTTTATTCCAGTCCAATAATAAATTAGACTTCCTGAATAAAATAAAATAAAATAAAATAAAATAAAATAAAATAAAATCCTCTTCAACTGAGACCAATTCCTCATCCCAAAAATAGTTAGGACTTACGGGCTATCCCGAGGACCAAAAAGACACTTCGCCTTGGCTGCTAAAATGACCAAAATACCCCTGCTATATAAATAGCTGTATTTTGCATTTTAAATATTTCCTAATATCACCATAAGGAAATATTGACCCCAAGGACAATGCTGCATTAGCAAAGTCTCCGACCTACAGGTGAAATGACTAAAATACCCTTCTACACATCGCCGTACATTTAGAGAGGAAGAAGTGTACTAACACCCCTCTAAATGACATCTACCATCCTTAGGCTTCTAGTCCAATGATCCACGACTTCCTGGAGTGTTTCCGCTTTCCAAGGGAGCTACCCTAAAGCAAACATCCAAGTCATGTTTCCCAGGGCCCTGACTAATTTAGACCATTCGGACAACCACAAGGGGCGATATAGTGCAGAAACTATCTTGTATAAGTCTGTCTTAACTAACTAGTCACACATACCCAACATGCAAGTATATTGGCCCTATGATAGAACCTCAACTACAGCAAATCAAAGTATATGCTTCCAGCTTCGCTAGACCACCAACTCATACTCAAGTCGTAGAGTACTGGTCCACGCTGTAGCGGTAGTAGTCTAGGTTTCTACCATATAGTACTTTGAGAAACCACTACTACAGGTCCTGTTCTACGTATTCGAAATACGCTTATGTCATGAAGTGAGTGGACTACCCACTGGCTAAAGGTAAGCCATTTCCCATTTGGAATTCATAACATAATAACCTAAACATGATGAGGTTCCCAGTCTCATCAATAGGTTAAGAAAAAATGTTTATGTGTTAAATAACCCGTGATCCATACCTTACTGTGAAAGACCACCATTCACCTGGATCACTTATTTAAACACAATGGGTTTGTTCCAAACGAAAATCGTGCACAAACAAAAAGTAAATTCACAAATAATTTCTGAAAATAAATTCTTTTATTAAATAATTCAATTTTATATCAGAAACCTAGTCTAAGAGGGCATACAATCCAACAAGCAATACATCATTGTGGTCACTAATAAGAAATCCATATTTCTCAAGTGCCACACGTATCCTACTAGATCCACGAGATTTTTGTGTATTAGAAGGTTCGTCTATTCTTTCAATAGATGTGGGGTTAGATAATTGATCCTTGTTTATTTTATCTTCATGAACTTCACTAAGTTCAATCTTACTCCCACTGTCCCCTTTGAGCATGTGCTCATTTTCTAAGAAGACAACATGCTTCGAAACAAATAAGTTGTTTTCAGAGGGTAGGTAGAAGTAATATCCGAAAGATTTTTTCGTATATCCCACAAACAAACACTTATTAGACTTACTATCAAGTTTGTTTGACTATGACCTTTTAACAAAGGCAGGACAATCCCATGCTCGCAAGTGAAATAACTTTGGTTTCTTACCAAAGAACATCTCAAATAGAGTAGAATCAACCGTTTTTGTCTGAACTCTATTTAGTGTATAAGTAGAAGTTTCTAGTGCATGCCTCCAAAACGATTTTAGTAGGTCTACAGAAGCTATCATGGTTTATACCATGTCTAGAAAGGTTCGATTCTTTCTCTAAGATACACCGTTATGTCGAAGTGTATGTGGTGGAGTCCATTGGGATAATATCCCATTATCTCTAAGATAACTTAGAAACTCTTGGCTCAAGTATTCTTCTCCTCGATCAGATCTTAGAGTCTTAATATTTTTGCTAAGTTGTTTCTCTATTTCATTCTTGAAGTCATTGAACCTTTCAAAGGCCTCAGATTTGTATTTCATTAAATACAAATACCCATATCGTGAGAAATCATCGATAAATGTGTATTTCATTAAATATAAATACCTATAGTATGAGAAATCATCGATAAAGGTTATGAAATAGTTATAACCTCTTCTGGCTTGTATTGACATTAGGCCACATACATCAGAATGTATGAGTTTTAATAACTCCTTGGCCCGTTCTCCTTTTCCTGAAAAAAGAGTTTTAGTCATTTTTCTTAGTAAACAAGATTCGCATATGCCATATGATTCCTAATCAAATGACCCTAAGTCACAAAGCTTGTGTAACTTAGAAACATGATTTTCGTTTACATGGCCTAAACAATAATGCCATAAGTAAGAAGTGTTAGAGTTATCCATTTTAGGTCTCTTATTGTTTATATTGAGAAATGGATTATCCAAGTTTAGAACATATAAACCATTAACCAGAGTTGTTGAACCATAATAAATATCATTCAATGAAAAAAGAACAACATTTATTCTTAAATATCAAATGAAATCCATATAAGTCTAAACACGCAAGTGAGATAATATTTTTTATTAAAATTGGTACAAAATAACAGTTTTACAGTTCTGGAATTAATCCTGAAGGTAGGTTCAGATCGTATGTTCCCACAGCAAGTGCAGCAACCTTTGCCCCATTTACAGTACGTAGGTCCACATCGCCTTTCTCTAGCCTTCTACTGCTCTTTAGTCCCTACAAGTTATTGTACAAATGAGATCCACATCCGGTATCTAATACCTATATCTCATTTCTAAAGGTAGTATTTATCTCAATCATAAACATACCTGGAGAAGTAGTAGAAATGCTTGTAAGCTTCTCCTTCTGCTTCTTATCCTTAATGTTCTCCATGTAGGCTTTGCAATTGCGCCTCCAGTGGCCCATCTTCCCACAATGATGGCATGGGTCTTTGGTAGCTGTGTTCTTCTTCTTCACACCATATTTGGGCTTCATGGGAGCCGTCTTCTTCTTCTTTTGAACTTTCTTCTTAGAAGAGGAAGATTCTACTATTAAAACTGCATTAGAATCCTTTTTCATGGAGGACTCCACATTTTTGAGAAGATTGATCAACTTAGGATTGGTGGACTCAATCTTGTTCATCTGATAATTAATCACAAATTGTGAGAAACTATTTGGCAAATATTGCAGAATTAAGTCAACACTTAAGTCATGATCCATTTGCAAACCCAAGAGATCCAAGCTTTTCTATCAAGCCCAGCATCTTCAGCCCATGAGTGGCCACAGAAGAATCCTCTGCAATTTTGCAACGAAATAGTTGCTTTTAGATCTCATATCTCTCAGTTCTGGCTTGGGCATCAAACAACTCTCGAAGACGTAGTATAATTAATTGAGCATCCATATACTCGTGCTGTTTTTGCAAATCAGGAGTTATGGATGCCAGCACAATACATGATGCTGTATCATTATCCTCCTTGTGCCTTTTGTGGACAGCATGCTCATCAGCATGAGCATCTTGAGCTAGTGGTGGTGGAATAGGTGCATCTAGCACGTAGAGTAACTTTTCTAATTTGAGAACGATTCTCAAATTTCTATACCAATCAAAATAGTTTGATTCGGTTAATTTGTTGGTTTCCAAAATGCGATGTTGGTTTAAGTTTGTTGACATGATGCAAGTGACCTAGATGTAAAGATAGAGAGCATTAGCTACTTGTATATGCACATGATATGCAAATAATTAGGACTTTAATTAAACGCATTTTTACTCTACTATTTTACTCAAATCAATAGCACCCACTACTAATTCGGGAAAGCCCATTGAAAGCTTTCCTAGTGGACCGGTATCCAAATTCCTCAAGAATAACCCTAGGTTTGCCCAATAAGCCACCCTTAAGTTTATTGGTAGGTATCCAATACCAATTACATCATATGTAACTACCAGATCATTGGGTGATTAACAGCTTTTAATCTTAAAGCCTTTTGGGCTATCCTAATCTTTCCTCTAAATTTCTTTATACTTGAGTTTGCCCAACCGGGATAAAGAATTTAGTTAAACCTGACCCATTAATCAGGAATTTAATTTCAAAGAAATTTAACTCCATAGCTTGAACATGCCTGATGTCAAGTAGGCTTGGGTTTGCCCAACAACTTGGTCTCGGAAAAAGACTCTTGTTCTTACTATATTAATGGAAGTAATTAGGTTTAATATCAGTTGAGGGATTTGTTCCTTTTAGTGATTTCATTGAATGACATGCATAAAAATTAATAAATCACATAATTGATAATCGTGGTAATAAAGCGATTACGTGGCATGGTTTGATAATTAATAGACTTTACCTTAAATTAATTTCTTTGAGCTATAAAATAAATTAATATGGTTAACCCTATGTGTTCATGCATCATTTAAGTAGAAGGTCTTACCTTCTCGCCTCGTTTTGGTTGCCATCTCCAAAATAAAAATTATTTTACTCCTTTCTAACCTATGTAAACTAATTATATAATTTCCTAAAGAGAGAAAACCTCGAGTTACATTCGAGGAGAGTTAGATGAGAAGAGAATTACACAAGAATTCTAGAGAAGACAGGACACATATGCCCTATTTTATAAAAAACCAAAACTATAAAATGTATGAACAGATATAATTGGTTTTAGTCCATAACCATCCATCATGCCATTGACTACGCTGAAACAAAATAAACATATAATTTTTATTATTTCAAAATCACTATTTTGAAAAAATAAAATAAATTCTAAAATCAATATTTTAGAAAAATACATTAATTTTAAATTTTCAAAAATCAATATTTTGAAAAATAAAATTGTTTGTCTCAAAACTAATTTTGAGAAAATGTTTTTGGGTCCCGTCTTTGGCAACGAAAACGGCGGTCCCGCTTTTTATTTTACCACCTCTCATCAAATGAGATTTTTCCCTTTCAAAATTCGGGTTTTAAGAAAAATTTTCTTCTACAAATGATTTTTGGACGTTCGCAAAACAGCACAGAACCGGTGCCGGCTATAGTCGGGAACAATGGTTGCGATTTTGAAAATTTTCCAGAAACAATTTCTGGTGACTTTTTCTTCTGCAAATTTTCAGTGAGAACAATTCTCAACAGTATTTTCTGTCTTGAAGCTCAAAACAACAACCAATTTGTTAGTTTAAACAAAACAAAATAGAAAATCAAATTCACAAGATGAAACGGAGGGCAATCAACATGTTTTCAAGAAAACATTTTTCTGCAAAAAAATTTCAGCACATAAAGAATGCATCTTTCGAAATATGCTGTAACTTTTACACAATCATATTGTGCTACAAACCTAACCTACTATGCTTGAAATAATTTCGACTCGAGTGAAAATAATTTTCACAGCAAATAAAGATAAACACAAATACATGAAACTAGTTTTCATGCCAAAAACAATGTCCATAAACCACACCTAGTATGTCTCTGATACCATTATTGGGTATCTCTCACACATATCGTATATGGCACAGTGGAAAATAAAACAAGATACTATCCCAGAATCCGCATATGTGTGAAAAACAAGACATAAAGAGATCAAAGGTAATAGCTCTTTACCTTTATTTGATCGTCCGAAGAACAAAAATTTTCTTCTTCAAGTCGAGGCGTGATCCAGCAATCCTCTTGATCAAACTCCACGAGAGTCGAACGTCTAACCACTATAATCATAGTGTGTGATTATCTCTAATAGTAATCCACATAGAAGAACACTCAAGCACCAAAATTTCCTGTGCTAGCAAAAAAAGATGGCGGCTCTTCTCATTTTTAGCAAAACGAGAGAGAGAGAGAGAGAGAGAGAAGAAGAAGAAGAAGAAGAAGAAGAAGAAGAAGAAGAAGAAGAAGAAGAAGAAGAAGAAGAAGAAGAAGAAGAAGAAGAAGAAGAAGAAAAAGAGAATGTTGCTAGGGTTGGAGTTTTTCGTGTGTTATCCCTATATCACATGAAAAATCCAACTCAAAATAGACTCCAATCTCAGAATTTTAAAACAGTTAGAATTCTCTAATTTTAAATGAAAACATAAGTTATCACAATTACAATTTAGACCATTAATTATAACTAATTATAATTTGGCCACAACAACTTCTCTTTCTTGCAATTAACCCCACTATGTTATCAAATAATATTTTAAGTATATAATCCTCTATTGTGTGTGACCTATTAGGTTTCCTAGTCAATTGGTAGAGAACATGAATTAATCTAAACATCTTTGAGATTAATAATCCATAATTAATTAGAATTAATTCTATTAATTCTAATCAAGATTGGTTTATTAATTCATCAATTAATAAGCCCATATTCCTAAATCATGAGCGGTATCTAGCAACACATCATGACTACCTAAGAGTCCAGGAAGTCAAATGGCTTGACATGAACCATTCAATAACAAACTACAGTGCAATTAACTCCTTTCACCATACATTATCTCATTTGGTTTGGAGTACGGAATTAGTGCCAGCTTCCTCCAGAATTAATTCTGGTCCAAATACAATAGTACTTGTACCAGGAACCCACTATTTTAGATGTGTATCAATTGAAACTATTTCCAATATGCAATCGCCTTAGCTAAGGACTTATCGAGTAGTAATTCCTGCAAGTGGCCGTGAGATATTTCTCCCTATTATAAGGAGTGGTGAATCCTTTATTGACCCTCTCAACTACTTTCGTTTACCTCACAATATACCTAATATCCTTCCCATAGGTATCCCTCGATCGAGCTCCAGAGATTGGAATCAAAGTACAATGCTCAGCAAACAACGTACCTTGGAGATCTCAAGTCTAAGGATACTTGCACGTTTGCTATATTGAGATTATATCACTGGCACTAAATAGTTATCCATGTGATTATCTCATAGCTAGGTCATCCAATGAACTTCTTCCATTAACAAGCATTCATGTGTTAACTTTGAGTATCTCAATACTCATGGATACGAGAACCACTGCCTGATCAAATCAGGCAGTCTAACAGATGCTAGTCTTAATGCATTAATGATGTCCTGTCTCATTAATACTATGACTAGGTACTATTTAAGTACTAACATTATACAGTGTAGCAGGAATCTCATATCATGATCTTTATCATGATTTCCTTAACACAGTGTTGTACTAGGGACTTCATCGAACAGTTATATTACTTAAAAGTAAACAAAAGAAACTGTAAGATAAATAATGCATTTTATTAAAATAAAATGTGTCATGTACAATGTACAAGTGATTGCCTTTAGGGTACAACACTAACACAGTCTATGTCGTAAGCAATGGTCTTATTCTTATGTTTGGACTGGAGAACATTAGATATGGAAGCTAACATATAGCATTAAGCCATTTTATTAGCTTTTTGCTATGCCTTCTCAGCCTTTCGCTCTTTTGCAGTGGAATATTCCTAATCTAGGGACAGGGGTCTATCAGAACGTACTTATACTTTTTGGTAGTAAGTATCATGTTCACATTCCTTTTCCAGTCTACATAGTTTAGGCTAGTTAACCTATTATCCTTGAGAATAATGGCTAAACAACTAAAAGAACCTCCACTTGATATTTTTGTAAAACTTTTTGAAAACTTTTATAAGTTTTTATCTATTCACATAAAACATACGTGAATATAATATTTATCCTGATAATAGATAAACCCATAAACTATTATTAATATGTTTAAATTTGGCTCTTAGAAAAATTGACATAATTTCTTGCGAAGGTTAAAAATTTTTTAAGTTAAGTATATAAGCACTTACTACTCAATCCTTTAGTTTATGATCTAGAAATTAGTTCCTGCATGGGCTGGCCGCTATTTCTCATGAACTATGGGCTATATAGTATTATAGACTCCAACATGGGCTGCCCGAATATAACATGTACCCTAGATTAGTTTAATTCAATCTATTAAATCTGGATTCTCATGGGAAACCATCCTATATGGGGCCACTCTCACGGTGACTCGAGTGAATTCCACAATCCTTAACATTAAATGCGGTAGAAGTCATGGGACTATTGAAATCCCTCTCCTACACAATATTTTATTTAAAAGGCTTTACTTGTGTTTTTTTTTAAGAAATAATATAGGTAATTAATTTTAAAGCTCCGGATTCAAATTATTTCCTTATCTCAAGGGCACAACTCTTTTAAGAAAATAAATTTATGAATCTTACTTTAAAAATTCTAAATTACCATATTTACTTGAAACACAATTTATTCCTTGTTCACAATAAAAGAATAAAGCATGGCCAAAATAAAAGAAGTTTACTCTTTTTGTTCTTTTAACCTAAGTGATCAAATAAGGTAGAATTAAAAATCTTATATAAAGATGATCTTATATAATCTTAAGGTGGTTTCGACTAAAGATCATGCATGATTGGTTTCCTTAAAAAAACTATAGGAAAAATTTACCCAAATCGTGCCAAACCAGTGAGGAACCAGTGCCAACTAGATCCAATGGGTAGGGTAGGGTTGCTACTGTTTCGTCACCACTTTTTCCAGAAAGGAGCCTATACTGACTAGTTTCTTTTCATTTGCCAATTTTTATCCAGGAAGGAATCGACGCTGGATTGTACACAATAGCAAGCGCCAATTTGTACTATTCACGATGGTAGAAATTTCTGAAATAGCTCTGATAACTCTGATTTCAATCGTTTCTCCTTTTTTTTTTTTTTGTGGTTTTCTTTTAGCCCTTTGCTGGTACCGACTAATTTTTTAAAATTTTAATATGAATACTTGTGGAAAATAAAATATTTTCATGCAGAAACAAAATTTTACAATTGCCTACACCTCCAATCGCGAGGTGTACATCAGATTCTACTAACAATACAAAAACTAGAAAATAAAGAAAAAAATGATTACAAGATCCCATACCACCATTCATGAGATGTACAAGTAATCTATAAACTAATCATATGGATTACATAAATAAAAAGAATTGATTTTTAAGGAACCACCACCAGTTATTAGCCTAAAGCATGCTTTTAGGTATTTAACCATGTCTTTGATGCCACTTGTTGGAACGAGAGTCGCTCGAGCGTAGTGGAATTTAAAAATAAAGCAGAGCTTAGGATCATATGTTTACTTTAATAATCAGAATTTTTTGATAGTTAGACTACTCGGAACTTGTCTATATCATAACCTCTGGTGCATTACTAATTGGAAGTCCTACCAAACGTTTGCTCTTATGCATGAAATGCTTCAAAGAGTGGAGCTTTTGAACTTTCAAGGTATCCTTTCAATCTCACGAATTAATCTACTGATGAAAGTAGCATAGGATTATTTTTCTAAGGAAAAACTAAAACGGTGCAAGGAAACAAGTGGCAGCTAGCTTGTTAGGGATAAAAATCCTCTTAACCTAGCCTGCCTCGATAAGGATTATATAAGTCCTCAAGGCTGGCTTCCTTAATCTAAGCGGACCATGTTTATTCTATCTGTTGGGCCTTTTTATTATTTGTCTTGGGTCTTTAAATAAAGCAAAAAATAATAAAATTTAAGCCACCATATTTATTATTTTTAGCCCTAAGGGCATTCTCCCATGTTTTGACTTATGACAATTATTAATGTGGACTAACTTATGTGATCTATATGTGATAGGCCATGTTTGACTTCAATACTTCTGAAGGCATTCAAATAAGATTGCTAAGCAGCTCTTGAGTAATGGAATTCAAGAATGGGTGATCAAGATAAATTTCAAGCTTATGAGAATGCATAACAAGAAGTCATTATGGAAGAACTTTAGACTAGGAATTGTTATTAAGGTATTTCTTGTTAATTCCTATATCTCTTTACCTTATGATTCAATTTATTTTTGCCTTCAAGCACACAAAGAAAAAGATTTCAAAGTTTTAAATCTTAGAATTTTGGATTGAGTAGTTTGGATGACTCTGCATCCAAAAGATTCGTTTAAAATTTTGTAAACAGTGTTAAATTGTTTCTGCCTGAAAAAGTGCCATTTTAGACTTACATTTTAGATGTATCGTCGTTCGAAACATGAGTCCAAAACACAGGTAAATTTGACAGTAAAATTATAGCCGTTTTATATTCGTTGGTGCTTCACTTTATGTCTCTATATAAAGCCTCTAAACTTGATTTGACATAAGATTTTGTGGTATCCTTCTAAGAAACACTCTTACTCTATAGAAAACAAAAATCTCCACTATCAAAGTGCTTTAAAGTGAATTCAATTGTGTCTAAAAGGTAAAAGTGTTTATGCTTTTTTCTTGGTGCACATCTGCTCAAACAAGTGAACTTTTACTATTCCATTGATATTTAATCTCTTTTGTATTATAAGGTTATGGTGTAAAACCCATCTGGGGTGAACCTTAATTTAAGTAGTTGATTGAGAGGCTTTGGAAAACCAAGTGTGGTGATCTTTTTCTTTTATTTGGTGCAGATTGATTTCATTAAGTTGGGTAAATAAAAACTGATTGAAAATCCTTAAGTGTGAGCATAAGGTGGTGGATGCAGATATTGGTAGATCAAACCACTATACATTCTATGTCTCATTTCTCTACATATAATATTAACTGCATTGTATTTCTTACCTTAGTCTGAATTTGGATATTTCTCAAAGTTTTCTTGGATAGCTTTCTTTGTTGCCATGAAGTTGGTCCAAGAAACTTGAAGATCATTAATATTCTGTACAACAAACTACTTGAAAATTTTATTTTGGCAAAAACCTTATTCACCCCCTCTCTAAGGTTTTTCATTTTGTATTAGAGCTTGGTCCACATATTCTGTAATATCCCACCTTTTTTTTTTATCTTTGACTAGCTATTGTTTGTAATAGGATGAGAATTTGTATCAATAGCCAGAACAAAAGTTGACGGGTATAATGAGACGAAAATTTTGGTATGATAATATTTGGTCGAGACCTGGATGTAATTATTGGATTTGTTTTACCCGTACCCTAAATCTTCAGAAGGCTACTATTATTAATAAAATAAGAATTTGAGGGTACGTTGAAAAGAGAAATTGATCAGTGCGATGAAATGCACGTTTTGGTGTAAACTATGCTATCCGGGTCATCGGGGGCATTTTCGTCATTTTGACCGCGCCCCTGACTTTGACCGCAAATTTGACCAAATAGATAAGGAATTTAATAATTTAAGAATTACCAATGGATTTAGTAAAGTTTTTGGAGTGGAATGGTGAAATAAAATATTTTTCTTTTATGAACCCGATTTTGGTTATTTCTAAAGAAAATAAGAAAATGCAGTTGGAAATGGGACGTGTGGCTTCTTATGATTGGTGGATGAAAATAAGTGTCGTTTAGTAATTGGTTAATGAGGTCAAGTGTTTCTATTTGATTGGTTGTGATAAGTTGAGATAAAAGTTTATAAATAAATTTTTTTACTATGCTTATTTAGCAAGATTTTCATAAGCTTCCTTAATAAGATTTTGATCTCCCTAATTCCAATTGACCATGTCATATATTAGCCATAAGAATGGAGGTGGAGAGGCTGAAATATAGCCTAAATTTCGTTGGCCTTGCAAGAAGAAAATAAAGGAAAATTTTGTGGTGGAAAAAGTGGTTGGTGGTTGAAAATCCTATTGGAACACACCTAAATACATCCACCATTCAATTAAACCACAACAAGAAATGGAGGGCCAAGATTGAGTGATAAATGGCGGTCAAGAGAGGCTGAAAAAAAGCTATAAATTTGTGAGCTAAGAGGGGGAAAACTAAGAGAAAAAGAAAAAGGAGAGAGAAAGAAAGAAGTGTGTGTGTGTGTGTGTATTCTTGGTGTTCTTGGAGCAAAATCACAACAAATAGCCTTAAATACAAGGTAAAACCCTACCTTGCTTGAATTAAAGTTATTGTTGAGTGAATGGTGATTATAATGATATGAATTTTAACATGAAAATATGACTTTCATGCATTGATTTTGGATCAAAGTTAGGATTTGTGAGCTTTTGTGTATGAACTTGTATATGCTTATATAAGTGTCGGCTGCCTAAGGGTTTTTGAATGATGTTTGCTGTGAGGAAGAATTGAATAAATATGGTGGTTTGAAGGCTTCTTTTCGGTTGGAAAGATGTTAACTCAAGTAGAGTAAAAATGAAAATTACTTAGTAGTAACTTGATAGGAAACATGAATAATACTAGCTTTTGATTAGGAAAAGTGAATTTGTGTTGAATAAGTGTGACCTTGTGAACTACTGGAAATCTGGAAATTCGGAACTAAAGGTGATTTGAAGGAAAATTGTGTGAATTAATGGTTCCAAAGTGTTAAGGATTAAGGAGAACAAAGGAAAGCATGAATAGTAGGTTTGAGGCAAAACTACTGGGGCTTTTTTTGCTTACTAGCATGTCACGGGAACCAGAAATCTGAGAAAGGACTTACACAAAATTAAATTTAAGAGTCTTACAGTCATTTTAATATATCATAGAGCCAAATCAGAGTTGTAAATTGAAAGTTATGTGAAAAACAAAATGGTGTGTCAAACCAGTGAAATTCCAGAAAGTAGTCTGAAAATGGATGGACTTAAGGATGATTAATTGTGTGATTTTGGATGAAATTATGGGAAAATATGATGTGAATTCTTTGTTCGTGAAGGGAGAAAGAATGTGAAAAAAAGAAAATGAAAGAATCGAACAAACGATGGAAAAACAACGTGAATGAAAGTTAAATGCTTTCCTTTACCGTCGGCCTCATTGGCTAAACATTGGTTGGACGTCAGCTACTCGTCGTGCATATCGGCTATTTTTCGGCTGAACATAAATTGACCCAAAAACGATGTTTGGTGTAGGTTTAGCTGTAAACGGCCAACAAAATGTAGAAAACGATAGAAACGAAGGTTAAACGGCCGTGCACGGAAAGAGTTACTTAGGACACGAGGTGAGTCCATTTGATTTCTAAAACATTTTGAAATCTAGTGTGCTTCAGTTTTCCATGAAATGCTACATTATATACCATTTTGAAAATTCCTGAACACGTTTAAGGTTTATCTGAGCAAGAATTATTTTTATGTCATTTTGGGCTCGATTGAACATCATAATTGGCTTAGAAACCTTACAGAATGATTAAAGCATGAATTTTGTGAATTTAGTCCTTTTTAAATTAAATATTTGGCATTTTCAGAAAATGGTAAATTTTGGAATTGGGTATTCATAAATTGACTGGAATTCCCTTATTGGAACATTTTATGGAAATATGTTTGGAAACTTTGAATTTAATCCTCTTTTGGGATTAGAATTTTGAATTTCTTGAAATGAGTTCCTTTTTGGAATCGAATATTTGGAAAATAATCCAAATGTCCTTATTGGAATGTTTTATGAAAACCTTTGGAACTTGGGCATTCGGCAGATGACCAAAATATCCTTATTGGAACTCTTGTGAATATTTTTCAAATCGGGTAAGGGTAAAATGACTCGAATACCCTAGAAAAGCCTTTTGGAATCAGGTATGGGTAAAATGATCGAAATACCCTTGGAAATTACTTTTGTGATCAAGTATGGGAGAAATGACTTGGATACTCTTGGAAACATGTTTTGATGTATGAATAGTACTCTTTATCCTATTTCAAGATGGTTTTTGGAAAATAATCTCTCGTGAATTGTTAATTGATATGTTTCATGAATTAAAAAAAACTGTCCAGAAAAAATAAAAAAATGAAATTAAAGATTAATTATTTGTTAAATGAGAACAAAAACTTGTTAAGTGAGAAAAAAATGTCTCTTGAGTCACACATAAGTGCTATTATTGAAAAATATGTGATCATGACTATTTTACAGTATGTATCTCTAGAAAATAAAAGTTTGTATGATAGAATTCAAACTCTTGAAAGTATGGTTATCACTTTTGATGACATAAAAAATAGAGTCAATGACTTTACCATATGCATTGAAAAATTCACAAATGGGAAAAGCAACCTAGAAAAATTACTTTGGACTTATCATCAAGCTGGAAATCGAAATGGCTTAGGATATAGACATGAGAATAAGGACAAAATTCACAAGCCTTGATTTGTTAAAGCTGTTTCATGTTACACGACACACAAAGCATACACATATTGTGAAAAACGAGACATAGAGCATCAAGATGTCTTATTAAAAGAAAAATGGAATCCAGTGGAATAACTTTTTAAAAAATCAAAGGAAACGCTACTAACCCCCATGGACCCAAGAAAGTGTGGGTACTAAAAATCACTTCTCATTCTTATGTATAGGCACATTTTTTGAAGAAAATGAGCTTTACCAAGTGGTTCTTGGACAGCAGTTGTTCAAGACACATGACTGGAGATGCACCTTGTTAGAAGATGTATAGACCTCAAATGAAGGATTCATTAATTTTGGAGATAAGAAGAAATGAAAGATTTTTTGGCATTGGTAAAGGTTCCTCAATCATTATAAAACAAGTATTACTAATAGACGATTTGAAATATAATTTGCTTAACATTAGCCAATTATGTGATAATGGTTGCAAAGTCATTTTTGAAAAGAATTCTTGTTTTATCATGGATAGCTCAAATCTTGAAACAATCTTTGTTGCCAATTGTGTTGGAAATGCATATGTATTCTATCTATATGACCTTATAGCTTCTGGTATTAGATGACTCTCTGTACATGACAATGATGGTTATCTTTGGCATAGAAGATTATGTCATGTATCTTTTGATATGCTAAATAAACTGTCCTCAAAAGAGCTTGTTAGGGGATTGCCCAAAATGAAGTTTGATAAAAGCAAAATTTATGATGTATGCCAATTTGGAAAAAAAAAAAAAATCAAAACTTCTTTTAAACCCAAGAAAATGATTTCAACCTCAAAACCTCTTGAATTAATTAATATGGATTTGTTTGGACCAATGAGGACTGTTAGTCTTGGTGGTAAAAAGTATGCATATGTGCTAGTTGGTGATTTCTCTAGATTTACTTGGACTTTATTTCTTGGACAAAAGGATGAAGCCTTTTCTGAATTTTTGAAATTGATTAAATGCATCCAAAACTCTATTAGATGCAAACTAATTTCTATTAGAAGTGATAATGGTAAAGAATTTTGCAACAATGAATTTACACACTTTTGTGATGAAAATAGAGTATTTCACAATTTTTTAGCAGCCAAAACTCCTCAACAAAATGGTGTTGTTGAGAAGAAAAGTAAAACTTTGCAAGAAATACCTAGATCCATGATTTGTGAAAACGCCCTTCCAAAAAACTTTTGGGCTGAAGCTATTAATACAGCTTGCTATATAGTAAACCAAGTTATACTGAGACCGTTTTTTAGAAAAACACCTTTTGAACTTATATTTGAAAAAACTCCATCAATCTCTTATTTTAAAGTGTTTGGTTGCAAATATTTTGTCCTTAATACCTGAGACAATCTGGGAAAATTTGATAGAAAATCTGATGAGGCCATATTTCTTGGATACTCTTCTAATAAAAAGGCATATAGAGTGTACAATAAAAGAACTCTATGTATGGAAGAATCCGTACATATTGTGTTTGATAAATCTAACATTTATACTCCAATGAAAGATGATGATGATGTAGGTGGTTCAAAGGAAGTAAGAAAAGACCAACTCAAAGCTCCACTGCTAGATACTCATGCAAAAGAAGAAGAAATTGAAGAACAACAAGATGAACAAGGAAAGGAACAAACTGAAGATTCTACAGATCAACAATTACCAAAGGATTGGAAATACAAAATAGGTCATCCCAAAGAATAAATTATTGGTGATCCAAGCTATGGAGTTAAAACTAGACGATATTTCATAGATAACTTTGCTTTTCTCTCAAATATAGAACCTAACTGTATTGATGTAGTACTGCATGATGAATTTTGGATTATTACTATACAAGAAGAATTAAACTAATTTGAAAGAAATCAAGTTTGGAAACTTGTTCCTAGACTACTTGTTTATCCAGTTATTGGTACCAAGTGGGTATTTAGAAATAAACTTGATGAAAATGGAGCTTTGATTAGAAATAAAGCTTGATTAGTCGCCCAGGGATTCAATCAAGAAGAGAGCATTGATTATGATGAGACATTTGCTCCCATTGTTACACTAGAATCTATAAGAATTCTTCTTGTTTTTGCTTCCTTCAAAAATTTCATGCTCTATCAAATGGATGTTAAGAGTGCATTCCTACATGGTTTTATTGAAGAGGAAGTATATATTGAACAACCTCTTGATTTTATTCATGAGCACTTTCCAAATCATGATTTCAAACTTTCTAAGGCTCTTTATGGGTTAAAACAAGCTCCACGAGCTTGGTATGAGAGGCTTAGTGGATTCTTGATTTTAAAAGGTTTTCAAGAGGCTTGATTGATACCACTTTGTTCATTAAATCTGATAAATCCAGTGATCTACTTATTGTTCAAATTTATATAGATGATATCATTTTTGGTACTACTAATGACTCTTTGTGCAAGATATTTGCTAAGATAATGCAATAAGAATTTGAAATGAGCATGATGGGAGAACTAAACTCCTTCCTTAGGCTGGAAATTAAGCAAACCAATGATGAAATCTTCATAAATTAATCTAAGTATGCCAAGGAGTTGCCCAAAAGGTTTGGTATGAACGAAACCAAAGAAATCTGCACACCTATGAGTACTTTTATAAAACTTGATCAAGATGAAAAGGGTAAAAAGGTAGATGAACATGGAAGCTTACTCTATCTTACTACTGGTCGGCCTGACATTATATTTTCAGTATGTCTTTATGCCCGTTTTCAATCATGTCCAAAGGAATCACACCTATGTGTAGTAAAATGCATCCTTAGATATCTAATTGAAATATATGATTATGGCTTATGGTATCCTCACATTAACATATTTGATCTTATAGGATACACTGATGCAGATTATACGAGCTGCATAGTGGAAAGAAAAAGCATAAGTGGCCATTGTCAATTTCTTGGACACTCTCTAGTGTCATGGCACAGCAAAAAGCAAGCTTGTGTATCCTTATCCACAACTGAGGCTAAATATATTGCAGCTGGCAGTTGTTGCACACAAATTTTGTGGATGAAAAATACATTGCTTGATTTTGGTCTTAATTTTAATGGCGTACCTATATTATGTGACAATACAAGTGCTATCAATCTAACAAAGAATCCTATTCAACATTCTAGGATAAAGCATATAGAATTTAAACATCATTTTATCCATGATCATATGCTTAAAGGCGATGTTTGTGTTGAATTTATTCCAACTGATGGACAACTTACCGATATCTTTGCAAAATCTCTAGCTGAAGAAAGATTCAACAATCTGAGAAGAGGTTTAGGAATTACAAAAATCACACAACTAACTTGGTTGCATAAGTTTTCATTATTTTGCAGGTTTAGTGAAGATGATATTTTTGGACATAGTGTTTGTAACCGAAACGCATCAACAAAGTTTTTGGAGGTAATATTTGAGTCCAAAACCCACATTCAAAACTCATTTCTAAAGAAGTTTCGGTTGGATGAATATTTCAGTTTGGGTCGAAATCCAAAATATAATTATTTTTGATAATTCATATTTCCCTTTTAAATAACTGCTTCTATATTTCAATTTTTGAATTTCAAAAAAGGCCTGCACTTTTCTCAACACAGTTTCTCTAAATCTCTGAGTTAAGTTGTCTTTTCAATATTATTTCTATCACAACTTTCTAGACATTCAAAGGACCTTCGTTTCTTCTCTCTTCCAATCTTTGTAACCGACGACTATACACTCCATCTTCCAAAAACTTTCTGAGTTCTTCCTCTCCAAACAACCGACAGTCAAAACCCTAATCTTTTTAATGGCAAAAACAAAATCAACTACCCCAAAACCCAAGAAGGTACAAAAAATATCTCCAAAGACAAAGAAGCAGGGTTTAGTATTGAACAAAGCAAAAGAAGTTTCACCAAAACCAGACTTCTTGGCATCACATTATGATTCTTCAAAATCTTCACCGGAACATGCAAGTTCCGAAAATCAGGTACTTTGATTTATTGATTCTAAGAGTGAGTCTGATTATAATGACTGGTTTTCTAGAAATAGAACTATTATTTCTGGGTATCATGTTAATCCATCATCTTTTCTGAATCTCTCAAACGTGTTGGATATGTTTGAGTCATTGGTTGGGGTAGTTTACTGTCTATTGATGAAAAATTATTTACCCTACTCATTTGGAAATTTTATGCTAATTTAAGGAAAAGTCTTCTTAAGGAAACTGGGGGAGGATTTATGATTCGTTGGTACATTTCTAGAGTTAGAGGTAAGAGTATTGAGTTTGATCATCATCTGCTGAATAGAATTTGTGAAGTATGAGGTGGAGGGGTTCAATATTTTGAATTAAATTAATTTCCAGGGGGAAATGACATGTTTGAGTTAAAGAAATTTGGTGAAATATTTGCTGGAGGAAGGAGTTTTGAGAATTCAAGTAACAAAAATACTAAATGGCTGAATGGAGTAGGGAGGATCTTATACCATATGGTTTCTACCATGGTGGTGCCGAGTTTTGGTCATAAGACCTCCATTAATATTTTGCATATGGTAATCATGTTTGCCTTGGCTAAGGGATGGCAAATAGCTGCCAAATTAATGCTACAAACAAGAAATACCACTAGCAAAGTCTTGCCATTTGGAAATCTGTTAACAAAGGTCTTCAGATTTTTTGATGTTGATTTAAATTCAGTCCCCCTGTGCCCCACCCAAAATGAATATTTATAGCTTTGAATCCTTTTAGCGTATAGGCTATGTGAGGATACGCAATGCATGGAAGTTGCTCCGTGATACTGAAAGTGAGGAAAAGGAAAGTCTGTTGAAAGTAAAAGTAGAAGGAAAGAATGCCCCTTCTGCTAGAGTAAAATGAAAAATTGAGGAAAATCCTCAAGAAGAATCCTCTGCCAAAGGAAAAGAAAATGCTCATGACAAAGGACTATCTGAAAGGATTTTGGATGTCATTAACTCTTTGGCTGTTAAACTAGATGGCCTCAGTTCAGAACTTCAAAATCTTGGTAATAGAGTGACTGCAGTAGAGAAGAAAGAAAAATTGATGATTCGATATCTGCTCCTGTAGTATCTGCTCTAGCAAAGGCAACAGAAAAGGAACCAGTCATTGAGGAAGAAACTGAACAAGAAAAGCCTGCAGCGGAGAAAGTGACTGTTACTGTGCAAGCTAAGGAAAAGTCCCTACTTCAGGAAGCTGTAGCACTCTCTGCCACCCCTAAGCCACATGTCTTATCTGGGAAGAGACAGAAACATGTTATGGTTAAGAGAAAATCAAGTAGAATTGTTGGTCAACACTTTCGAAAGGGTGCAGGGTCAAGAATGAAACAATTCACATCTCCTAAGAGACCAGATTGGCAGAATGCTCTTTAGTTAACCTCTAACCTAACTGCCCTCAATTCTCTCTACTATCATGAGCAAATCTAACTTTTTCTTTTTGCGGTTGAACAATTTAATGTTCTGTCTTTACTTATGCACAAGCCTATCTGCTTAAATTCTGAATACTTCATTTCTATATATATATTCCTTTTTCTTCTACTTCTTTTCTGTTATTTTTCTTTTTGATTGATGACAAAGGGGGAGAAAACATAAAACTAATTAGATATGATTAGATAGTTTTATGATGGGAAATGTTGGGATAGTATCTGCATAAGATTCTGCTTATAATTGTGAGCGTTACAATTGGCTCCGTCGACTGGGCTGTGATTATTCTACTGATTTATTTGATAGTATGCTATGCTCTTTGTTCCTAATTGTTAATAATGTATAACTGATTGACAGTCTGCCTGACAGTCATTGATTAGTATATTTACTTAAGGGAAACATTGTGCTTTAATTTGATATTTTGCACCAACATATTGCCTTTGAATATAGCTAATGCTCTTTTAATTCTTTCTATGAAATTCATAATAAGTTTTGGATAAACTACTTGATATGAATATTGATCATCTGTGATCTCAATTTATTGATATCCAAATTGGACACCAGTTTGAATTTTGTCCAAAAGTACTCTTTTCGTAATAAAGGTCTCCTTGAGACTAAATTAATAAGATGTTTTTAAGTGATTTTGTGAAAATTTCATTAATAAAAATTTTAATCAGATGGATTGCTTCCTTTATGATCAAAACTCTATGAGAAAATCAAGACAGATCAAAATTCTAAAAATCCATTATCTCGTGCATTATGTCAGGGGAAGTTTTGGACTCATATTTTCTTGATCCAAAAATCTTATCCAAAAAGGTTTTCTTAAAAAATTCATACTGATTTGGATACACACCTTTTGGACATCCAAAACCTACATTCAAGAAGGTTTCATACTCACTTTCACCAATGTTTTGGATGTACGTTTTGAACGTACAAAATAGACTTCAGTTTTTCTCTCATTCATATATGCAAATATTAAGGGGGAGCATCTCATCATATAATTTGTCTGCTATATCTTTTTTATAAAAATTATTGTATCGGCAATTTCTTTATGGAATAATCGTTTAATGAAAGGATGGAGGATATGGAGGTAGGTTGAGCCATGATTGTGAAGCTTATATATATTTTCTATCTTAATCTCATAAGCACACTTTGAGTTCTATAATGAGAGATTGTATTTCAATGAAAAATATTCTTATTTCTCTTAGCCTAACCTGCTTATACAGTTTTTTATTTCACAATCCCATCAAGTTTTGTCATCACTAAAAAAAGGAGAGATTGTTAGCCCTAAGGGTTTTCTCCTATGTTTTGACTTATGACAAATATTGATGTAGACTAACTTGTGTGATCTAAATGTGATAGGGCATGTTTAACTTTAGTTCTTCTAAAGGCATTCAAAGAAGATTGCTAAACAACTCTTGAGCAATGGAATTCAAGAATGGGTAATCAAGATAAATTTCAAGCTTATGAGATTGCATACCAAGAAGTTCTTATGGGAGAACTTTAGACTGTGAATTGTTATTAAGGTATTTCTTGTTAATTTCTATGTCTCTTTACCTTATGATTCAATTTACTTCTATCTTCAAGCACACAAAGAAAAAGATTTCAAATTTTTAAATCTCAGAATTTTAGATTGAGTAGTTTGGATGATTCTGCATCCAAAAGATTCGTCTAAAATCCTGTAAACAGTGTCAAATCGTTTATGCCTGAAAAAGTGCCATTTTGGACTTACTTTTTGGATGCATCATCGTCCGAAACATGAGTCCAAAACACGGGTAAATTTGGTAGTAAAATTATAGCCGTTGGTACTTCACTTTATGTCTCTATATAAAGCCTTTAAACTTGATTTGACATAAGATTTTTGTGGTATTCTTCTAAGAAACACTCTTGCTCTATAAAAAAAAAAAATTCTTTTTTTATCAAAGTGCTTCAAAGTGAATTCAAATTGTGTCTAAAATGTAAAAGTGTTTATGCTTTTTCCTTGGTGCACATCTGCTCAAACAAGTAAGCCTTTATTGTTCCATTAATAGTCTATCTATTTTGTATTACAAGGTTATGGTGTAAAACCCATCTGAGGTGAACCTTGATTTGAGTGGTTGATTGAGAGGTTTTGGAAAACCAAGTATGGTAATCCTTTCTTGTATTTGGTGCAGATTGATTTCATTAAGTTGGGTTAATGAAATCTGGTTAAAAATCCTTAAGTGTGAGCTGAAGGTAGTAGATGTAGATCTTGGTAAATCAAACCACTATACATTCTGTGTCCCATTTCTCTGCATATAACATTAATTGCATTGTATTTCTTACCTTAGTCTGAATCTGGATATTTCTCAAAGTTTCTTTAGATAGCTTTCTCTGTTGCCATGAAGTTGGTCCAAGAAACTTGAAGATCATTAATGTTTTGTATAACAGACTACTTGAAAATTTTAGTTTGTCAAAAACATTATTCACCCCCTAAGGTTTTTCAATTATTTTATCTAGGCCTTTTATTAAACAAAAGCCTAACATAAAAAATACACAACCCAAAATATTTATTAGGTCAATCCTTATTTATTTTATTCAAGCCCATATATTACCTTGGACTTTTTAGAATAAAATAAATTCTCTCATCCCTCAAATAATCCAAACAATTTGTGTAATGACTAAAATAGTCATTTCGGTTTCTAGAGCTACCTTAGGACCCAAAAGATTCATTACTTGGCTTCTAAAAGGACCAAAATTCCCATACTAAACAAATAGTAGCATTTTGCATTTTAAATATCATCATTTGTCATCATATGCAGCTATTGACCTTGAGGATAATATTGCACAACTGTTTTCTACGATCTATAGGTGTAATAACAAAAACATCCACTATATAATACCCATCATTAAGATAGGATAGTTGGTACTATCACCTTTTCTCAATGATATCTACTATCTTTTAACCTCTAGTCCATAATCTATGACTTTTAAGAGTATAACAGCTTATCTAAAAGGAGCGACCTTTAAAGCAACACTCTTAGTTATTTCTTAAAGACTGGATTTTATAGATTATCTTAAACCGTCACAAGAGGGTGATCACTCATTTCATGAAGTAAGGTGTAGAAGCTCTATTGTACAACTCCATCTTGATCAAACTAAAGATATATGCCCAACATACAAGGATCTTGATCTCATAAAGGAAATCTTACCAATAATATATCAAGGCATATACGTCTAACTTCACCCAGACTATCAACTCATACTCAAACCATAGAGTATTCATCTATGCAATAGCTGCAATAGTCACATATTTATATATCATAGTATTTTTATAAAGGTTACTATTATGAGGTCCAATTTTACATATTCCAAAATATGCTTATACTATTGGTGTGAGAGGACTAGTCATTGGTCAAAGGAAAATCATTCCCCCTCTGGAAACTACAATGTAATGATCTAAACCCTAACGAAGTATGCAACTTCATCAATTGATGAAGAACGTTTTTACTTGTATGCTAGTAACCTATGATCCGTACCTTACTATGAAGTACAACCCAACACATAGATCACTTACTAACATCCTCGGACCTTATTCTATGAAAAAAATGTGAATACAAACTTATTCAAATAAATACTTTTATTACTTCAAAATAGACATTTTTACAGGATTTCTATATCTTTTGGACATATTTCCAACACGTGGTTTCTCCTTTAGTAACCATTTTTCATGCAAAATTATTCATCTCAAATAAATAAATCATTGTAAGAAAATAACATTGTGTGATATAGGACCCAAAAGGAAAAAGGAAATATAAAGAATCCATTAGAAAAACTATATGAAGATTTTTAGGAAATCTACTCGTATTGCATGAATCGAAATGGTCCGAATCAAGGTCAAAAAATCGGTCTTCACCTAGCATAGTCAGCCACAACTTCTCAAAGTTAGCCTTGGCTTTGTGATTTCACAAAGCCGGCCAAGTCTTGGTAAAGCCAGCCTCGCTTTATCAAATCACAATGCCGACCGTGGCTTCACAAAGCTAACCGTGACTTTCTCCAAAGCTTGGCCCGATGTTTCCCTGAACCTAAAGCTCTTGCGATGTTCTTCTCCTTTCTTCCTCTGTGTTTTTTCTATATAGGAATTTTCAGCTTTGATCAGACACTAATATTATTACAAAATTCCACTAAATTTAATTTTAAAAATACATAATCTCCTATGCCTTTCAAAATTAGGTGTACATTAATTCTACAGGAAAGGAAATAACAATAAATATAAGTGCTCATGCCTCTACACACGAGGCGTACACAACATCTACCCATATCAAAAATCATAAGGGATCTAAACATTTATAAAGATCATGTTTTATTAATAAAGGTACCACATTCCCAGTTATTAACACTAAGTATACTCCTAGATTATAATTTGTGGCTCTGATACCACTTAAAGGATCACGAGAAAAAAAAAATACGCAGCAAAAATATACAATTTAAGAAATTTTCCATTCCATAATCTAGGAATACTTACTTTTAGGGCACTTAGGTTGAACAATCAAAATCGGATTCAAGTTTGGTGGAGCCTTTTTTATTGGACGGTTACTTGTTCTGGTAGGATACCATCTAAGAGTCGACTCTTTCGCAACAAACACATACTAGATCACTAGTTTTTGATCTTTCAGACTATTTTTTCACTTCCAATGAGCTTTCTATCAGTGACAATAGAACTCGAATAAAGAATTAACTGAAGAAACTACGAGAGAACTATTAAGGAAAGAAAAACAAGGTGGCTAGGGGACAAAAACTGTTTCTCTATTTCTTTTTTTTCTATCACGTACGTGAACCATGTACTGCATACACATATATATCATAAAACAACAACTTCTATTTTCTTAACTTTTTTAGGCCATCATCTCCTTTTCTTTCTATTACGTATGGCGGCTACCAGGATTTCTAAAACCCTAGTAGTGTCCCACACACAATCCAGTAGGCCAGGGATCTTAGCCTTCCTTTAATAAGTGCATAACTTATTTACATGTATATAACAATTTAATTAACCAATTGATCCTCTTGGGTCCAATATAAAACTACCCAAGATAATTAATTAATAATTTAATTAAATTAAATTGGCCCAGTCCAAATAAATAATTAGTGGACTCCTAAAATAATTCTTCCAATATTGATTTCATCCACCATGCCCAAATAGTAAATAAATTACTAAAGCAACTTGAGCTACTCTGGGAACTAAATGATATATTATTCTTGACTACTAAAAAAAACCATAATACCCTTACTAACGAATAATTGTATTTATTATTTTGAATATTCCATTTATTACTCCATGAAAATATTAACCCCAATAAGAATATTGCAGGTACAGTGCCTTTGACCTATAGGTGTAATGACAAAAATACCTCTCTACGTAACACCTGTCATTGAGATAGGAAAAATGTACCATCACCTTTTTCAATGCCATCTACCATCTTTTGATATCCAATTCAATAATCCATTACTTCCAGTATATACCCACTTATCTCAGAGAGCTACATAAAAGCATACATACTTAGCCATGTTTCCTATGACCCTGGATTATTTTGATTATCTAAGATAATCACAAGGGGTGTTTAATCTTCACTTAGTGAAGTACAGAAACTCTATTATATTACTCCATCTTAATTAAGATCTCACCCATTATACAATAAAGTGCATAAGTCTCACTTCACCAGACCACCAACTTACACTCATGTTTTAGGGTACTCGTCCACACTGTAGTAGTAATAGTTTGATTTTTTTTAAATATAGTACTTTATTAGAAACCGCTATTACAGGTCTTATTCTACATATACCAAATAAACTTATTCTAATGACGTGAATGAACTATTTACTGATTAAAGATAAACCTTTCCTTATTTCAAACCTAAAGCATAATGGTCTTACCTTGATGGAATGCCTACTTTCATCAAACAATCAAGAACAATATTTTTTCTTGTATATTATTAACTTATGATCTGTACCTTACTCTGAAGTACGATCCAATACGTAAATCACTTACTAATATACTTGGACTTTAATGTACAAATATATGTAAATAGAGAAATATTAATTAATGAAATATTTTTATTACTTTAAAAAATATAGAAATACTGTCTATTTTGGGCATACATTCTAACAATTCCAAGATATACCAAGTTCATCAAAGATATTCTATCAAGCAAGAAGAGGCAAGAAGAGATATCTATTATGATATTCAGTGAAGAATATTTAGCCGTCTTGCAAAGTAAGGAGAAGCTATCACAAAAATCGAAATATCCAGGGAGTTTCCTTACTTGATTGGTAGTGTCACTTTTGGTAATCTATTAGTTGACTTAGGGGCTAGTATAAACTTGCTACCTTATTAAACTTATAGTAAACTTAGCCTTGGTAAACCAAAACCCACTAGGATGAGCATTTAATTAATAAATAGGTCTATCAAATATTCTAGGGGGTTTGAGGAGGATGTGCTTGTAAAGGTTGACAAATTTATTTTTCTAGTGGACTTTGTTATTCTTGATATGGATGAAGATTTTAAGGTTTTTTTGACCTTAGAAAGACCTTTTCTTGCCACTGCGAAAGCTATTATAGTTGTTCATGAGGGAAAGTTGATCCTTAGAGTTGAGGATGAGAAGGTCATTATTAGGATACTTGAGAGCATAAAACATGCTTCTATCCAAGATAATTCTTGTTTTATGTCGGATATTTTTTATGAGTCTATTTGTGATTATATGCAGGAGCATTTGATTAGGAGTTCTTGGGATACATATTTCATTAAGGATAACAAGGTATGAGAAATTAATGAATCTTTGATAAACATTGTGGCATACTTGGATGAGAATTAGGAAGCTTCTAGTTCAGAAGCTTTTACAATCATTGAGAAAACAAGCATAGGAAGAATGAAGTTATCTATTGAAGATCTACCTAAGTTGGAATTGAAGAAAATGCCCAACCATTTGGAGCATGCATTTTTAAAAAAATGCGACAAATTACAAGTGATCATTGCAAAAGTCTTAATGATATTGTTGAAAACACAATTGATTCAAGTTCTGAAAAGTATAAGAGGGCTATTGCATGAAAGATAACTGATATCAAAAGCATAAGTCCTACTTTTTGCACACATAAAATTTTGTTCGAAGAGGATGCTAATCTGGTAATGTAACACCAAAGAATTCTCAATCCTAATATGAAAGATGTAGTAAAGGGTGAGGTGATTAAACTTCTTCATTTAGGAATTATATATCTTATTTCAAATAGTATATGGATAAGTCCTATAATGCCCAATTATGCATATAGGGGTGGAGATATTACCCCGTCAATGGACCATGGGTCTTTATAACTAGATAAAGTAAAAAATCCAAAAGAATAATAAAATCTTGTTACAAAAGATCAAATACGTATACAAGTCTCAAATTAAAGAAATTAAATAAACCATATTTGGGTGAAAATACATAGAAACTAAGTAAAGCCTTTAGTCTATTAAGACTACTCAACCTGTTAAATTGGAGCTTGCTAAAAAAAAAATGATATAAATGGTATGAGAATCATTTCTAAATAAGTTTTATGTGTGCTTTTGAATATTACAAAGTTATTTTATAATATACAAATTTAAATAATTGGAAAGAAGTACTTACAAGTCATCACAATACACTTTTAAAAATACTAAATGGTTGTTTGCATGTTTTTACTCAAAAAATAATAAATACTTTTAGAAAATAAACCACTCATAAAAGGCAGACTATGAAACTCTGTATTATAGTCTAATGTCATGAAACCCTAAATGTAAAACCCCACCTAAACTTACGCTAGAGTTAGAAAGATGGAGTGTAAATCATATCATAGTGCATAAACATATATTTCTTGGATGAATTCGTGTGCCTTAGAATTGTGATATAAGGGTTATAAGGTTTATTTATACTTGTTGAGTAGCAAGGGTGAAAAGGAAATTTTGCTTAAGGTTAAATTAGGAAAAAGGCTTGAGGCTTAGAAAGAAAGAGAATTTGGTTGGGAAAATAAGAACAAAAGTTAGTGTGGTTAAGTGGTTAGAGCTTTTTGATTAATCTCTAAGGTTTTGAGTTCGAATTCCATCACCAAAGTTTTATTCTTAATTATCCTAACTAGTGTTTGAATTTCTCTTTTCTTACATTCCTTAAAGCTAGGAATGTTATGTTGGGAATCTCATGCATATCATATATGGCGCAGTGAAAAAATAAAACGAGATACTATCCCAGTATCCGCATATGTGTGGAAAACAAGACATAAAGGGCTCAAAGGTAACAAATTTTTACCTTTCTTTGATCGTGTGAAAAACAAAATTTTTCTTTCTTCAAATCGAGGCGCAATCCAGCAATCCTCTTGATCAAACACCACGAGAGTTGAATGTTCAACGATTATAACCACAGTGTGTGATTGTCTCTAACAAAAATCCACATGGAGGATCACACTCAAGCACCAAGATTTTCTGTGTTAGCAGAAACAACAATGGTGGCTAGGGTTAGTCTTGTTTTTCAACAAAAATCAGAGAGAGAGAGAGAGAGAAGAAGGTTGGAAGTTGTTGTTTCATGAATCACCCCTTACCATTAAGGTTTCATGCATATCCCTTATATGTCACAAAAATCACTGAAAACTGAGAATTCTAAAACAATTAGAATTCCCTAATTGTAATTGGAAATATCAACTTCTCGCAATTACAAATTGGACCATAAATTATAACTAATTATAATTTGGCCACAACAACTTCTCTTTCTCTCAATTAAACCTATTATATTATCAAATAACATTTTAAGTATATAATCTCCTATTGTGTGTGACCTATTGGGTTTCCCAATCAATTAGTAGCGAACATGAATTAATCCAAACGTCTTTGAGATTAATAATCTATAATTAATTAGAATTAATCATATTGATTCTAATAAGGATTGGTTTATTAATTCATCAATTAATAAACCCATATTCTCAGATCATGAGCTCTATCTAGCAACACATCATGACCACCCAAGAGTCCAGGAAGTCAAGTGGCTTGACATGAACCCTTCAATAACAAACTACAGTGTAATTAACTCATTTCACCATACAATATCTCATTCAGTTTGGAGTACGGAATTAGTGCCAACTCTTTCTAGAATTAATTCTGACCCGAATACAATAGTGCTTGTACTAGGAACCCACTACTCTAGATGTGTATCAATTGGAACTATTTTCAATACACAATCGCCTTAGCCAAGGACTTCTCGAGTAGTAATTCCTACAAGTGGCCGTAAGATATTCGCTCATACTATTAGGAGGGGTGAATCCTTTATTGACCCTTGATGCGTGTTTATTTGGGTATAAAAATCATATAAAAATAAGCACATTCCCAATCAAGTTTAAATTAAAAATTTTAACCCCAAATTACACATATGAGTATGCGTACTTATCATTAACAAAGCATAGGGTTCAAGGAACAAGTATGCATTAATTACTTTTCATTCATTGTTTAACCCACCCAATAAAGTGAAAAATAATGAAAATAAAATAAAATAAAATAATATATACACGTCAAGGATGGAGAAATATGTAACTTAGACCATTATTTTGACAAACATGATCTTAAAGGACTTAGTCATTATCATAATTAACTATTCTCTTGGCATCATGAAGGATTAAGGTAGACTCACTTCTTTGGTCAATCCATGAATTCACTATCTTCTAGATAAATTAGCATCACTTAGTCTGTCTCAACTAATTCACCCACAAGACACATTAAACACAATCATTGATTAAATTTCCTTGGTCTGGCAAATTTAAAACATGAAATTAATCAATGAATCCTTGGTCTAGCAAACATTAATTAATCATTAATTACTCAATCTTCAGCGATTAACCCCTTTGGTCTAGTAAGTTAACAACAAATAAATATGAAATAAATCAATTGTGACTACCATAAACCCCTTTGGTCTAGCAAGTTAATGAAAAGAAATAACCAATTAATCTCGTTATACGCATAAGTAACTAAATACTATGAAGAACAATCAATTAATCAAAAGATCAAATAACTCTAAAAATCGTGAATACCTAAAACAATGTCAAATTATAAAAAAACGATTAACACATCATTGGTCAAGAAAAAGAAAACAAAGTAAAAGAAAGTACTCATAGACAAATCTCCTTCTTCTTTCTTTGTAGACCCTCTTGCACAACCCTCCTTGAATTGAAGAATTTCTCCTTTGATTTGAGTGATTTTTCTATGATGATCTATGAAATCTCCCATTTTCTCTTGTGTTTTTCATCTATTTATAGGCTTAGAAAGTGCCTAAACTCGTTGGTATAAGGTTCTTGGCCGAGTAGAAGTAGGAAGATACTAAAATTTTGTAGATTATCAAAAACCGCGTGCAAAAATCAAGGTTCCGCCTAATTTTTAGGGCACAGCCGGCGCCGGTTATGTTCTGTTTCTTCAATCATTCGTCGATTTTTCTTGATTTCCCTTGCAATGTTGTCTAGAGTACAGCTGGCGCTGCCTTGGCTGCTAGAGCTGGTGCAGGTTTGGTTCTGTTTCAATAATTTTTTATCGCCTCAAAGTGCGTGCAAACAGCATATGGCCGACGCCACCTTTGTTCTGTTTTGCGACGTTTTTGTTTTGTGTTTATCCCTCTAATCTAAAATAATGCACAAAATACCTTTCCAAGGGTAAAATCTCAAATATGAAGAAATATGACTAGTTATTGAATAGAATATATTACAAAATAGTCTCAAATAACCAAGAAAAATATGACTAAAGTTATTGAACAGAATGTATCATAAAATAGTCTCAAATAACTAAGAAAAATATGACTAATTTAAGCCCTATCAACCTTCTCAACTACTTTCGTTTATCTCATAATGCACCTAATATCCATCCCATAAGTGGCCCTCGATCTGGCTCCAGAGATTAGAATTAAGGCACGATGCTCAGCAAATAAAGTACCTTAGAGATCTCAAGTCTAAGGATACTTGCACATTTGCTATATTGAGATTATATCATTGGCACTAAATAGTTATCTATGTGATTATCTCATAGCTAGATTATCCAATGTACTTAGTTCATTAACAAGCATCCGTATGTTAACTTTGAGTATCTCAATACTCACAAATATAAGAAACACCGCCTAATCAAATCAGGAAGTCTAACACATGCTAGTCTTAACGCATTAATGATGTCCAGTCTCATTAGTACTACGATTAGGGACTGTTTAAATACTAACACTATACAGTGTAGTAGGAATCTCATATCATGATTTCTACCATGATTTCCTTAACATAGTGTTGTACAAGGGACTTTATCTAACAGTTATTTTACCCAAAAGTAAACAAAAGAATCTGTAAAATAAATAATGCCTTTTATTAAAATGAAATGTGTTATATTCAACGTACAAGTGATTGCCTCTAGGGCATAATACGAACATGTTGTCTTAGGGATGACACAATGGTAATGTCCTAACACTGTGATCTTGTCCTAAAAGAAAATCTAGAAGAGTTTTGGTCTCCATCATTTTAGCAATCTTTGTCCTAACTTATTTAAATTTAAAATACTCATATTTCTTTAATTCTTTTCAATTTCTATAAAATGTCTTGCATAAATCTTGGCTTGAATTTTTGAAATTTCTAGCTTTTAGAATAGGAAAATGACTGAAATTGAGGAAGGAAAATAGCTAGGTGGTTTTGCAATTAAATCACCGTAACTTTTCTTCGAAGAACTACATTTTCTTCTTGATCTTGTTTTGGTCCAAATCTGAAAATTTTTCCAACAATTCTTCTTGTCTGATTTTCGAAAGTTGCAGCAATATTTGACTATTTAATTCTTGCTAGAAACCAACCATTTTGTGTAAATATGAAAGCTGAAAAATGCCTTGGAATTTTGCAGCTTGAGCAGCCTTACTAGAGCAGAATTTTCCAGCAAACTACCAAGAGTTCGGCTATGAAAGTTGAGCCATCAACTCATACATAAGAACACCTAAAACTTTCCTCCTTATTCTCCAAGATAGTGGCTGGAAAACCACCATTAATAGACCTCCAAACACTCCTAAGTTTCAGCTGCAAATCCATTTCAAAATGGTTCAAAATTCTACTAAAAAATCCTTCCATATCCTAAGAACTCTTGTAACTAAAACAAAAAAATTTACAGCTTGCTTAGCAAAGTCAGGAACCAATTTCTTCCTCAATTATCTTCAACATTTTTGGCCACCTTGAAGACATGGACAGAACATCTTGTCTTCTTCATCTACCATGGCCATTAGAGCTCTATTAACACACCTCAAGCCGCTCCTAACTTTACTCCATTAAACTTTTCAAACTTAAAAATTCAATTCCAGATTTTACTCCCTTAAACTCTCACCTAGCTAGATGAAGAAACCAGAATTTTCTCCTCTCTTGTACAGCCATTTTCGGCCAGCATTAAAGCTAGAATAATCTTCCACTTCACAACTAATACAAAGCTAGACTAGCCACCCCCATCATTGAAGGACTAGAAACCTTTAAGAAGAAAACACTATTACCAAATCTTGTACCTCAAACATCTCCACATTTTCCTAATTTTAAAATTCAAAATAGCTGAACTCTTTCTCTCCTCCCCTAGGATAACCAAGACTCCTCCCCTAGCAAGGCCATTAGGCCATCACACACCAAGCACACACAAAACATTTTCTCTCAATTTTCTCTTATGTTCTAAAGAACACTAAGAACACACACTAAACTTCTTCAACCTTCAATCACCTCTATTCATCCCAAATCACTCTAAAAACTCTTAAATCAATTGGGATTCAACCTATACTCATCCATAGCATACCCCATAACACAACAACCACCAAAGTTGATCTTCCATTCGGATCAAATGTGTTTTTTGTTCAAGAACAAGAAGGCAAATTCAATCACCTTGATCCTTCTTCACTTCTTCATCACCATTTCATCATCATCTTAATCTCTCTCTCCTTTTCTCTTTCTCTCTCTCTTGGTCGAACCATTGGTGGCCATTCTTGAACAAACTTCAACCAAGAAAGGACTCCTCAAGCACTCAAGGACCTTCATTGGACATGGCGACATCTTTAACTCCAACGATCATCAAACAAGTATTTCTTTCATGGCCTTCTTATTAGATTTTCGAACTTAAGGCTTTTAGATGATGGAATTAATAAGTTGATCGAATAATGTTGGGTTGCATATATGTATGTGGGTAAAGGGAATAAATTTAAGACAAGAAGATTGAAATGAATATTGAGACTTATGAAGTATGGATTATACGTTAGGACCAGCATATACTCATTAGTACATTATGATTAAAGGTTTTTTGTCCCTAGCAAGGTTGTTGTGATGAATGGTGGACACTATACCACCATAGTTTGATTATACTCCCATGATGTTATTTTTGTCAATAAATCCCTAAATAATAATATTATTAGTTAGTATCACCCTTGTTGTGATAATTATTATTACAAGTTTATTTTTGGACAAATCAACATGTTATTTATTGGATATATGTGTGTATGAATATATATATAAAATTTTGTACTAGTAAATTCACTATGGTCATTAAAAAAATTATTATTAAAGCTACTTTTACTACTAATATTATTATCATTACTATTATTATTATTATCAAAATTATTAGTGTCATTATTTAATTTAATTTATTAATTTCAGTAAGCATCAATATTTTCGGAATTAATATCTACTTAAGATATTATTATTTTATTAGATAAACAAATAGAAATATTTTCATTAAGAGTTATTTAATATAAATAATAATACATAGGAACTAATTAATATAATATAAATGTCTTTTAAATTCATATTATTTATTATTCTTACTAAACTTATGTATTATTTAGTAAATAATTATGAATATTAATTAGTATTAATATAATTTGTTATGTATTATTAACGTTATTTATTATGTATTATTAATATCATTTGTTATTTCTTATTAGAATTATTTATTATTTATTAGTATCAATATTATTTAGTATTTATTATTAATAGTACTTATTATTTATTACTAATTTTATTTATTATTAATATTATTTATAACTAATATTATTTGTTAATAAATAAATATTGTTATAATTTGTTATTTATTATTTATAACTCCTATTTTATTTTGACTTATCAAATTAATCTTATTCTATAAAATACTTTATCAATTAATGTTAAAGCTTAAGGTATTGTTGTCATAACAAGATATTGTTGTAACTAGTTGAGCTTAAGCATGTTAAGTTGAGAGTTATTTATTTAAGCAAATGTTGTTTGGATATTGGGACTTATACCTTATTGCCTTGAACCAACTTGGAAGGCTATTGTATCAAGGAAAAGCAAGAGATCATCTAAGTCCTTGCAAAAAGTTATTTAAAGATCAAAATCACTTCGGCAAGTCAAAACAGGATGTATACGTGGAAATGTGTGAAACCCCAGTCAAAACCAACCTTAGAGTAAGGGGGTTGGGATGCATATCATATTTTATTTCATGATTAAATATATTTTTATATGATTTTTATGTGCTTTGGATTTGAGTTTTATTGTCTTGAAGTCTTGTTGATAAGTATTGCGTGAGAGGGGCAAAATGGTAATTTTTGCCCGAGGTAAAATAGGGAAATAGCTTGTGGATGGAATAGAAAATAATTTTTCTAGTGAAAATATCAACAAGAGTTGTTGTGGTTTAGTGGTTAGAACCTTAGAATTAATTCTTGAGGTCTAGTGTTCAAATTCCATCATGGAAGCTTTAGCTTGATTAAATTTTATTTTTGCTTGGGAAGAAATAGTTTCGGCCTTATGAGATTAGGGTAAGGTAGGGATGATGTCCTAAGAGAGAGACATGTAAGGGTAATCTCATTCTACTTCCTTGCTCTACTCGAATTTCTTAAAGGGAATTCATTTTCCCTTGATCTTTGATTTTTTCTTAAGTCTTAACTCCTTAGTTTAACCAAGATGTTCTAGCCATCTTCTTTCTGGAAATTTCAGAAAAGTGCTGAGGTCTTGTATGATCAAAATGTCTTAGTAAAAGACTTCTTATGGTCTGAAAATGTGGAAGAGTTGTGGGAAGTTCCAAGGGGAAAAATCCCTCTAGTGAGGTTGCTGAAAAATTCTCTCTAGCTAGCTCATCTTCTTCATTGGAATGAGCTGAAAATTTTCCAGCTTGTGGTGCCTTCAAAATGTCGAGTTTCTTAGCTAGCATTCCCTCTCAGATGCTGCCAGAAAAATGGTCTTTAGGATCAGTTTGTAATCTGAAATTCTTAGCCATTTTCGGACTGTTTAAAGCTGGAGCAAAAGCAGAAAAAATTCCTGCACAAATCACAGCTTTGAGAGTCCAAAACCAAGCTGTTTTCTTCCAGGTTTTGTTCAGTACCTTAGCCATGTTTTTCCTCTATGAAGAAGGCTGGAAACCAGCCTTGAATACCCCTGAAGTTCCCCTTCAAACTCTCTGCAAGTGGCTGGGAATGGCAGCTAAAAATCTGCCTAGAAATTACTGTTCAGCGAAAAAAACTGTGCAGAAATTTTCCAGCCTTCTTTTCTATTTCTCTCCCAGCCGAAACACCAATCTTATTCTACAAAAACCTTCCTTAAACCTCTAGTAACAGAGCTCCATTGTTCCCCTTAAGCTTCTGCATGAAATCCAGCAATGGCTACCCGAAAATCCCTCCACCAAATCCCTATAATTTTGCTTGATTGGTTTCCAAAATTCCAGCCATCTTTGTTTAGCAACCTTCCATAATATATCACTCCATTGACCAGACTTCTTCTTCATCATTGTGCACCTTAGTTTCGGCCACCCTAAGCTACCTTGAACCAGCTTTAATTCCTCAGAAAAACTGCTCAACCAGTCGGCCATAGGAGACCTTCAAAGCTCTTCAATTATCAAGATATTCTAGAAATATTTAGTTTCCAAATTCACTTTCTAAAAATATTCTTCAAGGATTGTAACAACTAACCTTTCCTTTTCCTTCCCAAATCAGAGAAACAACTCCCTAAACCCTATAGAAATTTGACCAGCCTAATTCCCTCAGAATTTTCAGCAGCTACACTACAATCTCTCAATTCCCTTCAATCTCCAAGAACACACACACTACACCAAGAACACCTACTACTTTCTTTCACCTAATACCCCTCCAAATCACCTCAAACCTTCACTAAAATCTCCAGATTTGACCTACTTACTGCTGTGAGTCCTTCGACACCATCCTTAACATCAAACTCCTCAAATCATCTTGCTACTTCGGATCAAAACCAGAAATTTCTGTGAAGGACAAGAACATCTTCAAGGTAAATTTACTCTATCAACTTCATCTTCTCCAAACTTGATCTCTAGTGAAAACCTATGTAAATAAACATACTAATGATCTTTCTTTCTCTCTCTCTCTCTCTCTCACTCTCATGGCCGAAATTCTTCTTCCTTGGCCGGATGACTTCTCCTTCCATAATCATGCTCTCGCCATCTCCCTTGGACAAAGTTAGACATCTAGGAGTTGAGATCTACTCTAAACTCCTTCAAGGCATTCATCAATCAAGTAAGTACCTTCAATCCTTCTTTTAAACTCTGGAATTATGTCTCTAGGATGATGTTGGTAGTAGGTGGATGGTGATAGGATTCGAGTATATACATATTGTTGAGATTGAAGCATGAACATTTGTATGATTGCGAAGGAGTTGGGATTTTTTGGTCGATTGTGTGATGATTTGAGGTTTGATGCATGAAGTATTTGAGATAAAGCATGCTAGAGATTATGTTACCTTTGGTGAATAGGATTTATATGCATATTAGATTATTGAAGCCATGATCATGTTTATGCTAGTAGAGGTTAGATTATGTCTTAATAAATTTAGATCTATGCTTATGTGCAAGATTTGGTCGATTTGATGAATGGAAGGATTGCATATGTTCTTAATTGTGATTAGCCATAGAAATTTGACCATGAACTAGTTGTCCCTAAACTAATTTATTTCATAAATAAAATATTTAATGATATAAAATTTTCCTAGTAAATGTTGAAAAAAAACCCTAGGAAGGGTAGATTTGGATTATTATATACATAAAGGACATTTTGGTCAAATAAATAATAATTTTGCTAGAAAATAAAATAAATAGATATTATTTAAAATAAAGAAATCAATTGAAGCCTTTTATAGAAATAATCATAATTAGTAAATCAAATCCCTTTTTAAAAGTTACTTATTATTTTTCAAGCAAGACTCATTAAATTCATTTTCAACTAATTTTAGCTATCAATTATTTTCTAGCAACTAAATTATTAATAAACCATTATTCTACCTAAAATTACTTAGGACTCTTGATCAAATAAACTCTAAATTTTCCTTAACAAGATTTAAGCTTTCAACTTATCAAAATTTATTTCCCAAACCATTAATTATTTTAAATATCATACTAGGCTCAACTCTTACCCTATTTACTTAGTGTTTAACCTTAAAGCTTGGGACACTAGGATCATGGTAGTAGTAAGTTGTGTTGATTTAAAATTGAGGAAGTGGATTGTGGCTTTGAATTGATTGTGATTTGTATTTGCCCATGTGGGGTTAGGTCAGCTGTTGGAGACCTTGTTGTTGTGAGCAAGAATCAGGTAAGCTCCTGCATAAAACCTGATTGATGTGAAATGTTTTCTTTATGGCAAGCCAAATGTAGAGTGTATGTATGCTCATGTATATAAAGGCAATTGAGGGTGGGACCCTTTCTTATTTCAAACAATTGAATTATTGAGCAGATTTACTCAAACTCAAAATACTTTCTAAAACTGTTTTTGGTAACGACTTTGGAGATCCCTAAATTTCCAGTTTCATGTGGAATCATGTTTTGTTCATTTTAGCCCAAGTGGGAAACGTCGTTGAGTACTCAATAAGGGTGGACTACTAGAACTAGTCCTTGAGGGGTTAGGGTAAGTCTCTCAGCAGGTGGGCACCTCTAAGGGGTGAGTCCTTCCCGGTTAGGATGTCAGTCCAGTGGGTCGTGCCGGTCCGAGTTAGCAGTGTTCTTTTTAGTTAAATGACTGTGTTTTACCCGAATGGACACCCGGTTGTTGTTTGGGTATAGAGAATGAGGAGTATCTTGCCCAGTAGACCGATCACCTACTTTTGTCAGTTTGCACAAAGTGTGGCATTCTGACCGGTGGTATGCACAAAGTGTGGCATACTGACCATCCGGTTGTGGGACCCAACGTGTGATAACCCATGATCCTTTCTTATGAGTGGTTGATTTTGTTGATCATGTATGGCTAGAATAGCTAAAACGCCACTCTTGCTTTTGACTATTGTTTATTGCTTGCCAATATTTCTCTTATAAAGATTTCGCACTTTGCATCCATGAACTGCTTTCTCTAAACACCCAAAGCACACACGGACTTATTGAGATTTCTGTCTCATCACCTTTTTCCCATGATTTCAGGTCGATCCTGCTGTGGGGATGAGTAGCTAGTAGTATCTGCCTTGGAAGAGATTGTTGTCATTTAATTCTATGTATTGCTTTGGGGAGAAAAGAGTGGATAATTTTATTTATAATTTTGTTTTGGGAATTCATGGATTTATTCTTGAAGTTTTCTTTGGGTTGTAATAAATTTTTAAGTTAAAGTATTATTTTTATTTCGCAATTTTATTTGTGTGACCTAGTTATAAAGACCCCTTGTCCTTTGGACGGGGCGACATCCCCGGCCCTAGCGGGCCTAGGTAGCGGGGTGTTACAAAATGTACTTTGGATACAATTATGGACAATTTTCTTTTCCTTTTCCGTTTAATCAAAAAATTTCAAATTGAGCAAGCAGTTCTACTCAAAATGTTAAACTTTTTCTAAAAACCTAACTTTTACAAGAATTTTTTGAACCATAATTGCTATTTCAAAGAAACACATTGGATGATTATTCTTTTCCCAAAAGGGACAAATATAACGATAAGTACTCAATATGAGTAGACTACTAGGATTAGTCTTTGAAGAGTTAGGATAAGTCTCTCAGTAGGTGACCACCTCTGAGGGGTGAGCCCTTCCCGGATAGAATGTTAGTCTTGTAGATTGATAGGGGTTAAAATCATCGTTATTTTTCTAGTTATTTGAGACACTTTATAGGGGTTAAAATCATCATTATTTTTTTAGTTATTTGAGACACTTTTAATACAATAACTAGTCACATTCCTTTCTATTAGATAGTTCACTTATAAAAATATTTTTCTATAGTTTTATACAAAAATAGATGAAATTTGGAGCTAATTGTATATTTTTCCAGTACAAACCCAGTACTAGGCCAAAAAGATGGACCTAGCACTGGTCCATTACTAGAAGAACAAAGGAACACGAAAAAAATGAGACAAAATAGAGCAAGTGAAATTGGAGCTTGGAAAGGAAAAGGAAACAAAAGCCACGGCTCAGTCACAGCTCACCAAAAGGAGCCAAAAGCAAAAGCAACAAAGGATAAAGAAATTGATTTCAGTGGGCCTAGGCAAAAGAGAAAAACAAAAGTCAACAAAAATGGAAAAGAATAACAAAAGAAAGCTCTGTGCGGCTTTGGTGGCTTTCGCATGGCTCAATTAAGCTGATGCAAGAATAAATTGGATTTGGTGGCTTGGTGGTGGCTCAATTGAGCCGATGCAAGACAAAAATAGAGATTTCGTTGTCTCGGTTGTTCATAGCTCAATTGAAGGAGATTTTGACATTTCGGTTGCTCAATTGAAGCCAATTTCAATTCAAATTCCAACATCAATCAAGCTCTTCAGTGCATACGACAAAGAGACTTTCAAAAGCCCAATTTCTCAAATTAAAAGGTGGTGGACTCCTTTGCTTTTTATTTAGAATTTTATTAACAATTTTACTAATCCTTTTTTGTTTTCGATTTTTAGGAAATTACTTCTTCTTTACTTAGGATTATTTTAGGAACTTTGTAGGTCTATAAATAAAGGCCAATTACCTTAGAAAATGGGGGTGAACAATGTTGAGACTTGACATAATTTTTAGAGTGCATCACCAATATTTTCTCTAGAGAAATTACTCAAGGAGCATTAATTCTTGGAGGAGTTTTCATTAGAGATTGAAAGGCTTGTCTATGAGTATTTATCTTTTTCATTTGTTTTCTTTTTCATGAACAAAGATGATTTTAATTCTTTAATTGTCTTTAGATATTATTCTTCGATTTATGTTTTTGAGTTAATTTAGTTCTTTGATTAATTAATTATTTTCTTTGGTATTTGATTACTTAATTTCACTGGTTACTGATATGAGTTCTTCTAATTGACTTTGATACAACGATGTCAGGAGTTTCATTGCATTGATTTCGTATTTGTTAAATCTTGATGGATTTGAACGATGAAGTTAGGTTTTTAGAACTAAGAGATGAAAAGTTATGTTAATTTCTCCTTGACATATGGTTATTAGCTAATTTCATGATTTAAAGGAATTGAGATTCATGTATGTTTTGGTCAGGATGGCTTGATTGACAAATCTGCTAATTGAATCAAAATATAAATGATGAGCTTAATGCATGTTTTGGTTACGTTAACCTAATTGACAAATCTGTTATTATGAATCAAAATATAGGATTCCATTGATTGACAAATGAAGTGGAATTTGCCTAACTAAATTCATGACTTGACAAATGATTGAATTTTATTTTACTTTCTTTCATGATGCCAAGAAAATAATTGGTTATGATAAGTGTTAAATAATTCATGTCATTCTTTTGAGAATAATTATTTAGTTACATGTTTTTCTGTCCATGAGTTATGTATGAATATATATATATATATATATTTTTTAATTTTATTTTGATTTCTTTATCAATTTAGTTTATCAATCCATAAAGGAAGAAATACACACTAATCACTTTTCTTTCATTATTTACTAGTTAATTTCCTGTACTATGCTTGCGATGAGTATACTTGCTCACATATGTATTTTGGAATTAATGTTTTAATTAAAACTTAATTAAGGGATGGATTTAAAATTGATAATTTTATATACCTAAAATTTACGCATCATAGCTCATACTGGTCCGAGCTAGCAAGTACAGTCAAGAGGACTGTGTATTTCTAGAATGGACAACTGGTAAGTTTAGGTGTAGAGATGGATGAGTTTCTCACCCGGTGGGTTGTACACTTATCTTGTGTCGGAATGCACAAAGTGTGGCATCCTAAACGTTCTTTTGTCATGGTGCACAAAGTGTGGAGCTATGGCTATTTCTTTTGAGTGGTTGCTTTTATTTTATACAATGTATGACATTCAAAAGGGAAAGCACCACTTATTACATTGAGAAATTTACTTGAGACTTGCCAGCACTGTACTTTTATAAAGGTTTCTCAACTTACATACATGAATTGTTTTACCTTAAACACCCTAAGCACACATGAGCTTTCTAAGATTTATATCTCACCACCTTTTTATAGCATGCTTTCAAGTCGATCTTGTTGTGAAGGTTATTGATTAAAGATTGCCTTTCTTTGAAGACTTATTTTGAATGTATTTTATTTTTTTTTTAGAGATTCTAGTAGACATTTGTTTATTTTGAAACTTGTTCATGTATTGTTTTGAGTGGTAATAAGTTTAAATTTGGATCTTTCATTTCTTTTGTGAGTCCTATTTATAAAGACCCCTTGTCCTAAGGGTGAGGTGACATCCCCTGCCCTAATAGGGTACGTAGGTAGTGGGGTGTTACACTAAAACATGACAAGCCACTGTGAAACTCTATATCTCAGTGCAGTGGATGATCAACCCATTGGGTGAGATACTCCCTCATATCCCACCCAAACTTACTAGGTGTCCATCTTCAGATAACAAACCACTTGGACTAAGTTGCTAACTCCAATCGACCTGACATAATATTGGCATCTTATCCAAAAAAGGTTTATCTCTTGGAAAGGGCCACCTACTACAAAACTAGCTCTTAATCTTCAAAGACTAGTAATAGTAGCCTATATTTATTAAATACTCAACATTTAGTTTTCCTGCTTAGGAAAAATTCTAAAATAATATTTAGTCATTGTAACACCCTACTACCTAGGCCCAATAAGGCCGGGGATGTCGCCCCGTCCAAAGGACAAAGGGTCTTTATAACTAGGACACACAACAAAAATAAAATAATGCTTTAAAATTTAAAATTTATTACAACCAAAAAATTCATGAATAAATCCAAAGTGAAAATTGTTCACTCTCAACTCCCAAAGTATTACATAAAATAAATAATAGAATATCTTCCAAGCAGGCAACAACTAGCTACTCATTCTCATAGTAAGATTGACCTAAAATCATGATAAAAAGGGTGATGAGATAAAAATCTCAGTAAGTCCGTATATGCTTTGAATGTCCAGTGAAAACAGTTCATGTATGCAAGGTGAAAGAATTTCATAAGAAAAAGTACTAGCAAGCAATAAACAATATTAAAATCAAGAGTGACGTTTTGACTTTTCCATCCATATATGTACAATAAAATCAACTACTCAAAAGGGCGATTATCGGTTACCACACGTTGAGCCCCATAACTATACAACGATCAGAATGCCACACTTTGTGCAGACTGACAAAAAGGTAGGTGATCGGCCTATCGGGTAAGATATTCCTCCTTCTCTACACCCAAACAAAATCAGTTGTCCACTTTGACAACACACAGTCCATATGACTAAAATCCACTAGCTCAGACCGGCATGACTAAGTAGTACTAACGTTTCTCTAAGTTGAGTTCATCTTCTGGAGGTGGCTTCTTGCCAGAAGACTCACTCTTGCTATTCAAAACTAGTACTACTAGCCTACCCTTATTGAGTACTCAACGTTTAATTGTCCCACTTGGGAGAAAACTGATAAAATATAGCTTTGCTTAAAAATGGTAATCAAGGGTTTCTAAACTCCATGTAAAATCAGTTTAGAAATAGTTTAGTGTTTGAGTAAAACTGCTTGAAGATTTTCAAATAATTGGTTTTACTGAAACAAGAAAAGAAACAGTCCTTAATTGCCTTTACCAAATCAATGTCCACATACTGATGTTTAGCTTGCCATGGTAACCTTTTGCAACAACAAGTTTTATGCAGGAGTTTATCTGATCCTTTACTCGAGGTAAAATAAAGATCTTCAAAAACTGACCTAACCCCCGCCTGGGGTAAACACAATCCATAGTTAACTCAAGCTAAAAGTTGCTTTCATAAATAATCCTAATTTAACTTATTACAATCATGACCCTAGTGCCCCAAGCTTTAAAGCTAGATAATAAATAAAAGGGTTTATAAAATAAATCTAGCTTGATATTAAAATAACTATGGTTTGTAAAATAGTTACTAATAAATTGTAGGTTTAAATCTTGCTATAAATAAATTAGGGTTTGTTTGATGAAGGATCCTAGGTCCTAGATGATATTATTTAAAATAATGATTTATAATAACCAGTGGTTAGAAAATAATTGGTGAATAAAATTAATAATAATAAGTAAATTTTAATATATTTTGATTAAAAGGGAATAAATAAATTTTATTAGTATTTATGAATATATGACTTACAAGATTGATATTTTATCTATCATGATTATTTATAAAAATAGGATTTATTTATTATTATTATTATTATATATAATATTTTTATACTTTAATTTTAATAAAAGATATCATTTATTTGGTTAAAATATCATTATTTCATATGACAGTCCAAATCCACATTTTCCTAGGGTTTTCTAAATCACTAGAAGGAACTATCGTATTAATTTTTATTGATGAAATCAAATTGGCTAACTTAAATAGCTTAGGGACAACAAGGTCATGATCATAATTCCTACTACTAACCATAATCATGAACATACAATCTACACCAATCAACAAAATATCCAAATCATGAATAAAAGCAGAGATTCAAATTTACCAACACATGATCCAAACTCCACTAAACATAATCATATTCATGGCCTCAACAAGAATACAAGAACATAAAACCCTATTAACCAAAGGTGACATAATCTCTAACATGCTCAATCATTCATACTACTTACGACATGAAAACATGCATCAAACCCTAAACATCATAAAATTTAACCAAGACAAATCCTCCTCATGTATCAATCCCAACTCCATCATATAAACACATTCATTCTTATGCTTCAATCTCAACTCCATCATAGAAAAAATGCTCAAACTTTAATCATAATCCATCCTTTTCCAAAAACATCCTAAAGACATGAATCTAGAATTTTAAGAGAAGAAGGAAGAGGCTTACTTGAATGATGACTACCTTGAAGATGTTTCAAGAGGATCCTCACACTTGGAAGGCTTGATCTGTCCAAGGGGAAGAAGGAAAATGGCCATGGTTGGAGTAACCATTCGGTCGAGAGAGAGAGAGAGAACCAAAAAGAGAGAATTCATTAGTATGTTTATCAAGATCGAAGATGAAAGATGATGGAGTTAATTGTTCATCCTTACATTGAAAGTGTTCTTGAGCCTTCAAGAAAATTCTGGTTTTTTATCCATAAGTGGAACTTTGATTTCAGCGTTTGATGTTAAAAATTACAGAAATGAATTCAAGAGAATGAGTAGGTGTGAACTGGAGTTTTTGGAGAAGATTGGAGAGGTTTTAAGTGGTCTTAGGCATGAGAATGGTGGTAGGTGTTTTTGGTGTTCTTGGAGGTTTGGAGAGAATGGAGAGAATGGGAGAAAGCTGGCCGAAATTCTGCTTGGAAAGAGTGGCCGAATGAATTGGGGATTTCTGGTAATTGGATTTTCATATTTGGGAGAAAAGGAAAGCAGGTTGTTTGAAATTCAAAAGGAATGATTTAGGGAATAAATTATGGTAGTAAATATGGTAAGAAGATCTTGATTGATGGAGGTCTTTTGGAAGCTTCAATGGCCGACTGAATTGCTGGAATTCTGTTGAGATGAATGTTGGTTCAATGAGCTTTAGGGTGGCTGAAATATGGTGTACAATGGTGAGGGAATTTTCTGGATGTTTGAGGCTTAATCCATGGAAGTTGGATGAAATAAATTGCTGAAATTTTGGACTCCAATTGCGGGCTTGATTGCAGTGATTGATGGAGGGATTTTAGGAGCAGCCATGGAGCTCTTTTCGTGTAGAACAATGGTGAGGATGATGAAGTTCAATTCATGGCTGACCAAGGTGGGTTTTATAGAAAAATGGTATGAGTTTCAATCAAGGGTGAAGAAGAAATAAAACTGGAAATTCTGGTTGGCCTTTCGCAAGGATTGTTGGAATTTCTGGATAGATTTTTCTTCCATGTTTAAGCCAACTTGCAGAAGTGTTGAAGAGGTATTGGGGGGTCCTTTAAGGCTGGTTTCCTGCCTTCTTTATGTAGGAAAGACAATGTTGAATTACTGGTTGAAAAGCTGGAAAAAATAGCTTAGTTCTTGGCTCACAAGTTGCAAAAACTGCCCAGGAATTTCCTTGGTTTGCACAGTTTTTTGAGTAGTTCGGTTTTGACTAAAATTTTCAGTCTTCAAGCTTAGGAAATTGATTATTGTTCCGGCAGTATTTGAGAGAGAATGATGGCTGAAGATTTTGACAATTGAACTGTTCAAGAAGCTGGAAAAATTTCCAGATTACTACATGAAGAAGATGAACACACATAGGTTGGAGTTTGAAGGTTCAACCGTGGAGATTAATTCTCTTGGGAACCTTCCATAACTCTTCCCCATTTTCGGTCAACAAGATATCCTCACAAAGACATTTTCGAAACCTCAATATCACAGAACCTTGCTGGAATTTTCTAGAAGTAAAATTGGTTTAGATAAATTGAACAACCTAACTGATTAAGAACTAAGGAAAGCTAGAGATTAAAAAGGGAATGAATCCCTTAGAAATTTTTGTAGGGCACAAGAGTAGGATTATGACATTTTTTTCATGTCTCCCCTCGGACAACACTCCTACTCCTCCCTAGGGCATGCAAGGGCCGAAAATAGCCTACCTAACAAAAATAAAATTTAATCATACTAAAACTCAAGTGATGGAATTTGAACCCAAGACCTCAATGATTAATTCCAAAGCTCTAACCACTAAACCACAACAACTCTTGTTCTTATTTTCTCTCCCAAATATTTTTACTATTTAACCCTTAAGCCATCTCCCTATTTCCACCTCAACCAAAATTACCATTTTGTCCTTCTTACTCAATAAACACCATTAAGCCATCTAGACTACAAATCACATATCCAAAGCATATAAAATCATACAAAAATATATTTATGCATGCAAGAAAAAATGATATGCATCCTGACCCCCCTTACTCTAGGGTTGGTTTTAATTGGGGTTTCATAGTCATCTTGAATGCGTAATCATAGCTTAGCGTAATTTGTTTGAAATCTTTTATTAAATAAAATTAATATTTTGTTTAAAAACCCTTGCTAGAACGAAATGTTATTTATAATAAAAGATAAAAATTAACCATGCTTGCATTCCAAGAAAAAAATTGCCTTATCACAATATAAAATCAATTGACTTGAAAATAGAGCATCATTCAATAAAAAGTTTTTGCAAGGACTTAGTTGATCATTCTTTTCACAAGAATCAAACTTTTAGTTTTGCCTTAATCAGTGAAGCCCAACTTTATCTATTAGAAAATACAAAACCTATTCACAAATTTAACAAACATTTCTTCCAAATTTACATATAGTTATATAACATTACAACTTATATGATTCTACAATTATCTCAATTGTCCCTTATCAGAGACTCAAAGTAAACATGACTTCACATAGATCATTCCTATCAATTATAGCTCTAGATCATGTACAAACCTTAATTCCCATATAATAAATGTCATCTACAAAACATAACTCAAATATTATAGAAAGATCAGTACACATGGTCTATATCATAATGTTATGCTCAAACCATAATTCATATCTCAATAGGGACCATATATCATCAAATGAGTAAATCTGTAGTATCACATTAATATATAGTATTCATTGATTCACATATTAAGATTATATACTTATAGTGAAAAATAAACAAATCTCTATCTTATTCATATCTATATATATATCACATAGCAATATTTCTCTGACATGCCATAGTATAATAGATCATCTCTTGAGTCATATAAATAGATTCCTTGACATCTCAAACATAACTAGTTCATCAAAGTATACCATTATTCCACTAAACATCACTTATATCACATATTATCATCAATTCATATATATTTCATCCATTCAACCACCATCATCATTTAAAATAACCAAATTTACAAATCCAACATAATCCAACCCATTACCACATCTAGATATGATTCCTATGCAATTTTGAGTTAATAAAAGTAACAATAGAATGAAAATCATAAGGGCAAGAGTTACTTGTTTGAAGATCGAATCGTTTTCTTCCCTAGATATAATTTAAAGTTATCCAAGAGTTTGATGGAGAAGAGTGTAGAAGCTTCAATCTTTTCCTAGCAAAAAATTTGTTAAAGTCAAGAGAATGAGGATGATCTATTCTTGAGCCTTGATTTTTGAAGAAGAAGAGCTTTGTTTGTTTAGTAATAGCCGAGTGTAAGAGAAACTTAGGTGTGTCTCAATAGTTCTTGATTGATTATAGAAAATTATGGTATTTAGGGAGGTCAAATGGTAGAGTAGGATGGTGTGTATTTTTTATGTTCTTATATGATTGAGAGGAAGATAAAAGTGTTTATGGAAAGTATGTATGTCGTTTGCTTGATGAAATGGAGAGAAAGTGAGAGAGAGGAATCCAAGAGGATGAATAGAGAATGAATAGAAGATGTAAGTGAATTCTAGATAGGTTAGAGATAGAGCAAACTTAGGAGTGAATCTTGGTCTCTTCAGTTTTAAAAATTCAAAAAGTTTTGATACTAGAGAGAAGTAGCTGCTATGGTGGACTTTGGTGATCCAAGAGAAAGGATGAAGAGGATGATGGTTCAGTTATTTTGTAGAAGAAATGATGGAGAGCTATGTTATGAATTAGTTTCTTTTTTAGAGAAGATAAGGGGACTAATGGAGTTTGAGAAAAACTAGGAATAGGCTTGAATTTTGAGTTTCAAATTTAAGGAACTAGAAAAATCAAAATATGATTGAAGTTAGGAGAGGAAGATGGAGCTTGATCGGCCAAGATAATCAAAATAGAAATTTGAGTTTATTTGTAGCCAAGGATAGCTAACTTTTAAAAGATTTTTAAGAGCTAGTGATAGGGGCTAAAATGATGCATATTTTGATAGCCATTTGAGATGAAATTATGTGATTTTTGGATATAATGGTTATTAAATTCCTCTATTTTATGTTCTTTTGATAATATTTTGCTATGGAAAGGTTTTCCCTGGATGTTGAGTTACTGTTGTAGAAAATGAACAAAAATCGGACATTAGACAGAATAGGGCCTGTGCTGGATTACACCTAGAAAACACCTATCGGATTCTTGCTGGAAAAACAAAGAAAGAGAAAAAGAAAATTTCAATCCAAACAGTACTGAGTAGGCGATGGCTTAGTCATCCTTTGCTCTAGTGTCAATTTACCATTCTTTTTAAGCTGGATTTGGAAATTGCTAAAGAATTATTTTGGAAATAAGTTTGCAGACAGGAAAATACATGTGGATGAATTTTGGCACCTAGGAAGGTTATATATATAAGGAAAAACAAGCTACAATCATGAATTCAAGGAGTTACATTGAAAATTGTTGAAGAAAAGAGTGTATTCATCCAGAGGAGCATTATATTGGAAGAGTTCTTCATTGGGAAATAAGGATTGCTTGTCTATAAGTTCCTATTTTTTCCTTTGTTTTTATTTTCTAGGAAATGTTGATTTTATTAGTTTTAATTGTATTTTAGAAGGATGTTCTAGAGTTCTAACTACGTATTAAGTTTATATTTGATCAACTGATTTATCTATTTCTAGCATGAGGTTACTTGGATTTATTTGATGAATTGATTAATTATTTCTTCCTTTTAATTAACTTAGGAAAGAAGATTAGGCTCAACTTAATTAATTCTATATTTATTTTCTTGGCTAACTTGGGAAAGGAGGTTAAAAATTGAACTTGAGAAATCAAAGGTTGATTTATGTTACTTGGAAGGGCCAAAAGAGCACAATTTATTGTTAAATCAAGTAGAGAAGCTAAAGAAAATCCAAAGTGATCAAAGAAGGACATATGGAGAACAAGAAGTCGGTTACTGTTCCTCCAAATTTGAATCGGCTAGCTTTAATTCCTAAACTAGCATCAGCTTCATCAACAATAAGTGCATCGTTTTTTCATAACTAAACCAGCGTCGGCTCAGCTCTAGAAAGCCTCGAAGCTATTATTTTTCTTAAGTATTTTAAATCTTTTTCTTTGTATTTATGAAAGACTATATATGCTTATGTCCTTTTGTAATAGATAGCTTTTGGTATTGTAAACACTAGAGAAGAGACAAGTTAGAACACTAGGTGAGGGAGATCTTCTTTGTTCATCCAAGAATCCAAGACCATCTTAGGAATTAGTCCACCTTAGTATTTGTGTCGTTAAACTCTTTAGATAATTCACTAGATCACCTGTAAAAGTCTTAAAAATGTATGTTCTTTGAATGTTTTTCTTAGATCTATGTTAAATACCTATGATAATATCCTTTTGTTCTTAATCTTCTTGCAAGATTAGGAGAGTTTAGATTTGTTGTAAAAGGCCAAATCTGCTATGTTTGGAGTCGTTGTAGCTTAGATCTATGGGGTTCATAATTGGTAGCCAAGGTGTTCTCTTTGTGTATGTGTTTTTGTATCATCTTTCATAGTTTATTCATCTTGAAGCTTGTTCTTATTTAATCAACAAAGAAAACTTGAAGAAAGAAGGCCCCTTTCAGCTCGTATTAAATTGGTATTAGAGCACGACATAGTTTCGATTCTTATCAAGACTAGGTCTACATAAAAATGAGCTTAAAGAGTTGGAGAGAAAAGCTGCAAATGTTATCAACACAGGAGCCATAAAAATGCAACATTTTTCTTATTATCTTTAGTGATTTCATTACATAAGATTGATCTTTATTGGTTGAATATTCTTTAGGAAACAATCTTTTCTTGTTGTTATAAAGAAGTTGGCTTATGTAAGATTATATATGTTGAAAGTTATTTTGAAAAGTCCTGCATACAAGGTCTTTGATGAAAGTCCTCTATGACATAACAAGCTTTGTTCACCATGTGTTTGATGAAATGCCTATGAGAAGTGATATGGTATAATATACTCATTTGATTATCTACATTGTTAGTACATGTTGAGCCTGAGCCAGACTTAGTTTTCCTATTTCTTGAATTCTGATGTTTGATCATTGCATGCACACTTTACATAACATTTGAGGTTTAAATTCTTTAAATTCATTGTAGATAGCTATTTATCTTCCTTATTTTCTCCCTATATGATATAGATGAAGACATTCACATAAGAATATAATTCAAAGAGAAAAAGATTGATAGAAGAGTTACATGGAAGACCTATGGCGCCGTCCCCCTCATACTACACGCAGTTGTACAGAACCAGAAGGTCAGGAGTTGAGAATCTGGAGGTCCACAATGCCATACATGCCACAGTGCATGGCACCATGCATGTCTAGAAGTTCGAAATAGAAAGGATCCTAAAGCCCGATGGTGTCGTGCATTGCATTAGTCATGGCATCATGCATGTTTCCAGCATGTCAAGACTTCAAAAGCCACGACATTGTTTCGATGGAAACTTAAAGCATCGGAGCATGCATGGCAACATGCAAGCCACTTTCCAGGGCACCATGCAACATTGCAGATGATTTTTTTTTTTTTTTCATATTTCGAGGGTTTTGGCCACCCTACCTATGAATACTCTTATTTTTTTATTATTATTTTTTTTGAAGATAATAAGAGAAAGGCAAGAGAAAACACTAGACACCTCTAAGAAAACCCCTTGGAATCATAAGAGAAGGCCAAAATGAGAAAATCTAAGGTGAATTGAAGTGGAAAAAGGGGCACCCAAATGAAGATTGCAAAGAAAAAGAAGGATCATTGTCTATGAGTTCTTCCTTTTAATTCTTTATAATTTGACTTTGTAATTGCTAAAATTATTTAATTTGAGTTGTAATTAAAGGGTTGTACCCTATATTACTCTTGTAATTGATTGTTATTGACTTATAATTATTTATTTTTTAGTAATTTATTACTTGGGTTTTGTTCATTGGATTGAATTTTTAGGTAAAGCTCTTATATTGAACTTGAAAAAGAATGTAAAAGATGAGTTCCCTTTTATTTTGACCCAAAAGATTTGTTTCTCTTAATGGACTTGAGAAAGAGTTTAGAAGATTTAAAACTTAGTGATAGATGAGGTTATTAGGATCACCTAAAAATAGGGATCATGAGCTTTTTAGCTTAGGCTTTGATTTTCCTAACTTTATGCATCCTTATATTTGATTCATGTGAATAGAGATATCTTTAGGTTAGGCTCAAGGGTATGATATTCATTACTTGAGAAAAAGTTTCACTTTATTTGGGAAATCTTGCCAATAGTTGAATTAGATATTGATTTGTTGAATGATAGTTGATGCTTGGATGTAAATGGGGATTTCTATTGAATTTCATGGCCAATCCCCTTTTTCCTACTTTAATTTTGCCTCGATGATCTTTTGGTTTTGTCTTGAAATTTGGACATAGCTTTCTTTGGGATACTCTTGGCCACTTGATTTGCGATACTTAGTTATTTATACTTCTTTATTTTGATTGATTGGACAATGAAACTTAGGAGAATGTAGTGGTAGTTGGCATCTTTTCCTTGGGATCTTCGAAACTTACCAACCATACTCTATACTACATGATGAGTATACTTGCCCGAAATATGTGTTTATGTGAATTAAATTAGTATTTTATTTTAAAACTTAGTTGAGTGTTGGATCTATCTTATTTACATAGCAAAAGTCATTCACCTAAGCACACACAATAACAAGTTTTTGGCGCCGTAGCTTGGGATGTGCATCAATATCACAAAACCACTTGAGTTTCGTTGATTCAATTGTGATTTTAGTTTGTTTATAGCCTTTATGTTTATTTTGTTAGTGATTTGATAGTGTATGCTTTGTGAAGATACTTTAATTTCATAGACCTTCATTTTGTTTTATTGATTTTCTATATAGAATTTAAGCATTGACTTTTATTTTGTTATAATTTATTATGTCTTATTATTACATGTGTTATTTTTATTTGAGTAGTAGTTGAGTTTTCATGGTTTCACTTTGTAGGAAATATTTCATGTGTATGCATAGAAGAGATTTAGGTAAGGCATTTGTTGATTTTGATAGTGAAACAGAAAGAACCTTTAGAAAGTTGTTTAGATAGCAAAAAGAAATAGCCTTAAGAGCCTTTCAGCAGTGAAGTACTTTAAGAGAATTTGGTTTTAAAATGGAAGTTAACCAAGGTGGAAATATAAACAGAAATGGAAATGGAAATGGGAGAAGGACAATAGGTGATTATGCTAGACCTACTCTTTCTGGAGCAAATTCAAGTATTGTGAGACCTAGAGTATATGCCAACAATTTTAAAGTCATGCCTAATTTTGTCCAGATGATTCAATTTAATGGTTTGTTTGATGCCGACCCTAATGCTCATTTAGCATCTTTCTTAGAAATTTGTGATACACTTAAGCTAAATGGAGTATTAGAGGATGCAATTAGGTTGAGGTTATTTCCATTCTCTTTGAGGGATCGTGCAAAATTATGGTTGAAATTATTACCTGCAAGTTCCATTACCACTTATGAGCAACTGGCAGAGAATACCTTGCTAAGTATTTTTCCTCTACTAGAGTGGCTAAGCTAAAAAATGATATCTTTTTATTCTCTCAATTAGATGGAGGAATAATTCATGATGTCTGGGAAAGATTTAAAGAATTGATTAGAAAATGTCCCTAACACAGTTTTGACCTTGGTTTGCAAATGTTAATTTTTTACAAAGGATTGAATTTCTCTTCAAAACAAATGGTGGATATGTCTTCAAGAGGAACTGCTTCATCTAAAACCCTAAAAGAGCTTTTTGATTTGATGGAACACATCTCATTGAACAACAATTCTTGGGGATGCAAAGATCAAGGGCCAAAATTCAAGGAATGCATAATTTAGATACAATAGTATCATTGGAGGCCAAGCTAGAAGCTCTCGCTAGGAAAGTGAATAAGATGAATTTAGGACGTCAAAAACAAGTGATAAGCTGTGACTTTTGTGGTAGAGGGCACCTAAATCATGATTGTCAAGAAATGGGAGATGGGAGTAAACAATGAAAGCAAGTAGATTATATGGGCAATCAAAGACAAGACAATCTATTATTTGGTAATACCTCAATCTTAATTAGAGGAATCATCCAAACTTTTCTTGGGGAGATTAAGGACCAGGCCAAATGAGACCCCAAGCTAGACAAGCTAATTTTGCTAAAAAATCACAGCTACCCTTACCTTATCTTGAACCTTCTCTACTTCCTCAAGCCCAAACAAAACCATCTTTGGAAGAACTTGTTGCAAAATTAGTCAACTCCATGGACAACTGTTTCTAAAATGTTGAAGCTTCAATGAGAAATCAAAAGGCATCCACCCATAATCTTAAAAATCAAATTGAACAATTGACTAAGATACTTTCTAAAAGACCTTTAGGAGCCATGCCAGCCAACACAGAAGGAAATCGATGCGAAGGGCATAGAAAAACTTAATCCATTTAGTTTTCTCTATGTATACGAATAATGTTTATATTAGATTAGTTTAGTTGTTCATTTCTTCTTTAGCTATAGATTTACTTTATCTTTAGTTATATTCATGCTTATATTTTATATTTTGCATATGTTATGTTATTTTCATTTGAGTTTAGTAATTATAAATATTGTGTTTCGTACTTTATTTGCTTTAAATTCATATAAAAAAAGTTAAATTGTGCGTTTTCTGGAAGTGCACGACGTTCTGGACCTCATGGTCCATGGTGCCATGCCATTTAAAGTTGTAAATTGAAAGTTCTGAGATGCCACATGACCATGCAAATCATGCATCACATTACCATACATCTGGATGAACAAAATCATTGTCGTTTTAATTATAAACTTCATTGCACAAAACCATGCACAACACCTTGAACTTCATAACCTATGGCATTGTGCATCTGCTTGTCAGTCTAATGACATTATTTTGATCTTAGGTCTCAAAATTTTGAAGGCCAACGATGACGCGCAGGCCATGACCCATGATGCCTTGCAGTTTCGAATTCCAAAAAATAAAAACCCTTCTTTTCTATCATTTCCCCCAAAAATTATTCAAAACCCCGATGATGAATACATTGCTCCTATCCATTCTACCTCGTTGTGCATCAATCCCTCTTACCTATAGTTCAAATCATCTGTACAATAAAAAAATCCTGTGAAATCTAACCCTTCTACCTATTCCAACTTCACTATGGCATCCTATTTTGGAAATCGATAGGTTCAAAGCTGGCAGTTAGGGCTTAACAATTAAGCTCTTTATTTGGGTGGTTTCTAACATTTGGGCTTCTACTTCCTTGGATTAGTTGATTAATTTGATTGTTTGATCTATTGGTGTTGTGTTCAGTGAGCTGCTTGGCTAATTTAGTGAGTTGGTTATCATTACTTTAGGATTAATTAATTGAACTACTTTTAATTGAATTAAAGGATTATCACTACTTGTTGTTAACTATTATTCCTTGGCTTTGGTGGCCAATAATAAGGTGTCATTGATATGAGCTGAGTTGAGCTACTTTGGATTGATTTGTTTAATTTGGCAGATTGAATAAGTTGAATTTGAGCATTTATTTTATACTGCATTTGGTATTGTGCAGCTAAATTTAAGTGAGCCATGGTGCTTAACTATTACTATTGGTTAATTGTTGTTGAGATGTGTTATTGAGTTTTTGAGAAATATATATGGAGTTTTTGTTGAGCTACTTTTGCCGAGTTGTGTTTAATTTGTTGCTGAAATTGTGAATCTAAGATTGATAAGTTGTATTGGATACATTGGGACATTGTGGTTTGATTGAGAGGAGTTGAGTTTCATTGTGGAGTTGGTGTTATGATAAATAGAATGAAGATTGAGGATTTTATTGCTTGGTTGGTGTGTGAATATTTGTGGCAACTGTAAGAAGGATTGTTTGATTAAGTTGTGAAATGTGGATAGTAGTAGCATTAGGAATATTGAAATATGTGTTGAACAATTGAGGTAATTATGGTTTGATTATTGTGAAGTTGTGACTTGATTGAAGAGAGTTGAGGGACTTGCTGTCTTTAATTATCTCTTTCTTTCTCTTCCTTTCCTCCTCTTTCCTTATACCTTTCGTATTCTATTTTCTTATCCTATACTATTCTACCTATGGCCCCCAAACACATTGCTACCAAGTTACCTTCCAAGAAGAAGAGAGATGGTTCTTCCTCATCTCAACCTTAGCCCTCAAATAACGATAGATTTGTGAGCGATGAGTGTAAAGAGTGGTTTGAGAAGAGGGAGAGTAGAAAAATCATTATGGAGAAGATGATTGAGCTTGTGTTAGATATTAAAAGTCTCACTCCATTTTAGGCAAGTAGGCTGGGTACCTATACTGGGATTTAAAGGTACCTACTACCCTTATTGGGCTAACGAATTTTATGCCAACATGGATGCCAAAAAGCAGAACAACTTGAGAAACATTGACATGATAGTGAGGAGGATTCCCATACACCTATTCAAGAAGCCGTTAGATACTATTTTAGGGGTGAAAAATGAGGGGGTTCGAGTTGAGATTGACACCTACAATGAGAAGGTGTGTCAGCCAGTGAGTGGAAGTTTCATGGTGCTACGACTGAGCTCCATTTGGTGTATTGCCTAGCTAGATAAGCTGAGGTCCTACATGTGACTGATCTCCTCCCTCAGGACAAATTGGTGGTTTACTTATTGGGTTTTAGTATAGCCCCAAGAACGAGCAGGTTCAATGAGGGGAGGATGGTAGATATATATCTATTGCACAAGTTTATCTACTCTCAGTCTGTCCCTTTAGCTATTTTGATCATTTCCTTCATGCGAGATGTTATTTTCTCTATCCATCCCTCTAAAGCTTTTGCATTCCTCCTAGTTATTACCAAGATCCTCCAGCACTTCCATGTGCCTTTGGATAGGGAGTTAGCTACCACAACCACCAGTAGTGAGATAGTGATTGGCAAGACATTAGTGAGTTGTAGGTATAGCTATAATAAAAATGCTAAGAGAAGGCTAATTCCCTATGAATTCAGAGAGAGAGCAAGCCAGAGATAGCAACCTCCACTACCACAGCAACCCCCAACTATAGAGACTGATAGAGCTGAGTCTTCTAGGACACAGAGGCCCAATATTGGATGACCTGCTTCTACTACTGATTTTTAGGTAGAGATGTGCACACACTTTGCTACACTTACCAATAGCGTACATGCACTTCAGGACACAATAGCACATCAGAGTCAGATTATAGCACGATAACAGCAGATACTGGAGCATATGATGGGTATCTTGGAGCAGCAGGGCCAGACATTTGCTACGTATGAGGAGTAATTAGAGATGGTCCGAACTAAGTTCCGGAATATGGTAGCAGGGCTAGACGGTTTAATACTTGGCAGTCCACCTCTGATGCTTTTATTTATATTATGCAGGACTGACTCTAGAGATATGGACGTCTTAGACCTGATAAGGCTGAGCAAAGCAGCAGGGGAGGCAGAGGAAGCCCGAGCTATTTCTAATTTTCTTTTCCTTTTCTAGAGCTAGAGATAAGACTTATTTTGTTTTGTTCCCTATGAACATTTATTCAGTACTTTACTTTTATTTAGCTTTATTTCATTTCGTACTTATTTCTTTTGGATGACTGTAGATATAATCTTTATTGGATGCTAAAAACCTTGATCATCCTTCTCTTCAATACAAAATTCAAGATTTTATTCACTTTGGAGTATTACTTTAATTTCTTCCTCGTTATTACTCAATGTATACATAACCTATTACATACTATTTTAACTAATGAGGACATTTATTATTTTGAGTGTGGCGTAGAGAGATTAAAGCACATGCTTTACAAGATAATTTATGGGTTTTAATAACGATTTGAAATTGGTTTGTGAAAAGTTGAGCTAAGTTTTTTCAATTTTGGCTTATATTGACCCACATTTGGAATTACTATTCTTTTTCTCTTAACGTGAGTAGTTGGAATGAGTTTATTTTGATTGGATATTCTTAGATAATTATGTCCATTTGATGTGATATGAATTAGATCTTGAGAATTTAGCATAATTTTGTCTATGTTTTAATAAAAATGGTGATTTTTTATTTCCTAGGATTGGATGAGAAATTTATGTAAGGAAATTTGACTTATTTATATTCTATGATCTTCTAGCTAGTCCTTGTTCCAGGTTTAAGTAAATGTGGATTGGGACAAAATCGTGAGAGAAATATGTAAAGTATTGTAATTGCTGAAAATCTTTTACCATATCTTTATTAAGCAATTACATTGCTTCATGATAGAATGAAAATGAGATTAGGAGGTAATGTAAAAGTTGAAAATCTTTCATTTTATCTTTCTTAGGCAATTACATTACCATGCAAAAGTGAGCGCATAGACCAATCATCTGTTTACTACTTGGACTGCAGTAGCTTTTGGAAGTCAGAGAACTTAAGTAACTCATCATTCCCTACTTATATGAATCACTTGAGTCATATTCTTGACTTGGGAAGTAGGATAACACTTGTTGAATAGATATAGACTTATTTAAACAAAATTTGATGGCTTTAGGTTTATCTATTCAAATATATATGTTTACACAAGTTTAGCCTTGTTGAATGTACTAGAACATAAATTTCATCTCAATAGAAAATGAATATTTTTTTTCATAATAGTCATTGTTACCAAGAATCTACTATTGATATATATGGTTTATGCTTGAAACGTTTTCAATATGAGTATTTGCTTGAGGACAAGCAAAAACTTAAGTGTAGGCGAGTGTTGTTTGATCACTACATGCATAATTTACTTACCATTTGAGGTTTATATCCTTTAAATTCATTGTAGATGCCTATTTATCTTCCCCATTTTCTACCTATTTAATGTAGATGTAGAAGTTGAAATAAGAATATAATTCGAAGAAAAAAAGATTGGAAAAAGAGTAATATGGAAGATCGATAGCGTCGTTCCCTTTATACTGCATGCAGCCGTGCAAAACCAAAAAGTCAAGAGTCAAGAATTTGGAGGTCCACGGCGCCATATATCCCACGATGCACATACCGTGCATGATAGAGGCTAATTTAGTTATATTCTGCATAGTTATTTAAGGCTCTTTTGTAATACATTTTGTGCAATAACTAGTCATATTCTTTCATATTTGAGATTTTACCCTTGGAAAGGTTTTTTTATCATTATTTCAGGTTTTTGGGTAAAACGAAGTAAAATCGTCGCGAAACAGAGCAGAGGCAGCACCGGCTGGAAGCCTGGAACTGGCACTGGTTGTACACTAGATGCACGGACTTCAAAGAGATGGAAAAATTGGAGAAGCAGAGTAGAACAGAGCCTAACCGGTGCCGGCTATAAGGCTAGAGGCGGCGTCGGCTGCATTTTGGAACGTATGCGCAAAATTCGAAGAAAAATCGACAAACGAGTGGAGAAATAGAACACAGGTGGTGCCGGCTTCGAAGGACCAAGGCGGTGCCGGCTGTGGTCTGTTCCTGAGGCGGTACTGCGATCTTTTGACGCGTTTTTGGAAATCTAGGGAGTTTTAGCATCGTCCAACTTCTACTCGGCCAAGAACTTTGTACCTACGAGTTTAGGCACTTCTTAAGCCTTTAAATAGATGAAAAACACAAGGAAAAAGGGGAGAATTCATTGATCATCTTAGAAAATCACTCAGTCTAAGAAGGAATTCTTTAAGTTCAAGGAGGGTTATACAAGAAGGTTTTCAAAGGAAGAAGAAGGAGGCTTGTCTATGAGTTCTTTCTTTTACTTTGTTTTTTTTTTTTCTTGAAAATGATGTTTTAATTGGTCTATTGTAATTTGACATTATTTTAGATAATCATGATTCTTGGAGTTATTTGATCTTTTGATTAATTGACTGTTCTTCTTGGTATTTAATTACTTGGGCATATTCCGAGATTAGTTGGTTGTTTCTATTGTTAACTTGCTAGACCAAAGAGGTTGATGATGGTTGCAATTGATTAATTTTCGCATTCATTGGCTGTTAACTTGCTTGAGCAAAGAGGTTAATTGCTGAGGATTGAGTAATTAAAGGTTAATTGATGTTTGCCAGACCAAGGATTCATTGATTAATTTCATGTTTTAAATTTTCCAGACCACGGAAATTTAATTAAGGATTGTGTTTAATGCATCTTTTGGATGAATTAGTTGAGACAGACCAAGTGATGCTAATTTACCTTAATCCTTCATGGTGCCGAGAGAATGATTGATTATGATAATGGTTAAATTCTTGAAGATCGTGGTTGTCTAATCAATGGTTTGAGTTGCATACTTCTCCATCCTTGACATGTACATTTTTTTATTTTCTTTTTATTTTTCCTTTTTATTTGATTTTCACTTTGTCGAATCGGTTAAACAATAAAAGAGGGGTAATTAATGTTTACTTGTTCATTGAGGATCGACACTCGTTTGAACCCTATGCTCAGTAATGATGAGTACGCTTGCTCATATGTGTGATTTTGGTCTAACGTTTTAATTTAAACTTGATTAGGAATGTGTTTAGTTTTTGTATGATTTTTATGTCCAAATCTGAATACATCAAATTTTTGGCGCCGTTGCCGGGGAACAATAGCCTAAAAGCCTGTACTTTGTTGATTTAATCATGTAAATATGTATATATGTTCCTTGTATAAAAAAGTGCCATATTTTGTTGTTTGTATAATTATATTTTACTTTCACTATATGTTGTAAATATGTAAATAGAGATATACATGTTAATAATAACTAACTTGTTTTTGTATGTTTGAATAAATTCTATATATTTAGTTATTTAATTTTACTAACCCAATGTTAATGTGGAATATGTGTAATAATAATATTTTTAATTTGTTGATTTTTACATCTATAATTTTGAGTCAATACTAACTCTTTTTATTTTCAGATTTAGACTTAAGCTAACACGATATTGGAGACGAACTATTTTATTAGTTGTTTCTTTATTTACAATTTTTACTTTTATTTTAATTTAGGAATTCTTTGGTTAAATGTATCATGTTCATGCATTCAATTAGGATATTTTTTAGTTGTAAAAAAAAATTTGCGACCCGAATAGAACAGAGCCGGCGCCGGCTCCAAGAGCCGTGCCGGCGCCGGTTCTTGTCGGGAGGACCCCAATTAAAGGGCTATTTTGGCCACTTTTTTCTTCAAACCTTCCTCTCGCTCACAAATCCTCTCAACCCGCGCCGGCTTCACACCCTGTAAGTGCCCAAAATTTGATATTTTCAGCTTCTAAACAGCTCCATAACATTTTTTACCTTCTTCTTTGTTGATCCTACGGATCACACACATCACAAGCTTCGATTTTTCCCACCAATAGCACATTCAATCCACAAGAAAAGGGGGTAGATTTTTGCAGAAAGTTTGCATCTTTTGCTTGCCCATGCATAGAAAAGGCTAAAGGTATGATTTTTACTTAAGTCCTACGGTTGCATTGATGGAATTGATTTTGTCGAATAATATGAATAGTGTTGGCCGAAAATTGATATATATATGCTATGATTGTGCATTTTTTGTTGAGTTTCATTCATTGGATTACCTTAGGAGTTATTGAGCTTTTACTACTTGTTCATGTTTGTAAACAATCAAGAATTCATATAGCTCGGTCTAAACTCATGATTATTGGTGGTACTTGAATATATTGAAACTGCATTGTATCTTCACATCATACCATGATATTGCCTTCATTCACATGATCACGTTTACTAGCATGTCTTGAGGATATCAGCACAAGTTATGCATTATAGTGGATTTTTACATGCATTGCGCAGGTTGTGTTGAAGTGGTTGACAGTGATTGATTGAGTGGGTGTTGGACTTGATATACATTGAAGGAGTTTGGGGTTTATGCGTTGTGAGCTTGGTTGAGGGTTGTGTGCCATTTTAGGATTTGTTTTGTGCTAAGGTTGCTATACTCTCTCTAGTGATTGAGCATCTTAGTTCCCTCTTCCTATTGTTCCATTCCTTCTTTGGCCATGTCTAGAGCAAGGAGTCAACCATCCAAAAGGGCGAGAACTTCCTCGTCCTTAGTTCCATGATCTGTTGACCCCTTATCTCTTAGACCTACGGAGTTTGTTGATGCCTCGTGTGAGGAATGGTATAGTAGGTGAGCTTCAAAAAAAATTATTGTTGAGCGAACTTTTTCCCCCACCTTAGATCGGGCACTCAAATTATGAATGATGTTTAGATGGCTAGGTTGGGGATCCATAGTCCAATTGAAAGGGAGGTATTTTCCTATACCTGTCAAGGAATTTTATACTAATATGACGGACAAGGGGAAAAAGCATCTTCCACATATTGAAACACGAGTGAAGGGAGTTCCTATTGTCATCATCTAAAACTAATTAGCTAACCTCCTCCAAGTCTTTGATGATGATATTTGGCAAGGTATTGATGTAAATAATCAAAAGATTCTGTCGGATCTGGATTGAGATGTTGGAGGGACGCGAGCAACCCTAGGCTTATACAAGCATAATGCCTTCCAAGCTAATAGTTTTTATTCTAACAATGATTTGGCAGCCAACTTTCACACATTGGTGTATATGTTTGGGTTTAATGTTGTCCCCCAGGCCAGTGGTTTTAATGAAACTAGGCTTATCGACACTTATATTTTGCACCGGATGATGAACAAATTACCTATCCCTCTTGCTCCTTTGATCATTCAATCTATTAGAGAAGTAGTTCATCATCGGCTTTCCACGAAAGCCTTTGTTTTTCCCTTGGTTATCATGAAGCTTCTAAAGGACTTTGGGGTGAGTCTTGAGGGAGAACTCATGGAGGCTACCACTAAGCACGATATGGTCACCGAGCAATCTCTCATGAGTTGTGGATATAAGTACAGCCCAGAATTGAAGAAATGGTTCACAGCCTTCGAGGTCCAACATCCCGGTCAGGTAAGACCACCTACAGTGGAGGAGCAGCAGCCACTACCACCGGCACGTGCTAGAGTTGGCAGTTCTCAGTCCCACTCCAGGACTGACTTTGAGACCACAGTACCAGGGCGCCTCAACCAGCAAATGGAGATGCTCCTATGCTTGCAGGGTACTATGAAGGATATGGCACGATGGCAAGTTACCATGGAGCAACATTTGACTAAGTTGAGGCAGCATTTTTCTAGGCCACACGATGGTGCGGGCACCTCCACACTTGCCGATGAGGAGGAGGATGAGGGTGATGATGCTGTGGCAGACTGATGATGCATTCTTGCTCACTCTTGTTGTTTTTTTTTTCTTTCTCTTTTCATGTTTTTGTTCTAGTTAGTTTGACTTTCTTTTCATTGTATTTTCCATTTTTTCTATTTTTGCTTTCTTTTCTTTTCTAGATTTATGCTTTGGTATTTTCTTTTGTATTGTTTATAGGTACTTTGATGATGCCTCCCTCTTCAAGCATTCAGCTCTTGTACAACACGATTAATGGCAGTTTATTTTTCTTATCTCTTCTCATTTATCTTATTAGTCCCTTGGTATTGATTGTTTTGGTTCTATTTATTTGGCCATTGAGGACAATGTCCAGTTTAAGTGTGGGGGAGTGGTTTGATTGACAAGTCTTCTACATACTCTTTAGCTTTCTTGGGAACAAAATTTTTCAAAATTTTCTGAGAAATTTTCTGATTTTTTGGAGATTTCAAGCCGTATTTTTAGTGCATATCTTTATGATGAATTATAGAGCATATGTTCTAGATCATTTATGGCTTATGCATGACTTTTTGCGCTTATTTGGACAAAGTAGTTCTTGATCAAATGCTTTGCATTATTCTTAAACCTGTTTTTTTTTCTCCAAAATGTGTGGAGCATTCTAGAACTTACTTGAATACCTCTCGAGGCGAAATAAGAAAGACATTCATGATTTAACTTAGGGATGACGGTAATAGGCCTTCTTTAGATAGTTTGAGCTTTTCAAGCCTACCTAGTGCTATAGTATCCCTAGTGCCTATTTTGAGCTTAAATTGGTGATTTCCTTCTTTACAACCCATCACAATATTTTGTCCATTACTTGTGCTGAGAGTTTGTATAATTTCCAAATCTTTATGCTCTTCAAGGATGAAAGTGTATGTATGTTGAGAACAATGCATGGAGAGATATCATGACTTGTTACTTTCAGTCATGGATCAATTACAATTGGAGCTGGGAAAAGAGAGGAAGTGGAATGAAAGGAAGAAGTTCAAAATTTGAGAAAGAAAAGAACGCAAGCTGAAAAAAGATGAGAAAGAAGAAAAGAAACGAGTGAAGAGAGAAAACAGCAAGCTGCTAGAAAGGACAGTAAATGAAAAAGAGAAGAACAACATCAGGAAAAGAAAAAAGAGGAGTAAAAAAAGAAAGAATTGAAAGAGAATTGAAGACAAAAAGAGCGAAAAAATCACAAAAGGGATGGTGAGTGAACTGTAAAAGTAAGTTCATATAAGATACTTGTTACCATTGCTGGAAAATTGATTGATCTTGTGAGGAAAAGAATTGATGATAAGAAGAGGTGAAAGAAGAAGAAGAAAAAACAAAAGAAAGAGCAATGCAGGATTTGCTTGAAATGCATAAGGGTTGTTATATAAGGTTATGGTTTGATTGGTTCTTGGAAAAAGAGAGCAAGAAGAGTTGGGAATTATAGGTTTATTTTGGTTACCCTTTTTTTGCTTACTCTCAGTTTTTCTTTGACTTTTGATGTTCCTATATCCTTCGTTTGCTAAGCTGCATTACAAACCTTTAGCCTTACATTACAAGTTTAAAAGTCCTACTTGATCTAAGTAGAATCATGATATGTCTCGGATTAGTGGAGAGAGTGTATGAAAAGTAAGCATATGGAATGCATATTCTTTTTTAACTAACTTCTTTCTAATGGTTTGAGAATATTGTGAAGTATTGTGATGGTTCTACTAAGTCATTTATCACTACACAAGTCTTGCTTTGGCTGTCAAAGATTTAGTATCATATGTTTTATGTTCATAATTAAAGAAAGCATTGAAGATATGTTTTGGGAATTGATTGAGTGATATGAGTAAAACCTTGTGTTTTTTCTACTTGTTCTTGATGCTTTGCTTGAGGATAAGCAAAGAGCTAAGTGTGGGGGAATATGATAGGGGCGAATTTGGTTATGTTTTGCGCAGTTATTTGAAGCTCTTTTGTAATACATTTTATGCAATAACTAGTCATATTCTTTCATATTTGAGATTTTACCCTTGGAAAGGTATTTTGGTCATTATTTCAGGTTTTTGGGTAAAACGAAGCAAAACCGTCGTGAAACAAAGCAAAGGGGGCGCCGACTGGAAGCCTGGAACCGGCGCCGGCTGTACACTGGATGCACGGACTTCATAGAGATGGAAAAATTGGAGAAGCAGAGTAGAACAGAGCCTAATCGGTGCCGGCTATAAGGCTGGAGGCGGCGTCGGCTGCATTTTGGAACGTATGCGCAAAATTTGAAGAAAAATCGACAAACGAGTGGAGAAATAGAACACAGGCGGTGCCGGCTTCGAAGGACCAAGGCGGTGCCGGCTGTGGTCTGTTCCTGAGGCGGTGCTGCGATCTTTTAACGCGTTTTTGGAAATCTAGGGAGTTTTAGCATCGTCTAACTTCTACTCGGCCAAGAACTTTGTACCTACGAGTTTAGGCACTTCTTAAGCCTTTAAATAGATGAAAAACATAAGGAAAAAGGGGAGAATTCATTGATCATCTTAGAAAATCACTCAGTCTAAGAAGGAATTCTTTAAGTTCAAGGAGGGTTGTACAAGAAGGTTTTCAAAGGAAGAAGAAGGAGGCTTGTCTATGAGTTCTTTCTTTTACTTTGTTTTTTTTTTTCTTGACAATGATGTTTTAATTGGTCTATTGTAATTTGACATTATTTTAGATGATCATGATTCTTGGAGTTATTTGATCTTTTGATTAATTGACTGTTCTTCTTGGTATTTAATTACTTGGGCATATTCCGAGATTAGTTGGTTGTTTCTATTGTTAACTTGCTAGACCAAAGAGGTTGATGATGGTTGCAATTGACTTGCTAGACCAAAGAGGTTAATTGTTGAGGATTGAGTAATTAAAGGTTAATTGATGTTTGGCAGACCAATGATTCATTGATTAATTTCATGTTTTAAATTTGCCAGATCACGGAAATTTAATTAAGGATTGTGTTTAATGCATCTTTTGGATGCATTAGTTGAGACAGACCAAGTGATGCTAATTTATCTAGAAGGTAGTAATTAGTTGAGATAGACCAAGTGATGCTAATTTACCTTAATCCTTCATGGTGCTGAGAGAATGATTGATTATGATAATGGTTAAGTTCTTGAAGATCGTGGTTGTCTAATCAATTATTTGAGTTGCATACTTCTCCATCCTTGACATGTACATATTTTTTTTATTTTCTTTTTATTTTTCCTTTTTATTTGATTTTCACTTTGTCGAGTCTGTTAAACAATGAAAGAGGGGTAATTAATGTTTACTTGTTCCTTGAGGATCGACAATCGTTTGAACCCTATGCTCAGTAATGATGAGTACGCTTGCTCATATGTGTGATTTGGATCCAACGTTTTAATTTATACTTGATTGGGAATGTGCTTAGTTTTTGTATGATTTTTATGCCCAAATCTAAACACATCAGTGCACGTCCAGAAGTCTAAGATTGCAAGGATCCTGAAGCCTGATTGTACCGTGCATCACCGATACGTAAATTTTGGGTGTATAAAAATTATTAAATTTAAATCCATCCCTTAGCCAAGTTTTAAAGTTTTAATTAAAACATTAATCCCAAATACACAAAATGAGCAACTATACTCATCGTAAGCATAATATAGGGAATTAATGAGTATCGATCCTCAAGGGAACAAGTATACACTAATCACTATTCATTCATTGTTTAACAGACCCAATAAATTGATAAGATGATAAAAAGATATATGAACACACACACACACACACACACACACACACACACACACACACACACAACTCTATGATGTAAAAATATGCAATTTAGAAAAATACTTTTGAAAGCATGGCAATGAATCATTTAGCAAATATCACAATCAATTAACATCTTGGTCTCATGAAAGATTTAAAATAGACCCACTTCATTTTCAATCCATGGAATCGCTATCTTTTAGTTAAATTAGTGAACATATTTTGTTTCAAGCAATTTACCCAAAAGATGCATTAAAATCATTCCTCATATAAACTCCTATATTCTAGGTGATTTAGAATATTAAATTAGTCAATGAATCCATTTCTAGCAATCATCAACTAACCTTTGATTACTCAAGTTCTTAACAATTAACCATTTTTTCAAGTAAGTTAAGATATAACAAATATGAAATTAATTAATTGAAGTCATTATCAATCCCCTTTTCATGCAAGTTAATAACAAAAATCAACTATAAGAAAAATAAGTAATCAAATCCCAAGATAAATAATTAATCGATCAAAAGTCTAAATTAACTCAAGAAATCATGAATCCCAAAAACAATGTCAAATTACATTGAAAACATTAATTACATCATTATTCTCAAAAAAAAATAAATAAATAAAGGTAAAAGAAAGAACTCATAGACAAGCCCTCATTATTCTCTTTGGAAATCTTCTTGAATAATGCCCCTTAAATAATGAATCTCTCCTTTTTTTGTGAGTGATTGGCACGTTAATCCTTGAATTCACACATTTTTCTTGCATTTTTCTTATTTAAATAGGCTTCCAAGAGGCCAAAAATCTTTCTCTAAGAGTTCTAGACTGAGTAGAGATTAGAAAATACTAAAACTCTTGAGAAATTACCAAATTCGCTTGTAATTAGAAAAGCTCGTCGACATGGGACAAAGTAGAGCTGATGCCGGCTCCGGCTCCGTTTGCACGGCCTGATCGTACTCTGGTCGGCCTGGTCGTGCTCTGATTTTTTAGAAAAAAATTCCCCTATTCTTCCAGATCGAGGCCGGCGCCAATTCCATGGGTTATGGTCGGCACCGGCTGTGCACTGACGGCAACGGTTTTAACAATTTTTCATCATTTTCTGCAATAAAATTCCAAAACACCTTTCCAAGGGTAAAATATCAAATGTGAAGGAATATGCCTATTACAACAAATGTATCATAAAACACCCTCAAATAACTAGAAAAATATAGATGAATTTTGCCCCTATCATATTCCCCCACACTTGAACTTTTGCTTGTCCTAAAACAAAACCCTTTAAAACAAAGAAAAACAAGATAATTTTGCAAAAAGTTCCCTTAGAACAAAATCATAATTTCCTTTCTTACTTTAAATATATTCTTGTGATTCTTTCAACCCTTGAAAAGATTTAAAAAATAAAGTACTAAACAAGACATAGCAAGGCCCTTGAAGTTGAATTAAAAAAGTTTATACATTATTCTAAGAACATTATTTCACCCTTCAAGCAAAAACATAGGTAACACGAATCATACAAATCAAGCTATCTACCAACTCAAGCATTATAAACCTAAAAATTGCACAACCCAAATCATGATTCAAGGAAAACACTCCAATTTTTTTCTCTTAAAAATTTTTAATGACTTAGGGAATTGATAGCCTCAAGTGACAATAGCCTCAAGAAAGTGAATTTATCTGCACTATCCATATTGGCCCCCATAATCAAGTAAAAGTACTTTCTCACTTTGAAAGATGAAACAAAATATTTTTCATCTCATTTTTCTCATTCTTTAACTCACAATCAAATGTTGTTCCCCAATTTTTTTCACTCAAAGATATTTTTTCCCTTACATTCCTTATCACAACTCACAGTCAAGCAAAGTTTAGACCATAATACAAGAGTTAGTCAACAATTTTCCCCATATTCATCACATTATCCATATGCGAGTGAAATGAATCAAATAATACTCAAACACTAATGCAAAAACAAGATTAACCCAAATTCTCAAGTCTTAACATATCTCATCCAATAAACCATTTTGGTGCTAATAAAAATCCACAATGTGAATGACAAAACTCATATCTAAGTAAGAAAAATAATCACAACCTTGCTAAAGAAATAAAAACCACAAAAAAAAAAATTCAAAATTCAAAATTCAAAAAAAATTAGCCACATAAATGCCATAATTTACACAATGTATATGAAAAATATCTTCAATGCTAAACTCTCCCCCCCCCCTCTTCACACACACACACACACACACACACTTAAACTGGACAATGTCCTCAATGGCAAAAGATATAACAAGAAAAGCAAAGCCAATGGACCAAAATAAATAAAGGGAAAGAATAGAGAAAAGAAAAATACTTCTATTACGAATTAGTTCCAACATGTGTGAATCTACCATAAGGAGTCATGAGAGAAGGGTACCTAACTCAAAAAGAAACAAAAATAGAAAACATAAATCTAGAAAAAAAAATCAAAATAAAGGAAAAGACAAGAAAAAATCAACTAAAAAGAAATCCTAAGAAGAGTTATAAATCATGGAGAAAAATATCCACATGATCCAAAGTATCGAAAGTCTCACCAAAATAATGTTTTACCCTATTTTCATTGACTTTGAAAGTACCATTTACCAGGTGAGAAACTTCAAGAGTACCAAAAGGAAAAACCTTAGTCACCACATACGGCCCCGACCATCTTGATTTCAACTTACTCGGACAGTGTCGCAAGTGAGAATTAAACAACAACACTTGATCACCTTCTTTAAACTCTCGGCATTGAGCAATATGTTTATCATGCCATCGTTTCACCTACTCTTTGTAGAGTATAGAAATATCATATGCAGCCATGTACAATTCATCCAATGCATTCAAGTGATGTAACTTGGATTTTCTAGCAATCTCAAATCAAAGTTAACAAGTTTGAGAGCCCGATAAGATTTGTGTTCAATCTTCACAGGTAAATGACAAGACTTCCCATACACCAATCTATAGGGGATGGTACCAATAGGAGTTTTGAAAGCTGTCCTATATGTAACACCCCACTACCTAGGCCCAACAGAGCGGGGGATGTCGCCCCATCCATAGGACAGTAGGTCTTTATAACTAGTTCACATAAAATAAATCAAAGCAATACTTTAAAATTAATCTTATTACATCCCAAAAATACATGAACAAATCCAAAATAAATCGCTTGCTACCATCTCTCAAGACATCACATAAGAAAATTAACATAAAGTCTTCAAAGTATAGGCAACAGATCTAGCTATTGACCTCCACAGCAGAATCGACCTAAAAACATGGCTTAAAAGGTGATGAGATAAAAATCTCAGAGGCCCGTGTGTGCTTTGAGTGTTTCTGGTAAACAGTTCATGTATGCAAGTTGTAAAAGTCTCATAAGAGAAAATGCTAGCAAGTATTAAATAAATGCTGAAAATAAAGAGTGGTGTTTTGCTTTTCAAACAATACATGTGCACAATAAATACAATCACTCAAAGGGGTAGCCATGGCTTATCACACGCTGGGCCCTATGACCACATGGTTAGTATGCCACACGTTGAGCAAAATGCCAGTCGACTGCCACACGTTGAGCATGATGACAAAAGGCAGGTGTACGGCCTACCGGGTGAGATACTCCTCCATTTCTACACCCAAACTTACCGATTGTCCACTCTAGAAACACACAGTCCACTTGACTGAAGCTTGTTAGCTTGGATGGCTTGACTAAGTAGTACTGTCGCTTCTCCAAATTGAGTTCATCTTCTGGAGGTGGCCTCCTGCCAGAAGACTCGCTCTTACTCTTCAAAACTAGTACTACTAGCCTACCCTTATTGAGTATTCAACGTTGATTGTCCCACTTGGGAAAAATTTGATCATGCATTGATTTACTTGGAAATAGAAATTAAGAGTTTCTAAAATTCTCTTCAAAGGTGGGTTTTAGAAAGAGATTAGTATTTTGTGTAAAATTGCTTCTTTAATTTTCAAATGATTTGTATGAATGAAATAAAAAGGGAAACAGTCCTTTATTGCCTTTACAAAATGAATGCCCATACACATCACATTTGGCTTGCCATAGTAATTTTTTAGTCTTCAAATAATTCCATGCAGGAGCTTACTCAATCCTTTGCTTGCTCGAACTCTACAAAAATCCTCCAAGGCTGACCTAATCTCGCCTGGGGTAAACACAAGGTATAAGGTTATACTCGAGTTATACTTGCCTTTTACAAATAATTCCTAGTTCAACTAATTACAACCATGACCTTAATGTCCTATGTTTAAAGGCTAGATGATAAAGGATTTTATAAAATGAGTATAGCTTGATAAGTTAAAATAACTAGGGGTTCTAAAATAATTATTAATAAGTTATAGGTTCAAATAATAAATCTTAAGTACTGTTGTTAATAAATAAACTAGGGTTTAAATGTTGAATAATCCTAATTAATATTAGTGAATGGTAATTTAAAAATAGTTTTATTATAAATAAATAATAAATTACAATTAATTTTTAATTAATTTTAATAGATAATAAATAAAATTAATAATAAATGAATTATATTAAATTTTTGTTTAATAAATAAAAAACAAATTTTAATATAAATAATATTTGAGAATATAGGTAAAAGTTTAAACTATGGTCTACAAGGTCATTAATATTCTATTTATTATTATTATTTATATAAAAGATCTTATTTACTATTATACCTACACACACACACACACACACACATGTATATATATTATTTTTAATAAAAAATATTATTTATTTGACTAGTAAAATATGAATATTTCATTTAATATTCTATTTCCAAAACTTCCTAGGAATTTCGAAATCTTTAGAGAAAAATATAGTAATAATTTTAATTAAGGTAATAAAATTTGCTAATTAAAATAACCTAGGATCAACAAGAACATAATCATGGTTCCTATCGCTAAACAAGATCATGAACACATTCTCCAATATCAAACATTAAACTAATCCATTCATGAGCATAGGCTTAAATCAACACATGCTATCATATGGCCAAATCCCTACTAGACATAATCATAATCATGGCTTCAAAGGAGATAAGAACATAAAAATCCTATTCACCAAAGGTGTCATAATATCTAATATGCTTTAACATCCATAATTTCCTTAAGACATGACGAACATACATTGATTCTCAAGAAAATCCATATAGCTTAAACATGAACAATCATTCTCATGTCCTAATCTCAACCCCTTCATTCATATGCATATACTCAATCCCCCATTCGTATTCTATTCTCCCTATCAACATCTAAGAGACGTGAATTCAGAATTTAAAAGAAGAATTAATGAGAAATACTTAAATGATGTGTACTTTGACGAAGATTTAAGAAGGTCCACATGATTGAGAGTCTTGAATTGTCGATGAGTAGAGAAAAATAGCTATGGTTGTAATCCACCATTTCGGCAGAGAGAGAGAGAGAGAGAGAGAGAGAGAGAGAGAGAGAGCAAGCATTAGCATGATTGTAGGTTGAATGGAAGAAGATGAACAAAGGAGTTGTTCTTGGTTACCTTGATGATGTTCTTGAGATTTCAATAAATAAAAAAAAAACTGGTTTTGATCCGAATGCCAATTCTTGTTTTCAAGATTTGGTATTATAAATTCTAGTAATGAACTTTAGGGAGTATGTAGGAGTAATTTGGAGATTTTGAGAGGGATTGGAGGTGTTTAGAGTGGGTTTTGGCTTGAAGAAAGGTAGTGTGTGTTCTTGGTGAAAATTGAGAGAGTTTGAGGGAAATATGCCGCACGAAATCTGGGAATGCTGGTCGAATGATTTAGGGAGTTTAGGAGTTTCGGTTTTTAGCTTAGAGAGGAAGAGAGAAATCTGATTGCTTGAAATTCAAATGGAGAGATTTGAGGAGTGGTCTGAGGTATAGGATATGTTAATGGAGTTTGATTGATGGAGGTTTCTTGGAGCTGCAATGGAGCCGGTTGGACTGGTTTGCGTTGTTGAAATGAATGGAGATTGATGGAGCTTTAAGGCTAGATGAAATTCAGAGCTCAATGGCAGAGGAATTTCTAGTAATGAAGCTTAGTACAAGGGTGTTTTTATGGAACAAATGCTGGAAATTTTTGAAATTCAAATTTTAGTTTGAATGGAGTGATCTTAGGAGATATTTAAGGTGTGGTTATAGAGTCCAAGTGTGCAAGGTAAGTGGAGAGGTTGATGCTATTCAGTTCATGGCTGAGCAAGGGTCATTTTACAGAGTTTTGAGGGTGGTTCCTTCGGTCTAGGCCTAAGGAAACAAAGCTGGAAATTTCTAGTTTCATGATGTCCTAAGGTTCGAATGTTTGCTGCAATTTTCTGTGTAGTTTTCTGCAATATTCCCGCCCAATTTGTAGAGGTTATTGAGAGGTGTTTGAGGGTCCTTTAAGGTTGGTTTTCATCCATATTTATGGAGGAAAAGCAGAGCAGCTCTGCTGGATTGAAGGTAGAAGAAAATAGCTTCATTTTCTGGTTGAAGGTAGCGAAACTGCCCAGAATTTTTTTCTGATTTGTGCAGTCCGAATTACATAGAATTTTCAATTTTCAAGTTGAATAAATTGGAAATATTTCTGGTAGTAAATGAGTAAGAAAGTTGGCTGTGTTTTTCGAAGGTTAGGCTGCTCAAGAATCAGGAAAATTTCCAGGTTTCTTCCATAAAGAACATGATCACTATGAAGATGAGTTTGAATGTACAACTATGGTGATTAATTTCTCATGGGAACCTTTCCTAACTCCTCTCCTATTTTCAGTCAATCCTCTAAATTCCAAGATCCATTTTTGAAATTCAAAGACAAGAGATCCTTGCTGAATTTTTTAGAATTAAAAAGATGGATTTTGATAAATTTTGAACAAATTTAATTTGTGAAGGTGTTAGGACAAGCTAGAGGTAATAAAAGGACTAGAATTCCTCTAGAATTCTTTTTAGGACATGATAATAGAATTAGGACATTCTCTTCATGTCTCCCCTAGGACAACATTCCTATCTTTATGGAATGTAAGAAAATAAAAATTCAAACTTAACTAAGATAATCATGATTAAAACTTAAGTGATGAGATTTGAACTCATGACCTTAGAAAGTAATTCCCAAAGCTCTAACCACTAAATTACAACAACCCTTGTTCTTATTTTCTTACCCAAATATTCTTCTTATTTAATCCACAAGCTATTTTCCTATTTTGACCTCAAGCAAAATTACCATTTTACCCTTCCTACTCAATAAGCATAACTAAGCCTTTTAATTCATAAATCATAATTCTACAGCACATAAAATCATTTATATATATATATATATATATATATATATTTATATATTCATGCAAAATGATATGATATGCATCCCGACCCCCTTACTCTATGGTTGGCTTTAGGTGGGGTTTCACACTATAAGTCAAAAAAGTATTGTCTAGCTTCAAACTCCAATCCTTTTGTGTATAACTAAGCACTTTTTCCAAAATTCTTTTGATCTTTTTATTGACCACCTCAACTTGGCTACTTGTTTGGGGGTGATAAAGAGTAGCAAACTTATGAGTAACACCTAGATGTTTGAAAACTTTATCTAATTGGGCATTACAAAAATGTGTTCCTTTATCACTAATGAGTACCTTAGGTATACCAAAATAGGTGAAACATTTTTTAAGAAATTTGACTACAACCTGAGCATTATTAGTAGGCATGGTTTCCACCTTAACCCACTTAGAAACATACTCAACTACAATTATGATGTATTTGTTACCTAAAGAATTAGAAAAATGACCCATGAAATCAATCCTCCAATAATAAAAAATTTCACAAGCTTGAAAATTTTGCAATGGCATCTCATTAGATTTAGAAATGTTACTTGTACGTTGACACCTATCACAATTTTGAATAAACATGTAAAAGTCCTTAAAGAGTATTGGCCAATTGAATCCAGACTCAAGTACCTTTCTTGCAGTGTTGTTAGCTTGGTAGTGGCCTCTCGCAGGTCCTTCGTGACAATGTTTTAAGATGCTTGTACTTTCAGAGGAATCCAAACACCTCCAAATGATTTGATCCGCACAACACTTAAACAAGTAAGGATATTCCTAAAAGTAATACTTTACTTTGGAAAGAAATTTCTTCTTTTTTTGTGCCATGAAATCCTTCTGAACAATTCTTGCAACAAAGTAATTAGCAAAATTCGCATACCAAGATGTTTGAGAAATCTCACCAACAACAAGTAGAAGTTATTATTCTAGGAATGGTAGGAATTGTCCCAGGAATGAAGGCCATTTTAAAGAAGGAGGAAAGAGGATAAAGACACAGCATATGGCTCCATGGGTGAAGCTTATTTTCAAGAGGCTTGAAGGTGCATTTCAAGATTCCAGACTAAGGGTGAAGAAGGTTGTCAAGCAATGGAGGATTAAAGAAGGGCCAAGAAGATCAAAGTTTGGACAACAATTGGTATAAAGGGTCAAAAAAGCATAAGAGGGGGTTGAAAAGAGGAGAAAAGTAGGTGTGGGGAGAACAGTTCTCACCCGGTGCCAGGCCCAACAAGCTTACATAGCGCCAGGTCTATTCGGCCTGTTAGCCAAAGTTTCCAATGCAAACCCAGTGCTATGCCTAACAAGCCCACCTGGGGCCAGGTCACTTCGGGCACGACCCAATTTTGCTGATTTTTCTTGTTTTATTTTATTTTGTTTCTAATTTAATTCTCACAACATTTGATTTGTAATAGGTATATTTTGGACTTACTTAGGTGATGAATAGCTGAGATTATGTCTCCCATTTGCTAGGTTTAGTTTGTTACCTTAATATATATATATATTTATATATATACCTCATTACTCTTGTAATGGTTAGACTTTTGAGACTTAGAATATTTTTGATAGAGAAACCAAATTCTCTCTAGAGGAGAGTGTGTAATAGATGATTCCTATTCAAGACCAAATCAAAGGTCTTAGTCCCACCTTTGATTCAAGTCTCTAAACTTTGAAGGGATAATCTAAATCTCTTTATCTATTTTTGGATGCTAGTATTTCTCTAGCATTCTTAATAGGTTGAGTTTTTAGGTGCCTTCAAATTCCATCTTTTTGTTCTAATCTCTTGATAGATTAGGGTATTTAGGTGTTTTGAAGTAGACTAGATTCATCAATTCTCATTGGGTTAAGTGCATTTGCATATAGTTTATTTGTGTGTGTGGATTTGGTAGGGAGTTGGGTGAGCAACTCTGGGGTTCTTGTTTTCAAAATCAAGAGGCTTCTGCATTATCGTGTCAAATAGTTTGATATTAGAGAGAGGAAAGCTTTGATTCTTATCAAGGCTTAGTTCTTCATGACAAAGGCTTCAAAGTTTTAAGAAAAATATAGCAAACTCGTCACTAAGGAAGGTGCTTTAAAAAGGTCTTCAAAACTTTGATTTTTCTTGATTTTCTTGTTGAGAAATTGATCTTATATGTTAGGATGATGTTTGAGTAGCTATTTGAAGCTTTAAATTGCTTAAATCTTGTGGTTTTTTTAGGTTTATTTACTGCAAATTTGTTGAGCACAAAAAGAATCTCGTAACTCATTTTCATCTATAAAACTCATGTTTTTGACTTCTACTTGTTGAGAAACTATTCCTTCATGTTAGTATAACCAATTGGGATTAATTTTTCTTATGATTCTTGAATTTTTGGGTTGTTACATGTGTGAAAATTTTGAACCTTGAGTTACGAGGTTGCACCTCAAGTGGTTGATATATTGCATCAATGACTTATGATTGCTTATACATGACTATCTCAAGCTTCTATTCATGAACTACATTGTCTCATAGCATAGGAGATTATTCTTAGAGAGGTAAATCTTTCTTGTAGCCATTAGAAAGTTTGTTTCTCTTTGAATTAGTCTTGAGCTTGGGAAGCACTTAAGTGGATTGCAAAAGGCAAGAGAGTGAGTTCATTGTTGTAAAAGCCAAAGAAGAGTGTAAACATGAGGGTTGAGTGACATTGATTAAGTGCTAAACACGTGAGGGTATGAAGTGAGACACTTTTCTTGTGTGTTTTTCTACTCAAAATTTCTCTTTAAAAAAATGACTTATGGAAGTTCATATAATTCATCATCTATGAGTGCTCAAGGTGAAGTAAGTGATTTCTATGAAATGCCTTGCTCAAGTAGAGGAGAAATGACTTATAAAAGTTTATATGATTCATCTTCTATGAGTGCTCAAGGTGAAGTAAGTGATTTCTATGAAATGTCTTGCTCAAGTAGAAGAGAATGTGATAACTATGATGAGGAAGAATGGGATTATGAGAAATATAAAGATGATTGTGCATTCTTGTATGATTGTGATAAAGAGTAAAGTACTAGTGGAGGTACGAATGATAGATATGAAAAGGGAAGAATTGGGTGGAAGGATTATGAGACTGATGGAATTCTTGTGAGAGGACCTCCAAAGAGAGAAAAGGGTATATTGCAAAAGTACTCAAATTGTGAAACCCCAGTTGAAACCAACCTTAGATTAAGGGGGTTGGGATGCATATCATATTTTATTGCATGCTTAAATATATTTTTACATGATTTTATGTGCTTTAAATTTGTGGTTTGTGTCCTAGATGGCTTATTTGTGCTTGTTGAGTAAGAAGGGCAAAATGGTAATTTTTGCTTGCGGTGAAAATAGGGAGATAGCTTGAGGATTAAGTAGGAAAGATATTTTAGCGAAAAAATAAGAACAAGAGGTGTCGTGGTGTAGTGGTTAGAGCTTTGGAATTAATTCTTAAGGTCTTGGGTTTGAATTCCATCATTTGAGTTTTTGCATGATTGAATTTTATTTTTGTTTAGGGAGGATATTTTCGGCCTTGTATGCTTTAGGGAAAAGTAGAGGGTTGTCCTAGGAGAGACATGATAGGAGTATCCTAATCCTACTATTGTGCCCTACAAAAATTTCTAAGGGAATTCACACCCTTCTTGATCCTTAGTTTTTCTTACTTCTCAATTCATTAAGTTGTTCAATTTATTCAAGCCAATTTTGTTCCAGAAAAAATCCAGTAATGTGCTGTGGCTTTGAAGATTCAAAATGTCTAAGTGTAAGACATCTTATAGACCGAAAATGGGTAGGAGTTGGGGAAGGTTCCCAAGAGAATTAATCTCTATGGTTGAACCTTCAAAACTCCACCCTAGTTATGTTCATTTTCTTCATGAAGTAATCTAGAGTTTTTTCAGCTTCTTGTGCATTCAAAGTGTCGAAATTTTCAGCCATCATTCCCTCCCAAATGCTGCCAGAAAAATAGCCCTCTTGACCAGCTTAAAGTCTGAAATTTTATGGCAAAAATCGGACTGCACAAATGCTGTGCAAACCAGAAAATTTTCTGGGCAACTTCGCAGCTTTGGTGAGCCTAAACCAAGCTATTTTCTTCCAGTTTTCACCCAGCATCTTAGCCACGTTTTTCTTCCATAAAGAAGGCTAGAAACTAACCTTGAAAGACCACTGAATACCCCTTCAAATCTTCTGCAAGTTGGCTGGAAAATGGCAGCAAAAGCTGCCCAAAAATTTTCAGCAACTAGCGAAAAACCTGTACAGGAATTTTTCCAGCTTTCTTCCTTCTCCAGCCCTGACCGAAACTTCACCATTTTTTTGTTCAAACTTCTCTTGAACAGCCATGAACTGAGCTCGATTATCTTCCCAACCTTCTGCTCAAAAAACCTGTCCATGGCTGCCCTAAAATATCTCCACCAATTACTCCAATCAAGCCATTGATTGAAGACCAAAATTTCAGCAAATATGTTTAGTAAATTTTCATAAAACATCCCTTAAACAACCGGACTTTCCTTCACCATTGTACTCCCTCTTTTCGACCACCATTAAGCCCCTTCAAACAGCTTTCATCCAGCAAAAACTTTGATCAAACTAGCCGGCCATTAGAGCTTCCAAAAGCTCTCCTCCATTGAAGATCTTCTTACTATATTTTGTTTCCTAAATTGATTCCCTAAAATATTCTTTTAGGATTTCAAAAACCAGCCTTTCCTTTTCCTCGCAAACCAGAAATTCAATTGCCAAAACCTCTCAAATAATTCGGTACTCCCTCCTACACAGAATTTCGGCCAGCCTCTCCCTATTCTCTCTATTCTTTTCAACCTTCAAGAACACCAAGAACACCTACTCACCTTCTCTCGCTTAAGGCCACCAAAACCACTTCAATCTTCTCAAAAGAAATTCCAGATTACACCTACTCACTTTCGGGAATCCATTCATACCACTTTTAACATCAAATTCCAAAATCCAACTCTCTCTTTTGGATCGAAAACCAGTATTTTTGTGAAGGCTCAAGAACACCTTCAAGGTAAGCATGTTCAATCAACTTCATCTTCACTCATCTTCTACCTCTAATGAATATATATGTGTATAATCATACTAATGGACTCTCTTTCCCTCTCTTTATCTCTCTCTCTCTCTCTCTCTCTCTCTCTCTTGGTCGAATGCTCTCTCCCTCTTGGCCGAATAGTGACTTCAACCATGGCCATGTTTTCTTCATCTCTCTTGAGTGGATCTAGTCTCCTAGGAGTTAGGATCCATTCAAAACTACCCCAAGGTACTCATCAACCAAGTAAGTCTTTTCAACCCTCTCTTTAAATTCTAAATTCATGTCTCTAGGTTGATATTGGAAGAAGATGGATTATGATTGGGGCTTGAGCATGTGTTGTTGTGATGAGTTGAGATTGAAGCATGAATAAATATGTGTATATGATAGAGATGGGATTTATGCATGAGTTGATTGTCTTGGTTGATTGTATGGCGTTTTTAGGGTTAATGCATATCTCTATGTCATGAGTGGTATATGTGATCAAGCATGTTAGAGATTATGTCACTTTTGGTGAATAGGATTTCTGTTCATTGTTAAAGCCATGATTATGTTTATGCTAATAGATGTTGGATCATGTCTTGATAAATTTAGATCTATGCCTTTATTCATGATTTGGATGATTTGATTAATTAAAGTGGAGTGTATATTCATGATTATGGTTAGCAATGGAAATGTGATTATGATCTAGTTGTCCCTAAGCTAATTTTATTTCATCAATAAAATGATTAATATTATAATTTTTGCTAATAAATTTTGAAAACCCCTAGGAAGTGTGGATTTGGATTATTATATATAAAATAAGGATATTTTAGTTAAATAAATAATGGCTTTTATTAAAGAAATAAAATATATAGATTTTATATAAAATAAAATATATAGAAAATAATAATAATGCCTTTCATATGAATATTCATAATAGGTAAAATATTAATTTTGTAAGTCGTATATTCATTAATACTATTAAAATTTATTTATTATCTTTCAATCAAAGCCTAATAAAATTTTTCTTACAACTAGTTTTAGTTACCAATTATTTTTTGGCAATAATTATTAATAGATTTTTATTTTACCTAGTACCACCTGGGACTCTTCATCAAATAAACTCTAATTTATTCTTAGCAAGATTTAAACCTTCAACTTACTAGTACCTATTCCCCAAAACCCTAATTATTTTAATATCAAACTAGACTTAGCTTATAAACCATTTTATTTATTATCTGGCCTTAAAGCTTGGGATACTAAGATCATGGTTGAAGTAAGTTGAGCTAGTTTTACTTGTGAAAGTGGTTTTTGGCTTGAGTTTAATTATGACTTGTATTTATCCCAGGCGGGGTTAGGTCAGCTGTTGAAGACTTCTATTTTATCTCAAGCTAAGGATCTAGTAAGCTCCTGCATAAAACCTGATTGTTACAAAATGATTCTATTGCAAGCTAATTGTGGAGTGCATGGTCACTCATTTCTATAAAGACAATTGAGGATTGTCTCCTTTCTCATTTCAATCAACCAAATTATTTGAAAAACCAATAAGTAGATTTGCTCAAGCTCTAAACTTTTTCTTTATTTCATTTTTCCCCGAGTGGGATAAATTACGTTGATTATTCAATAATGGTGGACTAGTAGGACTAGTCTTTGAAGGGTTAGGGTAAGTCTCTCAGTAGGTGGCCACCTCTGAGGGGTGAGTCCTTCCCGGATAAGATGTTAGTCCAGTAGGTCATGCCGGTCCGAGCTAGCAGTTTTCAGTCAAGTGGACTGTGTGTTGTTGGAATGGACAACTGGTTTTTGTTTGAGTATAGAGAAGGAGGAGTATCTTGTCCAGTAGGCCGATCACCTACCTTTTGTCTGTCTGCACAAAGTGTGGCATTCTGACCGTTGTATGGTTATAGGGCCCAACGTGTGGTAATCCATGACCACCTTTTTGAGTAGTTGATTTATTATATATGTATGGTTGGAAAAACCAAAACACCACTCTTGATTTTGACTATTGTTTATTGCTTGCCAGTATTTCTCTTATGAAGATTTTATACTTTGCATCCACGAATTGTTTTCACTAGACACTTAAAGCACACACGGACTTACTGCGATTTTTATCTCATCACCCTTTTTACCATGATTTCAGGTCGATCCTGCTGTGGGGATGAGTAGCTAGTTGTTGCCTGCTTTTGAAGATTTTTCTGATATTTATTTTGTGTAATGCTTTGGGAGTTGAGAGTGAACAATTATTTTTTTATTTTAGATTTGATTTGAATTCTTAGATTGTAATAACTTTTAAGTTTAAAGTATTATTTTTGTTCTATTATTTTGATTGTATAACGTAGTTATAAAGACCCCTTATCCTTTAAACGGGGCGACATCCCTAGCCCTGTCGGGTCTAGGTAGTGCGGTGTTACACAAATAATGGAGTGCAAAGAAAGATAGAGTATGTGCAAAAAAAGGAGTATGATTGCTCTAATTATTGGGGAAAATGCCACTATTTTTACAATTGTCCTAATGAGCTACAATGGAGAAAGGATAAGTGATGTGTAAATTTTGGGTCTATTACATTATCAAATTTAAATATATCCCTTAATCAAGTTTTAATTAAAATATTAATCTTAAAATATACATGTTAGCAAGTATACTCATCGCAAGCATAGTATAGAGAATTAATGAATATCGATCCTCAAAGGAACAAGTACACAATAATAACTTTTCATTCATTACTTAACCAACCCAAATAAAGTGAAAAAAATAATAAATTGAAAATATAAAGAAATATATACAACTCAAGGATGTAGGTTTATTCAATTTGGACAATTATCCTAGAAAACATGACAATGAACCAATTAGCAATTCTCTCAACTAATTATCATTTTAGCATCATGAAGGAATGTAAAGTAAAATTCAATTATCTCACAAGTTATGGTTCTACTTAGATAAATCTCACTTCGTTTTCCAATCCGTGGAATCTTATATTTTGATTACAGTAATGGATTTGCCAATCAAGCTAATGATAACCAAAATATGCATTAGGCTTAATTCCATATAACACATGAAATTAACTAATAACCCTTTGCTCGAGGCAAAATCAACTGATCTTTGATCACTTAGTCCTATAATTTTAACTTCGTTACTCAAGTCCATTAAAATTAGACAAATACAAAATCAATGCAATGAAACTCCTAATATCGTCATTTCAAGTCAAATAGAAAAATTCACATCAGTAACCAAGGAAATCAAGTAATCAAATACCAAATATGACAAAGAATTAATCTAATTAAATAACTAAATTAACACAAAATCATGAATCCTAAAATAATGTTAAATTACAATAGAAGTATTGAATACATCGTTGCTAAGAAAAAGAAGACAGAGAGAAAAGAAAGCACTCATAAACAAGCCCCTTTCTTCTTCCTTGAAAACTCCCTTGAACAATCCTCCTTGACATAGGTTAATTCCTCATTCAATGAGAGATTCATAATTTCTACCCTTTGATTCACCTCTCTATGTTGAATATCTCCAACTTGTGTGTTCTCTTATAACTCTATAGGCCTCTTGTATGCCAATTTCATAACTGAGGAAGTCTTGGCCAAGTAGGAGTAGGAAAATACCAAAATCATTGGATAAGCCCTAATTCTACGTACAGAATTTCTGCCTCCAGAGCGTACTTGGCGCTAGGTACCTTCGACCTACCTGGTGTTAGGCGCACTCTATTTTCCCTCTATTTTTGCTCTGTTTTTTTTTTCTATTCCTCCCCGGTAGATTAAATGGACCCAACGCCAAGTAAACTTGTCAGACCTGGCACCAGGTCTTTTCTAGAATTCTCCTGAAGCTTGCTCAACTTCTTCTACTGGAGCAGAATAGACCCGGCACTTGGTCCACTGGCTGGGCCTGGCACTAGGTATATTCTGGTTGTGTATACTTTCTACTCGTTTTTACCTTAAATCTGCACATATTTGCCAAAAATACATTTTACAAGTAAAATATCAAATAGGAAGGAATATGCCTAGTTATTACAACAAATGTATCTTAAAACAATCTCAAATAACTAGAAAAAGAATGGTAATTTTAACCCATAACACATACCCTACACTTGAACATTTGCTTGTCCTTTAGTAAAATGCTTTAGTCTAAGAAAATTCATTAAGAAAACACAAGTCCTTTCTATTGGAATGTATGCCTTTTAGACTAGATTTCTGATATAATTATCAAATTTATTAATAAATGAATTTATTTACAAAATTGTTTGAGAATTTTACATTACTTTTGTGCACGATTTTGTTTGGAAAAGACCCATTGTATTTAAGTAAGTGGTTCATGGGAATAGTAGTCACAGTAAGGTATGGACCACGGGTTACTTAACACATAAATATTAGTTCTTAACTAATTGATGAGAATAAGAATTTCATCATGTCTAGGTTATTGTGTTGTGAATTCCAAATAGGGAATGACTTACCTTTAGCCTCACTTCATAACATAAGCATATTTTGAATACATAGAACAGGACCTATAGTAGTGGTTTCTAAAAGTACTATTTGGTAGAAACCTGGACTACTACTATTACAGCATAGACTGATACTTTATGGCTTGAGTACATCAATTTATACTCTACGACTTGAGTATAAATTGGTAGTCTGACGAAGTTAGAAGTATGTACTTTGATGTACTGCGGTTGAGGTTTTATTGCAGAGCTAATATACTTGTATGTTGGGTATATGTAATTGGTTAATTAAGACAGACTTATACAAGACAGCTTCTATGCTATATCACCCCTTGTAACTGTTTGAATGAACTAATTATACAGGGCCCTGGGGAATATGACTTGGATGTTAGCTTTAGGGTAGCTCCTTTGGAAAGTGGAAATATTGTAGGAGTCACGGATCATTGGATTAGAGGTCGAATGATGGTAGATGTCTTTTAGAGAGGTGTTAGTACACTCTTCCTCTCTAAAATGTACGACGATGCGTAGAGGGATATTTTAGTCATTACATCTATAGGTTAGAGACTTTGCTAACGCAGCATTATCCTTGGGGTCAATATTTTCTTATGGTGATATTATAAAAAATTTAAAAATGCAAAATATAGCTATTTATATAGCAAGGGTATTTTGGTCATTTTAGCAGCCAAGGCGATGTCTTTTAGTCCTCGGAATAGCCCATAAGTCCTGATGGTTTTGGGTGAAGGATTTGGTTTGGATAAAATGGGTTTTATTTTATTCAAGTAGCCTGGTTTATTTATTAGGTTAAAATAAAATAAAAGGTCTAAAAAGAGAGAATTATTTATTGGCCCATTTGGGTTATTTAATTAATTTAATTATTAGGCTTGTATTAGTCCAAGAATAATTAAATTAAATTAAAGGTTTAACCCAATGAAGTGGGCTAAGACTTAAGGTTTATAATGGTCTATTGAGTTATTTAATTAATTTTATTATTGAGCTTATTTTAGTCCAGAAATAATTAAATTAAATTAAAAGGCTTAACCCAATGAATTAGGCCATAGGTCTAAAGGTCTGTTTAATAGCTTAAACATGACATGGGCCTTAGAGCTTCTATTTTGATTTTTGAATGCCTGGATAATAACCTATCATTAAGGTTGTTGGGAAAAAGAAGCAACAACAGAGGTTCACAGAAGCACGTTGTTTTTTTTTTTTTTTTTTTGAGCTATTCACATCTTACTCTCTCTCATGCTCTGGTGTCGAACAGAGGACACAGATATAGGGAACTCTCCTGATACTGCTCAAGAGCATATCATCAAGAAGAGATTGAAACCATTCTTCTTAACGTATTGCTTTCACCAGTATTATCAGGCAGTGGATATATTTTGAAAGCCTAAAGGCTTAGAGTTGATGAGACGAAGCCGAATGATTGCAGGACAACAACCAGAATTATTGACCAGAAGGGAACCAGAAACTTCTAGCATTCAGCAAGACGTGGTTCGGACATCTTCTTCAGTGCTAATAAGGTCATTTAAATGCAGAGGTATTAAAATTTTTTTCCTTCTGTTGCATCTCTGTGTATGCTCTGTTTCATTAGCATATTTCTGTGAATTTTCGTTTTGCCATGTTTTGCCTTCAAGTTGTATCAGAGCATGGTTTATATGGCAATATAGGTTGCATGTTAGTGAATAAAACCAGTCGAATGATCAAAATTAGTTATCCTTCGTGTTTTCTGGTATAGGTAGTTTTATTGTAAGTTTTGCAAGTGGAAGCATAGGAACACTGTATTTTGATTACTTTCATAGATATTGTGTAAGCCTAATATTTTTAAGGGTATAGGCAATTGTTTGATGAGTTTTGATTGAAATCAGTGAAAAAAATCGAGTGTAGAGACATCTGCAATTCATAGAGAAACTTGGTGAAGAAGGATAGTGTAGCAGCAGAGCCATGAAGTCAAGCCGAGCTGCAGAGTGTGAGAGGAGCCAAAGGCCTTCAAGCTATCCGTGGCTTGGAGCCACAGCCGAGCTCGAGGCCAACTCAGCTCCATGGCGTGCGCGAGGAAGGTTTCCTCTCGAAAGCACCTAGCTTCTTCGCGGAAGCTCCTGGGTTCCTCGCGAATACAATTTGCAATTCCAATTTTGAAAATTGCGAATTGCAATTGCAGCGGGTCGCAGGGCAACTTCGCGGGTGGGTCGTGGGTGATCCAAGGTTGGCGGGTCTCCAACAGGCGGCTATCCAGTGCGGCGGTGCAGTGGACCGAAGGCACTGTAGCAACTCGACACTGTTACAACTCGGTTACTGTAGCAATTTTAACTTTCTTGCTATTTCTTTTTTGTTTTTTGTCTCATACTAGGCGAAGTTATTATTTTTGCAATAGTTAATATTCATGGAACATTTGTGCATGAAAAATAATAGTAAGGGATTTTAGGATTAAACAAGACCATTAATTAATTAATGTGTTTAATTCTATTATTTGGGCACTTAAGTTTAAAAAATAGGAAAAGCATGAAAATATCTACTATTTTCTAGCATGCTATTTATTTTGGATACCTCTGTGCACGTTTTCTAAAAGACCAAAGGCTTTAGGAATTTTTGACAAAGAACAACATTTTTCTTAAATTAAATGGTTAATTTTAATTCGAACAAAAAGTAATCCTTGGATATTTTCTCAAAGTATTTAATCCTTGACATAGAAAATATTTTAGATTTAGATATTTTTGTCAGTTAAAATAGAAAACCATTTTGATTTATTTTTAACAAGAAAAATTGTTTTTGTCAAATTAAACTTGAGATGAATATCTCTAGAAAGTTTTATTGGAAATTTTTGAAAATTTTAAGTTTATTAACTTAAATAAAAATAATCCATGGAAAAATTTCTTAAAGGGTATAAACCTTGACATAGAGATTTTTATGGGTTTAGATATTTTATTTTTGAGTTAAAAGAAAATTAATTGAATTTTTCAAAGGTTATTTTCCAAGAAAACCCTTATTTTAAAATATTAAGTGGGAGAGGGGTTCCAATGGCCCCACGGCTTCCATGACGATCCTCATTGGTGATCATGGATTTTCTTGTGTCACCCTAGGAGTGAACCCGTATAGGATAGAGATATCACAAGGATCTAGAACTAATAGATGGATGTAATTAATAACCCGGAACACGTGCTATGATCGGCCAGCCCACGTTGGGGGATATAGTGCAAGGAATGTCCATAGGAAATTAGAAGAAACGGTTATCCCCTCGATGGAGTTATCTTCTAGATTATTACCTAGATGGGAAATTAATTTGTAATGGTTAATACACTTAGCTTAGAAAACTGTTAATCTTTCTAAGAAGCTTTGTCAGTTCTCCTAAGAGCCAAACAAATCATATTAAAGATAATAGTGATAGGGTTAACTATTATCAGTTTTAATATGAGGATAAAGTGCACAGATTATTTTTTGTTTTTCAGAAACTGAGTTTTTCTTTTATTTTTTGATTTTTCAGAAATGGTGGGAGGTTCTTTTAGTCATTTGGCCGTTATTCTCTGTGAGAATAAGCTAACGGGTCAAAATTATATGAACTGAAAAAGGAACTTGGACATAATACTCACTGCTTAGGAGTATAAGTATGTCCTCTACGATACTTGTCCTATTATCGGGGAGTGTTTCACCATTGAAGAGCAAGAGGCTGAGAAAGCATAGAAGAAGGTTGGCGAGATAGCTCGTTGTTACATGTTGGCCTCCATGTCTAATGTGCTCTAGTCTAAACATAAGCACATGGCCACTACGTACGATATTAGCCAATCACTAGCCATGATGTTCGTAGATAAGAGCCAGCCCACAAGGTAGGAGGCTCTTAGGATGATCATCAACACTGAGATGGCTAAGAGAGCATTCGTCAGAGAGCATATGCTTAAGATGATTGCTACTTTCGAGGAAGTAGAAGTCTTAGGGGCTGTTATTAACTCCGAGAGCTAAGTGGACATGGTTCTCAAATCTCTTCGTTGCTCTTTTACCCAGTTCAAGTTAAATTATAACATGAATAGGTTAAACATGAGTTTAACCGAGTTAATGAAAGAGCTTCATGTGGTAGAGAAGGTTATGAAGCCACAGTCCAAGGCTATGATTACTAGGGCTTCTTCTTCCAGAATTGGGCCCAAGCCTAGAAAGTTCAAGAAGAAGAAGGGAAATGTACCGTCCCAACCCAAGAACTAGCCCAACAGGCTTAAGGGCAAGTACTTCAAGTGCGGGCAGAAGGGACATTGGAAAAAGGAGTGTCCAGAGCTTCAGGCTAAGAAAAATTCTACAAGTATTGCTCTCTATCTAGAGTCAGTTTCAATTGTTGGATCAACTTCCACTTAGATTATTGATTCTGAAGCCACTGATCATATCTGTAACTCCTTGCAGGGGTTTAGGAAGATAAGAAGACTCTAGAAGGGCGAGCATGGACTACGAGTAGGGAATGTAGCATAAGTATGGGCCTTTGTAGTGGTAAAGCTAGATCTTATTTTTTTATTGTAATAGAGTAGTTATTTTGAATGATATTTTATATGTACCCGGTTTTAGACAGAATTTGATTTCAGTTGCAAAGCTAATAAATCATGGATATTCTATTTCTTTCCATTCTGGTATTACTATTAGTAGAAATAGAGAAGTTCTTTATTCTGGGCACATGTGTGGAAACTTATTCTTCTTAAATCCTACAAATAATCAAATAAATAGAACTCAATCTGAACCTTTAAGTAAGAAGAGAAAGATCAATGTTAATAACTTATATCTTTGGCATATAACTAAGCATTTCATCTTATATACTAATCAAGGGAGATTTGCTAGAACTAAGATTAGAATTATGCTACTTTGTTAGGTATTCAAAAAGAACAAAAGGTGGTTACTTTTATCATCCCAAGGAGTAGAAAGTACTGGTAAGTACTAATGCTAGATACTTGGAGAATAATCAAAGTATTTCCACTAAAGGTTCAACAAAGTTGGAACCCTAGGAGAAGTTATCTTCATAATCAACTTCTTCAGACCCGATTGTGGAACAAAAAGAGGCACAACCTCAAGAACCTATACAAATGGAGCCTCGTCGTAGTAGGAGGGTAACTAGGGTTCCAGAAAGATGGACTGGAGAGGCTTTCAAGCTGGTTTCTGACCATTAGGAACAAGATCCCACTAGATACGAAGAAGCTATTACTGATACCGATGCAAATCTATGGTATGAAGTAATGAAAGCCGAGATTGAATCTATGTACTTCAATTAGGTTTGGGATCTTGTAGCTTCACTTGAAAGGATAAAACCCATTAAGTGTAAGTGGGTATACAAGAGGAAGAAGGGAGTGAATGGGAAGGTGAAAACCTTTAAAGCTAGGCTTGTGGCAAAAGGGTATACTCAGAAAGAAGGAATCGATAATGAAGAAACCTTTTCCTCGATAGCCATGCTTAAGTCCATATGTATCCTCGTTGCCATCGCATGTTATTATGACTATGAGATATGGCAAATGGATATCAAGACCGCATTTCTTAATGGCCATCTTAGTGAAGACATCTATATGTCCCAACCGGAAGGTTTTATTGCTAAAGGCTAGGAACATATGGTTTGTAAGCTTAAGAAATCCATTTATGAACTTTAGCAGACATCTAGAGCATGGAACATTCATTTTTTATGAGACTATAGAGTCTTATGATTTCATTCAAAATGAGAATGAACCATGCATGTACAGGAAATTGGAAGGCATTAATATAGTTTTTCTTATCCTATATATGGATGACATTCTGCTCATTGGGAATGATGTAAGAATATTATCATCTACTAAGGTTTGGCTATCTATTCAATTTATTATGAAGGACTTAGGAGAAGCCAGTTACATTCTAGGAATTATGCTTTTTAGAAATAGGAAATAGAGAATGTTAGGATTATCTTACGTTACATACATTGCAAGATGGTGTCTAAGTTCAGCATAGACTCATGCAAGGGAGCTCTAATCCTTTACAGATATGGGTTTTCTTTTTGCTCAAAGGACTATTCTAAGTCCCATGAAGAAAAAGACAGAATGAGTAGGATTCCTTATGATTCGGCTGTGAAAAGTCTCATGTATGCCATGTTATGCACTAGGCTTGATATCTGCTTTGCCATCGGCATAGTTAGTAGATATCAGTCAAACCCTGGGGAGGTTTATTGGCAAGCTGTAAAGCATATTCTCAAGTACCTCAAAGGTATGAGTGATTATATGCTAGTTTATAGGGTTGATAGCTTGGTTCCTGCTAAATACACAGACTCAGACTTACAGGTAGATAAGGATGAGATAAAATCTACTAGTGGATATGTTTTCACCTTATCTGGAGGAGCTATTTCATGGAAGAGTATCAAGCAATCTTGCATTGCTGACTCAACCATGGAAGCTGAGTATGTGGTAGCTTCAGAGGCATCTAAGGAAGCAGTCTGGTTTCAGAAGTTTCTTTCAGAACTTGGAGTCGTGCCACACATGGACAGACTGATTGTGGTGTACTGCAACAACACTAGAGCAGTCTCGAAATCCAAAGAACCCAGGAACCACAAGAAGGGAAAACACATCAAGAGGAAGTACTACCTAGTCTAGGAATTCATCCAGAGACAGAAAATCGTGGTGGAACAGATAGCCTCGGAGAATAACCTAACAGATCTCTTTACCAAGCCTTTGGCTGAGAGAGTCTTCAAAAGATACTTAGACGCCATAGAGGTGGGCACCTACGGACTTTCTTAGTCGTAGAGTACAAATGGGAGATTATTAGAATATATGCCCTCTAGACTTGGTTTCTGATGTAATTATCAAATTTATTAATAAATGAATTTTTTCTCAAAATTGTCTGTGAATTATACATTACTTTTGTGCACGATCTCATTTGAAAAAGACCCATTGTGTTTAAGTAAGTGGTCCATCTGAATAGTGGTCTTTCACGGTAAGGTATGGACCACGGGTTACTTAACAAATAAACGTTAGTTCTTAACCGATTGATGAGAATGGGAATCTCATCATGCCTAGGTTATTATGTTGGGAATTCCAAGTAGAGAATGGCTTATCTTTAGCCAGTGAGTAGTCTACTCATTTCATAGCATAAGCGTATTTCGAATACATAGAATAAGACCTATAGTAGTAGTTTCTAAAAGTACTACTCATTTCATAGTATAAGCATATTTTGAATACATAGAACAAGATCTATAGTAGTGGTTTCTAAAAGTACTATTTGGTAGAAACCGAGGCTACTACTGCTATAGTGTGGACTAATACTGTGAAACCCCAATCGAAACCAACCTTAAAGTAAGGGGGTTGGGATGCACATCATATTTTATTGTTTGTTTAAATATGTTTTTATATGATTTTATGTGCTTTGGATTTGCGTTTTAATATCTCGAAGGCTTGATTGTGAGTATTGAGTGAGAAGGGCAAAATGGTAATTTTTGCTTGAGGTGAAAATAGAGAGATAGCTTGAGGATTAAATAGGAAAAATATTTTTAGAGGGAAAATAAGAACAAGAGTTATTGTAGTTTAGTGGTTAGAGCTTTTGAATTAATTTTTGAGGTCTTGGGTTCAAATTCCATAATTAGAGCTATAGCATGATTAAATTTTATTTTTGTTTGGGAAGTATCATTGTCGGCCTTAGTGGTGTTTGGAGTAGGGTAGAGATGTTGTTCTATGAGAGACATTATAGGAGTCTTCAAATCCTACTCTTTTACTCTACACAAAATTCCTAAGGGGAATTCATTTCCTTTTGATCCTTAATTTTTCCTATTTTTCAATTCATTATTTTGTTCAAGCCAATTTTATTCTAGAAAAATTCAAGCAATGTGCTGTGGCTTTGAAGGTTCAAAATGTCTTAGTAAAAGACATCTTATGGACCGAAACAATGGAAGGATTTCAAGTGAATTAAATTCCTTAGTGAACTTTCTAAAAATTCACTTTAACTAGGTTCATTTCCCTTCATGTATTGAACTGAAATTTTCTAGCTTCTTGTGCCTTCAAGGTGTCAAAATTCTTAGCCATTATTCCCTTCCAAATGCTGCCAGAAAATGGCCCTTTTGATCAGCTTGAAATCTGAATTTTCCTGGCCATTTTCAGTGTGAAACCCCACCTAAAGCCAACCCTAGAGTAAGGGGGTCAGGAATGCATATCATATTATTTTGCATGAATATATATGTTTTTGAATGATTTTATGTGCTTTAGAGTTATGGATTATTGGTTGAAATGCTTAGTAATGCTTATCGAGTAGGAGGGGTAAAATGGTAATTTTGCTTGAGGTCAAATTAGGAAGATAGCTTGAGAATTAAACAAGAAGAATATGTGGGTGAGAAAATAAGAATAAGAGTTAGTGTGGTTTAGTGGTTAGAGCTTGGTGAATTAATTTCTAAGGTCATGAGTTCGAATCCCATCATTTAAGCTTTTGTCATGATTATCTTAGCTGAGTTTGAATTTATGTTTTCTTGCATTTCATGGAAATAGGAATTTTGTCTTAGGGGAGACATGAAAAGAATGTCCTAATCTTATCCTCATGTCCTAAAAAGAATTCTAGAGGAATTCTTGTCCTTTTATTATCTCTAGCTTGTCCTAGCATCTGTATAATTTGAAACCATTAAATCCTTTTTTTTTAAATTCCAAAAAAATTCTGTGATAACTCCTCCTCCATGAAATTCGAAAATCAGCTTTGGTGGTTGGGAAGTTGGCCGAAAGTAGGAGGAGATATAGGAAGGGTTTCCAAGAGAGAATCAATCACCATGAAAGAAACTTCAACTCCACCTTCATGTTGTCCATAGCTTAGTGAAGGAAAAATCTGGAAATTTTCCAGATATTTTGCAGACCTTCTCTTCGAAAACTCAGCCAGTAAAACCACTCATTTTCTACCAAGAAAATGGTCATTTCATGTGGCTTGAAAGCTGGAAAAACTGTGCAATTTTCGGACTACACAAAACAGCACCAAACCAGGAAAAATTCTGGGCATTTCGCCACTTCCAATCAAGGAAATGAAGCTGTTTTTAGTTCATCTTCAAGCCAGCAAAACTCTCCTGTATTTGTCCAGAAATAAGGCTGAAAAACCATCCTTGGAAGACCCTCAAACACTCCGGAAGAACCTCTGAAAATTGAGCCAAGTGAGTGCAAAAATTCTGTACAAAAAAAATCTGCAATCTTCGAAATTAAGAACCACCATGAAACTAGATTTGTTTTTTTCCCCCCAGCTTTGCTCCCTTCTAGCCTAGGCCGAGAATCACCTTGAACCTCTGCAAAATTGAACCTTGCTCAACTGTAGACTAAACACCATTAACCCAACACTTACCTTGAGCATATGGACTCCATAGCCACACCACAAAACACTCCTAAGATCACTCCATTCAAACTCTTCTTGAACTTCAAATAATTTCAGCATTTTACTCCATTAAAGTCACTCTTGTATTAGGCAAAAAAACCAGAATTTCCTCTGCCATTTAAGACTAAATTTTGGCCAGTCTTGGAGCAACATTAGCCTTCAATCAATTCAGCAAAACCACCATGTTCAGCCAGCACCATTGAAGACCATAGAAACCTCTCTTGATCAAAACACCATAGCTAACCTCTTACCTTAAACATCTCCACCATTTCCTCCATTTAAATTTCAAAAAAATCTGATCATTCTCTCTCCTTCTTGCTGAAAACCGAAACCCTCATTCACTCCATACCATCGGCCAGCCTTCTACAAAATTCGTGCAGCACCTCTTCCAAATTCTCTCCATTTTCACCTAAAACACCAAAAACACCAAGAACACACACCAACCTTCTTCAAGCCTAACCCTACTCTAAACACCTCCAATCACTCTCAAATACTCCAAATCACTTCCATGTAATCTCTAAACTTCATTTCAGGTATTTATAACACAAAACCTCGCAAACAAGAATTTTTGAGCGGATCAAAATTAACTTTTCTTTGAAGGTCTCAAGAACATCAACAAGGTAAGTCAAGAACAACCTTCTTGTTCATCTTCTTCCATTCGATTGTACTGTTCTAATGCTCTCTCTCTCTCTCTCTCTCTCTCTCTCTCTCTCTCTCTCTCTCTCTCTCTCCAACCGAAATGGTTGATCAACCATCAACCATGGCCGTTTTTCCATTGGATCATTCAAGGCTCTCAATCGCGTGGACCTTCTTAATTCTTCATCGAAGTGTTCATCAAATCAAGTATTTTTCCTTTAATCCTTCTTTTAATTCAGTATTCATGTCTCTTAGATATTGATAGGAAGAATGAAATATGGATAAGGGATTGAGTATATGCTTGTGGATTAAGGGATGGAGTTAGGACATGATAATTGTTGTATATGACTAGGACGTATGTGTTTCCCTTTCGAATCAATGTATGTTCTTCATGCTTAATGAATTTTATGGATGTTTGAAGCATGATTAGATATTATGACACCAAAGGTGATTAGGCTTTTATGTTCTTATTTTTCCATGGAAACCATGATTGATGATTACGCTTAGTAGGATTTTGGCCATGTGATGGTATGAGATAGTTCAAGTGTATATTCATGAATGGATTAATATACTGTTGATGATGGAGAATGTGATCATGAATCCTTTCTAGCAATAGGAAAATCATGGAGAAAAAGTATTTTCTTGTTAAGGCTAGATTATTTTTATTAACAAATTTTATTACCTTGAATAGAATACTACTATATTTTTCTCTATAAAATTTGAAACTCTAGGGAAATTTGGAGTGGTTTATTAATTAAAATATTAATATTTTCTTTATCAAATAAATGAGATCTTTTATTAAAAATAATATATATAGTAATAAATCCTTTAGAATAAATAAAATATTATTTATATTAAAATCTATTTGTTATTTATTAATTAAAATTTAAAATAATTCATTCATTGTTAATTTTATTTATTACTAATTATTTATTATCTATTTAAAAATTAATTAAAGGTTATTTTAATGAAATATTTATTTATAATAAAGCTATTTTCAATCCACTATTTATTAGTACTATTTAGGACTTAATATTCAAAATCTTAGTTTATTTAGTAAAAAAAACACTCAAGAATTATTAATTGGGTCTATAATTTATTAGTAATTATTTTAGAACTCCAAGTTATTTTAACTTATCAACTAAAACTTATTTTATAAAATTTTTTATCACCTAGCCTTAAAGCTTAGGACATTAAGGTCATGGCTAGTCATGGTTGTAACTAGTTGAGCTAAGAAATTATTTATGTATGGCAGGTATAGCTCGAATATAACCTTATGTTTTGTGTTTACCCCAGGCGGGGTTAGGTCAGCCTTGGGAAACGGTTGAGTTGAGCAAGCAAAGAATCAGGTAAGCTCCTGCATAGAGTTTTGTGAAGACCAAAAAGTTTTTGTGGCAAGCCAAATATGATGTATATGGACATTTATTTTGTGAAGGCAATTAAGGATTGTGTTTTCCTTTTTATTTCAGTCAGGCAAATCATTTGAAAGTTAAACAAGCGGTTTTACATAGAATGCTAAACTTTTTCTAAAACCCAACTTTGACAAGACTTTTAGAAACCCTTAATTGCTATTTCCAAATAAAGTGGATTATGATCAATTTTCTCCCAAGTGGAACAATCAACGTTGAGTACTCAATAAGGGTAGACCACAAGGACTAGTCTTTGAAGGGTTAGGGTAAGTCTCTCAGTAGGTGGCCACCTCTGAGGGGTGAGTCCTTCCTGGATAGGATGCCAGTCCGGTAGGTTATACCGGTCTACGCTAGCAAGTTTCAGTCATGTGGACTGTGTGTTCCGGAGTGGACAACCGGTAAGTTTGGGTGTAGAGATGGAGGAGTATCTCACCCGGTAGGCAATACACCTACCTTTTGTCAGCTTGCACAAAGTGTGGTATTCTGACTGTTATTTAGTCTTGGGGCCCAACGTGTGGTAACCCATGGCTACCCATTTGAGTGGTTGTATTTATTGTGCAATGTATAGTTTGAAAAGTGAAACGCCACTCTTTATTTTCAACACTTATTTATTGTTTGCCAGCACCTTTTTCTTATGAAACTTTTACAGCTTGCATACATGAGTTGTTTTACATGAAACACTTAAAGCACACACGGGCTTACTGAGATTTTTATCTCACCACCTTTTATACCATGTTTTCAGGAAGATCCTGTTGTGGAGGTCATTAGCTAGATGATGCCTATGCTTTGAAGACTCATGTTATTTACTTTATGTGATGTTTTGAGAGATTGTTGCGAATAGTTTATTTGGATTTGTTCCAGTACTTATCTTTTGGGTTGTAATAAGATTAATTTTAAAGTCTTTATTTTATTTTATTTTCATGTAACCTAGTTATAAAGACCCCTTGTCCTCTGAATGGGGCGACATCCCCGGCCCTAATGGGCCTAGGTAGTGGGGTGTTACAAGTGGTATCAGAGCCTAGGTTTAGGCAAGTATTGATTGTATATGTTTTGATTTATTAAGTTCAAATCTTTTATCTGACCTATCTTGTTTGTGCTGTAGGATGGTTAGAATGTTTAGAACTGCAAGGAAAGGGCAGCAATGGCACCCTCCCATTCCTATCTACCCGGAGGACCTACCATTGCCTCAGCCTGCACCTCAGCCTGCACCCCAACCAATCATTGCCCTGGATGATAATAGTGACGATGAGGTCCAGATCATCGAGCCACCTCTAATACCCGTGAGCGACTTGGTTACCGACAGTGAAGACGAGGAGATAGACATAGAATATGTTCCCCACCCTCCTAGCCCCATAGTGGACTTGACTGCTGATAGTGATGACCCAGGGGAGATAGATTATGAATCTCTACCTAGACCTTCCTTTGTAACCCCACCCAGTCAAGTTGAGACCGGGGAGAGTTCTAGGAGACCCGAGAAGGAGCCCATAGATGGGTTCGCAAGTGGGGCTGGGATAGACTTCACTAGGAATTCTGGGGGGTGGTTATATGATGCCGACATTGAAGATTCCGATGAGGATTAGAAAGGCCAAGTTTTGCTATGTTTTGGGCGTTTTATTTGCAATTTTTCATAAACTCCTATGCTAGGAGTCCATACACCTTTATTGCTTTATTTCAAAATTTATGCAAATAAGAGTACCTAGGGTACTCTAAGTTTTGAGAAAAATTTATATGCAATTCTTCATACAAAATTTGCATCTAATTTTCTTCCGCTTAACGTTGAATGTGAATGCATGCTCAATTTGGATATTTTTAACTTTGATGCATAACTCATTATCTGGGGAATGGTTTAGAATGGCACCCAGACGTCGCGCAGCCACATCCAGCAGAAGGCTTCCTGAGGCAGAGCCCGTGACACCAGAGGTTGATGCAACTCAAATGTCATCACCAAATCAAGGGGATGAGAATGAAATGGGGCCAGAAATGGGATCGGAAGAACCGGTTAGCACAATGATGACGCAAGCATTCCACAAGGTGACGAAGATTCTGCAAACCTTGACAGAGCGAAGAAATCCGAAAGGGGAAGATGAGGCATTGGAGCGGTTTCTGATATTTCAACCTCCTATTTTCTTGGGGGAGGCCGAACAAGACCAGAAAGCGGAGCAATGGCTGGAACAAATGGAGGACATCTTTGCTACGCTCTAGTACACTGAGAAGCGAATGGTGAAGTTTGCTGTATTCTGACTGAGGGGTCCAGTTCGGGCATGGTGGCAAAGGGTTTAGGACGACTAGGAGATGATAGACCAAGACTAGACATGGGCTAATTTTTTGGAAGCATTCTGGGCAAAGTATATCCCTCAGTGGATAGTGGAGAAACGGGAAGATGAGTTCCAGAATCTAAAGCAAGGAAGCATGACGGTAGCCCAATACGCTGCTCGGTTCACGCAGCTGTCAAAGTACTGCAAGAGGCTGGTGGATACTGAACAAAACAAAACGAGGCAATTTGTTAAGGGATTAAGGCAGGAGTTAAGAAGGGCGTTAGCACCCTCTCCACCGGTGACTTATTCGGGGGCTGTGGACGCAGCCACCCGTACTGAGAATGAAGACCGCAACCGATTGGCTTCATGACCGTTCGTACCGACAAGATCGCCGCCAAGACCTTTTCAGAGGCAGCAACCTAACAAGCATCCTGCCAACCAGCAATGGCAGAATTAGGGAAAGCATGCCCGAACAGCACCGGTTGGTCCAGCACAGAATCTTCCATTATGCCGGCACTGTGGAAAAAGGGGCCACATTAAGAAAAATTGTTGGTCCAAAGGAGTTGAGTGGAAGTGCTACCACTGCGGAGACCCGAATCATCTGCGGAACGCCTGCCCTGAACTTCTTCGGATCGGGCAGGGGAACCCAGCTCAGAACCCGGGGCCCAATCAAGCCAATACCTCGGGAGCTTTCGGGAGCGGAATGCAGAAGCCGCAGGTGAAAGCAAAAGTTTTCGCTCTCAACAGGGAGGAGGTTGGAGCTGATGCAGCAGTAGTGGAAGGTACGTTTACTATCCAAGGTCATTCCGTTAATGCATTGATAGACCCTGGATCTACCCATTCCTATTTAAATAAGAATTGTACATATCAATTGGGTTGGGATGGAGTAGAACTGCCTTTTACTTTGATAGTAAGTACGCCTTTGGGGAAAATGGTGCAAGCGGATCGGTATGTGCAGAATTGTAAAGTTGAAGTAGGGAGAGAAAGCTTGGAGGGAGATCTAATAGTCTTAGCTATTGATGATTATGATTTAATATTGGGGATGGATTGGTTAGCGAAGCATAGTGCTAGAGTAGACTGTAAGAATAAGTCAGTTCAGTTCATTAGAGCAGGATGTGATGTGTTGGAGTTTAATGGCGAGAAAGTAAAAGAATTGAAGTTTTTGATAGCTGGGGCTAAAGCCCGGAAATTTTTGAGGCAAGGATGTCAAGGATATTTGGTTTATGTGATAAACAAGCCGAAAGACCAGTGCACTCTGGAGGATACTGAGGTGGTAAAGGATTTTCCCGACGTGTTCCCTGCAGAACTCACTTCTCTACCTCCGAAGTGAGAAGTTGAGTTCACCATTGATCTAGTCCCAGGAGCGGAACCGGTGTCTCGAACCCCGTATCGTATGGCAACGGCGGAGTTGAAGGAATTAAAGGAGCAGCTAGAGGAGTTGGTGAGGCAAGGCTATATCAAACCTAGCACGTCACCCTGGGAGCACCTATGCTCTTTGTAAAGAAAAAGGACGGGACTCTAAGATTGTGTATTGACTACCGAGGCTTGAATAACCTGACCATCAAAAATAAATATCCTTTGCCGTTAATTGACGAGCTGTTCGACCAGTTGCAAGGGTCCAGTTGTTACTCTAAACTGGATTTGAGGCAAGGCTACTATCAAGTGAGGATAAAAGAGGAGGATATTCCTAAGATGGCCTTCAATACAAGATATGGTCATTATGAGTTTGTGGTGATGCCTTTCGGGGTAACCAACGCACCCGCGGTATTTATGGATCTAATGCATCGAGTGTTCCAGCCCTACTTGGACAAGTTCGTGGTGGTCTTCATCGACGACATACTTATATACTCCAAGAGCCCGGAGGACCATGCAGAACATTTGAAGTTGGTACTAGAAAAGCTAAGGGAGCACAAGCTTTACGCCAAGTTTATAAAGTGCAAGTTTTGGTTGGATAGTGTGGCGTTTCTTGGTCACGTGGTGACTAAGGAAGGAATCAAAGTAGACCCAGTGAAGGTTGAAGCCGTATCAGACTGGAAGCAACCAGACGTTAGCCTTTTGGGGTTGGCGGGCTACTACCGGAGGTTTATTAAGGGATTTTCGTCGTTAGCATCTCCTATGACCCCGCTGCTGAGAAATGGTGTACCCTTTGTTTGGAACGAAAAATGCGAAAAGAGTTTTCAAGAGTTGAAGCAGAGGTTAATGACAGTGCCTGTGTTGAGTCTGCCGGAGGCAAATAAACCTTACGCACTATATACTGATGCCTCAAAGGAAGGCTTGGGAGCATTTTTTATGCAAGATAGGAAGGTGATCGCCTATGCTTCTCGAAAACTGAAGCCACACAAAGTCAATTATCCCACACATGATCTAGAGCTGGCTGCCATTGTGTTCGCATTAAAGAAATGGCGACGCTATTTGTATGGGGCGGAATATGAGGTGTTCACTAATTACAAAAGCCTGAAGTACATCTTCACCCAGAAAGACTTGAATTTGAGGCAACGAAGATGGATGGAATTTCTGGAGGAGTACCGCTGTCCTATCAACTACCACCCCGGGAAAGCCAACGTCGTTGCTGATGCCCTGAGCCGGAAAGTCAGAATGGCCAGGCTAAGGGTACAGGAGGTCCAGGTAGTTCAGGACGTGTTGGACAGAAGAGCAGAAGTGCAGGAAGAGAAGATTATTATTAGCAACCTGAAGTTGATACCAAATCTAAGGCAGGAGATTGTTGAAGCCCAGCAGAGTAATGCGGAATTTCAGCTTTTCAAGGATAAGGAGCTTAAACGGCAAGGCAGTGAATTCCAACAGGACGGAGCGGGAGTGTTGTACTTCCGAGATCGTTTATGTGTACCCGAGGAGCACCAGTTGAGGAACAGAATTTTAGAGGAAGCGCATAAGAGCAAGTACGTCATTCATCCGGGAGAGGTCAAGATATTTCAAGATCTGAAAAAGTCTTACTGGTGGCCCGGGATGAAGCGAAACGTGGTTAAGTATGTTTCAACGTGCTTGACCTATCAGAAGGTCAAAGCAGAGCACAGAAAGGTGGCAGGATTATTACAACCGTTGCCAGTACCGGAATGGAAATGGGAAGAGGTGACCATAGACTTCGTTACTGGACTCCTCATGGCAATGAACCAAAAGGACGCCATATGGGTAGTGGTAGATCGATTGACCAAGTCGGCGCATTTCATACCCATGAATGTAAGGGATTCAATGGAAAAATTGGCTCAGACCTACGTGCGAGAAATAGTCAGATTGCACGGAGTGCCTTCAAGTATAGTGTCTGATCGTGATCCGAGATTTACATCCCGATGTTGGGGCAAGTTTCAAGAGTCGATGGGTTCTAGTCTGAAGTTCAGTATGACGGCGCATCCACAGACCGATGGACAGTCAAAAAGAGTTATTCAGATATTGGAGGATATGATGAGAGCCTGTGTATTGGATTTCAGGGATAAGTTGATTGAAAGTGTGCCGTATGCCGAGTTATCATACAATAACAGTTATCAAGCTTCGATTGGAATGGCTCCGTATGAAGCTCTATATGGACGAAAGTGTCAAGTACCGCTATACTGGAGTTGGTCAGAGGATGGACATATAAGCAAATCCGGAGAAGTCTATGTTCAGGAATTGTCGGACAAGGTCAAGTTAATTAGGGAAAGGTTGAAAGCGGCCCAGAGTCGACCAAAGAGTTATGCAGATAATAGGTGGATAATGTTAGAATTTCAGGTGAGAGACAGTGTGTTCCTAAAACTGACACCAAATAGGGGAATTCTAAAGCAGCCGAAGGGGGAAAGCTGAATCTGAGATATTTGGGTCCGTTTCCAATAAAAGAGAAAATTGGGCCGGTGGCGTACCGATTAGAGTTGCCAAATGGGTTGACGGGAATTTACGACGTATTCCATGTATCGCAGTTAAAGAAGTACAATGCCGATCCTGGGCATGTGTTGAACGATGAGCCGTTAGTGCTACAACCCGACCTGAGCTATGTGGAGAAACCCGTAAGGATATTGGACCGAAGTATCAAGACTCTCCGGAACAAGCAGATCCCGATGGTAAAGGTGCAGTGGGAGCATCATGGCACGCGAGATGCCACATGGGAAACAGAAGAATGGGTGAAGCGAAAGTATCCCGATCTGAGATAAAGGTGCGTCTGAATTTCGGGACGAAATTCTCCTAAGGAGGGGAGGATGTGAAACCCCACCTAAAGCCAACCCTAGAGTAAGGGGGTCGGGAATGCATATCATATTGTTTTGCATGAATATATATGTTTTTGAATGATTTTATGTGCTTTAGAGTTATGGATTATAGGTTGAAATGCTTAGTTATGCTTATCGAGTAGGATGGGTAAAATGGTAATTTTGCTTAAGGTCAAATTAGGAAGATAGCTTGAGAATTAAACAAGAAGAATATGTGGGTGAGAAAATAAGAATAAGAGTTAGTGTGGTTTAGTGGTTAGAGCTTGGTGAATTAATTTCTAAGGTCATGAGTTCGAATCCCATCATTTAAGCTTTTGTCATGATTATCTTAGCTAAGTTTGAATTTATGTTTTCTTGCATTTCATGGAAATAGGAATTTTGTCTTAGGGGAGACATGAAAAGAATGTCCTAATCTTATCCTCATGTCCTAAAAAGAATTCTAGAGGAATTCTTGTTCTTTTATTACCTCAAGCTTGTCCTAGCATCTTTATAATTTGAAACCATTAAATCCTTTTTTTTTAAATTCCAAAAAAATTCCGTGATAACTCCTCCTCCATGAAATTCGAAAATCAGCTTTGGTGGTTGGGAAGTTGGCCAAAAGTAGGAGGAGAAATAGGAAGGGTTTCCAAGAGAGAATCAATCACCATGAAAGAACCTTCAACTCCACCTTCATGTTGTCCATAGCTTAGTGAAGGAAAAATCTGGAAATTTTCTAGATATTTTGCAGACCTTCTCTTCAAAAATTCAGCCAGTAAAACCACTCATTTTCTGCCAAGAAAATGGTCATTTCATGTGGCTTGAAAGCTGGAAAAACTGTGCAATTTTCAGACTGCACAAAACATCACCAAACCAAGAAAAAATCTGGGCATTTCGCCACTTCCAATCAAGGAAATGAATCTGTTTTTAGTTCTTCTTCAAGCCAGTAAAACTTCCCTGTATTTGTCCAGAAATAAGGCTGAAAAACCATCCTTGGAAGACCCTCAAACACCCCAGAAGAACCTCTGAAAATTGAGCCAAGTGAGTGCAAAAATTCTGCACAAAAAAAATCTGCAATCTTCGAAACTAAGAAAAACCATGAAACTAGATTTTTTTTTTCCAGCTTTGCTCCCTTCTAGCCTAGGCCGAGAATCACCTTCAACCTCTGCAAAATTGAACCTTGCTCAGCTGTAGATTGAACACCAGTAACCCCACACTTACCTTGAGCATAAAGACTCCATAGCCACACCACAAAACACTCCTAAGATCACTCCATTCAAACTCTTCTTGAACTTCAAATAATTTCAGCATTTTACTCCATTAAAGTCACTCTTGTATTAGGCAAATAAACCAGAATTTCCTCTGCCATTTAAGACTGAATTTTGGCCAGCCTTGGAGCAACATTAGCCTTCAATCAATTCAGCAAAACCACCATGTTCAGCCAGTACCATTGAAGACCATAGAAACCTCTCTTGATCAAAACACCATAGCTAACCTCTTACCTTAAACACCTCCACCATTTCCACCATTTAAATTTCAAAAAAATCTGATCATTCTCTCTCCTTCTTGCTGAAAACCGAAACCCTCATTCACTCCATACCATTCGGCCAGCCTTCAACCAAAATTCGTGCAGCACCTCTTCCAAATTCTCTCCATTTTCACCTAAAACACCAAAAACACCAAGAACACACACCAACCTTCTTCAAGCCTAACCCTACTCTAAACACCTCCAATCACTCTCAAATACTCCAAATCACTTCCATGTAATCTCTAAACTTCATTTCAGGTATTTATAACACAAAATCTCGCAAACAAGAATTTTCGAGCGGATGAAAATTAACTTTTCTTTGAAGGTCTCAATAACATCCACAAGGTAAGTCAAGAACAACCTTCTTGTTCATCTTCTTCCATTCGATTGTACTGTTCTAATGCTCTCTCTCTCTCTCTCTCTCTCTCTCTCTCTCTCTCTCTCTCTCTCTCTCTCAACCAAAATGGTTGATCAACCATCAACCATAGCCGTTTTCCCATTGGATCATTCAAGGCTCTCAATCGCGTGGACCTTCTTAATTCTTCATCGAAGTGTTCATCAAATCAAGTATTTTTCCTTTAATCCTTCTTCTAATTCAGTATTCATGTCTCTTAGATATTGATAGGAAGAATGAAATATGGATAAGAGATTGAGTATATGCATGTGAATTAAGGGATGTAGTTAGGACATGATAATTGTTGTATATGACTAGGATGTATGTGTTTCCCTTTCGAATCAATGTATGTTCTTCATGCTTAATGAATTTTATGGATGTTTGAAGCATGATTAGATATTATGACACCAAAGGTGATTAGGCTTTTATGTTCTTATTTTTCCATGGAAACCATGATTGATGATTACGCTTAGTAGGATTTTGGCCATGTGATGGTATGAAATAGTTCAAGTGTATGTTCATGAATGGATTAATATATTGTTGATGATGGAGAATGTGATAATGAATCCTTTCTAGCAATAGGAAAATCATGGAGAAAAAGTATTTTCTTGTTAAGGCTAGATTATTTTTCTTAACAAATTTTATTACCTTGAATAGAATACTACTATATTTTTCTCTATAAAATTCGAAACTCTAGGGAAATTTGGAGTGGTTTATTAATTAAAATATTAATATTTTCTTTATCAAATAAATGAGATATTTTATTAAAAATAATATATATAGTAATAAATCCTTTACGATAAATAAAATATTATTTATATTAAAATCAATTTGTTATTTATTAATTAAAATTTAAAATAATTCATTCATTGTTAATTTTATTTATTACTAATTATTTATTATCTATTTAAAAATTAATTAAAGGTTATTTGTAATTAAATATTTATTTATAATAAATCTATTTTCAAACCATCATTTATTAGTACTATTTAGGACTTAATATTCAAAACCTTAGTTTATTTAGTAAAAATAACACTCAAGAATTATTAATTGGATCTATAATTTATTAGCAATTATTTTAGAACCCCAAGTTATTTTAACTTATCAACTAAAAATTATTTTATAAAATTCTTTATCACCTAGCCGTAAAGCTTAGGACATTAGGGTCATGGCTAGTCATGGTTGTAACTAGTTGAGCTAAGAAACTATTTATGTAAGGCAGGTATAGCTCGAATGTAACCTTATATTTTGTGTTTACCCCAGGCGGGGTTAGGTCGGCCTTGGGAAACGGTTGAGTTGAGCAAGCAAAGAATCAGGTAAGCTCCTGCATAGAGTTTTGTGAAGACCAAAAAGTTATTGTGGCAAGCTAAATATGATGTATATGGACATTTATTTTGTGAAGGCAATTAAGGACTGTGTTTTCCTTTTTATTTCAGTCAAGCAAATCATTTGAAAGTTAAACAAGCGGTTTTACACAAAATGCTAGACTTTTTCTAAAACTCAACTTTGACAAGACTTTTAGAAACCCTTAATTGCTATTTCCAAATAAAGTGGATTATGATCAATTTTCTCCCAAGTGGAACAATCAACGTTGAGTACTCAATAAGGGTAGACCACCAGGACTAGTCTTTGAAGGGTTAGGGTAAGTCTCTCAGTAGGTGGCCACCTCTGAGGGGTGAGTCCTTCCTAGATAGGATGCCAGTCCGGTAGGTCATACCGGTTCGAGCTAGCAAGTTTCAGTCATGTGGACTGTGTGTTCCTGAGTGGACAACCGGTAAGTTTGGGTGTAAAGATGGAGGAGTATCTCACCCGATAGGCTGTACACCAACCTTTTGTCAACTTGCACAAAGTGTGGCATTCTGACTGTTATTTAGTCTTGGGGCCCAACGTGTGGTAACCCATGGCTACCCATTTGAGTGGTTGTATTTATTGTGCACATGTATAGTTTAAAAAGTGAAACGCCACTCTTTATTGTCAACACTTATTTATTGCTTGCCAGCACCTTTTTTCTTATGAAACTTTTACAACTTGCATACATGAGTTGTTTTACCTGAAACACTCAATGGACACACGGGCTTACTGAGATTTTTATCTCACCACCTTTTATACCATGTTTTCAGGAAGATTCTGCTGTGGAGGTCATTAGCTAGATGTTGCCTATGCTTTGAAGACTCATGTTATTCACTTTATGTGATGTTTTGAGAGATTGTTGCGAACAGTTTATTTGGATTTGTTCCAATACTTATCTTTTGGGTTGTAAAAAGGTTAATTTTAAAGTCTTTATTTTATTTTATTTTCATGTAACCTAGTTATAAAGATCCCTTGTCCTCTGGACAGGGCGACATCCCCGGCCCTAATGGGCCAAGGTAGTGGGGTGTTACATTCGGACTGCACAAATACTATGCAAAACCAGAAAAATTTCTGGGCAGATTCGCAGCTTTGGAGGTTCGAAACCAAGCTATTTTCTTTCAATTTTTGCTCAGTATATTAGCCACATTATTCCTCCTTAAAGTAGGCTGGAAACCAGCCATGGAATACCCCAGAAATCACCTTCAAACTCCTTGTAATCTAGCTGGAAATGGCAGCTGAAACTGCCCAGGGAAAATTCTAGCTAGGGCGAAAATCCTGTGCATGATTTATTTCCAGCTTTGTTCCTAGTTCTATCCTAGCCGAAACTCCATCATTTTCTGCACAAACCACCTTTAGACCTTCATTAACTGAGCTCCATTATCCTCCCTAAGTTCTGCACTTAAAATCCAGTCATGGCTGCCTAAAAGATTTCTAAAAAAATTCTGCAATCATGCCTTGATTTGGATACCAAAAATTTCAGCCACCATGATTTAGCAACCTTCCATAAAAATATCCCTCAAACAACCAGACCTTCCCTTCACCATTATACTCCTTAATTTCGGCCACCCTTAGCTTCCTTCAACCAGCTTTCATTCAGCCAAATACTGCTCTAAAATTCGTCCATGGCAGATTCCCAAAAGCCCACCAATAATCAAAGATATTCTTGTTATATCTAGTTTCCAAATTTGCTTTCCAACAATATTCTTTAAGGATTTCAACAACTAGCCTTTCCTTTTTCCTTCCAAACCAGAAAATCATCTTCCTAAACCCTACAAACAATTCGGCAACCCTAATCTCTTCAGAATTTCGGCAACCTCCCATCCAAAAGCTCTCTACTCTCTTCAACCTTCAAGAACACATAGTACATCAAGAACACCTACTCCTTCCTTTCACCTAATACCTCTCCCAATCACTTTAAACTACCTCTAAAAAATTCCAGATTTCATCTATTCATTGCTGTGAGTCCATCCGCACCATTTTTAACATCAAACTCCAAAATCCAACTTGCTCTTTTAGATAAAAAAAAACCATAAATTTTGTGAAGGCTCAAGAATACCTTCAAGGTAGGTTTGTTCAATCAACTTCATCTTCGCTAATCTTTGATCTCTAATGAATATATATGTGTTTAGACATGCTAATGGACTCTCTTCTTCTCTTCTCTCTCTCTCTCTCTCTCTCTCTCTCTCTCTCTCTCTCTCTCTCTCTTGACCGAACACTCCCTCTCTCTCTTGGCCGAATCTCTCTCCTTCTTGGTCGGATGGCTTCTTCACCAATGGCCATGCTTTTTTCATCTTTCTTGAACGGATTTAGGCATCTAGGGGTTGAGATTCATTCGAAACTCCTTCAAGGTATTCACCAATCAAGTAGGCCTTTTTAACCCCTCTTTTAAATTCTAGACTCATGTCTCTAGGATGATGTTGATAGAAGATGAATCGTGAATAGGGTTGATTATATATTATTGAGATGAGTTGAGATTGAAGCATGAATATATGTATGAATATGAAGGAGATGAGATTTTTGCATGAGTTGCTTATCTTGGTTGAATATATGGTGTCCTAGGGTTAGATGTATGTCTCCATGATCAAGTATGCTAGAGATTATGTCATCTATGATGAATAGGAATTATATTCTTGTGTGATTGTTGAAGCTATGATTATATTTATGCTAGTAATAGTTAGATCATGTCGTATTAAGTCTAGATCTATGCTTATATGCATTATTTTGATGATTTGATGAATTGAAGGATTGTATATGCTCATGATTATGGTTAGCCATAGAAATATGATCATGACCTTGTTGTCCCTAAGCTAATTTTTATTTCATGAATAAAATATTTCCTAATATGATTTTGCTAGTAATTTCGAGAAAAAAAAACCCTAGGAGGGGTAGATTTGGATTATTATATATAATAAGGATATTTTAGTCAAATAAATAATAGCTTTTGCTAGAAAAATAATATATATATATATATATATATCGTTTAAAATAATGAAATCAAATAAAGCCTTTTATGGAAATAATTATAATTAGTAAAATATTTATTACTAAAAATTTAATTGTTATCTTTTAATCAAAATCCATTAAGAATTTATTTATTATTTTTTGAGCTAGACTCACTAAATTTACTTTCAACTAATTTTAGCAATCAATAATTTTCTAACAACTTAATTATTAATACTTCATTATTTTACCTAATATAACCTAGGACCCTTTATCAAATAAACTCTAAATTATTTTAGCGAGATTTAAATCTTCAACTTATTAGTACCGATTTTTCAAAACACTAATTATTTTAAATATCAAATTAGACTTAGCTTACAAATCTTTTTATTTTTTTTTTATCCTTGAAGCTTGGGACACTAGGATTATGGTAGTAGTGAGTTGAGCTAGTTTTGTTTGTGGAAGTGAATCTTTGGATTTGAGTTTGATTGTGATTTATATTGACCCCAGGCAGGGTTAGGTCAACTATTGTAGACCTTTCTTTTGAGCAAGGATAAGGTAAGTTCCCTTGCATTCATGAAATTGATTTTATTTTATTATCTTGGTTTGAAAGTAAGGTTGGTGATTATCTCTTGCAAATACAAAGTTTTAGCACGGTAGCTAATTTTGAAAACCTCTATATTTGGAACCTTCTTATTTTGAAAAATTCCTACATTTGGAAAACTTCTAATTTTAGAAACTTCTAGATTTATAAATTTTTAAAAATGTGTCAGGCATGACTTAGGAGCCAAGCATCAAACATTTTGATTTGTTTTGAATATGCAAGAGATAAATTTTTGGGCATGCATCTAATTTTTGAAAATCACAGCATGACTTATTTGAGCATGCGACTCCTCTAGTATGAATTTGTGGAATAAATTATTGACTTAAAACCATGCCTTCTAAAATTTTTGTACGAGTTGAAAAATGTTGTTTGGAACTGTATTGAGCTAATTTTGTAGGTTCCACTTTGGAGCCTTATGAATTGTGAGGATTGAATAACGTTGAGTACTCAATGGGGGCTAGGCCTTTATACTAGCCTTTGGTTGGTCTGGGGATATCTCTTGGCAGGTGACCACCTCCAAGAGGTTGACTCTTTTCAATTAGGGTGTCAGTATAAAAGGTTGAGCCGTCCTCAGCTAGCGACAGGGTTCTGGTAGAACCGACGGCCTGAAGTGGGACAACTGGTTTGGATTGAGTAAGAGAGGGAGTATAAAAGGTTGAGCCGTCCTCAGCTAGCGACAGGGTTCTGGTAGAACCGACGGCCTGAAGTGGGACAACTGGTTTGGATTGAGTAAGAGAGGGAGGAGTATCTCACTTAGTAGGATGTACACCTACCAGGTGTTGGGGGTCAAGTGCTTCACAGAAGTGAGAGCCACCTCTGTGCCCTTTCACCAGGTGTTGGGGAGGGGGGGGGGGTTAAGGGCTTCACAAGAGTGAAAGCCACCTCTATGCCCTTTCACCACCTGTCGGGGGTCAATTGCTTCACCTGGTGTGTGAGCCACCGCTGTGCCCTGTCAGATTAACTTGGTTGCTTTAATTGTTGAGCTATTTTTCGAGAACTGTTCTAAAGGTCATTGGAATTTTATTCGAAGCTCAAAATCTTTTAATTATTCATATCTTTCCAAACAGAATAATTGAAGAGCATTTTGCTTCATGACTTCTCACTACTATCTTTGAAGAAGTGAGAGTTAAATTTGTAAAGAAGGCATGACAAAGCTTTTGAAAAATGTTAGTGCATGCATCATGAAAAGTGTTTTGTCTCTTTAGCCCAACTCACACACGAGGCTAACTGAGATTTCTGTCTCATCACCGCTTTTTACTATGATTTCAGGTGGATCCTGTTGTGGGGATGAGTAGCTAGTGTTTTCTGCCTTGAAAGAGAATGTTGTTATTTATTTTTATATATTGCTTTGTGGAGTTAAGTGTGGATAATTTTTATTTATAGATTTGTGTTTGGGAATTCATGAATTTATTCTTGGATTTATTCTTGGGATGTAATAAATTTTTGAGTTAAAGTATTATTTTAATCCGCTATTTTATTTAGGTGACCTAGTTATAAAGATCACTTGTCCTTTAAACGGGGCGACATCCCCAGCCCTGGAGGACCTAGGTAGTGGGGTGTTACAAGTGGCATCAGAGACTAGATTTAGGCATTTTCTTTCGACTATATGGATATAGTGTGTTAAGTATTTCAATTTGTTACTAATTCTAGTGTGTTTTGTGTGCAAGATGGTTAGAAGACTTTCCTTCACTCGTAAGTCTATGACGCCTCGAATTAGGCAGCCACCGCCTTTAGTATGTATTTCGCTTCTAAGCTATCGGAAGAAGTAGAGGAACTTCTTAGGTTTCTAGACCTAGCGAAAAAAAAAAATGAGGTGTTTTCCATCCAACCCTGATGGTTCTAGTGATGAATAGTTGTGCTAAGGAGAGGGTTGGGATGGCGATAGTAATATTATTTTGGGTGATGAAATGATTAAGTACTTATATTTTTATTTTGGAACTTCAAATTTCTTTGCAAACTATGCTTTATGAATGATGATATCTGATGTGGAACCTATTTCTTTTAAGAACTATATGTTTCAGTATGCAACATATGTTATTTTATGGGAGGATTACAAACCTCTCTTTTTCTGATATTTTATACTCATGTGCAAACACTTTGTGTGACAAATGTTCATTGTGCCTACGCTCTATTACTTGATTCGCATGTGACATTATGTGCATGAACATTTTTTACGTGCATTCATAATAAGGGTGTAACCTTTGTGACAAGAAGATGCCTCTGAGATGCCAACCAGCTACCTGTACAAGTAGGATTCCCAGAGTGGAACCAGCAAACTTAGAGCATGAGCCTACGCAAAACCCTTCATAGGATGAGGAAGTAGTAGGCGAAGAAAATCAAGAAGAGGAGCCAGAAGGATTGACTGATATCTCAATAGGACAAGCTTTCAATAAGATGACTGAAATCCTCCAAGCGATAACGGATAGGAAGCACCCCATAGTGAAGATGAAGCCTTGGAGTGGTTTTTGAAGTTTCAACCACCCACATACTATGGTGAGGCAGAGCAGGAACAAAAAGCAGAATTGTGGACAGAACAGATGGAGGACATATTCCGCACCTTGTAATACTCAGAGGAGCAGATGGTGAAATTTGTTGCTTTTAGACTAAGAGGACCAGTGAGGGATTGGTGGCAACGAATACAGGAAAAATGGGAAAGGATAGGACAGGAATGTAACTGGAATAGTTTTGTTGAATCATTCAGAGCTGAATACATCCTTCAGTGGATAGTCGAGAAGCGAGAAGATGAGTTCTAGAGCTTAAAACAAGGGAATATGACAGTAGCTCAATACGCTACTCAATTCAATCGCTTATCTAAGTACTGTCAACGGCTAATAGATACAGAGCAAAACCGCACCCGACAGTTCATGAAGGGATTGAGACAGGAACTTAAAAGGGCATTGGCACCATTCCCACCAACGACTTATGCTGTAGTGGAGGAAGCCGCAACTCGTATTGAGAATGAAGATAAAGGTAGAGCAGATAGCAAAGCATCGAACTCATCTGAGCATGTTACTCATAAGAGGCTTGCAGGGTAGCAATACGTAAATAAAGGAAAACAAGCACGAACTGCACTAACTGGGGCCACTGCAAATGCGATAACCTGCCATCACTATGGTAGGAGGGGACACGAAATGAAGGACTGCTGGTCTAAGAACGAGAACCGAAAATGCTTTCTTTGTGACGACCCTTTGCATATGAGGAATGTCCAAAAATTAGAAGTGCCAACTAAGGAAACCCAGCAATGCTTGCTCGCTCGGCCAGTCGAGCCGACATTGTTGGAGCCGCAGGAAGTAAGGATTGAAATCTCAGGTGAATGCTGAAGACCGAATTCAGAGATACTATAAGTAGATTCAACAATAAGAAAAGGGTAATCCTACTATTATGCAGATACTTTGATTTTTTCTAACCCTACGCATCACTATGTCAAATTGGATCGGCCATATTAATGGGGATGTGATGGGTCGAAGTTGCCCATACCCGATGGTTAAGGTTCAGTGGGAGCATCATGGCAAGCAGGATGCCACATGGGAATCAGAAGAGTGGGTTAAATGGACATAACTCGATCTGAAATAGAGGTATGCTTGAATTTCGGGATGAAATTCTTCTAAGGAGGGGAGGATGTGAAACCCCAGTCGAAACCAATCTTAAAGTAATGGGGTTGGGATGCACATCATATTTTATTGCATGTTTAAATATGTTTTTATATAATTTTATCTGCTTTGGATTTGCGTTTTAATGTCTCGAAGGCTTGATTGTGAGTATTGAGTGAGAAGGGCAAAATTGTAATTTTTGCTTGAGGTGAAAATAGGGAGATAGCTTGAAGATTAAATAGGAAAAATATTTTTAGAGGGAAAATAAGAACAAGAGTTGTTGTTGTTTAGTGGTTAGAGCTTTAGAATTAATTCTTGATGTCTTGGGTTCAAATTCCATCATTAGAGCTATAGCATGATTAAATTTTATTTTTGCTTGGGAAGTATCATTGTCGGCCTTAGTGGTGTTTGGAATAGGGTAGAGATGTTGTCCTATGAGAGACATTATAGGAGTCTTCAAATCCTACTCTTTTGCTCTACACAAAATTTCTAAGGGGAATTCATTTCCTCTTGATCCTTAGTTTTTCCTAATTTTCAATTCATTAATTTGTTCAAGCCAATTTTATTCTAGAAAAATTCTAGCAATGTGCTGTGGCTTTGAAGGTTCAAAATGTCTTAGTAAAAGACATCTTATGGACCGAAACAATGGAAGGATTTCAATTGAATTAAATTCCTTAGTGAACTTTCTAAAAATTTACTCTAGCTAGGTTCATTTCCCTTCATGTATTGAACTGAAATTTTCCAACTTCTTGTGCCTTCAAGGTGTCAAAATTCTTAGCCATTATTCCCTCCCAAATGCGGCCAGAAAATGGCCCTTTTGATCAACTTGAAATCTGAATTTTCCTAACCATATTCGGACTGCACAAATATTGTGCAAAACCAGAAAAACTTTTGGGCAGATTTGCAGCTTTGGAGGTCCAAAACCAAGCTGTTTACTTTTAATTTTTGCTCAGCATCTTAGCCACGTTTTTCCTCCATAAAGTAGGCTGGAAACTAGCCATGGAAGACCCCAAAAATCTCCTTCAAACTCCTTGCAAGCAAGCTGGAAGTGGCAGCCGAAACTGTCCAGGGAAAATTCTAGCAAGGGCGAAAATCCTATGCAGGATTTATTTCCAGCTTCGTTCCTACTTCTATCCTAGCCGAAACTCCATCCTTTTCTTCAAAAGCCACCCTTAAACCTTCATTAACTGAGCTCCATTATCCTCCCTAAGTTCTGCACTAAAAATTCAGTCATGGCTGCCTAAAAGATTTCTAAAAAAATTCTGCAATCATGCCTTGATTTGGATACCAAAAATTCCAGCCACCATGATTTAGCAACCTTCCATAAAATATCCCTCAAACAACCAGACCTTCCCTTCACCATTATACTTCTT